>JANHMN010000012.1:14773007-14878794 GCA_030674055.1 Rhabdomys pumilio
TCTATATCTATATCTATATCTATATCTATATCTATATCTATATCTATCTATATCTGGAATCTGTGATCCAGGACTAGGTTGCTGAGACTCCTAAAGTTACATAGTTACATACACTGCACAAGGTCAGGGCTGCCTTAGCACAAAGTAGAATGATGCACAGAGAGGCTTTGGGTTTCCCAGATCCCAGAAGATATCAGGGACCAAATAACAGGAGTAAACATTCCTATAAAAGACTGAAACTTGAAAAAAATGTGGACCTCTGTCCAGATGCAGAATCCTAGGACAAAGATGGACAGCGGTGAAGCTCAGTGTGAACTGGCACCAGCAGGCTAGCTCAAGTTCAGTGCAAACTGGGTCAAGCTCAGTGTGAACTGGCACTAGCAGGCTAGCTCAAGTTCAGTGTGAACTGGGTCAAGCTCAGTGTGAACTGGCATCAGCAGGCTAGCTCAAGTTCAGTGTGAACTGGGTCAAGCTCAGTGTGAACGGGTATCAGCAGGCTAGCTCAAGTTCAGTGTGAACTGGGTCAAGCTCAATGTGAACGGGTATCAGCAGGTTGGCTCAGGTAAGGAAACTCCAACTCCTGCCCTGGGAGACATGAGTCCTTTATGGTTCCCAGCCTCTGTCCAGTGCTTGATAAGGGAGCTGCATATGCTTCATCTCTGTTTCCATCTCAGGTACTTGCGTAGCTCAATAAGGAGCTCTCAGGCTAGCGCTCTTAAAGGTGAGCAATACCTCTCAGAGCTATGGATCTTGTTGCTAGGTTCTGCTAGCTCCTTGTCTTGAAGCAGGCCTCCTGAGTTATACAGTCCCAGATAAATTCTACCTTGAAGTTGTTTTGTATTGTTCACCTATCTCCAACAGACATGAACACCCTAAAAAAGTATTACCCAGAGTGACAGCCCCTCCTCATCTCAGCATAGCCTAACCCTCCTTTGTTCTTTTTCTGAGACATTATGAATGAATATCCAGCCTGTGGCTCCTTCCCTGCAGCCAGCAATGGGGTTGCCTTTGTTTGAGAAATAGGTCATTTTGCTGGGCCCTCTGGGCCCCCAGCCGTTGGTAATCGTTTGATCAGAGTTATTAATTTGACTTGAAGGAAAATAATTTGCTTGAATGTTCTCACCCAAGATAGGGAGTGCAATGAACACGAAAGGTCACCTTGAACTGCAGGCCCCCCTGTGCATCATAACAATAAACAACTAGAACATGGCAGAGGGCACATGCTGGTCCCTGGCTCTGTCATTTGACACCCTGGTGGCAGAAAGTCAGGCCTGATTGTGGCTTTGGGTAACTCTTGCTGCTAAGGACAATAGAATCAAACTACCTTGTTGAGTTTTTCAAGTTTCCTTTAATTATGCAGTAAGATTATATTTGTCAAAAGACATTGCAAAGATAGTCCCAAAAGGTTCCAAATTCCACACACTGTTTTCATTATTGTCGTTACCATTTGTTTTTGTGTTTGTTTGTTTTTTAAATAAGACCTCATTCCACATTCTATATTGGCCTCAACTCATGGCAACTCTCTTGCCTCAGTGTCCTAGTTCTGGGATTATAGGAATGAGCCACCATGCTTGGCTTGCCATCTTATAGTAGTATGGTGTATAAGATACATTAATGGACTAGCTTAGCTTCAGTGCATGCCAACAAACTCTGACCAGTTTATTCATGTTTCCATGGTGTCTTAATTAGGGTTATACTGCTGTGAACAGACACCATGACCAAGGCAAGTCTTATAAAAGACAATATATATTTGGGGCTGGCTTACAGGTTCAGAGGGTCAGTCCATTATCATCAAGGTGGAGGCATGGCAGCATCTAGGCAGGCATGGTGCAGGAGGAGCTGAGAGTTCTACATCTTCATTTGAAGGCTGGTAGTGGAAGACTGGCTTCCAGCAGCTAGCATGGGGATAAAGCCCACACTCACAATGACACACCTACTCCAACAAGGTCACACCTACTCCAACAAGGTCACACTTACTCCAAAAAGGCCACACCTCCAAATAGTGCTACTCCCTGGGCAAACCATTACACATACTTTTCTTTCCTTCTTTTTCTTTTCTTTTTTGTTAACCTAATGTTATATCGTGGTTCCACTATGTCCCATAACATTGGGGGTCTTACAGGAACCTGAAGAATGGTATCTGTGCTCTCTTCCTTGGCATTTTCTCTTAAAGGTCCAGGAAAGCAGAAATATCTCAGGGACCTACGGACTGGGGCTGGGATTCTGTAGCTCCCTGAAGATGGCTGCATTGCTAGTCTCTACAGTGGTCAGAATATTTCCGTAGGTGTCACTGTCCTTGTTTTTGATGACTATGACTGCTTTGGGAGCTGCTGGCCAGATAATTTATAGATTGTGCCTCAGAGGCTATTTGTGTTTTCTCACCACTAGCCTGGGAATATGGACTACTGAAGACCCCAGAACTCAAAAAGACCCCTAGTGACACAGGGCCACGGTTTCATCAGCTCAGGGTGGGTTATATTGGCCTGGGTCACCCCATGGAGGTGCTTAGGTTCTCCCAGAACAGACATGACTCTCGTACTTTGCTTTTAAGTTCATTCAGCAATGAACAGCACAGTCCCCAAGGACAGTCCCACCCAGCAGTGGGAATACAGGCACCTCTTCTGCTGCAGAGCCTTTGAAATGCCTTGGTATGGGAAACCTACTTCTGCTTCCATTTGTTTGGTCCATCATTTGATTCTTTGGGCGTGACCTCTTGCAGATTTACTTACATGGATGCTTGTCTATGTGACTTAACTTGTTCCGGCTCTGGCTTTCCCGTATCTTTCCACTGATGTCTAGGTCCACTTGCTTGTACCCATTATTTTTGAGCAATTCATCATGTCTCTGTAAGATATCCCTGGCTTATGTTTTCAGTCTCTTGCTGCAGTACCAGAAGGGGCTGCTTCTCTCCAGAGCCTGAGTCAGGCTGCTGGGATAGAGCTGGGAATGATGCTGGGCAATGGTGTTCAAGGTTGCTGAGATGTAATCTTTAGGCCTTCTCGGGAGGGAGAGCTTGGGGACATGTGTATGCCTCTGTGTTTATGGATGTCCCTACATAGAACCCTCTGCACCTGTACTGAGCACCTGTACTGAGCTCCATCCAGGTCCTCCTGACTTCTGAAGCCCCAACTCCCCATTTCTTGGATTATCCTGGTCTCCTTTTGCATTGTCCTTTACCTTACACCCATACTGAGGAGCTCAGCCCAACTATTACCTTCCTTTGTATTTGTTTGTTACCGCGACATATGTGTGTTCAATGGCTCCAGAATTCCCAGATCACACTCCGGTGAATAACACCATGAGCATTACTGCTTTTAGATTTAAATAAAAGAAAAGCGATGATAAAACGAGGAAGCGATTCATCTGGGAATTCTGTAGGAAGCTGTTGCAGGGCCATTCTCTTTACTAGACACTCGGAATTACACTAAAGAAATTGGCAAAGCACATGCTTTCCTGCAAAGTTTCCCAAGCAGCCTAGGTTTGTCTCTGAGACAATGGAGCCAGGGTCAATAGTGCAGAGGTGGGAGGGGTGAGTTATGAGGAGTGCCTGGGCACAGAAAGGCTCTAAGGTCATTGCTGCTTGTGAATGAGGTGGCATCTGGCTCCTAGGTACCCTGGCACTCTTCACTGTCTCTCAGAGCTGGAAGCAGCTGAAAACTGCTGCATAAGAAACCTGAAACTTTTCCTCCAATAGGCTCTGATATAGTCTATGGCCCTGGTTATGTCCCTCCCCCATGCCTGATCTCCCTGGCCACAAGACCTCCTCCTTCTGAGAACAGCTTTTGTAGCCTGTGGATCCTTCCTCCCACAGCCTATCCCCCTACTTACTCCAAAGTCTGCTTCCTCTTATTTCCCCAAGGTCCCCTTGAAATCAACTCTCTCCAGCTCAAATTGGCAGAGACAGAAAGAAAACGTGTTTTTCTTCCCGGATTGAATTGCAGCTTCTTCAGAGGCTGTCCCTCAGCCGGTGTTCCCCTGTGTCCAGTTGGGTTTCTGTGGGAGCTTTCGGGGAAGGGGGTTAAAGGGGGTGAAGGTTATATTGCTGGGTGTACTGGGAAGAGCCTCACTGCCATAGATAGTGGGGTGGAGCTTGCTGGACCTCACATCCTTGAACCCAGGAAGGAACAAGAAGGTCTGAAATTCAAGAGATATCAAGAGGTCCACATGTACTATCCGAATGGGATATTTTAGAAATCCGTGCAGCATTCAAGACTGGCAGCTCTGGTATTCTTCCACCCTGAACTTGTAAAGAAAGGTAGAAACCATCAGTTCTGTGGAATACTTTAGTTAGCAGAAGGGAAACAGGGCCAGTTGTGTGCAAGATTAAACAGTAGCATCACAGTATGCACCCAGGAGCAAAGAGCCTACACTGTATAACAATATGGCATGTGCATAGATAGGAGACCAGTATGTGCATAGTGTGGCAAGAGGAGCTGAGTATGAGCACTGTATGGTAACATGGTGCGCGCACGCACGCACGCACGCACGCACGCACGCACGAGCACACACACACACACACACACACACACACACACACACACACACACACGTAGCCAGGTGCATGCACTGTGGGTCAGTACACTGCAGTCATAAAGAATGAGATGAGAAATAAGTGGGAGCCCCCCACTCTTAGAGTAGATACCTCATCTGCAGAACAGAGGGAGGAGGAAGGGGATCTTGAACCAACAGGGAAAAATACAATTCTTAAGGTGTGAGGGAAGTGGGGAGAAAAGCCACATCTCACTAGGGTGTACCCATTATACTAGTAACCCTGATGGATATCTCAGGAGTCTGGCAACCTGAGATCTGTAAAATTTCCCCAGGGAAGTTGACACCTGCTATTATCCTAGAATGCTAAAGAGTTGGAGCCTCACAGACAACTCTACCAGGGGCTTTCCAGGTCTTCTTCAGCAGTTGTAAGAGGCAGCTGAAGGTGGGCATGGCCAGGAGCCTGAGTCCCATTCTGTCACTGACTGTTGAGGTGTCAGAGCTATGTATTCTGGTTACCCTCCAGAGTGTGGTGGAATCTATTGATGCATTAGCTTACAATTCCTTAACAACATCAAGTTGGTGGGTCCAGCCCTCTGGTGGCAAATAAATGCAGAATGGTTCAGAACCACACATGCCTTCCCAGCATCCCAGACTTAGGACTCTGCACTCTGGCAGTTTTCTGTTTGTTGCCATTATGGTCACTGTCTACTCTTTCTCAAACATGTCATCATTGCATTGGAGAATATCTTGCTTAGTAGTTCTTGGCAGTCTGCTCTGGGGGAGGTATTATTCCTCTTCAGTATATTTCCTTAGTTGGTGACACCAATCTGCTGACTGTGAGTCCTCTTCTCCTAGGCCACAGTAAGACTTTCAACTTGGAGGGATATGTCAATGCCTGGGAATGAAGGGATGGCCAGCTGCCTTCCTCAAAGCCCAATGCTGTGTCTGCCCCTTGCCTATCTTGCCTTGTCTTACCTAGTAAGGACAATGTGAGCTTAGCACACCTATTCTGGAGATCAGACACCTGTCCCTTAAGTAGAGTTAAAATCAGGTGATATGACTCCAGTTTTTTCACTGACTCCATCTAACTCCAAAGCCATTGGTCTGGAAGGGTCTCAATCACTTGGTCAGAGGTGGCCATTAGGAAGCTGAGCAGCACAATAACCGGCAGTCACGTCTTACTCAACTTAAATATGTTACCCGTGGTTCAGAACACTTAGAGGCACAGAGGCCCATGGGGTATTTCTGTAAGGAAGGGACTTATTTCAAGGAATTACCATGGATGACAAGGGACAGATTTTTAAGTTCCTTCTTGTAACCTGTGTCTTCTTATATCCCCTGCCTACAGTTCCCTGTCTGGGGCGAGGTTCTCTTAGAGGGGTTTGTCTCCCAGCAATGGATTTGCCTCCATGTGACCTTGGCCAGGAGGTCATGCAGACTTGGTTGACCAAAACTCATCAGAGTAAGCTGGAAACTTGAGGCAACAATGATATTTGCAGTCCAGAGAAGAATCTCTTCTGGGAACATCAAATTGGAC
The DNA here is from genome assembly GCA_030674055.1 of Rhabdomys pumilio. NCBI lineage: Eukaryota > Metazoa > Chordata > Mammalia > Rodentia > Muridae > Rhabdomys > Rhabdomys pumilio. The sequence goes on from JANHMN010000012.1 coordinate 14,779,036, forward strand.
CCTTAGACTCTCAGGTGATTGGTTACAGCCTGCTCACATGAGAAAGGTTATGACCTCAAAGTCAACCAACTGAAGAAGTTGCCTATGCCTGCTAAAGTAACATTTATGGTGGCTATGTTTTATTCAACAGGTGGTTACTGGAGTCCAACCAAGGTGATGCAGGGCTGACCTTTGTTCTAGTGAAGATAAAAACACAGCACAGAGAGGAAGAGTAATTTCTAAAATTGACACAGAATTGAAAGGAATAGACACAGACTTACTTTGGCTCCCCATTTCTTGGGTGTGCAAGCCTGAGAACTCTCAAGATTTAGGCTCCAACTTCAACGACCCTCCTAAAGGAACTTAAGGACCTGTCCCTTGCCATTTATGGTAATTCTTTGAAATAAGTCCTTTCCTTACAGAAACACCCCATGGGCTTCTATGCCTCTATGATCCCTGAACCATGGGTAATGGGTTAAAAGCTCATTTTTTCTCCAGTGAACGCACCCTAACTTGTGACATTGTATGCTATCCATCCCCCCTCTTCCTCCTCTCTCCCTGGCGTGCAGTGGGCAGCTCCTACTGTTTTAGCACTCATTCTGAACTCTCATGCCCATGCATCCATCCTCCCAGGTGATTGCTAGGCTCATAGTGAAGGGGTCTCTCCTCAGACACCACATTCAATCCATCCCGAGGATGTCCAGTGTGTCCACATTTGAACCTGTCTAATCATCTGTGGTGTCAAGGTGCTGAAATGAGGTCCTGAACTGACTCTCAGCTTTCATCGTGCCCTGCCTGGAAGATATTCTTGACCATTCTTATCAAACTTTTCAAGAGCCCTGTTTATCTCAGTGAGGTCAGCACCTCTTCAGTAGATGAGAAGCCCCAGACAACTTTGTCCTTTCTCTTTCCTCTCCCCACCCATCTCTCTTTCTTCTGCTAATCTTTTCTTTGTCCTTTCCTCGCCCCTTACAACAACCTTTTCTACTGCTCAGCCCACCAGGGACACCCTGGACTTGGCCTCAGAACCTCTTACAGTGCCTTCAGCTTTTAGTTCTCTCCAGTTGGTGCACAAAGGGCCACTGGTTAGGAAGCTTTGTGTCACTCACTGCCACTTGCCCACCTGTTTTTTGTTTTTTTTTTTTTTTTTTAATTTTGTTTTTGTTTTTGCAACTCCTAGCTGCCTTGTGATAAAAAAAGAAAATCTTGCAGCCAGTCCCTCAGAAGGGCAACACAGCCTTAACTTCCTCCACACTTTGTCTTCAGAGGATGTTGAGATTTGACTGCCTTGCAGGTTCTTGGAGAACCTCACCAGCAAACACATCTTATTTTACCCATGTCTTGGTATAAAAGGCCCATTCTTCTGGAGGTGTTTGTTGAAACAGCTGAAAGTGATTTTATCTTCAGTCACAGTGGATAAGCACTTAGGCAAGTACAGAGCTAACCAGAAATCCCTAGAGAAGAATATGGGGAACCACATGGCCACTGAGGTTTAGAAAAGTTCTGAGGGAGTCTTGGAGATCCAGAAGGCTAGCTCCATGTGTAGGGCTTTGTGAAGGTTTTCAGGAAAGGTCTGAGGAGCTTCAGTCTTTCATACCCAGCTGTCCTGGAGGTTCTGCACATGGAGGAAGTGAAGGGAAAGGGCAGCGCTGAAGAGACTTGACTGTAGAAGACACTGCTCAGCACACACACACAGACTCCTAGCAGAGATGAGAATGTATGAGTCTCTACCAGTCATCAAAACCAATCAGGCAGAGACTTTGGAGATCAAGCAGATCAAAGAATACAAACTTCACATACAAAGTTTTTAAAAAGTTGTCCAGCAATGACAGAATCAAAAACCATAGAGCAGCATACCCTGGGAGAAGAGAGATTTTGGTTTCCAGTTGTCACATACTATTTTGTGTCCAGTTTTCAGGAAAGATTATGAGCCATGAGAAACCATAAGACACGGTGGTTCCCATTCAGAAAAAGTAGCTGCCAGCCAAAGACCTCAAATCACAACTTCAAGTATGTTTGGAGAGTAAAGGAAAATTATGTCTAGAAACTGAACCAAACCAGAAGAGCATTATCTCACCAAATAGAGGATGTAAGGGAGGGTATAGAGCTGTACTTTTAGAACTAGAGAGTAGCAAATACAAGGTCAGAAGTGGAAAGTTCCTTAGAAGGATTCCGAAGCAGACTCAAGAAGGCAGAGGAAAGTCAGCAAGCTTGAAGGCAGGTGGGTGGGTGGAGCTTTTTCAGTCCATAGAAAATAAAAAAAGAATGAAGAAAATTAGAACAGAGGCTCAGGGATGTGTAGTGTGCTGACAAGCATTAGAGGAGTTCCAGAAAGGGAGGAGAAAAAGAACTGAGAAGGTTTCCGTGTACACACATAGAAATCAGAGAGCAACTTGCTGGATTCGTCCTCTCCTACCATTATGTGGGTTCTTGGAATTGAACCCAGGTTTTTAAGATTATACGGCAAACACCTTTATCCACTGAGTCATCTTGAAAGATCCAGGAAGGAAGTTTGAAAAATAATTGTTAACACTTCCACAAATACGCTGGATAAAGCAAAACAAAACATACAGACCCAATAAGCTCAATGTGTTCTGTTTCAGCAGAAGGTCATGTCCCACCATCCTCAGATCCTGAAGGTCAAAGGTTTCCTTAGGTCAACAGGGGAGAGTGACCTGTGACTTCAAGAAGACTTGTGATGAAGCAGCTTCCAAAAGGCTGTGGGCTGAGATAATAAAGCCTCACAAGAACAGAACCATCAACTAAGCTTCTATGCCCAGCAAAACTAACCTTCAGAAATGAAGGGGAAGTTCAGACATCCCAGGTAAGGAAAGTGAGGGATCTCTATTGCCACAGTACCACTAGAATGCGTTTTTCAGGCTGGAATTGAAGGACATAGACAATGATTCTAATTTACAGGTGGAGGCAAAAAAAAAAAAAGCAACTGTGCCAATGGGCTTTTTCTGCTTGTGTTTTTCCCCTACCCGATTTAAAAGAGGATTGCATGTAGCAATAATTATGAACTGTGCTGATAGGCAATCAATATAATAAGGTGTAATTTGTTTGAAAATACTGGCCCACAAAGTATGTGTGCGGGGAGAGATAGCTCACTAGAGCAAAGACTTTCTAATTCTGCTAAAATTAAACCGGCATTATTCTCACACAGATGGCTATAAATTAAGATATTAATTGTAACCCTTGGGGAAACACAAGTAAGAAAATGACTCAAAACAACATATGGGGGAATTGACAAGGAAATTACAAGGTATGCTAGAAAATACCTATTTACTACAAAAAAAATGCAGTAGTGAAGATACAGAATAAAAATGGCATCTGACTGATAGCTAGCGACAAGTGTGCAGGAGATGCTGTCTGCCGAAGACGTGAGACACAAATAGACTGACTGTGAAGGGACAGATGAATTAAACAGCAGCCAGAGCCAAAGAGGCTGGACTACTTATAACATGTCAAACATCATAGACACCGAAGAAAGTGTTCAGTAGGACTAAGTGTTCTCACAGACACTGTTCTAGTTTTGATTCTGTTGCTATGATAAAATACCCTGTCCTCCCCCAAAAAATCCATAATGTGTATGGAAAGGGTATATGTTTCATTCAAGATTCTAGATTACAGTCAATTGTTGCAGGGAAGTCAAGATGATGAGGGCTTGAAACAGCTGATCACGTGACATGCATAGTCAAGATCAGAGAGAGAGAGAGAGAGAAAGAGAGAGAGAGAGAGAGCATCAACACATGATTATTACTCCAACCACCTTTCCTCCTGTTATACAACCCTAACTGAGGAAGCAACACACATTTCAGGCTTCCCATAATGAATGTAAGTAAGACAACCCCCCCTACCCCACAAACATCCCCACAGGTCAACCTGATCTAGAGAATCCCTCTTGAGACTCTCTTTCCAGGTGACTCTACACTGTCAAGTTGACAATTAGAACTAACCATCACAGGTGCCACTTTGAATACACAGCTATCCTGGCACACATGAGAATTAAAAAGAGAGCCCTCCACAGAGGGAGCAACAGCAGAGGGAGTGGCTGAAGGGGGGAAGAGACAGTTCAACTATAACAGGAGAATCAAATGTCCCACTTCGATCAAGGGATGAAGCGACTGAGCTGAGGCTCAGTGAGGACACAGAGACAGGTCCACTGCCACACAGGGGTATCTGGAGGACGCTCCACTCACAGCAGGGCAAAAGTATGTCTTCAGGGCACACCAACTGTTCTCCAGAAGAGGACATGCCTCAGGCCTCAAAATAAACCTCAGCAGGTAGAAGGCTATGACTCTCCAGCCACAATGGAACAACATGAGAAACCAGGAGCAAAAGGAAATCGAGGTTTCACAGATGTGTGGAAACTGAATGAGCACCCCCCCCAAATAGCCAGTTATTCCAAGAATAAATCACAAATAAAATCAAGAAATGCTTTGATATATATGAGAAGGCTTAATGAAACAGAGACAGTATGTTCATCTTTGAAAGATGCTTGGGGGGGGATTCGGTGTGTAAAGGGAAAATTTAGAGTTAAGAAGCTTTTATTAAAAAGAGAGTTAGGTGGGTGTAATGGTTTGAATATGCTTGGCCCAGGGAGTGGCAATATTAAGGGGTATGGTCTTATGGGAGTAGGTGTGGCTTTGTTAGAGGAAGTGTGTCACTGTGGCCATGGGCTTTAAGACCCTCATTCTAGCTGCCTGAAAGCCAGTCTTCTCCTACTTGTCTTTGGAGCAAGATGTAGAACTCTCTGCTCTTCCTGCACCATGTCAGCCTGGATGCTGCCATGTTCCCACCTTGATGATAATGGGCTGAACATCTCAATCTTTCAGCCAGCCTTGATTAAATGTTGTCCTTATAAGAGTTGCCTTGGTCATGGAGTCTGTTCACAGCAGTAAAACCCAAACTAAGACAAAGGGGCTATCAATAAGGCTAAGTATACAAAGAGACTTGCCACGAAGCCTGATGTCCCCAGAACCCACATGGTGGAAGGAGAGGAAAGACTCCTGCAGGCTCTTCTCCAACCTCTTCCCGCGTGCTGTGGCATGCGAACATGTCCATCCTCCACCTATACTCAAAGTAAATTCTAAATTTTTAAAAAAGAAAGAAATTCTCAGAAAATCTGTAGTTTCTCTCTAGATTATGTCCCAGCTAAGCCAAGGGAAGACAGTAAGAAGATGAGAGGAAAATTATAGAGAATAGAAAATGGAGAGAAAAAAAATGCATGAGAAATTGCCCTACATTGACAGGCAGATTCAATGCTGTTCCTGCCAAATCTCCCTTCAATAAATAGACAAGACAGTTATGAAATCCTTGCAAAGTTCAAGGGGTTCAGAGCCAAGTTAACACTGGCAAGAAGGAAAGAATCAATGGAGGGGAGCTACAGTAACCAAGAACCAAGAACCAAGAACACCACCCTACACGTTCTCCTAAAGGGTGACTTTCATAGCATGTAGCTTGCATCTTGCAGAAGAGGCCGGATTGGCATCTTCAATGTGTTAACATTTGTCTTTGCATATGGGAACATATGTATGACTTTCTATGTTGGTGTCTCTGGAAAGTTGGTGTCTTGGCTCAGAGACATAAAGGCATTAGGGAGCACAGCAGGGCCCTGCTAGAGAAGGGAGCCATACTATGAGGGCACTACAAAGGCACCCATAGAAATCTATAGGTACCTGGGTGCCATGGGCATCTTTGGTCTGTGAGAAGCTAGTGGCTTCATGCATGCAGGTGGACCTATGTCTTCCATTAACACTTGGGCAGCAGTTCAACCTACAGGAGGCCTTTCTCACCACGGGGTTTTCCTCCCCTTTGTAGACCTATATTGTATTGGCCAGGCATGGCACAACTTCAAATTGGAAATTATCGTCAGGAATCATGGCTGTAAAATATCTACTGCTCGACTCATTCATCTTGGTGGGAGATGGAGAGCAGATTTCTCCCCTCCAAATTCTTAACAAAGGTTTCAAAAGACACAGGTAATAAATCTGATGCTCAAGGCTTGACAGCAGCAATTAAGCCAGGGGCACTCCACTTGCATATGCTCCCCAGAAAGCACACCTGGTACCTCACACCCTATGTGCACAGTGGACACTGGCTTCCCCCATCATCGGAGGCTGGGTCTCTGGGCAACCAGCAGCCAGCACGGCCTTTATGCCACCCTCATAAACAGTGATGGATTGTTGTTGCCTGACTCTCCCTCTCTCTCAGAAGCTCAGAGGCCCCAGTGATGGTGGGAAGGAGGCAGCAGGAAGCTCCATAGGCCCCCAGCTCCCAGCACAAGCTGCAGCCAAGGAGACTAGCTCATTAGTGAACAATCACAGCTCCTGGCTTTTCAGAGTATGCTGGGAGATCATTTCATTTATGGCTTGAAGAGATCTCCATCTTTTCCCATTGGACGAGGATGGGGCTCAGCTCACAATTATCATGGGCTATTTTTTCTGCAAAGGCTTTAGGTTTTTTAAAAAAAGGTGGGGGAGAAGAAAGTCCTCCCACAAGCATAATTTATCCTAAATTATTCTATGTTTTATTCTCATGCCAAATATTTAATAAACAAAGCAATTTAGAAACCATTTAAAATGTTATTGATGAGGCAGAGCCTTGAAAATCAGCCCTAAGCTACTGCATGGTCCTCTTGCTGCCCAAAAGATGATGTCCAGCCAAGCTCCAATTTCAGAGTCATAAATAAGAGCAGGGCTTCTAGGTCAAGGAGCTACTTGGAACCTAGCAATGGAATCAAGTTCTATGCAAATATTCCTGAGAGGTAAAGTGCCTTTGACTTCCACACGTGTCCTTTGTCACATGGTTGATCCTGGTATCATTTCTGTTCTCTATCCACCCTATGAAACATGACAGATAGCACACACGCTGTTGACCATGGTTTCTATCCTTGTATGTGGTATGGATCAGTGTGATTAATTAAGTGGATGGACTGACAGGGGGTCGTCTCTATGAGACACACCATCAATGATGTTTACTTTAAACTTGTTGACATGTTAGCGGCTATTATGAAGAATGTACCAGATAGGCCATGTTAAAAATGCTGTCTGCACGCTAAGAGTGACCCATCAGTGGTTAAGAGCATTTACATTTCTTACAGAGGAACTAAGTTTGGTTCCCAGCACCCACTTGATGGCTAGTAATATATAACATCAGTTCTAGGGGCTCCAATGCACTCTTCTAACTTCTGCAGGTGCCATGCTTGCATGGGATACACACACATACATGTAGATAAAACATTTGTATACATAATAAAAATCAATACAAAAAAAAAACCAAACCACTGTCTGTGTTATGATAGTTTGTAGTAGTGGGGCTAATCACAGAAGTTACCACAGAAGCCTATATGACCTGGTTGGGGGTGGGGACACAGCATGGGTTTTCTTTGGTTCCAGAACACAGGAGGCTAAATTGGCATCTCTGTCTTCCTATTTTCCAGTGAAATGGAGAGGTCAGCTCCAGGCAGAGCACACAGGCAAGTCTTCTCCATTTCTTTTCACCCCAATTCCTCTCAGGATGGGCTTGGTCTGGTGTACCCTTCTGATAATGATCCCAGGTATCAGGCAGTAGGGTGAGGTCAGCTGGGGGTCAGATACTCTGCTCTCCAGGGAGATGGATGTGGCTACACTCTGGGCTCTGATGTCATCACATAAAGTCTCATTGTAAATTTCTCTTTCCTTTGACATGTGGTGCACCTGGCCAGCTCTTACTCCACTCTAGAGCCCAGAAGATTTATTTTATGTGCATGAATGTTTGCCTGAATATATGTTATGTGCACCACACACATATCTAGTGCCTGCAGTTCAGAAGAGGGTGTTGGATCCCATGGAACTGGAGTTATAGATAGTAGTGAGTAGCTATTTAGGAACAGGGGACTGAATCTGAGTCCTCTGGAAGAGTAGCAAGTATTCTTAACCAATGCGCCATCTCTCTAACCCTGAGTGCTGTGGTTTGAATGTGTCCTCTAGTCACTGATTTCATAGGGGCATTTGGAGGTGGGGCCTCTGATTAGGGTTTCTATCTGTCAGGGGGAGTCTTGTGACACAGACTCTTTCTGTTTGTTTGTTTTTTATTTATTTATTTATTTAATTGCCTGGGGATGTGACTGGGGCACTCAGTGATACTGGATATATGTGTCCCCCGCTCTTCATTCTGACTAGATGTGAGAGAGGATGAAGGGATCTTTCTGGGAGAGGAGGGGGTCATTTTGGACATCTACTCTGATATCCCCATGTGTTCTTCCTAGAGCAACAGTTCTCAACCTGTGGGTCACAGCCCCCTTTCACAGGGGTTGCCAGAGACCACTGGAAAGCACATATACTTAGATTCAATTTAAAACAATAGCAAAATTACAGTTATGAAGTAGCAACAAAAATAATTTTATGGTTGGGGTCACCACAACATGAGGAACTGTATCAAGGGGTTGCAGCATGAGGAAGGTTGAGAACTACTGCTCTGGGGGACGCTCCAGCAAACACTCTCGCTGCTCCTCAGGCCTTGGGAACCCATCTCCACCTCCGGTCTTTTAATACAGTATGGAGGATGAGGGAAACCTATCCTCACACTGTCCCCCTGTGGTACTCAGGGGAGGGGAGTATTGTTGGAACAGCCTGTTCTGAGAATGAGGCAGCGGTTAGAGAGGCGAGATGGAAGGATATGGTTGGGTGGAGCTCCATGATAGAATGCTTGCTGCCACGCACGGAGCCCTGGGTTTCAATCTTGGTGCCGCCAGAAATAGAAAGGATGAGTGAGTGGGGGAGCGGGGTAGAAAGCAAAGTCTGGGGGATCGAAATGGTCCAAGTAGCAAAGTGGAAAATGACATTACAAAGATATAAAAATGGGGAACCAAACCACGAATAAATGACCTAACAATGGGTCTATTTTTCATCTTAGATGCCCGGCAACCATCCTATTAATTTTATTTACTTTTATGTGTTAGTCACTTACGAATTCACTTTTCAGTTTGCTATTGAATTTTCCCTGTACTTGAGATATTTTCACCAGTATCTACTGTATAAGATAAGAATGTGCGAGGCTGAGACAACATGGAAGGGACTCGGTGAGCAGGAGATGCTGATTGGTTGACTCAGAGGGAGACAAACAACTCACCACAGGGCCCTGAATGAAGTCACCTGACTGTTTCAGAAATTCTGTTCCCGTTATGACACCTGGCAGAATGTCTCACTGCCAGACAGCTAGGCAGGTGCTGTGGGACCCACTGACCTACTGACCCACGTGTCCACTGACCCAACAGATTGTATATGCTGCAGCCAAGTCCTCCCTTGACTGTTGAGACCACATTTGAGCTGAAGCCTGTAACGAGTTCCCCATGCCATGAAGAGATCATAGAACCTGCTTATGGTGGTTTGAATATGGTTGGCCCAGGGATTGGCACTATTAGGAGGTGTGGCCTTGTTGGAGGAAGTATGCCATTGTGGGCATGATCTTTAAGACCCTCATCATAGCTCCCTGAAAGCCTGTCTTCTCGTGTTTGCCTTCAGAACAAGATGTAGAGCTCTCAACTTTTTCTGCACCATGCCTGCCTGGATGCTGCCATGCTCCTGCCTTGATGACAATGGACTGAACCTCTGAACCTGTAAGCCAGCCCAATTAAATGTTGTCCTTGTAAGAGTTGCCTTGGTCATGGTGTCTGTTCACAGCAGTAAAACCCTAACTAAGACACTGCTGATTGCCTCACTCACCTCCACCACAATACTATGCCTCGCCTCAGTCTAATGGGTGTATTGAAGACAATTTCTGTTTACAAGGAATGTCTGAAGGAGTCCAGAACAGGAGACTTGTAGAGGTGTATAAGATGGTTGTAATAGGGCAAGGACAAGGGCAAGGGCATTTTTGTATCACCAGTTACATTATTCTGTTTAAAAAATATTACTAAGAATGTAGCTGGCTCACTAGAGTCACACACATTAAATGGTAAACATCATTCAAACTAAAATTTCTAAGGAAAATAGGACTATTGGAAGAGATAATGCAAGCATTTGTGCAGGAGGCAAGGACAGGGTGCAGGCATATGCTGTGGGAGCCTGAGCACATGACTGCTCTGGGCTGTCTGGGACAGGTGTCCCTGCTGACTAATTGAGTTGACCTTCTGGGCAGGCTTGGCAGATAGAGACCAATTAAATATTGCAGAATCCACACTAGAAATGTCTGTTTTTGTTTTACAGTAACTGAACCAAGGCCTTCATTTTTGACAGCAATTAGACAGCTGATCAGCTGATTTTTGAGATGGTCCTAGTTAGGGACAACAGAGCCCAGCTGTCAGCTTCGAGGGTAACAGTCTTCCGTTTAATTACTGTCTTTCCACGTGGGGCACAGCCATCTTCCAATCGGTGCAGGAAGAAGTGGCTAAAACAGGAGGAATTTGCATAGCTTATTTTTGCTAGAACATTCTTACACATGATGAGTGGTTTTGACCTGTTTCTCTCTGACCTTCAGCAATGTTAATTCGAATCCTATCTATAGTTCAGGTACCTTGTAATCTGAAACTTAATTTATAAATTTGAAGATGCATAGCAATGCTACCTATAACCCTTAGCTGACTGTTACAAACAACCTCGAAACCACTAGAAACAGTGCAGGGTAGCTGTCTGCTTCAAGCCTACTATAACAAAAGCATCATGTTTACCCAGACATTGTCCCTTTTCATAGTGTTACTCTGAATAAACTGGTTTCACCAGGAAGGCATCATCACTTGAATATGGTGGCGGCGTTGGTGGCGTTGGTGGTAGTGCGACTCCTAGCTTGTGCTTCAGATGCCAACAGTCTCCATGGGAAGAGCCAAGTGAAGCCAGGGCACAGGCAGTACAGCATAGGATGGATTCCCAGCAGACAAGTCACTTGACTCTGGCTTCCTTGATGGATGCTCTTGAACCTAATTCCTCTGATATGTGCATATATTATACATGTGTTAGATGTAGTTGGTATTCAGAAAAAGATGTCCAATTCACCCTTGTACTACTATGTGTGGAATACATATGCTGTCTCAGTGAATCTGGGCTGCATTTCTGTTGAATGTCAAAGGTTCCGGGAAGCTGAAACTCAGTGTGTTTATGTGGGTTAGTGTGGCTCTGGAAGCCTCACCATGGACAGCTCCCAGCTTTGCCTGGTGTAGGTATCAATCCTTGTGGTTCAGGCCTCAATCTGTCAGGTTGGCTCTTGGGTCAAGAATCAAGACTTCTTTCTGAACATTCTTGGGAATAACTTTGAACACTAAAAAAACAGTATTTGACAAAAGAGCCACAAATCAGCTTTACTGAACTTGAAATTAGCATGCAGAAAGTGCAGATAGTTGGGTTTTATAGAAAGAAATTTCACTGGGTTCCTCAGAAGCAATGCAGTCATCAAAATGTAGGCAGTGGAACCCACAGGACACTCCAGAAGATAGAATCATGTACATGGGAACAGGAGTGGAATATGAAAACAGTGAAGTTATACAGTGTCCATCACGCTGTGTCCATCACTGAAATGACCACTACACCGTGACGATGCCGCAGTTGGACATCACATAGTAGACATCCAATAATAACCATCACACTCTGACAATACATGGAATCCATAACACAAGACATATGTTTGTGTCTGTGGAGAAAGAACAAGTGTTTGGCTTCATCTAGCTTCTTGCCCCAACTTGAATATACTATTTCCTCATAGGTTTCCAAAGTGCCACCCATTCCAAAAGAGAAAGAAGCTCAATACAAGGCTCGTGCTCACCTCTAAAAGGCACCATGGGAACACAATTCCACAGACACACATCCAGTCATGGTCACAGACCAGCTGGCAATACTCCAGGGCTCTATTTGATTCAGGTCCCTGATGAAAGCTGAGAATCTGACTCTCCCTAGGGACATGACCATCGACTGCTTCAAGGAAACTTTTGCCAGTCAGACTTCTCAGTTGCCTTGGCACAACCTCAGCGGGTGTTATTCAGCTTCCCAAAAACAGGAACCATCCCAGACCCAGCTACTTTTCACTCAGACATCTTGGCTCTGGAGGACTGGCTGCTGAGATCTGTCCAAGGAGCAGCCCTTGAATGAGAAAGCCAGTGGTGGAGGAAGAAGTTCCCCCCCATCCCCGCCACCAATGTGGATACCTGTGCACGCCCTGTCTGGTACAAACCTCACCTGCTTCACTCTTTCACATGCACATTTTTCTTATGCACACCCTGCACTATCACACACACACACACACACACACACACACACACACACACACCTGTGAATGCCTTGTGCACGTTCTACCTTTTGCACACCCTACTCTCTGAACACCTCAGACATATCCTGCTATGTGAACACAGTTGTGTACTTTCTATTCTGTGCACACCCTGCCCTGCACACACCCCTATCCCTTCTGCAACACTGGAGGGCAAGGCAGCTTCACATTCTATTGGCTGAAGCCATGCCCTTGCAACCTCAATATCAATGGAGTCTCATTCTTTCCTCTGAGGTAGGAGCTGCCCTTCTGTGGCCACAGATTGGGGCAGGGTTTCTTCTCCTTGTGGAGGAGAGAGAGAACACAGGATTCTAGTAGACCTGGAACCTCAGCTTTTATGAATACTTAAGATATTGCAAATGTTTACACTCATAGATTTCTCTAATTATTCATATATTTTATGTGTCTGATTTTTTGCTTCTCTCTTTCTGTCTCTGTCTCTATCTCTGTCTCTCTCTCTCTCTCTCTCTCTCTCTCTCTCTCTCTCTCTCTCTCTCTGTGTGTGTGTGTGTGTGTGTGTAAGTACTCCACATGCCTGTGTGCCCATAGAAGTCATAAAGGAAGCCAGGTCTGCAGGGAACTGCAGAGATAGATGGTTGTGAGCCACTATGTAGGTGCTGGCAACTGAACCCAGGTCTTCTGGAAGAGCAAGGCGAGCTCTTAACTGCTGAAATATCTCTTCAGCTCCAAAATGGAATCTTTTTAAGCACTTTGACTCCCTATGAGAATAAAAACCACAGATCTACCTCCAAATCCAGGATTCTAGAGAGGTATGCTTGGCTCTCACATGGCTTAAGAAACCCAAGAGGCCTCTATTACAGTCACCACACTGTGTTAAAGCTCACCACAGTTTTCCACAGGAATTTTCAGAGACCTTGAAAAGCAGGCACAGGAGACACTATGTGGGGGAGATGGTGGGCTACTGGTCCGGAGCTCAGGCCAGGAGCAACGCATATCCTTCAGGGGGCAGATCTATGTGCAGCCAGATCCCAGACTTCCACATGAGGCACCAGTGTGAGCTCTCCCAGCCTCCCTCTCACCTCTCTGTGACTTCTTGGATGCACATTTGGTTTTATCCACATTGATTAGGCTTCTCTGGAGCATTCTGTTAATGTGATGGTAGAGCTGGATGATATGTATCTTGGGTGAGTGTTTCAGACTAGAATGTTTCAGTAATTTTTACAGTAACACACACATAGTGCTTCCGATGTGAATAACCTGCTCGTTCATTTGTAAGACAGCCATATAAAGAATTCTCCATATTTGCCCATTCAGATATACTTAGCATCAGCTCTGATTTTCTTCCATAGGGACAGGGGACAAGTCTTGGAGATAGCTGAGAATCCTTCTGACAGAATTCAGAGAGGACTCACCCTAATGAGATTTACCGGCCAGCTTCCCAAGACTTCAGAAGCAACTGAGGCTCAAGAACTGAGTGGGTGACCCTGACTACCTTTGTGATCTATAATTTTTTTATGTTTTTTTCTGAGCCCAACTCTGGACTCTATATCCTCTGCCCATTTACTGACCTGAAGACTGCCTAGGAAGGGCCCATGTAACCCTGAGGGGCAGAGCCACAACTGGCTACACACAGAATTGGAGAGCATATCAGGAAAGATTTCTACAGGTTTCTGGCTTTCTGGAGATAGTCCTGAATGGAGGCACACATCTTTTTTTTTTTTTCAGGAAACCACCATGGATTGTAGTCTATTTGAGAGTGAGGAAGTACCACTGCAGTCTTCTAATGAAAAGCACAGAGTGGTTGCGATAGCTTCACTGAAAGCAAATTAGAGGAGCTGAGCCGAGTCCTGTAGACAGGACTTCACTGGGAACTATGCTGGGAGTGTGGAGTGTGGTGGTTACTCCTGAATGTCCTTGAGGCCATCTGGAGGGACACATTCTCCTGCAGGGAACCGTCTCTTTGCCATCAACCATGCTGCATGTGGAGGGGGCAATTCTGGCAAGAAGAAAAAGACAATGGAGGGAACAAGCATAACAGGAGGGTGTAGAGATAGCTTAGTTATCAGCAATACTCTTTTCTTTTGAAATAAGTTAGGGCAAAGACAATATTATATAAACTAGGTTCTCAAGGTAAGAAAAGTAGAACTCAAGACTATATTTTTAGATATGAAAACTCAGTTATACAATTGGCAACATTCAAAATTAACTTTTGTACAATTATGAGATACAAAATGCAATTACAAAAGTAGTTTCTTTTCTTCCCTTTTTTTTTAAAAAAAATTTCTTGAGCATTTAATATATGCACATGTGTTCAGTTAAATCCACCTCTCTGACTACCTCCTTATCTCTCTGCTCACTTTCCCCTCCCAACTTCATGCGTTCTTTATTTTAAACTCACTGCAGAGTCCACTTGTTGTTGTATGTACACGAGTGTGGGATCAGTGGGTAGCCTATCAGGGGCTGCATCCTTGGGGGAAAATCCATGACTCTCTCTTCTTTCAGCAGCCATCAATGGCCAACGTTCGAGCCTACTGGGGCCATTCTTTTTCAAACTCCCTGCGTGTGCAACTTCATAAGCTCCTCTCCCATCCATGCTGAGATGCTGGCATTCTGGTTGGTTTGATCTTGTGCATGTGTTATGCATGCCGTCACAGCTGCTTTGAGTTCATATATGCAATGTCCCTAACATGTTCCCACACCCATGTATGAAGCGAAGCATGAATGTTTTGCTATAGACATCCACTACCTCTGGCTTTTATTGTCTTCTAACCTCCTCTTCCATGATGATCTCTGAGCTTGGGATGGGGGTGGGAAAGCATGGTACAGAGATCCTATTAAGACCCGAGCATTCGGGTCTGTTGTTCTCTGCATGTTAACCAATTGTGGATGTCTCTATCAATCACCATCCAAGAAAGAAGTTTCTCTGAAGAAGTTTGAGAGATGAGCTGACTTGGTACAGGAAGTTTCCAGTGGATGTACGTAGGCCATAGCGAGGGAATCTAGGCTCCTCTATTTGCTGCAGGAAGCCCCATGGACTGGACATCTGAGGCAAAAATTCCTGGGAGCTCCAGGCATTTACTGTTGTCATCTACACTAAACCTGACTTCGGGTCTCAGGAATGGCTGTGTGCTGAAGCACCAGGTGCCTTGTAATGTAAAGGAGCATAGTATGTGTGCAGGGGGTAGGGGCTGAGGGTGGGGCAGAAGCTGGGGTAGAGGGAAGTGACTTTCTGAGGAGATATTGAGGTGGCTGGAGTGGCCTATTCACATAACTTCCTTGCTCCCACTGTGTGAGAAAGACCACAGAGACAAGCGAGGTAGAGCAACCACCAGTGAAGCAGAGCCAAGAAAGGTGGCGCCCTGTTCTTCTGTGCTCTCAGCAAAGTTCTGCAGGATTAAGGATTTTGATGGGAACAAAGGAACCAGGAAGAGGCCATGACTGCTGACAGTCACTGTGGGTGGAACAAAAGCAAAGACAGAAAGGAGTGAATATTTCTGATAAAGTCAGCTTTGGCTGAGCAAACAAAAGGTGAAAAAATCATCACAGTAACAAGACAGCTGCAGAGTTCTAGGCTATCTGGCAACTTAGTAAGACCATGCCTTGAAAGTTAAAACAACAACAGCAGCAGCAGCAACAACAACAAAAAAATCCCAAAATGATGGCTAAAGATGCACCTAAGTGGTGAAGGGGTTGGCTAGCATGTAACAGGCCCTGGGCTTAACTCTTAGTATTAAAAAGAGAAGAAGAAGGGATCTGTTTGATATTCTAGTAGAAAACTAGGTAAGGAAATCCTTCATCCCTCTTCCTAACCCTCTGTCCATCCTTATGCATCCATTCATCAATGTATCCTCCTAACCACTGACACCCACACACATCCATCTCACGTTTTCTTTTGAATCCATTGGTGGTGCAGCTTTCAGGACACCAGCCACTCACACCATGCTGTGAGGAGTCATGTGATCTTCTAAGAGAGCCTAAGAGTGACACACACTCACACACACACACACACACACACACACACACACACACACACACACACTGTGTGTGTTATATTATGCTCAAGAACTTTTATTCTGAGGAAATATTGATGCATCTGCTAATGGGATGTGCCAAGATTCGGCTCTCATAATGTTTGCTGCGGTGTTGTTTATAATAATTGGAATTAGAAACAACCTGAGGATTATATTATACTCATTCTGAACACCCATATTCATAAAGCAGAATATCACACCCCTATAAAAATGATTTTGAGGAAGGATCTCTCATAAAACAGGACGCATCCATACTTTTAAAGATGGAAACCAATTTATGAAACAATATATCATAAGCAGACCTAACGAGAATTAAAATCCCTGCCTGAAATTGCCACAGCACTTTATGACATTCCAGGAGAGGAACGAGGGAGGAGGCCAAATATTAGAGACTGAGCGTGAGTGTGGATGGGACCACATCACGTATGGCAAATAGCACAGCTGTTTCCTGGAGTGTGACAGCCAGCCCAGGACCTAGGCATTTGGCCAGCAACCACCCAATTCTTTAATCTCTGCCTGCTCATCCAGGAAGGGACCCATCAGAGGAAGGTAAATACATTTTCTGACCAATCGTTCTGGGTCCTGGCTACTAGTGAATCATCTGTGTCCCCAGGGACCAGTTCCAATGAGGCTACCCGGAAGCCTTTATTTTCCTCATGCCTCAGCCTTCCAGCAACTGTTTCTTAACTGTTTGTAGGCTTGGCTCAGTACAGCAGTGATGGAGAATCCCCCAGGTAGAGGAGGTGCTGGACAAACAGTACTTATTCACATTGGCATCGCTTTGCGTTTTCTGCTGCCTTAGCAGAGGTGCTCTGAGCCCTACTGTGCACCACCAAACACTGCAGACCTGGCCTCAGCTTTGCTGGGCTCTTCACCTCAAAGCCACTGTACCCCACGGTTAGGGTCAGTGAATGACAGGTGAGTCGGCAACGTGTTGGGTTCTCTGCTCTTGGGTTGAGGTCTTGGGTTGTTTGCCCTTAGTGTGATGCCTGGCTCTGGGCTTGTTTTGCACTTACCTGGCCACAGAGAAACTGCTACCTTTTCTCTCCGATATTATTGACTTTTGGGTCATGTTTTTTGCTGAGTTGTGAATTGGAAATGCTTTCTTTGGACAAGGGTCTGAGGTGGGATGGGGCATGTCCTGTGTCTGCCCAGATGGTTCTTGCAGATTATTCGCTGTGGTCCTCATCCTCTGTGGACCTCACTGGCCATGATCCTCACTGACTGTCACTTATGGGAACACCACTTGGCATGGGTCTTCAATACAAGTGGCCAAGGCTGTCTGTCTCAGTGGGTGAGAGCTCAGCATGACCCAGAGAGACCCTATCCAGAGTCTTTCCTCTGGGGTGCAGACTGTCAGGTTTGGAGCTCCAAGCATCTTGGTCAGATTGGCCAGAGTCCTGTAGAAGGACCACCATCTTGCTTTGTCTCCAGCTCTCCCAGGTTAGGTTTGAGTCCTCCCTTATAGCAGAAGGATCTTGACTCTGTGGATGTGATGATCCTCATTCCCAATTGTTTTTTCCAAATGCCGTCACCATCTCCAGAGTGCTCAGAACTTTGTATTGTGGAATGCTGGCATCTAGGGGGCTGTCCATGACTGATGGCTCTGCAGAAGAAAGGAACGTGACTTCTCAGGCCTACACAGAGGCAGATTTTCCAAAAGTTTGAAAACTTGCTTTAAATAAATAAATTAATAATAATAATAATAATAATAATAATAATAATAATAATGCCAATTAAATGGCTTAGGAGGTGCTTGCCACTGAGACAGGTGACCTAAGTTTGATTCTTGGGACCTACAAGTTAGAAGGAGAGAACTGATTTTCTGCAAATTGTCTCTTGGCTTCTCTATATGCACCATGGCATACCCATTTTCCTCAGTCTAGTCAAAACCAGACACTTCACAGTGTGCATGTAAGACAGGATGTCCTGGCTATGTCAGCCGGCGCTGTGCAGGTGAGGACAAAAGGCTCAAACCTGTGTGAAGAGCGTTGATTGGGCTGGCAGGACCGGAGTTTACAGCATCCCCCACCCTGCCTGCCCCCTCTGCTGACAAACAGACATGAAACAAACTGAAACCCAAATGTAGGGCAAAGTCTCCTCAAAGTCAAACCCAAAACATTTCCAGGAAAAATCAATTAAACTACAATTCAGTTATGCGGGCGGAGAAAAAGATGAAACCATGGGAGGCCTTCAGTGCAGACTGGATACACCTTCTAAACGCGTGTGTGTGGAGCAGAAAGAGGCCAGAACAACAACGATGCTTTCATCTCACTTTGTCAATAAAATTAAACTTGAGATAGAAGATCTGATTCAAAAATAAAATTAGGATGGAAAGCCAACCTTCTACTTGAGCTACGGAACTCAAGGATGCTTTGAAAGAGTTCCCAAGGGAAAGAGAAGAGAAGGGAGGGAGGAGGGGGGAGGAAGATGAAAGGGAGGGAGGGAAGGAACAGGAGAAAGTAGAGGGTAGAGAATGAGAGAAAGAAGATTAAGGAGAGGAGGAGGGAGGGGAAGAAGGATAGAGAGGAGAGATGGTGGGAAGTGAACCCAGAGTCCCACTCAGGCTGTAGGCCATTCTAATGTAGGATGACGTCCAAGGTCAGCACCCATTGACAAGGACACCGAAGATTCTGCTAACATAAGGGGACCAGAAAATGGATGATCCCTGGTATTCAAAGGAAAACAGGGTAATGGGAAGTTTCTTGTGAGCTGAGGGAGAAGGCTGGCTCCACACTAGAGGGCGGGCTTTTAGGATTTATAATGGGAGCATCTTCTGTTCTTATCTGTCCTTGCATCTGTTTAGCTGCTCCTCAGAGTCAGTATACACTGGACAGTGACACCATGCGTGTCAATAGAGGATCCAGCTTCCCACTCATAACAGCAGCAAACAGCTCCTAGGCAATACCATGAGGCTCACAGAGCCTCTCATGTTCACATCTGGTCCTTGCAGCCCTTACCCTTCTGAGAGTCTTGGAGTGAAGGAGAATCCTTGATAGGCAGACAGATAGGGAGAGAGGCCATGACTGGATCATAAAGATGGTTGGCCTCCAAGATGTCTGACTTCCTTTTGACCTCAGACAAAGGCTTGGCAGCTTAAAACAAAGGCCAGGTAGGCTTTTGCTCCTACCAGTAGTGCCTCCTGTCAGGGAACTGGTCTGCCAAGTTCAAAACCAGATCATGAAGTGATTACTTCAAACTTGTAAACCTGTCAGCTGCTCTGACTTTGTTCAAACTGATCCAACCTTAAACTGGAAAAGAAAGACCACCCTTGAAGACCTTTAAAGCACTAGTCCTCAGGAAAAGACCAGGTTTTAGCTTCCCATGTCCCACCTCTGCTTTACGGTGGCTCTCTCTCTGTGCCTGCTGCATGTGTTTCTTTACCCTTAATAAAAGCATTTTTTCAATTACTGATTCTATTGCCTGTGTTCCAAAACTTATCTGCTGTTACCTGTTTAGCTCAAGATCTTTCCTGCCTTTTAATTCACTGACAGACATTGAAAATGAACCTGGTCAAGACTCCTGGATGGTAACAGTTCTCCTCGGCTGGGACAATCAGGACTTTCTTTCAAAGGAGCACTGTCTACTCTGCTTTACAGCCAGGGTACCTGGAGCACTGGTGGGATTAGAGTCATAAAAAGAGACTTCAGAGTGTCCCCAGGTCCCCAGATCCAGGATCATAGCAGTGTAGGTCACTCAAGTGAGTGCCTCACAAGCATCTCCAGCTCAATGTGTCTAAAGGGTAAGCCTGACCTCTCAGCTAATTAAGGCTACCCTTCCTATCTGCCCACATTCCTACATGATGCTTTCATCCAGGAGAGGGTCCCTCAGGTCTCAGCATCTCTAATGACCTTGCACATGAGACCTCCTGAACCCTTCCCTATCAATGGTTGGGAAATTGAGAGGTTCTGCCTGGATGCATTTAGACCTCAAGTCTATTTCAATGGTTTCACTTCTGATTACTTCTGACTCTAGGCCAGTGTCCTGTGTCCCCTTTGGACCCTGCTTTCTTTGGAGAACTATCCACATGGCCCAAGCCCCTCTATTTCTTACAGCCCTCCAAGAGAGAATGAACTAAGAGCAGCCTGGCTCCTTGTGCCGTGAGCCATGTACTGAGCTCTGGGATACTACCTCTTATCCAAAGACAGCATGAGATGAGTTGGTCTCTAAGAAGCCCTTCTGGCCCCAGAGGCTGTCTGTCTCTCTACAAGACAGGCTCACTGAACACACCTATGGTTTTCTTACTCTGTCCTCAGCACACGAAGAATGTCTGGACATGTTTGAGTCCATAAGAACCACCAACTGACAAACTTAGCAGCCCAAGCACTCGTGCATGGTCCTTGTGGTTCCTTCTGAGTGTAAGGTGTCAGCATACGATGTTGGCATCCGAGCAGCTACTGTCTGCACCCTGCAGTCACAGAGGCAGCAGAAGCCAGGCTTGGGAGAGTCTCCAGGGCCCAGCACGTGAACCAGCAGCAGGTAATTGAACATGGGCATATCAGAGGTCTGTCATCAATTCTTATAAATGTCACTTTGTGCCTGGGCTTTTCTTGTGGTTTTGCTTTTTTCCTGGACTCAGTGTTGTTTTTCCCAGAACAGCATGGGGAATTCAGAGGGCTCTGTCTCCATTTGATTTAGCTTCCCACATGCCTAGCTGCTGATGAAGTCTGACATTGTCTTTATAGAGTGAGTTGTTAATAGAGGCGAATCTGGCTTCACAGTGATTCTTCTTGACCCACGGGAGGGCTCGGAGAAGTGCCCTTGCTGAGAGAACGCTCAGCACACATGGGAAGTCCACGGGACTAACCTTCTCTTGTAGGCGCCTAAATTACAGGGTAGAGAGAGGTGCAATTGGCCTGGTTAGCTCATGGGGGCTGTGTTAGAACACTACATAGCCACTGGCAACTCAGACAAAGTCAGCTGTAGCACACAGCATTGTGTCTAACGCATAGGACAATGCTCTGCAGATAGTCCCTTAAGTAAGAAGTAAGGACCGCTTCATGCAAATGAGGGGACTGAAAAAAAATCAGCACAAATTGTAGAATCAAGACTGGAAATAGATCCTCCAGCCCCCCAGAGTCAAGCTGCATCTGAGCCATCCCTTCTTGGGAAGATTTTCTCTCAAGGCGTTATTGCCTAGTTCTAACCCAGTAGCTAAGCCTGACACACGCCAGTTCTCTGGAGCTATCTGGAGGCTTAAGCTTTCCACAGGCCAGCTGGCTCTGTCCCAAATCCTTTCAAAGGGAGCCTCCCTCCCCTGCTCTGGGACCTCACTCATAGAGAAAAATAGGACAATGGCTATGCCCCAGTGTGAGTCAAGTTGCATTCACTTTGTGATTAAATCCCATGCAAAGCTAACCCTCCTATCACCCAGGATACTGGGAATTTTTCATGACAAACTAATGACTTCCAAGAATGAAATAAACTCGACACACATTTCTCTGGAAAATGTATCATTTCTGGAAAATAATTAAAACGAGTCAGATGAAGTCTTTTCTAGGAGAGCATGAATACAGAAATGGGTCATCTGTAACTGCAGCGAGTCATGTTTGGGTGGATGGGTCCTCACCCCTGCCTGCTGTTAATATGCACCATAAATTAGTGTCAGGGTGGACGCTCCCTGTCACCCCATCTCTCTCAGCTCTGGATCTTGAGACCTGGATCTGGCCCATGCTATCTTTCAACGGGACAGCACAGAAATCCAGGTAACAGAAATACACATATCTTTTCCCCAAACTCGTAGGGAATCCTAAGCAGGCACAATCTCTGCAGAAACAATTGCATTACGATGTGTCAGAATGGGACATGGCACAAGAGGAAAGAGTCAGAGTGTCTGACACACCCATAATACCTGTGAGAACTCCAAGAAGTAGCTCGAGGCTTTGGCAATAGACACAGACTGAGAGACTTCCCTACAATTTGTACAGGCTGCTGTAGCCTAGTCTGGACAAGGAACAGACAGGGTCTGGAGTGATAGGCTCCTTTCTAAGACATGACCCAGAGACGATTCCTATGCCTGCTCCAGTAGACAGCCACTCAGACATCCTTTATTTCTTCCTATGTCAAAATGGTGTAGAAAACAAAAAACAATGCACTGGATATTTTATTATAATCTCCTGAGGATTTGGGGGATTGTGTTTGACTTTTAGTCAACACTTTTAATCGATCATTAATTGCCTAAATAGGATATGGCACAATTGTTTCAGCTGACTCCTGCTGCCAAAACAGAACACCAGGGGCTTACAGCTGAAACACCAGATACTTGCTGCTTATAGCCCTGGTCACTGGACCTTCAAGGTCAAGGGTACACAAGTATTCATGAACAAGGCTCCTCTTAGCTTGAAGATAAATTGATAACAGTCTATACTATTTTGCTGTTTTGTAGGAACAAAGGAATTGGGAGGGGAACACAGAGTACTGGCTTTCAGAGAGGAAGAGCTCTGCAAGCAGTAATAAGGAAAAAGATCACAGGGCCAACAAGGTGGCTCTGTGGGTGATGGTGCTTATGACCTGAGTTATTTCCTTGGAGCCACATGAAACAGAGAGAGAGAGAGAGAGAGAGAGAGAGCAGACACCTGTGGGTTGCCCTCTGATCTCTACATGGGCACTATGGCACATGGGCAAGCACGCACATATATACTCACAATAAATAAATACGTACATGCATACATACATACATACATACATACATACATACATACATAATTTTTTAAAAAGTAAAGGAAAGACAACTCAGACAAACTATGTCCCACATGTCAGGACAAAGGCCAGTGGTGTCATTCCTTTTCTAAGTCTCAGAGGGATCAGCTCCAGTTATGACCTCACTGAATCCTAGGGACCTCTTACAATCCTGTCTCCAGGGATTGGAGAGATGTTAATTGTTAAGGACTCATATTGCTTCTGTAGGGGACCCAAATTCAGTTCTCAGAACCTACGTTGATGTCTCACAGCTGCCTTTAACTCCTGCTCCAGATAACCCAATACTGCTGGCCTCTGCAGGCACCTATACACACACACACACACACACACACACACACACACACACACACACAGATAGTAAAAGTAAATCTTAAAAAATACATCCTCATCTCCAGTGGCACTGAAGGTCTGAAGGTCTCAAGCCCATGAAAAGCAGAGTTGAGTTTAGTCAGAGGCAGTGGGGATACAGCTAGTAGGTGCAGAGGTGTGTCTTCACTGTTGTGTGTGGATCACTAGCCCATAATAGTCACAGCTCCATCCTAGGTTCTGGGCATTCAGCAGTCACTCTGTCCAACTGTTGTTGGGGACCTGGTAGAAGCTTCATTGAAGGCCAGTCATGCTAATCCCATTGATGTTATCATCTGCCATGCTAATCCCTCTGTGGGTTCTTGATATAGTTATCATTTATCAATACATAGCTCACACGTTTATGACTACTGTCAGTGGGAAGGATGGCAGTATGGTTTCTGATGAACCTTTGCTTACTCATTGGGTGAGTACTGAATCAGACTACGGAACTCTTCTGACTTCTAAAAGTTTTCAGTTTTTCTCTTGAAATTTCTAGGTTGCAATGTACATTACCCCCACACAAGAGCTGTTTTCTTTTGAGTGGTGTCTACTTCTTATGTCTGTGTGTTTTACAGTATCGGTGTCCCAGACTCTTGACCTTACCTGTGTTTTGTGATCTAAGCTGGAAACCAAGCACAGCCAACCACATCCTAAGTTTTCTCTGTAAAGTGGGGGCAGGAGGCACCAATGAAAAGATTCTTAGATTATTAAAACATCGGCACCCTTAAGGCTCTGGGGATAGAGTGGAGACAGGCTAGTACCCCTGTGACTTCGCTCGTGTTTTACACGATTTCGAGGCCCCAGCGTACTGATCATTAGCAGGGGCTGAATGATCTGACATTAAGGACACAGGTAGCAGTTTTAAAAATCCCCACTTGTCTGTGATAATTTTCTTCACTGCTCTTACAGGAAACATAGTAAACTGGTGTTGATTGTCGTCAACTGCCCCTGAGCTTCAGCTGAGCTGTCCATGTGGGGAGTCCCATTCACAGGTTTTGTTAATGAGTGTCTCTGTGAATCCTCTTGCAGAATAGAGAACAGCTTGTAGAAAACTATTGACAGGGCTGACACTAGATTTCCTTAAAACAAGAAGAAATGAGAAAACACCCAGAAGCAGGATAATTTTATCACATAGCCACTGATGAGAGGTCTCCCAGGCCTGGGACCCCCAAGAAAATGTGAGTGTAGTAGGTAGGCAGGAGCATCTGGGGTGGTACATCAGTCAGTGCACAGACTGTGGTGTATAGAAGACTTTTCCTATGGAAGACGATGCTGCCACCTCACTCAGATCTTTCCTCATCCATCATCTGACCCACTTGACAGACATAGGACATGTGCATGATAACACCTGCTTCACACCATGTCAGTCTCCAGGACAGGAAGGAGTCTTTATCTTAGCAAACTTCTCTGGTTTACAGCTTCCTTGCTTGCTTGTGGAGTGACATGGGACACACAACTCTGGATCTGTGGGTAAGATGAACAGCTGAAAATTATGAGCATAGTTTAGAGAGGAGAGACATAGTTAAAGGTTGAACTTAGAGGAATGTCTGCAATCTGGCTGGCACGAGCCATCCTGGTGTAGAGTGCCTGTCAATTTAGCACACATCAGTTATCAGATTCAGGCTGAGGTTCAAGGCTAACGTGTTGTGAATTCACAGGCATGTTCTTTGCCTTGCACAGGTAACATGCAAGACATGCTTATGATTAAGCACTAATTGGCAGGGGAAGCACTGCCTGTTTCTCCACTGTCTGTCAGTAGTACAGAGGCCTAAGTGCATGCATGCCTTGAGGGGAGAATGTCACATATGCTGGCTGTTAGTCCCATTGCAGACAGAAAGGTAGTAACAGACCTGGACTAAGACAGTGGGGCCTAGAAGGTGATTGACCAACACCAAAGAACTAAAAAGGGAGTAAAAGAAATGAAACAGGAAAGACGGAAAGGTGTTTTGATACTGATGATTGATCATGAGTGGTAAGGATAAAATAGTTGCTTCTAAAGAGCATGACCCAGGGGTCAGAGAGATGGCTCAGTGGCTCAAGTTCTGCTCTTGCAAAGGACCCAAGTTTGATCCCCAGCATTCATACTGGATGGCTCCTAACTATCTCTGGTTCTAGCTCCAGGCAATTTAATGTTATCTTCTGGCTTCTATGGACATCACACTCATGTGAATGCACGCACGTACACACACACACACACACACACACACACACACACACACACACACACAGAGAGAGAGAGAGAGAGAGAGAGAATGCACATAAATCAAAAGTTAAAAAAAGTCTTTAAAAGGCATTATCCAAATCTTGAAACACAGAGAGGTTACAATGGAAAGGAATAATGGATCTGGATGTCACATGCCAACTCTGGTGTAGTAGTTCCCACCACATAACAAACATCACCTGATGGTGTGATTTTGTCAGGATAAAAATGATTCTCCAGGTCCTGTAACAACCATAATCCCATAATCCCTTGCAGACTTAATGAGGATGCTTCAAGTTACATAGAGGAAAAGCTGATACAATAAAGTGGGTTTTAAAAAATCCACTACAATTACAGTGACATTTCCAAACTATTCTCTCAATAAGTGTCAAGTAACTGCATGGAAAGTCAGCAGAAAGAGAGACATACAGATGGGACAGCATGGAAAATACTGATCTGAAAACACAATCATGATCTTCTTGGAATTTGAGAACTTCACCCAGACAGAAAATATGTTACAGATCCGAGGAATGTCTGCAAACTCAGAAGGATTGAGGTCATACTAAGGTTGTCTGTGGATAAAATGAAATAAAGTGGAGAGCTTCAAGAAAAACATTCTTCAAAATTCCTCAAATATTTGGAAACTAAATTATATTAGGAAAAAATCTAAAGGGAAATTTAGAATGTATTTTTTAAACAGAAATAAAGATACCACCAGACCACCACTGTCCTTATGGTGCCAGCACAGGTCTCATGGGGATCCTAGGTAATGCACATCCTATTGGAAAAGAAAGATCTTTTTTCATGGCTTCTAGAAACTATAAGGAGGAGATAAAATTAAGCCCAATGAATCAGAAAGAGGTAAACAAGTCACCAGCTAGGATCAGGGCACAGTAAAGATCAATGAGACAACACAGGATAGCAATACAGACCCTCACTTTCATGAACAGAGAGCATCCCCAATGAATCCCAAGATTCCTAGAAAGCCAATGTACCCATCCTACCCTCCTCCTTGATACAGCAAGGACCAGTGACACAAATCTGAAGGAAATCAGGTGAAACGAAGAGAAGCGCGGGCCAGCCCTTGTCACACTTGTATAGAGAGACACAAAGATTCCAACCAGTCTTAGCAAATAAAAACAGAGGAGTGGATCACTACCAGATTCAAGCTGTTGAATACGCAACAACCAGCTAATGGAACTCACATTAGCACAAGATAAAGGTGAAAGTGCACAATGATATTAGCCGACGAGAAAGGAAGGAAAGCTCCCTGCAGAGTGGAAGGCATCTCCACAAAGAAGATTCCCAGCAAGCTGGAAACCAAAGACTAAAAGCAGGCATCTGAGCTAAACATAAACCAACATTGGACTCGGAGTGAAAGACAGGATGAGTTTCTCCTAAGAGTAAGACAGACATGCTCACCCACATTTCTGCTCAGCTTCAAGTGGTGTTTTGTGGTCCATGGTTTCATGTGCACAGTGTTAGGCAAAGAAAGGCTCTCAAAGATTGTGTTAACTTGGCAAAGGAGGATAACATGGTTGAAAATGGTAGAGCTAGGGTCTGGCTCCAAAGTTCTGAACTAGATATATTATGAGCAGTGTTGCTCATTGTCCCTAACCCCATAGAGTGTGTCAATTGCATTTACAGACAAGGAGATTGAGGCTGGAAGAGTAAAGGTAACACAGAAGATTTAGAAGCTAGGCAGTGCCAAATGCAGAGAATACCTACAGCAACCTACGCCTCTCTTGCTGTGTGTATGTAAGGGGAGAGAGAGAGAGAGAGAGAGAGAGAGAGAGAGAGAGAGAGAGAGAGAGAGAGATTACATGTGGGGTCACATGTGTGGACATGTAAGGAGACCTTAGGGTAACTACTTGTGGGAGCAGTTTCTCTCCTTCCACCATGCAGGTTCCAAGAGTTGAACTCAGGTTGTCAGGGTTGGAAGCCAGTGCCTTATCTACTGTATAAACTCACTGTTCCCACTCAGAGAAATTAGGGGAAAAACACAGAGATAATGAACTCAGGGCTCAGAAGCTCATGTTTCCTCAGATGCCAGTCCTCCCACTGGTCTGTAGATCCTACTGGGATCCATAGATCCAGCCAATGTCCTAACCAGCCTTTTCTTAGAAACTGGCTGGCTTATCTTCAATTGCACATAAGTAGAGGATCTTGGATATCCCAAACAAGTCTGAGCAGGAGAAGGACAAGATTGGAAATAGATCTATCTCTGCACAGAGCAGAGCAGATGGTTCAGAAATAGACTCGGACATATGTGAACAGAAGATTTTGACAAAGCCGCGAAAACAATTCAGTAGGGAAAGCGTTGTCTTCCAAGATACGGTGTGTTGGGACAGTTGGCATAAACATTCAAAAAAAAAAAAAAGACCCAAGAGTTTCATCTATACCTAATTAAAAATGGGTCAGGGCCTAAAATATAGAAGAAGGTAGACTCTAAAATATCTAAAACTTCTGTAACTTTATGTAAGGGGAAAAATCCTTTATTACTAAAAAGTAAAATCTGTCAAAGAAACTTCAGGTGTCCAAGAGATCATTAACAGAGTTGAGAAACAAGCTGCAGACAAGGAGGAAACAAGGAGGAAAAGCAGCCAGGCTGCATGCAGGAGTCCCTCACATGCACACAGCTCAATAAGAAGACAACCCAGCAAAAAATGAACAAGATATTCACAAACTGCTCAATAGAGAAGAGACACGGAGAACAAATAGCTCATTGAAAGTAGCTCCCATCCCAGCCACTGTGGAGGAGCAAGCTGAGCCAGTGTGAGACCACAGTCCTCCATCAGAATGGGCATGCTGTGATCAAAGTCTGGAAGTACCCTAGGGAGAAAACTCAGCAACTTGGGAGAAAGCTTGGTTCATATGCTCCTGGGGGAAGTGTATCAATGTAGGGTGCCATCCACCCAGTTCTTAAAGTGGGCTTGTGGAAGCTTTCATCCCCCACATGAATCAAGCCTTATATAGGAAGAAATCTCTCTGGATGCATAAGGGTCAGGACTGAACAAAGCACACTTTGAATCCTTGGGTGCCCATGGGAAGAAATTTGCACACAACCATCAGGAGAGGTGGCAGAACACAGTGAACTGATTCTCGCAGCAACACGTGACTCTTATGTGTGAGTACATGTTATCCTAGTGTCCCTAGCTTGAGAGCTGCTCTGGTTTTTCACCTGCTGTGGTGCTTTGTCAAGGCCCAAGGGCATCTATGCCTTTTGCTCACAATGGAGGCTCTTTTATGGTCCAAGCATGATTCTTAGTGTTTTATTTGGTCATATGGGATGAGAGACCCTAGAATAGATACCAAGACATAAAACGTTGTTGCCTGGGCTCCTTGCCCAGCCTGCAGAAAGATACCCATACCACCTACCTCTCTTCTCTCTACCGTCCATGTCAGGTCCCTGGGTTTTCTGGGCTGCCTTGGACTCTGAAGGGCTCTGTAGAGCTGTGTTCCATGCAACCGCATCCCTATGCACTCCCAGCTCTCTGTTCTCTTAAGGGTTTTACAAGGTGAAACTTACCTTTTCTTTTATCCCTTCTCCCTCCCTGGCTCTGCATCTTCCCCCAGACACTGAGGCTGTACTAATCAGGGGCTTTTGACTCAGAAAACTGCTGTTCTGTGGATCAGCTGCTTCCAACATTCAATGTCTTCAAGATCCTAATTAGCATAAGAGCATTTTGCAGTCCAGTAAAGATAATCAAAGCCATGTCTATTTAATCCAAGAGCACTTTCTCTTTCTCAGTCAACCATAATTTGATCAGATTTCTGGGAGAATTTTTTTTTTGGGTCCATACTTGTGGAAATGTGAAATAACGAAGCAGTTAAAATTCATGATCTACACTTTTGTGTCATTATTATTGCATTAGCATGAAATTACACTTCTAGTTAGTCATAATTACACTCGTAATTATTCAATTTATCACCATAGGTCCTCCTGGAAGTTTTATTGGAGGATTTATTAACATTAATAAATTGTTTTTCTTCATCTCCCTGTTATGAATTCTTCTCATGTGTGATATGATGTATTGCCCATAAAATTATCACGAACCCTAAGCTTTGGGGGCTGCGAGGTCCACCCAGCATGCAACTCCATGGCCACTGTCATCAGGAAATAGCTGGTTCTGTGGCTGATTCAGAGTAGCCTTGATTGGGACTTTCTTCTTCTTGGCTGTCCCCATCTGGCCCATGGTTTCTGTAGCTCATAGGTTGGCTTGAAATCTACAGGGACTCCCACTGGCTGGTCGCTTCCATCCCCTGATACACTGTTCTAGCATCATTTAAGTTGCTGTGA
The DNA here is from genome assembly GCA_030674055.1 of Rhabdomys pumilio. Classification (NCBI taxonomy): domain Eukaryota; kingdom Metazoa; phylum Chordata; class Mammalia; order Rodentia; family Muridae; genus Rhabdomys; species Rhabdomys pumilio. The sequence goes on from JANHMN010000012.1 coordinate 14,808,788, forward strand.
TGGAATGTGTTGACTGAACACTGCTTAAGGGAGGCGGGGCCTAGTTGCTTATTTGACTCAGAAGTCTAGATTATAGCCCATCATTGTGAAGAAGATAAGGTAGGAACTCTAGATTCCATTTCAAGAGCAGAGCAAGAAGAAAGGCATGTGTGCTCGCTTGCTGGCTGGCGCTCGGCTGCACCTCTCCATTCTCATACAGTTCAGGAACCCTTACATAGGAATTGTGATGGCAAGTCTTGGCTGTCAGTTTTACTACATCTGGAATCAACTAAAACCCAAGCAGACAAGCACACACATGAAAGGTTTCCTTAAGTGGATAATTGGAGGTGGGAAGGCCTACTCTAAATCTGAACCGCACCTTTCGGTGATAGTCTACATCGAAGAATACAGAGAAAGGAAGATTTTTCTTATTGCCTCCGTGTTCTCGTTCTCAGTGGCAAGTTCATCTGTCCTTTTGCTGAGACACCCTCTCACTGGTATCAGAACACACTTACCTGTATTCCAACATAGACTGAATACTTACAGCCCTTTAGGACTTCCTTGGGACTCTAGTGGCACACTAGGACTGCTAGACATTCAGTCTCTTGGACTGAACAACTACTGGGTTCTTGATCTATTAGTTGGGAGACAGCCATTGTCGGCCAAACCACAGCTGGTAAACCACTCTAATAGATCACTCATTCTATCAGTTCTATTACTTGACTAGTACCTGGAAGATGCTACTCATGGTAGGCTGAGTCTTCCCACATCAATCAATTTAATTAAGACAATTCCCCATATGCCTATAGGCCAGCAGATGAAGCCATCTATGGCAATTCCTCATTATAATTCTCTCTTCAGGTGATTCCAGGTTGGCATTTGGTATTTGAATTCAACCATTGGCTACTGCTAGTAAATAAGTCTCTCTCCCTCTCCCTCCCCCTCCCTCCTCTCCCCCTTCCCCTCCCCTCCCTCTCCCTTTCCCTCTCTTCTCCATTCTCCTTCTCAATTCACCTCTATCTTGTTCCTCTCCTCTTTCTCTCTCTACTTCCTTCTCTCCCCTGCCCTCCCTCTCCCCATTTTCTCTTCTTTCAAAGCATCTTCTGTTCTGTAACTCTCATCAACATCAACACACCTTGGGAACATCCTTGGTAGAGTGTTCTAGATTCAACATTGGTCTCCCTTCTTACTTCAAATGTTGACTCTCTTGTATCACAGTCATATCTGGAGAGTAAAAATGGTTGTGAGAGGTGGTAGTGGTGCTGTTCTTGCCTGTTAGAACTGGCATTTCCATCAAACATTTGAGAGCTTGCTTCATCTTGGGAAGACTTGGTGAGAAGACTGCTGCCTGGCCTACAGGAAAGACTGATCCTGTCAACTGCCTCCCCAAACTTTCTATTCCAGACTACCCCAAACTTTCTCTCCCAGGCTTCTGTTTATACTGCCAGCCAGTGCGGTGTCCTCTGGTAGCCCTGGTGAACTAAAGCAGTGAGCAGCTTAGAAACCACAGCCCCCAGTTACTACACATAGTTACGTCCTGCTCCGTAGCTCTCACCTACTGCACAGAGTGTGTCTTACCCCACATCTCCTATCTACTGTACATAGTGTTTCCTGTTCTACATCCTCTGTCTGCGCACACAGCATGTCCTGCTCACTACTGACTTATGTCTTAAGGGTTTACGAGGTTTTTAATAGGAGGTTTACTTCAGTCCTCACTGACATCTATAGAGTCAGTTCCAATTGTATCCTCTCTTTCAAATGATATGACTGAAGTGAGGGGAAGTCAAACTAATGTAAAGTGGGAGAGCAGCCTGGGACCCAAGTCATGTTTTCAGCTGCTATTGGTTGAATCTCTGCATCCTCACTACAGACTCTTTCTGGCCTGAGATCTGGGCCTAGCTGAAAACCTGTTCAGAAACCACTTGCTTGCTTAGGTCTCTAGGTCTCTGGGTGCCCACACTCTGTGCAGCATCCTTACCATGCTCACTTCTTGTGTTCTGGTTGGGGGTTCTCCCCAACCCCCCATGTGGCAGCTAGCTCCAGGACCCACCTGACCCACAGTTACCATACAACTCAAATACACAAACGATCTCCACCACCCAGCCCCAGTCACATACCTCTGTTATGTCCAATATTATGCTGGGTGCTGGAATCACATGGGTGCATGAATCTTGGGGACTATCTCCTATGGTCAGGTGATCTCAGTGTGAAATAATCAGGGGAAACACAGGTACCATCCAGGTGGAAGTCCTTGGAAATCTATGAACTTCTGAGGGTGGGATGTTTGTCTTCAGTCCTCTCTGTGACTCCCACTACACACAAAGAATAATGACAAGGGGCTCAATGGTAAGTTCCATGGGCTCTATGTTCTGGTCTACAGGAACCTGGCAGTGCGGGGACAGGCTATGGCTACCTCTGCAATGTTGCACAGTAAGTCAAAGGCTCTGTCCTCTTAGACCCTTGGGGATCAGAGATGGTCTAGGAGTTTTGTCAGCTTCAGATTAGTTCCAACCCAGAGTGAACCTGGTTAAGCATGTGTGTTCCTTCCTTGGGACATTATTTCATAATTCATTTTTTTCCTTAGGACTAGAGGCACAGTGCAATTATTTACATAGCTTCAAGATGATGAGATGCAGAAAAGAATAAATATCCATTAGACAAAAATACATAATGCACACCCCCTCCCAGTTCTGCTCGTCTTTGACTGGTTGCACTCCCTTACCTTAAGGGTGGCTCACCACATGATCCCATTTACAACAAATCTCCATTAGCTCAGTAGTGTGCTCTGAAGGTACTGACCCCAATACTAATGGAAACTTTTGGGCCACCCACACCAGGTTCAAGGTAGTTCCAGTTTCCAGTCTATCACAGTGGGGATATGCTGGAAGGGTTTTCCCCCAGGTTCCTGCCACACTGACAATGTTGTGTTCAGGTTCAGGGAGGGGCATGCCTATAGCTGAGGTTAGGAAGTTTTTAGGGAAGATAGCAGTAAGCAGATTCCCAGGGTTTGCCCTCTATCACAGGCAGAAGGCTGAGGCAAAGGCAGGAGTTAGGATGGTGGCTGTTCTGGGTACTTGTCCTCCAGACCTCTGGTACCCACCTTGGGGCTCATAGAATCCTCATGGAGCTCCTGGATGTGGGCTCGTCTGGAATACTGTGTTCCCTTCTGGTCTGGATGCTGACAGTAAGGACAGAGAGCCCTAGAAAGGAACATGTCTGGTTTATGCACAGCTGATTGCACAGTTCACAGTAGAGCATGTTGTGAAGTCACAGAGGACTAGGTCAGGGAACTCTGAACTCCCTGGGGGAAATCAGGGCCAGGCTCCTGCTGGCTCTGCTCACATTGTTGACACTGGGTTAATCACAGCCTTTCTCCTCTGTTTAAAGACATGTTAGTTCATGCCTATTACTGATTCTATGTAAAAATACTCCTCCCTGTGAGAGGACCATTCCATGTGTAAAACAGTGTGAAAGCTTATAGATACTATTGCCCATCCTGTGCAGGGAGCCTGGACCCAGCCAAAGCAACTCATGTCCCCGATCTTGTCTGAGGACAATAATTCACAGAAGCCTGGAGTTCATGGCCATATGTTCTTTGATATGCATAAAAATGAACACGGACAAAGATCAGAGCAGAGACAAAGGCAAGGTTCTGAGCTCTGACAAAGCCAGAGCTAACACCAGAAGCCCAAGACTACAGGTACAGAAAGTAGGAACCCCAAGCAGGATTTTCTGAGATAAGACTTCACAAGCTTCCTGATCCTGAGGCCAGTGGGGGTGCCCACCACAGTTGGGGTGCTGGGGGGGGGATAAAGGCAAGTTTGTGGAAGGTTGCAATTGCTAGAAATTGCCTTGTCAAAGTGGGAAAAGTTTCACAGCAGCACTCAAAGGACCCCACTATCCTGACATGGTGTCATCTCTTCAAGGAGGACTTGGCATTAGGCCCGGTTGTAGAAACTCTCCACCAGGCACACTAAGGACTCTCACAAATGACCTACCCTTATACACTGTCTTGTGTGATGCCCACTGGGAGCCAGGAAACTCACTCATGCTACTTACAATGTTTTTCAGTGGTCAAACTAGCCAGACCTCTCCAAGTCAGCACCTTCCTCATGACAAGGACAGATAGGGTTCTGCTCATGAGAGGCCTGCCTCCCAAGAGCTTCATCAGCTGCCCCCTCATTAAAGGGACCTACAAAAGTTGCTGCCTCATTCAGGTGTGTGACCTGATGCTTCTTCTCACAGATATGTGAGCAACTGCTGTCTTGCTCAGGTGTGTAACCAGCTACTGTTTCTCCCAGCTGTGTGACCAGCTGCCTGCTTCTCCCAATTGTATGACCAGCTGTATGCCTCTCCCAGCTGTGTGACCAGCTGCCTGCTTCTCCCAGCTGTATGACCAGCTGCCTGCCTCTCCCAGCTATATGACCAGCTGCCCACCTCACCAGGTGTGAGAACAGTGGCTGCCTTACCGCAGCTGCATCCTGGTACAAAGATGCCACAGGACTAAGTTACACAGAAGCACGCAGTGGGTTGTTGGTATCCACTGTGAAGATGTGGTACTTTAAAAACATAGCTTTTTATTCATTTCAAAAGTGCAAGGTCTGCTTAGCACATAAAAATAAAGGGACATGGACTCATCTGCACTACAAAAGCTGGCTACACCATATTCATTATGCTATTAAATTAATGCTCTGATTTTCAGTTGTCTATAAATTGTAAATTACTTTAAAATACATCTAAAATTGAAAATGCATCTAAACTGTGGGTACATTATCTCAGGCCAGGGTGGAACCAGGAGCTTTCTGAACGTCCAGGGATCCGCAGTGGTAGAGGGCTTGGTCTGGTAATGTGAGCACAGACCCACTAATGCCCCCTGTCCCCTCGGTCTCATCACTCTGCCCTCAATAAAGAATTTAAAGGGCCCCAATGCCTTGCACATGGCCACGGAGAGACGAGTGGCATTCATTACTTTTGACTTAATTTTTTTTCCTAAATATGGAACGTGAGGTGCAGATCACTCTTAAATTATATTCTCACATGATAAACCAGCGGCCCAGAAATATGCAGCGATGTAATTGAATCCAGATGAACACGGTAGCGTGGGAGCGATGACCAGTGTGCGGCTATTTTGGGACCAACGCAAGACTGGCCAAAGCAGAGGACTCTATTTCACACGGAGGGCCTCAGAGCCCATTACCATCTTCATAAAAAATGGTCTGATTTGAGGACATAGTCGGTAACTTTTACAAACTTGGCATGAACGCTTCTGTCAGCGCTCAGGCTGCAGAGGTGCCCCACGTTCTTTGTGTTGCCCAAATCCAGTTGCAGGAAGACAGCAGCACTTAGGGAGTGTGGTTACCTATGGATACTGGGGAATAGGTAGGGTCCCCTGAGGCTCATAGGTATATATCCTAAGAAGCTCCGGGGACCAGCAGGAAGAGGCTGGTGGCCTCTGGACTGCGAGGTGGGTCAGGTCATGTCTTAGTTGCTTTTTTCACTGCTGTGATAAAATGCTTGACAAAAACACTCGAGGAAGGAGGGATTTGTCTGGGCTTGTGGTTTGAGGGTACAGTGCCTCCTAGTGGAAGGGAATAGACAGGCACTTGGAGTGGTGGGTCACATTGCATCTACTGTCTGGAAGCAGAGATGGATGGATGCTAGTGTTCATTTTTATTCAGTCTAGGGCTCCAGCCCACAGAATGGCACCACACTTATTTATGGTAGGTATTCCTGCTTCGGTTAACATGATCTAGAAAGTCTTTTGGACATGCCCAGAGCTTTGTCTCTTAGGTGATTGATTCTAGATCCTATTAACTTAACAATGGACTTTAACCATCAAAGACCAAGAATGGGAAACCAAACCAGGAGGAAACCTGTCCTTCTGTCCCAAACCCAGGTCAACTGGGGCATGCCTTAGACAGAAATGGACAAAATACCTACTACCTCAGGTATTAAAATCACTTTCTCTTTCATTGATCTACACCATTTTGACAAAAACAAAACGAAAACAGCCAACAACAAAAACCTAAATTTAGTTTATTTGGTAATGTCTGGGTTCCTCCTGGAACTCCAGGATTCCTTCTGGGAAAGATGGTGTACTGTCTGTGATAAAAATCATAGGGCATTTCTCTGCAGAACGTGAATGGGGAAGCAGCCTGTGGGAAAGCCTGGTTGAGCACATGGGCAGACGGTGGAAGTTAATTTGGTTCACCTGTGAGACTGGAACTAACCAGTATCTCCAGTCAGCCTGTCTGCACCAGGCAGAGCTGTGGAGCCTATGTCCTTAAACTCAGAATGGCCACCAGCAAGATGACCCTGCACACAGTCTCTGGCTCACTCTGAGTATTAAATCAGAGATCAGTCTTTTGCTATATCTTCCCAGGGCTGGCTGACAAGGCTGCTTCCTTGACTGACAGCAGAGGCCACATCTGGGCCCTGAGCTTCTTTCAAGACATCATGCTCCATTTGGTGGCATCTGTTAGAAAGCCATGGAGGGTAGAGAGAAGGGCAGGAAAGACATACCTATGATAAAACTATTTCTTCCCATTACTCTGAATGGGCTCAAGACAATGCTGGCATCTCAGCTGCTTCCATCAAATCCCTGCCACATCTTCAGCCCAACAGTGGTGAGGAAGGCATCTTCTGAAATGAAAGGGATTCAACATTTCTTCCAGGAAAGGCCCATCCATAGCACATGGAGCAGCTGCTGTCTTGGAGCAAGCATTACTCTCTCCCTACTTGTCTCCAAGAAGAAGAAGATAAGGGCAAATGATCTGTGCTTTTAAGGTGTACACCTTAACATGTAAATCAGTTATCCCCAATGAAAGAAATACAAGATGGTGCCCAGTATAGATATCCAAGTACAGAAAGATGGCTTTAGTTTGTTTTCCTGATGTGATAAAATACCCTGACATAAGGATGGTAAGAAGGAAGGATTTAACTCAGAGCACGGTTTGAGGACACAGTCCACAGTGTCAGGGAAATTATACTGACATGAGCTTAAGAGAGCTGGTCACACTGAAGCTATAGTTATAAAGCAAAGAGATACGGATGCTTTTTCTCAGTTCACCTTTTTTCAAATAGTTCAAGATCCTAGCCTAGGAAACCATGATGTCCACAGTAGTGAAGATAACCCCCAAGCATGACATCCCAAGAATGACCCCCTACAAGCATGACCCCCACAAGCATGACCCCCTACAAGCATGCCAAGAGGCCTGCCTCCCAGGTGAATTTAACTAGCACAACCCCATTCTGTGTCAACTTGACACGTAAAGACAATACTTTAAATACTTCCACCCCTTATGCCCAAAGTCTCATATCCATTTCAGAATGCAAAGTGCAATCCATCTTCAAAAAAAGCTTGTCCACAGCTGTCAATAATTCCAACAGTTTAAAAATCCAAAGTCCATGTCTTAGTCTGACATTCAAAGCAATCTCTCAATTATGAGAAATAAAAACAGAGTGGAATAGACATTCCTACTCAAAGGGGGGAAGAGTTAGGGATATAGCAAGAAATGATTTGACTAAATCAAGACCAAAACCCAGCATGGCAAGTTCCAAACCCTACAATTCCATGTTCAGCATCTTGGACTCACAATGTAATCTTCTGGGGCCAGAGAACATGAATGGGCCTGACTGCTTCAGCTCTACCTCCTGCAGCATACATGACTCTTTTCTTGGGTCAGTTGTACAACATGCCTGAAGCTTTCCTCAATGGACATCCCATGGTCCTGTCACCTCCAGCATTCTGGGGGGACGGGGCATTACAACTTGGCCTTTGTCTTCACAAACTCACAGAATAGCCTCCCAGGGTCTTCTTACAGTGATTTGGACTCTGCCATCTATTCCCTGGCTTTAGTGGCTCTCTGGGACCTCCATATAAAACTTTATGTCCACCCCCTCAATATTGCATCCTTTGTGCTATAAAACCAGTACCAATGTGGTTGACATTAACTTCTGCTATTAGCCTGCATACCTTGGACAGAGCTATATTAGTTTCTGCATGCTGATCCTGGGAATCTACTTCTCTAGGCAAATACCTTTGAGGACCATGTGATGCCTTCAGTTTAGGCTTTTTCTTTTGAATAAATGTAAATTGCCATAGATGGAGCTTCTTGTGAGTGGGGCTTACATTGAAGATGCCTTCTAGGTTGTCCAGTGCAGCTCGAGAGTTCTCTGCAGCATATTCTGATGATCCAGGAGCAGCCCAGATAAAAAGAGACCTGAGTGAGAAGCTTTGATTTCGTGTGCTTGCCTTTGTTCTTGTTGGCACATTCATCTACTCTACCCTGTTGAAGCTGCATCTCTTTGCTGAGATCAGAATTTGGCCTTTTCAGCCTTCTGACATTGACTGAATACCAGTATCTCTCCATGAGTCTTCTCAGGCTTTCAGCACCCCTTTCTTGGATGGCCAGGCTGGATTCCGAAGTTCTTCTCTTCCTACTTCGGAATGTTACAGACATAGAGTAACTATGTAACTTGCTTTGTATTTTACAGAAGCTCATAGTTAAAAAAATTGCCTTGAGTCTCAGATAAGACATGGACTTTGGACATTTACAAGCTCAGATTGGGACTTCTTGTGGACTGGATGCAGCTGCAGGGTTCCCAGTGATTCTAATGCAGAGTGCTATTGTGGGCCATGTTCTGTAAGACAACCTAATACATTACTTTTAACGTATGTTCATTCTACCAGTTCCGTTCCTCTGGAGAACTCTGACTAATACAGAGACCTATTATAGGAATGAACCCTGACATCATGAGGCCAATATGTTCTCAGATATGAAATGTAGGTGGTTTAGAGGTACAGGTTCTGTGGGAGGATGTAAAAGAGGAGTGTCACCTGAAGGCCACCACACAGAAACTGCCATCAGTACAACATGTACTCAGAAAAATATTGACTCCGATACCTGAAACATTCCATGGCCCAGTTCAGTGGATAAAATAGCTATCACAGCTGAAACCTGGAGGCTCGGGGAAGCCAGGAGAAGGTCTCATCAGTGGGCTCTTTATTTTCCATTATCTTGTGTGTATTCATAGATTCATAGAGTCTGTATTGTCTCTTTTTTCCTTTTTTATTAAACAAAATCTCAAACGTTTGATTTTAAGATGTTGGGGTGAAAGCTTGCTAGCTCAGAGAGGCAGAGGCAGAGAAAGCACCAGCTGACCTTTCTCCTTAGCTGATGTCCCAAAAGGAAAGTCTTCTCCACGTCATCTCAAAAACTCCTCAAGCTGAATGTCCCTCCCTTCTGCTTCCTATGAGCCTCTCTATCCATCCTCCTGGCTTCCTCTTACTCTCTGTTTTTTCCCATGTTTACTCCCTGTCAACTGGTTGCTTGTTCTACCTCTTGACCCATGGTTGACTTTATTTAATCCTTTATTTAAACAGAAAGCTCTTGGATTAAAGGTATGTGCTAGGACTGAGTCACAGCACAACTAAAAACTTTTTTTTTTTACAGGAAATAACACAATCTCGGGGTTTGCAGTGTGATCAAACATCCTGCAACACTCTGTGACAAGTGTGAATCCTTCCTCGTCACAGTGCTTTTCTAAAGAACGGAGGAAGAAGAAGCCAGACTCGAGGTGTGAATACGAACTGGCTATCAAAGGAGTGAATTGACATTTCTGGAGCCAGAATAGAGTAGTCACATGACCAGAATGAAACAGGCTCAGGGAAGGGAAACAAGGAAGCAGAAACTGCACTTTGGGCACCTCCAGATGAATCTTCCAGAGGCAAATCCCAGAACCCAGCCCTGCTTGCTAGGCCCTGTGGGTATGGGGCAAACATAAAAGGGAGTAAAGTGCATGAGGAAGAATCTCTCCATATAGGTGGTGAAAGCCATCAGGCAGGGACTTCAGACAGCTGAGAGCCCTGAGTCTACAAATTTGATGCCTGTCTTAGAGGCCTTCAGCCTCTGTGTGGGTTTGGAAGAAGAAGACTCCAAGAGATTTGGAGGAGCAGCCTGCAGGGAACACCCAGGCCACAGGGAACAGGAGTTTTCAGAGCTTCTTAATATCTTCCCTTTTCCTGTCTCAGGCTCTCCTGTGTTTGGAGGCTGGAAAGTCTTGGGATTCCCTTGTACAAACCCTTTTCTGGGTGCAGGGTCAAGCTGAGCACCCATTGCGTGTGCAGAGATATAATGTTTCCCCATTAGCCATTTGTGATCTCACCTGTGGCGAGGAAGGTGGGTGATTCATTACAGGGTTCCAGAACAAGGCTAGGAGTCTTAGGCCCAAGACCAAGAGGTTTACTGCTTGGGTTTGGTTCCCAGAAACACAGGTCCTAGAGCCAGCCCTAGTTCCTGTGATTTATGGATAGGAGCTGCCCAGCTAATGGACCTATGTGCCAGGCTCTGTTGCTGGAACAAGAATTTGCTGGGTCCTCCAGTGAGACGTGAGTTGCATGTAACCTCTGGTGTCCAGGGTACTGGGGATGTGTACCTTAGGCAGTCACCATTTCTACTGGGGTCACCTGTAAGCCCAGGCAGGGCCACCAATGCTACTTTCCCATGGAATGCATGTGTGTGGTTTACGATGGGGTTTACAGTGTCAGGGCTACACAACTGTTCCTCTCACCAAACTGAAAAGGGGGCCTGTCACACAATCTATCTCACTTTAGCATAAAATTCAGCATTGCTCTCTGTGTGGTTAATAGAATCTTCTACTGTATCCCTGGCTATTTGGTGTCATTGCATCCGGTCTCTTCTATATTAGAAACACACAGTTCCAACCGTGTGTCCCTCTGGTCCAAATACACAGCTAAGCCTGAGGCTGACTTATCCATGAGCTGAGAGGGACAGATCCTTTGTTTCTGTTTGGATTTTTGCAGGACCAAGAAGATAACAGCCCTGAGATGCCTAATCTTAAGTGTCCAGCCTCCAAGATATGGGTCATTGCACTTCTGTGATTAGTCCCTCAGCCCCCACTTGTGGTGGCTTGTCAGGCCAGCCAAGTTGACAGAGACAATGCTAGTATAGCATCCAGCTTAACCACAGAGGGCTTCCTTTATGGTAGGATCCATCCTGCAGCACCACATACCTGCAAATCCATTTGCTCTCTTTTCCTTTAAAAAAAAAGTTGCAGTGTTTGGAGCAAGCTCTCCTTCCTTTTGAGAAGTCCAGGGTGTGCAACCTCCTGGTGTTACCCACTGATGTCACATCTATGAGTCAAGCTGTGGTCCTTTCTGTCATTCATGAATTTACAGAAGACTGGCTTCTTTTCTTCACGGTACAGAGTAAAAATAGAGCATTTAGTGATTGAGGAAGCTGGGTCTACCCCTGCTCAGACTGAAGAGAAAGAAAGAACCTGAAGTCTAGAGTCACCAGAGGGGAAGTCTAGTCATGAGAGGGGAGAGCAAGAGGCAAGTCCCTAAAGACTAGAGTCACACAGGAAAGGGGAGACAGAGGCAGGGGAAGTATCACATTGGCAAACTCAGCCACTGTAGCATCCCTATGTGAACCCTGAGTCACCCCAGTAACCAGCAAACACCTCTGAAGGCAACAAGGCCAGGACTGAGAAGTGCTGGGTATAGGGCCAGGTGTCAGACAGAACCCTGAGTGAGGTCATGTGCTTTGCACAAAGCTGCGTTTATAGCAATTCTGATGGAGGAGGGTGAGAGCTGGCTGCCCTGAAGTCATGCACACCTGAGCATCCTGGTGTCACTACTCAGGTGGTTAATGGTTCCCCAGGGAAGCAGCTGCTAGGGTAAATCATGGTTTTGTCCAAGCTTCATTGTTTCTCCTTCCATGCAAGCTTCCACATGCTCACTTTGGTGCTGCTATGTGGTTGATACCGACACAGATTTTGGTAATTCAGACAGTAGACACATTTCTGATTCCACTTCCTATGGCATTACTGCCTTCCGATGCATTAAATGAAAATATTTACAGAGCTGTGGCCTGGAGTGAATATTCAAACCTTGGAAAAATTTTAGTGAATATTTAAAAACTTGCTTCATTTGACTCTAATGAAGTTAACAGCGAAACCTAGCAACACTTACTCAGATGGCAGATCTGAATATTTATTTTGCTCCCAGGACTTGTGCACTGAGCAGTTCATAGGGTTATACATTAAGTGCCTGGCTAGGTCACTCCTGCATTCCTGTAAACCAAAATGCCTTCTAGAAAAACACCCGATGGGCTAAAGAGTTGTTTGGTTTCATGATTTGAGGGCATCACAGTCCACTGTGGCAGAAATGGCATAGTCTCAGAAGCAGATCCACCATGGGGACGGGCACAGGCTTCTTTACAATGTGGTAAAGAGGCTGGATGTGTGACAGGGAGAGCTAGGTCAGAACTAGAAGTATGTCCTTCAAAGTCTATACCCCAGGAAACTGCTTTTGCAGTCCAGAATCCACTTTTAAAAAAATGCTACTCAGAGTTACAAACTTCAGGAAGACCAAGAATTCAAGTATTCTGGTAAGTGAGCCTGTGGGAGACATTGCAGATTCAAATGGTGGCTGTTCACAATCAAATGGATGAATATTCATTTCACTTATACAGATGATGGGCCCTCAGACTAGCCACATGCCCATGGTAGCACCTAATAAGAACCTGGATCCTGCGTACATCTGTCTTGTGAAAACGGGCCCTCAGCTTCTACCCTGATGCTGTCCTACTGGCCTCTGGCTCTCTGTGGCTTCCTCCTCAGTAGCAAGACTGACAAGCTGCTTGTTTCACTGCCTGCAGGAGTCAGAGCACTTGCTTTTCTCTCATTCCTCTACTGATTTCTCCTGAGATGAGAAAATGGGAAACTATAAATTGACCAAGAAGTCCAGGAGTGAGCTGCATGGAAATTCTCATGTCTCCTGGATCCTTCTCTGCAGTTGGCACTGGTGCAGGCATCCTGAGATGCCATCTTTGACTGTCCCCCACCAGCAATCCCTCTGTGTTTACACATGTGTGCAGGTATTGCAGGTCAGAACCACATTCAGTATGCTAAACACAGCACTGTGAATTTTCAGGGGCCGTAACTCACTGTCTCTCCTGAACATCTCCTCATAAACCTAGCTTGAAAAAGATGAAAATTCTAAATCTAAAGTATGCCTCGTACTGAATACAATGTATGTTACATCATCTCTCTTGGTATAGGTTTGCTCCCAACTTGCCACTGTCACAGTGAGATTTCTTCAATCAGACTTAATGTCTAGGTACACGAAGACCTGGCAGGTCTGAAATGAAGGCTGAAAAGTGGATTAACACATTTTCTTGTGAGATGCAGAGTGAGGCAGCTGCTCAGAGCAGCCCTTGTGGAAATGTGGGAGGTCAAAGCTGGAGCATGCTGGGAATAAGGACCTGAGATCTTTCCTAGACATCCGATTGTCAATGCTACTGAGTGTAGCCGCAAGATGAAGGTCAGCCTAGAAATTCAGACTCATGTTCCAGACAGGGAAGCATGAAGAGGTAGGTGGAGCCTACTGAAAGGTCTTTAGATTCCTGTAGGGCACTATAAGGCTAGAGCCTGACAAATACAGAGGCAGGTGCTCACAGCCAACTATTGGACTGAGTGCAGGGTTCCTGATGGAGGAGTTGGAGAAGGGACTGAAAGAACTTGAGGGAGTTTGCAGCCCTGTCGGGGATGGGGGAAGCAACAGTGTCATTTAGCCATACCCCTTGGAGCTCCAGGGGACTGGATCACCAACCAAAGACTACACATGGAGGGACCCCTGGCTCTGGCTGGCTGTGTATGTGGCAGAAGATAGCCTTGTTGGACATCAGGGGTAGGAGCGGCCCTTGGTCCTGTGGGGATCTGATGCCCCAGTGTAAGGGAATGCCAGGGTGGGAAGGTGGGAGTAGGTGGGTAGGGGAGTACCCTTATTGAGGAAGGGAGAGGGGAATGGGATAAGGGGTTTCCAGAGGGGAGACCTAGAGAGGGGATATTTGAAATGTAAAAAAAAAAAAAAAAAAAAAAAAAAAAAAAAAAAAAAAAAAAAAAACCATAAAAGGACTTTCTGTGCTCCCTTCCCTATCAACGCAGCCTGAGAACAATATGGCAGACTGACTGTGTGCTAGAGCCTCCCACACTGTGAGCCAAACAGACTTTTCCTCTTCTTAACTATTTCAGGCATTTTGGTATTGTAATGGAAAGCTGGTCAACATATTTCCCTCTTTGGCAATAGGGCTGCTTCAGGTTGTCGTGGGATTCGAGTTTTATTTCACAACCATTTGCCCCGTCATCTCCCGCAACCCCTACTGACTTCTCAGTACTCCGCGGTAGGACTGCAGGTTCCTCTGTCTGGATCCTGGAACTCAATGAGGCCGTTACAAGTGAGAGCCACAAATGAAGTCCCTTGCCTTTATTTCCTGCCTCTATCTGCTTAGGACAACTTCTAGTCACTCTGTGCCCCACTAGAGGCCTGAGGAGTTAGTCAGAGCTGTGAGATTTAGCAACCTTCACAGGCCTGGCATTGTGGACGCTTCCTGGCCCCTGGCGATCAGAAAACTCTGAAATGAAGCAGTGCTGCATCGTCTGCGTGTTTCACTGGTAACGGCCTGCGAGCGCAGTAGCGGTTAATGAGAGATGCCGTGTAGATACAACGTACCTCGCTGGAATGCAGAAAGCATCAGAGAGCTTGCTGTAATATCAAGCTATTCCACTTGGGTTCATATTAATAAGTGATAAGCAACCCTTGTACTTGAGGAAAAATGGGAATCTAATGGCCTTCGATGCGGTGACTACAGCACATGCGTCTAAGGCACAGTGGCGCTTAGGGGCTGGAGCTGATTTTGCATTTTGTAAATTGGAAGATGGGAAAGGTTGAAAAGCCCATAGCCGCACTCGCTGCTTCCTATCTGCCTTTGTTTTATTTGTTCAAATGACTAAGAAGCCATTTGGACTTCTTATTCTTATTTGGGGAAGTGATTCCATTTTCCAGGGTGTGACTAGAGGTTTGCTGTGTGGGAGGATGTCCTGAACCTTGTGCTGCTGGTGTTGAGTTGGGTCCTCACTGTCTTGAAGATCTGAGTTCCTTTTGCCTTTGCACCTGGATACAATTCTTGGGAGTTTTGAGGGGAAGTTTGTTAGTTATTCTCAGAAATAGTGCTCATGTGAGGTCACTTCTGTAATAAAAGCAGAAAAACAGAAGCAAGACCACCAAGCTTTGGTGAACCCTATACGAGCTGCTCAGAGGTGGGATCTGACAGTACACTATGTCTGCTGAGGGTATGGCTCTTCCCTGAGACATGCCTTCATGCAAAACCCCATGTGGTTCCCCATGGGCTCCCTTCCCAGAAGCTTTCATGGACACAGTTACCCCTGGCCTCCAGGATTCTCTGAGGCTATCATTTCAAACACAGGTCTCTGTTGCCTTCTTAACTGGTACTCCCTGCCTAACCCTCCAACCCCCCTGTAATTCCCTGTGCCAATGGACAAGGTGGGTTGGGAATCTGGCTGACCTGGAACCAAATTTTTACTTCTGCATTCCTGTGTGTATCAGGCTGGTGATTTTGTGGCTCACATCTGAGAGGCTCTTAGCAGAAACACAGGGCTTATGCCCATATTTAGGGTCTCTGAAATTTTTTGACCCACAGGCAACTCTTAATATCTTTGTAGGACTGAGAAACAGTTCTCAGCACTCTATCCTCAGATCTCCAGGGAAGATAGGTGGTCTGACATCAGGAAGGTATTGGGCACAAAACCTCAGTCCCCATGGCCATGACTCCATGATAATCTAAGCAGTGTGGGTAGACTGGTCTGAGCATACTCCCTGCCCTGAGTCCTCTCCAGGACCTGGGGTTCCTAAACTCTTACTGTTGACCTGGGAATGTCTTCTTAGTATAGCATTCTGGGTTCATGTCCTTGTTTGGGCTCTTTTGTGGGCCTTGTGTGTCCAGGAGGACAGTCCTGCCAGATGTTACTTCCAGCCTTTTGCATACCACAGAGGCAGCAGGACAATAAAGAAGACATCTGGTGGGTGTCAGCTGTACCATTCCAGATGCCCCTTTTGTGTGTGTCTCATTTGCTTTCTGTTCCCTCTGGAGATGTGGTGACATACAAGTCTCAGAGTTCCTGACTGGTTAGGGTGAAACTGGACTACTCAGCATGGGATGGTGTAATATCTCATGTGGGGCTGTTCCCTGGTGTCCCTGGAGGAGGACAGGCCATGAGCTTGTCAGGCACAGAGCTTGTCAATCACACAACACAGCTCTAGGGCTTCTCTTGCAAACTCAAAGGCACATGGTTCATTCTTTTGGAGTGATGTTATGACAACCTTAAAGCCACTTGGGGTCCTTTAAAGGGTGAGCAAGGAGACTGACGTGTGATAGATCAGGGTCAGACCCAGAGAGGCAACCTTCTTCTCTGGACAAGCAGGGTGGTCATATCACTGCAGGGACTTTGGAGACAGATGTCCTTTCTGGAAGATATGAGAAAAGCCGTCCATAGTAAAGGGGGTACTGATAGGCTTGGAGTGTTGGTGGACTAGTCACAGTGCCTGCTCATGCCTGCCTTTGTCTCCTTCCATCTCTCCCATCTCTTAATCTCTGTCTCCTTTATCTTTCTACTTGTGTCTTTCAGTGTTTTCCAGTCTCCCCATGTCTCTCTTTTCTCTGTCTCTGTCTTTTTCTGCTTTTGGAACTCTCCTCCCTCCATCTTGCATCTTTTTTTCTTCTTGCCATCCTTCCAGAGCGGTATCTCATCCATGCTGCTAAGTGTGGTTACCAACTGGGCGCTTGGCTGGATAATGCCCATTAGTCCACTGGCAAGAGATACTACTTCTGTGGTGCAGTGCTCAGGCTGTTGATGAAGAAGGGAA
Organism: Rhabdomys pumilio; assembly: GCA_030674055.1. Taxonomy (NCBI): domain Eukaryota; kingdom Metazoa; phylum Chordata; class Mammalia; order Rodentia; family Muridae; genus Rhabdomys; species Rhabdomys pumilio. Next base: position 14,825,514 of record JANHMN010000012.1, read on the forward strand.
GGCAGAGCCCTAACCAGGCCAGCACCCAAGAAACACACATTGTCTCAACTCTTAGAACTGCCTGAGAGTGTAGGGTTGGAAATATAGGACACAGATTTCAGTGGAGCAGGTATTCATGCCCTGCCAGTGAAGACCACTGTTTATCCTGGTTCCAGCCCAGCTCACACTTGCTTCTTGGGAGCCAGGAGTGAACAGTGGCCCAGTCTGGCAACTCCTGGAGGAAGAGGTGCAGAATCACAGTGGCTAGAAGTCCAACAATTTTCTTAATGACTCTGAGAGCCTTGGCTTTTACCAGAACACAACATTGAGTCCCCAGAGCCAAAGAGTCCCGGAAGTCGGCTGTTCGTTAGAAAAGGACTAACGATCCTTCTGACTTAGACCTTGCCAACCTTGGATTTGACATGATTTGTAAAGATAGTGTGTTCTCTCACATTAGGAAACTGTGTAAAGATGAGACACCACCAGAAGCTGCTGTTCTCCTGTGTGAGCCAATCAAGAGATAGAGCCATAGTCCTGCTCATAAGGCATGGTGTATTTCCAAAGCTCATTGGACAGTGGCCAGGCTGGAAGATAAATAAGGCTGTGACAGGCTACTGTGTATCCACAGCTAGAAAGTCAGATGGTACCAGGGTAGCTGAGGCTGCAGGCATAAGGCTTTAAAAGCCTTATGAAAAAAATGGGAGCATACATCTCCCAATGATTTCTGAGCAAACAGACCTATACAAAAGCATTCCTGGGTATGTAATCAATAGAGGCTGTAGTCTTGGGACAAAAAAAGAACACAGGATACCTAAAGTCTGGATCCCATTATTTGTTCTATCTTTGATGTGTCATGTGTCTATAGTCCTAGAAGAGATGAGGACCAAGGGCCTGGGTACCAGTGTCCACATGGTAAGTCTTCCATGCTGAGATATTTTGCTCCTCAGGCACAGTTCATGGAGTATCCATGTCTCTACAACAAGGAAGTGTCTCTCACCCGCTGACAGGGTCCCTTCTAGAGACTGAGACTCAGCTATGGTATGATTTTGGTTTATTTTCTGACACCAATGCAGGAAGGCCCTTCTGTAGTACTCAGCCAAACTCTCCCACTTAGATGATAATACACTTTGAAAGGGGTCATGAAGGGAGAACTGGGACCGTGATTGGTTTAATGTCTTGGTTCTTATTGAATAACATCATCATTCACTTAATTGCATCCATCCATCTGGTATCTGCAGGTGATACCTGGGAGCCCAAGAGTCAAGTTGTATGGTTCTCCCACATTCCTAGAAAGAGGTGTGTAGAGGCACATGTCTGACCTTCTCCAGTCACCGTGTAGCAAATAGCACGGTAAGACTGGTACCCTGTGTTCCAAGAACCTCTCATGGTGTCAGGTGAAGAGGGCTCAACAGCTGACCCTGGCAGGGCAATCTTAGCTCCACATAGCCATTTGGGAAAAGCTCAGCATTGCCACCTTGCTCTCAATGACTTTCGAACTAGAGCATTCCAATGTGCTTGGGGCTCAGGAAGAGAGGAACATGGGTGTGCCTTATAATTAAATGTCCACAGTGAACCTGAGGGGTGTGCGTGCATGCGTGCATGTGTGTGTGTGTGTGTATGTGTGTGTGTGTGTGTGTGTGAGACTCCAGGTAAATCTGAGGGAATCTGAGGGTTTCTGCAAAGGAGGTAGGAGACCTTGACAAGCAGGCTGCATGTGAATGACTGAAAATATAGTTCTGCACAGAGCCAGCTACCTCAGACCGTGTCCACTGCTTTTTATTTATAAAATATATAATTGCATGTGTTTAAGTTTTATACAATTCATTAAAGCGAGGGTGGTAAGTGCTTTCCGATAATTAAAACACAGACAAGCCCATTCTCGGATTTGAGGCCATGAATAAAAGTGACACTTTGCCAATTGCACCTTGCTGGGTCACCGTTTAGCTGCAGCTATGAACACCTCTCAGGTAATTGATTGCGGCTTGCCGTGGAAAAACAAATGCAGTAAGACTGATTTTATTGCTACTTATTATGCCTCGCTTTAGCATGGAAATTGGGGCTGCAAATGAAACAGGTTAAACCGTGGATGGTGGAAACATGTACTATTTAGAATAATTTTTAAAATGCATTTGTGTCTAGGAGACTGCTAGGAGTGTACCCCTTGCCTACCACTTGGGATAGAAGCTATTCTCACTGCCTTGGTTCTAGGAGCTGTCCAGAACCTTGGTGCTGAATTGACTTGGGCTGGCTTTTGTCTTCTGCCTTCTGCTTGTCACCCAATCCTGGCACCCAGCCCTGACTCCTTGAGGAGGGATCCCATTCTCTGTTGTAGTCACTCCCGATTCTCATTGGACATTCTCATCTTCTGGTGAGAATGGGAATGTGGGAAAGGGAATGACACAGGAGCGTACTCCCCCTAGGAGCTGTTAGTCCTGCATTTAAGAGGATGCCTTGGACATCCTGTTGGTATGTGCTATAGTTACAAGCAAGAAGCAAGAAGAACTCAGCTAACATTGACTTCATAGTGTGTATTCAAAGGAAGGGAAACACGAATTTCAGTTAGGGACAAGGTCACTGTCAGGGGCAGCCTTGCTTATACACTGAAGGCCTAAAATCAGCCATAGGCATAAGTCAGTCTGCTAACACAAAGTCTCGGGTCTCTGTCGAAAAACACTGAAACAGATAGCTATAAGATATTGTAAACAGGCAGCTTTGGTGGAAATTTACCAGCCTGAATAAGAACAAGTAGTCATAGGTCTTGTGGATAGTCATAGACCTTGGGTAGCCTTGGTGGATAGTACCAACTTAGATAAGGACAAGTGAATCATAGGCAGAGTCACAGTGTACTGTTTCCTGAACCTTCACCCAGCTGACACTCTGTTCTGGAAGATATCTGTACTCCCCCTGAACACCTACGCTCCTGTGTCATTCCCTTTCCCACATCCTGCCTTTTTGTGTATATAACCCCTGTGTGAAAAAAGTAAAATCAGTGGTTTGATCGGTCTATAGACAAACCACTCATTCTTTGTGTCCCTTGTCCTCCAGTTCTCTCTTCCAGGTCTTCTGATCCCAGTTCAATGCCCTGTGGGACTGGGGCAGATCACAGTGCAGGAAGAGGTGATGGTTGCTTTTTTGGAGTAGCAATGAGAAGATGCTAAGATGCATACAGGAAGGCCAAAGAGATGGCTCAGTTATTAAGAACATATGCTCCACTTCTAGAGGACTCAAGTTCATTGCCCAGGACTAAGACTTTACAACTGCCTCCAGCTTCAGGTCCAGGGGATCTGATGTATTCTCTTTGGGAGCACCTGCATCCCTATGCTCATCTCCCTCCCCCATTCCCACACACATACATATAATTTGAAAGGAAATGAATTATAAGCTACATACTAGGTATGTGTTTAAAGAAGAGCCAAGTAAGGTAGGGTGGTGGGTCAAAAGAGAAGATTGAGATTAGCAGAGTTCTCAAGGAGACTCCAGATTGTCCCCTTAAGAGCCAGAAAGCACAAAGATTCCAGCAGCAGAATTAGTAAGATCGATGGAACATCTTTGTGGCAGGAAAAAGAGATTGGTATTTAGTTTTCAGTGCATGAACTTGAAGATAATTATGAGCTTTCCTAGCAGAGATGTCAAAAACACCATGCAGGGGACCTCTGGGACAGGAGCAACTGGGCATGTGCACTGGAACTCAGCATGTCACAGGCAGTACTGAAGCTGAGATGGGTGGTGGCTGCATGGCACAAGCTGTGAAAAAGACTTGCACATGTAAAGTTTAAAAACATCTAAAGCAATTTTTATAAAAGATTCAATATGCTCTTTGAAGTTATTTTATGTGTATGGGTATTTTGTCCACATATATGTATGTTTCCATGTGAATGCCACGTACCTAAAGAGACAGAAAGAAGGATTCCCTGGATCTGGAGTTACAGGCAGTTGTGAGTCACTATGTGGATGCTAAGTTGAGTCCAGGTCCTCTGCAAGAACACCAAGTGCTTCTAGCCACTGAGTAATCATTCCAGTCCCTTCACATATTCTTTAGACACATGGTCCCACTTTTCTGAGGGACCTGTGGCTCCAACCGCATATGTAGCAGAGGATGGCCTTGTTGGGCATCAGTGGGAGGAGAGGCCTTTGGTCCTGGGAAGACTCAATGCTCCAGTGTAGGGAAACGCCAGGGCATGAAGGTGGGAGTGGATGGGTGGGTGGGTGAGCACCCTTATAGGAACAGAGAGAGTGAGATTTCTGGAGGGGAAACCAGGAAAGGGGATAACATTTGAAATGTAAATAAATAAAATATCCAATAAAAAAGAACTATAGACTTTTCTGTTTTTAAAAACAAAACAAAACTTGTGGGTTTTAATGATGGTTTTGTTGAATATGTATATTATTTGTGTTGAATATGAATATTGTATATTGTTTGTGCATTGTGCTTTTGTACACATTTTGCTAGATTTATACTTAAGTTTTATACTTTCTCAAAGTGTCAGTGGGGTATAATGCCCCGTGTTTTGAATTTCAATATTTGCTTGGTTCATTACAGATATTCTAGAAAACCGTTGAGTGTGGTACATTAGTTTTGGATTCAATAACTTCGCTCTAATTTTCTAGATCAGTTTCATAAATGTTTTAGTAGATTCCTTTTTACATTTATTTTTTCTGTTTAAAAGAATTGTGTAATCTGGGGGAAAAAAGACAGTTTGGTTTCTTTCTTCCCCTCCCACATAGGTCTTATATATTTTTTCTTTTCTTATTGCATAAGCTAGGACTTTCAGTGTGATATTGTAAAGGAACAGGGATAAGAAGTACATTTGGCTTGTTCTTGATCTAACAGAGAAATTCCAAGTTCCCCACTATTAACTATGAAGGTGACTGTAGAATCTTCTTAGATATTCATCGTCAAGATGAGGGCATTCCTTTTCAACCCTAGTTTACTGGGACCTTTCTTAAGAAATGAATATTATATTTTGCAAACAGTTCTTCTTTTCTTTAAAAAATTAATTTAAAATTAAAATAATAAAAAATTTGAGAATTTTAGAATTTTATACAGTGTATTTTAAGCATGATCATGCTTCCCCCAGCTCCTCCCAGGGATCACTGTGGAAGAGGGAGCAGAAAAAATGCATTTTTTTTTATTTTTTGCATTCAGACAGTTAAGTCAGTTCTCTTATTCAGTAGAACTTAACAATCTGTGATTTTGACTATTGAACTAACTTTGCCTGCCAGGAATAAATTCTCACTTGAACATGATTCATGTGGTTTTTGTTGTTTTGTTTTGCTTTGTTGTTGTTTGTTTTGTGTTTTTGATTTTTGTTTTGGACTGCATTGTCTAAGCTTCAGATATCTTGGAGATTTTTGCTCTTTCTGATATTTATAGTCCTTTAATTCCATAATCTGAGAGCAGATATTGTATGATTTCTATCCATTCAAGTTGTCAAGCTGGGTTTATGGCACAGAACATGGTTTCTTTTGCTGACTACCCCTGGCAAGATAAGAATGTACATTTTCCTGTCTTGGCACAGTTTACGGATGTCAATTATATTAAGTTTACTATTGCTCCTGAGTTCAACTCTGTCTTTGCAAACTTTCTGCTTGCTGTAACAGCCAGATATGATGGGGAGATATTGAAGACTCCACCAACAATTCATGAGTTCATCTGTTTCTCTGTGTAGTCTTTCCTGCGTAGTTTGACAGTCTACAGGAAGGTGTGCACGAGCTGAGCATTGCTATTGAAAAAGTGTTTTTTTATTGACTTATGAGACAAAAATCATGTTGTATTTTCTATTCTGACCCTGAATTCACTATTCCCCACCCCTAGTGTCCAAAGTGTTGGAATTATAGGCACACACCATACACCTCACTTAAGAACTGAACTTATACTGTTATTAGTTCTCTCCCTCACTCCCATTAACTTTCTTTCGTTTTTTTCTCAGTATGAAACTGGAACATCTCCTCATTAGATTGATAATGTCAACATAGTGTATTTTCTTCTATCTTTTAATCTACATACACTTGATATTTAAAGCGGGATCCATGTATTTAATATATAATTGCATAATGATTCTTGATATGCTGAAACAATCTTATCTTTTAATTAATTGAAATTAAGACCACCAGCTTGCACAGCAATTACTGGATTAGTATCATGTGTTTTCTACCTGTTCACTTGGGTTTTCTTTTCTATTTTTTCTTTTCATCCCTTTCATGTCCTTTGTTGCTTTGTCATTTTATCTGCTGTTTCTCTAGTTTCTTAATATAGCACATATACATTATACATAAGCATATATAACGGAATGCTTTATTATTACTATTGAAAGATTTAATTTTTAAGCTTGTGTGTTTATGTATGGGTTTTGTACGTGCATGTAATGCTTGCAGGGGCCAGAGAGGGTGCCAGGCAGGTCTCTTAGAATTGGAATTACAGGAGTCCTGTAGTATTATACAGGATTCCCGGTGACATCTGTTGTGGACACTGGGGATCAAACTCAAGTCCTCTATAAAAGCATCAATAGCTCTTGTTCAATCTCTTCATTCCCCGACACTAAATTTTTGAAGACAACTTTGTATTCGTTGCTAAATTTGCTTTCTTTCACAATTTAACTGTGTTTTTCATCCTTCTGATCTGCCTTGTTTCTGTTGAGAATCCCTTGTCTATGACCTGTCACTCCTTCCAGGATGGCTGGACGATTTGTCCCCAATCTTGATTTGGGTAGTTTCATTGTGGTGTGCTTTCTGTTTGTCTTTGCCTTCACACTACTCAAAGCTTGTTCAGCTTGTTTGATGGAGAGATGGATACTTTTTTGTAACTCTTCAGTGACCATTTAATTCTAACATTTATTTTGTTTGTGTTTTACACATCTCCTTTCTTTGGGGAATGCCTATTCCCTTATATTGTTCCTAATAATGACATTAAGTCCCTCTGAAGGTCCTCATTATCTTCATTACCTGTTATATTATTTCTCATCTTGCTTAAGTCCCTGAAGATTTATCTTTAAATTTGCTAATTCTCTTTTGGGTCCATGGGCAAGTCTGTAGGACATTTTCTTTCTTTTTTTTTTTTTAAGTAAAAATAAATCTTTCATTTTTTTATTGGATATTTTATTTACATTTCAGAGTCATCCCCTTTCCCCACTTCCTCTCCCTAGAAAACCCCTATCCATGCCCCCCTCCTTTTTTTTTTTTTGCTTTTATACAATTTTTTAAAATGTTAATCAAAGGCTTTATAAGTTTGGTAATGCTCAGTCAGGAGTGTAACCCAATACTCAGCCTAGATATATCAACTGTCTTTGACTGGTGGAGACACGTGAACATCTGCCTCCATGTGTAGGACATCTTCTTAACTGATGATTGCCGTGGGAGATCCTAGCCCACTGTGGGCAGTGTTACCCTTTGGTGTGCGGTACTGGGTTATACAGTCAGAGCAGTCCATGATTAGCAGCCAGTAAGCAGCACTCCTCCATGGACTCTGCTTCAGTTCCTGTGTCCAGATCCCTGCCTTGAGCTCCTACTTTGACTTTCATTCCTGGTAGAAGGGAAGCTATAATATGGAATACCGCCTTCAATCTCCAACATGCATTTGGTCAGTTTTTATCATAGCAATAAAAAGCAAATGAAGGAAGTCTCCCCATTACCCCACTGGGGTTTTTTTCTGTTTATTTACTTTTTGTGATGTAGCTCTATTTTCTCATCAAATATCTTCCATACAGTGTGAAGTCTCCAGTGTCACCCCCTTGCAGGCCTATGCAGTCACTCTACAGTGACCGTGGCTCTCTCTGGACTGTGTCTGATGGTGTCTGTTCTGAGTTTCTGCTAAGCTGTTCTTGCTTTTATTATTACCCACAGCCATGAGAAGCCATGAATAGTACTAGCAGATTTTCTCATTGCTGTGGTCAAATACTTGGCCAAAGAAGCTTAAGAAAGGGTAGATTTATTTTGACTCCCTGTTTGAGAGTACAGCCTATTATGGCAAGGAAGTTGAGGTAGATCACATTTTCATCTGTAGTCAGGAGAGAGAGAGAGAGAGAGACAGAGAGAGACAGAGAGAGAGAGAGGAAGAGAGAGAGACAGAGAGAGAGACAGAGAGAAAGAGAGAGAGAGAGAGGAAGAGAGAGAGAGAGAGGAAGAGAGAGAGAGAAAGAGAGAGAGAGAAAGAGAGAGAATATGTTAGTTCCCAGCTCACTTTCTTTTTTCCATTTTTACTTCTGTTTTCTATTTTTACTCCATCTGGATCCCCAGCCCACAGGGCGGAGCCAGCCACAGTTAAAGTTGGATTTTATTGACTCAGTTGAACCTCCCTCTAATAAACTATTACTGGCATGTCTGTACGTGTGTCTCCTGAGTGATTCTAAGTGGCACTAGATTGAAAATGAAGATTAATCATCACAGGTATCATGCCCTGGTTAATAAACTGTTTCACTCTTTGATATAATAAATTCAATAAGATAAACTGTTTAAGTTGCCTTTGGGACTCATACTGCCCCAAGGAGGATGCTTCCCAGTTGTCTCCTCTCCTTCCTTAATGTAGTATGCACTTAGCACATTGGTCTGGTGGAGTGGTGAAACTTTTCATGACTTAGCATTAAATCCCTCTCCTTACTTTCAAAAGCACTTTAGGCTCTAACACTTTGCTTTTGGTCATGTTAGCTTCTTTGGGGAGAGTTTTGTAGGACTACATGCTCATTGACTATTTTTTTTCATAGGAAATCTGCAGTTTCCAATCTTTTTGGCTACTTCTAGGGTGAACCTTCAATCCCATGAGCTCATTCTGTGGCCTCCACATCCCCAGCCTTCCCTGTGTTAGTACTTCTGTTCTCTGTGTGGGGCTGTGGATCAGACTCTGTCCTCAAGTCTTGGCCACACTCTTTGATTACTTAGCTCTGATCAAACTTTGAGCTGGTGGAGCTGAGAAATTCCTTTAGCCTGTGGATTGTCCTTTTTTGTGTTCTCTATGTGACCTTAAGTGTTAAAGGCCCATCTTTGTGGCCACAGATACCTGAAATGGTATGTCTGTCATATTGACAAGGTGGGAGGTCAAGTGTTACAGATTTATACCTTTGTTAAATATATTTGGTATGTTGTAATGATATTTATGGAATTTTGGTTTCTTTAAAAAACACAGAAATATTCTAATATGTTTTCATTTTAATCCCAGGTGTGGAATATGGGGCTGCTTCAGATTGTCTATGAAGGCTGGCTATGATTGGCTTCATGCTCTAGCAGAAGCATGGTAAATCCAGCTGCAGATAGTTTCTGTGATGGTGTTTGGAATTCTGGGCACTTTTCAGAGGGTATATAAATGTTAGGGCTCTGGGGGGTTGTTGGGTTGTTGTTGGATGTTGTTGGTTGGTTTTTAGTGAGTTTTCAGTTGTTGGTCATGGTTTATTTAGTAGTCATATCCAAAGAAGAAACAACAAGAAGAAATTAGATATCCTTATAGAGTGAAGATCAAATTTGCCCCAAGAAACTTGATGTCCCTAATCAGCAGGAAGTAGTCTAATAATAACACTGCCCCCTGACTTCATTCAGGGATCTCTTTCCTTTCTTCTCTATCCTTTTTTCCCTATTATCTAATGTTAGAGGGTTGAAAGGGTCAAGAAAAGGGGTAAAGAAATATGGAAAAAAAAAACCACATGAAGTAGCAAAAGATTAGCTACAGTAGGTACTGTGGATGAATGTGTCTTTATTTACCTAATTATCTTAGGACAATTTCCAGAAACTTCAATTTGTTGTTTAGAAAAATAATTCATGGTGCTGCTTGTTTGTCTGGGGGATGGATCCTTAGTGTTCATCATGCTGTATTCTAGAAGCCCCCTAATTGCCTCTTAAGATGTTGTTTAAGATGTCACTGTCAGTAAGTTAAGCCAAGCATTCCAAGGGAATGAGCTAGCGATAGCTAAAGGACCCAGAGCAGGAAATCTCCTTAGAATGAAAGTTAATCAGGGAGAGGGCTTCAGAAAACCGGAAGCTCAGCTTGGCATGTTTTGATTGCCTATGGCATCTCTGGTGGGAAATCTGAGGACTGTGATTCATATGCCCAAAGCTTCAGGACATGCAACCATAGCATGGTGTTGAGGCTCAATGAAGGACAGCCAGACCGTTCCAAGGCTTGTCATCCTGAGCATTGCAAACAAAGACACCAGCAAGCTTCCAGGTCCTGGCTCAGATGCCAGCGTTGACACAGTAAGAGCCAGTAAGTCTTTATTGAAAGCCAAATGAACTATTCAGCATTTCTCAGGGAGTATAATGTCAGCCTCCAGAGTGAGAGCCCAGAAATGGGAAAGAGGGAGAAGAAGGAAGAAATAGAAAGATGGAGGAAAGGGAGAAGGAGTCTGAGCAACCTGACTCTAGGTTACACCCACTGGGCCATGTGGCAAGCATAGACAGGAACATCCAGGTAGTCTCAGTTGTAGTTGGATACCCATGGCACCCACCTGCTATGGATACCTGTGTTCTCCACAATCTAGAAAGAAAAAGCCTGGTGTCCTGACTGTCTGGCCACACCCCACTCTTGCTGGCTTTAAGAACCTCCAGAAAAAAATAGGTTGTGTCTTCTCTGGCTCCAGGCATCATAAATTCTGCAATCAAACCTCAGGTGGGAGGACCACTGGGGAGACCAGCTACAGTGTGGATCATGACGCAGTCTGTGGGGTCTTGTCGATGGGCTGCTGATGGATGAGGAAGCTGATGATGTGGTAAATATGTCAACAGATGCAGGTTCTGCTTCTCAACAGAAGCAAATACGCTTGCCACAGCATGCATAGCCGTCTGGAAGACATGGTCATAGAGAGAAGACATTGAAGGTGTGCATGGGTGGGTAATTAGAACACAGACATTAGAAATGGGGTCTTCAGGTGTCAATATAAACAACCGGAACAAATGAAGACTACATTGCCTAAGTGACTCCTCATTCCTCTGTGAAAGTTCATGCTTAAGAGTTATACTCATGAACCATCTTCTCAGTAACAGGGAGAGCAGCCATTCTGGCAACTGTAGTCTTAGATTAGTGACCTGGGGGCTCGCCACACAAGGCTCCTTGTCTATAGCATGTGAATCCTTCCCCGTGGTGGGAGGGCTGGCCTCTACACTCTAGGTGTTTACAGAATCCCTTGGCCTGTGTCTGCTAGATGCCAGCTGAACACCTACACCTACCAGTTGCCACAACTGTAAGAATCTGTTGTCACCTGATGACTTCTGGAGACACAGCTGCTGCCAGCTGAGGCCAAGAGATGACTAAGGAGTGTCTAATTGGTATAGACTAGAATGTAGTCTTGCTGATACATTCTGCCTCAGGTCATGTGAATCAAATGGATTTTGTTGTCGTTTTTTCAAGTCAGGGTCTCTCCGTGTAGCCCTGGTTGTCCTCAAACTTAGAGGTTTGCCTGCCTTTGCCTCCCAAGTGCTGGGACTAAAGGCTAAACACGTGCACCACCGCTGCAAATGAAACGGTTTGTAATGAGTCAATAAATAGGGAATTGACTAACAATGGTAGATAAAGTTGGTCTCCCCAAGGCTCATGTGTAATCCCAGTGTACCAGTGTCATAAAAATAATTTCATAATTCCCAACACATCGTTTCTTCCTGCCTTTGACTATTTATGTTCCCGGATTAAAGACACACGAAACCTTTTATTTTTTTTTTAAATATGCCTTTAGGCAACACAATGCTGGGCAACTGCCTACCCTCCATGCTGTCAGAATCCACTTTCTACTGATAATTCCAAGTTACTACTTACTAATTTCTGTATTCAGTCTGGTCTGCTTTTAACTCCAATTGGCTAGCACACATGGCCACATTTTTATAGCTCAGCTTGTCCATTCCAGCTTTCCTTTTCCTTCCTGCATGTTCTTCCTCTTCCCTGGCAGCTCTTTTTCCTCTTCTTCTCCTTGTGGTCCTAAGCCCAGGAAACCTAAACGCTGCCTGTCTCTTCTCCCCAGCTATTGGCTGCTGGCATCTTTATTTACCAATTAGAATTAACTAAGGGGCAGAGTCCCTCAGTGTGGGTGTGGACTCTGGGTCAAATAATTTGGGGGGACCCAAATTAGCATTACAAGCAGCATTAGGCTTGTATTCTAATGCTAATTACACTACATACCTAATGGTCAGAGCTGGAGATATGGACTGGTGATTTTGCTTATGAGTGCTCTGACCTCAAACTGGGTTGTTCCTTAATGTTCCCTAATGACACAAACTAGGATCATCTGGGAAGAGAGAACGTCAACTGAGAAAATGCCTCTGAATACCTCTGTGGGAGCAATTTCTCTTCCTCCTTCTTTTTCTTCTTCCTCCTCCTTCTCCTCCTCCGTTCTGATGGCTATGAGGTAATCAGCTTTGCACCACACTATGGCATTTTGCATTGCCACAGGCACAAATAGGGCCAAACACTTGTAGACTTAAGCTAGGAATCAAAATAAACTTTTCATCCTTTAAGCTGATTTTCTCGGGTATTTTATTACAGTGCCAGAAAGTTGAATCACTTTGGGAATGGCCATAGATATCTCTTTGTTTCTAGTTTAATCATGGGTGCAAAATAGTCATAGTTTGCCAGCAGAGGTTATAGTAAAGGTTCTATATGAAGTATAGTTGATGATGTGGTAAGGTCTATGCCAGAGAGGGCATCTGCTGCAGTGCTGCAGGCACATGATGTTAAGATTACATATTACCCTTGAAGGGTAGAAAGAACGTTGCCTTTCACTAACTTCTCTGTGTAGAAGTTAAGTAACTTGTCCATACTCATGCAGCCTCCAGGGGTGATTTTAGTCAAGAAATTCAAGATCAGCTTAGCCACCAGATTAGAGAAAGCCACTTACTCATTGTAGATGGGTGAGACCAGGAGACCAGGGGACCAGAGGAGGGACCTTGTGTACCAACTGTGCCAAGCAATCAGATGGATTGGAGTTGGGAGAGGGAGAATCACAGGCTCCACTGTCGTTCACTTGAACTTTACAAGAAAAAGGAAAATTTCTCTTTTCCATTTCTCTACTCAGTTAATTTTGCAACTCCTCTCTCGGCATTTGATAAACTAAAAATCAAAAAAAAAAAAAAAAGATACCATTCCAATTGCATTTCTATTGTGTTAAAATGTTCTGACAAAAAAGCAACTTATGGGAGAAAGGATTTATTTTAGCTCACAGTTCCGTGGTACAGTTCAGCTCTCCAGGAAAGTCACAGCAGCAGGCGACTGAGGCGCTAGTCACACCACATCACAGTCAAGCATCAAAAGAATAAATGTATGCATTGTCGCTGCTCAGCTAGCGTTTTTTGTTCAACAGCCCAGAGCCCCCAGATCAGGCCACTGTGTCACTCACTTTCAGGCTAGTTCTTTCAATATCAAGAAAGGTGATCAAGACAGTCTCCCCACACACTCACAAGCCAGTGCGATCTGGACAATTTCCCTCTGAAAGTCTCCTTTTGGGTGACTCTAGGTTGTGTGAAGTTGGCTAATCACCACAGACCCTGGTCAAGAAGTCAAGGGCCATGCTGGCTCTTGACTGTAGTTGGCTTTTCTGCTTATGCTTCATGGAGTATCCTCATCCTCTTGGCTGCCCCTTTGCTTGTGTGAGTGCTGGGGATGAGGACAGTGGTGGTAGCCGGGTTCACACCTATCTCAGATTGCATGGATAATTTGGTGTGAGTCAAACTTTAGCAGGGGTACATATTTATCCTCGAAGGTCTTCCTAGAGACCTCAGATTGTCTTGACACTGAGAAAAAGTAGACAATACCAATTATACTAAAACATACTAAAGTGAGTTTTTTTTTTTCACTAAAGTGGTAAAACTTTACTGTCCTTCTGAACAGGTGTCTTGAATTTCTCTACCTTTCTAGGAAATGTGCATGAGAGTAATGAGGCTTGGGATAAAAGAACTGAGCAGAAGGAAACATTATTCCCCAACAATAGAGCCAGGTCCCCAGTCTGCAGCCTACCCCTAAGCTTCAGGGCCCAATGAGCAGTCACTGGCACCCAGCCCAGAAAAGCTCAGCTCCTTTCAAATGGCCACAAGCAGAAGAGCATTTAAGATACTGCTGTATTCTAGTAATTTATTAATGATATCACGTAGCAGGTGTTGGCATCATTTTGGCCCCGGTGCTTCTTACAGAAGAGCCTGTTTCCTTCCAAAGTTTATAAGCTTAAAATAAAAGCTGGAGAGGAAATTATTCCTGGGAAGAAGCAAGTCTGCTCTCCCAAACAAGTGAATGTTCTAGAAATGAAAGTCTAATGGGAACAGAGGCAGTCTATACATCTCCAGAATGGCCATCTCAGGAGCAGACTTTGTATAGAGATGACTCATTCCACATGGTAGAATTTTTATCTACTTTAGGCACTGAAACCCCATGGTTGGACCAATTATTATGGACCCAGGGCTGGTGGGACTTGAACTTGAGTGAGAGAGTAAATGAGTTACCTCATGACAATAGTGGACAAGGGGGAGGGACAGCAGAGAGAAAATTCCATAGACCTCCCATAAGCCAGAATCCAAAGATGTTGGAAACACAAGAGTGAATGAGCAGGGTTAGGGTGGGGGCTTGCTGGCTTTTGTATTGTCTTCTAGAAGCAAAGCCTACTATACATGCGCCATTCTTCAAGCGGCTTATAAATGGATTCATTTCTTACAATAGCTTATGAAATCACACTATGCTATTAAAGGCTCTATGTTTCTCAAGATCTCTTGCCTGGAAGTAGTAAGGCCTGAGCTGGGACTCAAAAATTTGGCTTTAGAGTACTTTGTCTATGGAACACTCAGAGACTGGAGTGATTCTGACAAACAACCTTTGACAGTGGTAAACAGTTAGCACAGAAGGACAGTGTAGGCTCTGTTATCAGCCTACACTGATACAGGATATCAGGTAGTAGGTCAGAGTGAGGTGTACCATTAGACAAAATAGCAACAAGGAATGGAGGAAATGAATGATTGTGTGAGTAGATGAATGGAATGATAGATGAATAGGCAGACAAATAGATGGATGGATGGATGGATGGATGGATGGATGGATGGATGAATAGATGGATGGATGGACTGGTGGATGAATATATTAATGTATGGGATAGATTGATGGATGAATAGGGAAACAAGTAGATAGGTAGATAAATGTGTAGAAAGTGGATGAATGGATCAATGTTGGGTAGGTAGATGGATGGGTGGATGGATGGATAGATAGATGAACAGGCAGATACATGGATGAGTGAGTGAATTGATGAATTTATGGGTAGAAGGATGAATATATGAGTGGTTGGATGGGTAGAAAAATGGATAAGTGGGTGGATGGATGACAGATGAGTTTGTGGGCAGAAAGATGGACAGACAAGGGATGAATGGATAAGTGTAATGAGATTCAAGGAAAGCCAACCAAGTAGATGAATTAGACTCTGTTCAAACATCCACATAATGGACTCAGCTGGAATTCTGCACATACCTTCTGTTTTCCCCCCACAATCCAGGTTGTGTGGCATATGTATTAACTGTACAGGTGCACCATGCAGAGCAAACAGACCTTGTGTTTCCATTTTTTTCCCTTGAAAGTTTAGTTCTTACAGCAGTCCTGCACTGGAAGGAGCACTGCTACATACACTGTGTTAGTATGTGTTACTTTCTTGATGTAGTTTTATTTTTTAAATACCTGACTTTGTGTGAATTATCTAGAATAAAATCAATGAAGGACCAGAACCTTGAGATATATGTATTGTTTTTAATAAAAAAATTCAAGCATGGTTTTAAATGAAATATACATCTGTTGAGGTGTGGTCTGTTACTATGTATTGTATGCTAAATACTGGTCCCCAGAATCTGGTTGGCTCAGGGACAAAGAAATCCTCACATACACCAAGTGATGTTATGAAACTTTGCTTCTTAATTTAAAACTAATGGTCGAATAAAGATGCTTACAGCTTATAGCTGGGCAGTAGAGATATAGGTGGGACTTTGGTTCCTGGGGCTTGGGATCTGAGGTGGAGACCACAGGAGAGAAGAGAGGAGGACTTAGGAGAGGAAGTCACCATTGGGTAGAGATGGTGAGAACTGGCTCAGGCAGAGACATGACAAGTCACATATCAGGGTTATTGACAGGGAAGTAGACAAAATAGAGGGATGGTATCTGCCTCGCTCTAATGCTATTAAGGCGTATTCTAAATAAGCCTTTTATCTTGGAACTAAATGATCAAAGGCAGAGTAGAAATTCCCATATGTTTTAACTACAACATACGTCTAAAGGTTCTTACATTGTTGGTCTGAGTCCACGAGACTACAGGTCTGTAAGCAATGCTTCAACTTTCTCCTTCAGGGCTCTCGTGCTCAGTATTGGTCATCAACTTGCCAGAATTTAGAATCACCTGGCCTTGGACAGGCCTGTGAAAGATTATCTTGAATCAGGTTAACTGAAATGAGAAGACCCAACCTAAAAGTGGGTGCCACCACTCCCTGTACACCGGCCTTAGATCGAATAAAAGGAGAAAGTGAGCTGAGCACCGCTCTTTTGTTCTGAGGATACAGTGTGACCAGCTGCCTTGAACTGCTGTCTTGCCTTCGCTACCATAATGGATAGTATACTTGAACTGTAAGGCAAATAAGCCCTTTCTCCTTTATGCTGCATTTGTCAGTGTGTCCTTATCACAGCAAAGAGACAGGTAACTGATATGTCAGCATAGAGGGGAATGAAGGAATGGAATCAGGGGGTACTTGGAGCTGTGGTTGGGTGACCCAGATAGAAAAGGAGCAGGGTTTGGTTGAAGTGCCACAATAGTGGCATTTGGATTCAGGACCCCACACTGGAGTCATTATTTGCCCTTCTAAATGCAGTTTCAGGTTCAAGACTATCAGGTGGGACAGGCCCTGTGAGAAGCTGATGGCCCCAGAGAGTGACTAGGACATGGAAGTCTGGACACGGGGAAGCTGTTGTTGAGTTTTAGAATTTGAGGACTGGAGTAGAGTCGAGCATAGATCTCTACCAGGGGAAGAAAGCAAGGGGCCAGGTATTCTGAGTGGACATTACCCTCAAATGTCCTTAATAACAATACCACACTGGTACTAGTTAGTCCTTCCCTTTGGAGTCCTCACACCACAATGGCCTGAAGACAACTTCTCTCTCCATTACTCCTTTGGCTGTACTCAGCTGTGTCCCATAGCTTGATCAACTAACTAGCTCCTTTCTTAAGCAGGCCCCTAGAGGAGACCAACACCCTGGCCTCCCTCTCCTGTATTTATTTGCTTAGCAGCCTTGGTCTTGGCTCCTGAGAAACCATCATCTGACTCTGAAACCTCTTTGGCTTTCGAGCTAACAGACAATTTTGGTTGCCAGGCAACTGCTGATTTTTCATAACCAACAAGCCTGATAACCCCCATGATAAATTCATCAGGGAGCTACGTAGCATTCCTTGTCACCAAATGCTGCCAGAGACCCTGGAGAGTTGCTTTTTGAGGAACCCTGAGTTAGGCAGCACCCAGACACAAACTCAAGATAGAGGCCCAGGAAAAGGTGGCAGAGTACACATCAGAACCAATGTCTGCCCCCTAGGTCCCTTGCCAGATGCTAGTGGCTTGCCATTTGAAGTAATCTGATACTGACATGCTGGGGGATTACTGTACCAAGATGACTTTAATTCTATAATTCTATATGTTAGGCCATTCTCTTCTCTTCTACCCCTGCCTCTGGGCAGGAAGAAAGGTCACCTGGACATTGATGAACAGTCTCCTGGAAAGTCTGGGAGCATAAGGAAATGAACTGAGGAATACCCATATCCCTTCAACCATCTACCCCACCTCCATGCACACTGGCAGCTCTATAAGAACATGGCTGGTCTGGCCTCAGGGCCCATCACCAACACTGGTATTTGAGCCAGTGATTAGCTGGGAGACTGTGAATGTCTGGCAAGCTTAACCACTCTCCTATGTAGTAGCTCACACTCTGTTTTTCTCTCAAGGATTCATGCCAACAATACTGTGGCTGAGGCACCAATAGTCCCCACTTAGGATATATATAACAGTAGGGGTTACAGCTTTCTTGGAACAAGTACCATTCTGCAGTTCAGGACCTGTGGCTTCCAGGAAGAACATGGCTCTCTGATCATCCTGCTTGCCCTTCCTGCCTCACACTGTGTCACAGTTTTTTCACAGTGACAGAGACCCTTTATCTATTTGTGTCCATTATAAACCCTCTGGGAATTGTGTCACTACTTTTGGTAAAGTCGTTTTGGATAGAAAATGGGCAGGTGGAGGAAATAAGAGAATTCTCAGGTCACCTCAAATGTCTGGTTGAGGTTGAGTATCATTTTTTAAAAGAAACTCCGTGTTCTAACAGTTACCAGGACATCCAATCTTGCATAATCAGTCCAGTGAGACATATACACCCACGGGTAGGGCAGTCTGCAAAGAGATGCGGTCCTCACACCTCATACAATGTGTGACCCTGAACCCCTGTCAATAGTAAAAAGGCACAAAGAGGGAGGTAGGAAGGCTGATAGTGGGGAAGGCAGGACAGTTCATGTGTGTGTGCTGGGTGACTTGGCTGAGGAGCTATCTCAGAATTTCACAGAGGGACTCAAAAGCCATTGTTGGTGTTTGAGATGTATTTGACACAAATAAAGGAAAGTTGACATCCCAGGTGAACAGCAGATTTGTCACAGTGATGCCATGACAGATGATGTGCAGTGGCTCTAAGGTAAATTGGGTAATCCCAGTTCTCTTTGCGTATCCTGGTCTCATGAGCTGCAGTAACACAGCACACAGGGTGGGTAGCTTAAAGTGACACTGTGATGGTTTGAATAGTCTTGGCCCAGGAAGTGTTGCCTTGTTAGAGTATGGATGGTGTTGTTAAAGGAAGTGTGTCACTGTGGGCGTGGGCTTTGAGACCCTCATCCTAGCTGCCTGAAAGTGAGTCTTCCACTAGTAGCCTTCAGATGAAGATGTAGAACTCTCAGCTCCTCCTGCACCGTGCCTGCCTGGATGCTGCCATGTTCCTGTCTTGATGATAACGGACTGAACCTCTGAACCTGTGAGTCAGCCCCAATTAAATGTTGCCCTTATAAGAGTTGCCTTGGTCACAGTGTCTGTTCACAGGAGTAAAACATTAACTAAGACACTGACTTATAGGTTGGAGCCTGGAAGTTCAAGGTCAAGGGTGAGCCTACTGGGCCCCTCACCTTGACCTGAAAATGATGCCTTCTCTTTGTATCCTCACATGGTTGTCCTTCTGTATGTATCATGTAAGGCCATAGACATATTGGATTAAATCAGCCTCACAAACCTCCTTTTAGCTAATTTGCCTCCATTAAGCCTTTATCTCCAAACATACTCCTGTTCTGAGTTCATGGGAGCAGGCTTTTAACATATAAACTTGGACAGGACATAGTTTAGTTTATGACACTGAGAGTCTCAGACAGCACTTTTTTTCATTGTGGTATTGGATGGTCTTACCAGCCATGAGGAAGGACCACAGCACCCTGGCCCTTCTTGTCAAGCAGGCTTCCCTCCACCCAGTCTTGAAGGACATGATGGGATTGTCAATGTCAGAAATCTCCACTGTCAATTTTAACTCCACGGTCCTAGAATCCTGGTCCATATCAGAATCCTCCCTTCCAGGCATTCTTCACTCCCTTCCCCTGCCCCCTCTGTTTCTCTTGCTTCTCACCCCTCAATGTCCCCTCTGACCCCTGGATCTCATTTCAAGCTACCATTTCCAATCCCTTTGCCTCTCTTCCTTCTACACATGCACTTGGCAAAGCCCCCATCCTCGAATGACAGATCACTGTGCTCATCTAAAGCAAGATCACATTTCTTTCCAACATAAGCATCATCGTTATCCCTCTGCTTAGGATCTCCACTGTTCCCTCTACCATCAGGAGCCAGCACGTTCTGGCCTCCTTGAATGCCAGTCTCCAGAATCATCTTTTCCACTTGCAGGGTCTGTGAGCTGTGAGTCAGGTTCCAGGGTGATTATTTCAGGGGTTATAACCTGCTCAGGACAGCAGCAGAGACATTTCTGAGTCAGACTGAAAAGAAGTTAAGAAATCCAGCACAGATGGTCTGACCATTACACAAAATGGTTTTAGAACCCAGGAACTGGTTGTTTGTGGGAGTATAAGGCATGTTGGATGAGATCAGAGAATAGTAGATGGTGGAAGTACACAGCACTAGGGCCACATTATTTAGGTAAACCATGAGCTGTGAAAACATATTTCCACTTTGTTTGCTACAGTCAGGAGTGTGAGGCAAGGGCAGTGGGAGGGGCCTGTTGAGCATATTCCTGGTTTGTGGAGCACCCAGGAAAAGTCTAGACAGAAGGGAACTGGAACACTGTTACACAAGACTGAACTGGTTGGCTTGTGAGGTGAACTTGAGGGTGTCCAGAGTGCTACAACGAATCTCTACAAACCATGGATGAGACATCCAGAGTTTTAGAGACTGAGTCTGAAATTAACATCTGTCCATCTGCCTCACCCTGTCAGGGTGTCTACAGATGGTTACAAACTTATTTCTCCTGTGAGAACAAGGAGTCTCCATGCCCCCCATGATTGGAGATCTCCACATTCCCTTACAATGATAAGGAGGGCTTTGTATTCTTCTCATGATATTGAGGGGATCTTTCTGACCACTCCCGCGGTGACAAGGAATCTTGGTGTCTTCTCATGGAGATGAGGAGTCTCTGCCCTTCATTATGACAAGAGGTCTCCACATGCACTCAGGCTGAGAAGCTGTCTCTCTCTTGATGACTGCAGGTCTCCGTGTTCACTTATGATGATAAGTGGTCTCTGTATCTCCCTATGATGAGATGGGGGTCTCTGTGTCCCCTGATGGTGAAAAGAACTCATTGCATCCCTCATGAAGATGAGAGAGTCTCTATATCACTCATGAAGATGAGGGGTCTCTACATCTCTCATGGTGAAGAGGGGTTCCCATGTCCTTTATAATAACAGTGGGTACTTATGTCTGTCATGATGCTAGACATACAGCTCAGGGCAAACCTTGGGGCAGCTGGACTCACACATGACAGAAACTGGGGTTACCAGTGCTGATCCAAGGGAAAGCCCACCACACAGATATGCACAGAAGTGTATGCAAGCATGCCTTCTGTTTTCATATACTCTGGGCTCATCTCAGAATCTTTAAGGGCCACTGTGGATCTGAGAGAAACTGGGACTCACCCAAGTGGTCTTGGGGATATATGGACTTTCAGATGAACAGTAGGTGTGTCTTTAGTAAGTACACCATGGATTTGATGGTTCATCCTTATTAAACAAAGACCCCCAAAGTCTTACCAGTCACCTTTCCTTAGACATGCAAGCAGGTTGGAAAAAATACTGTCACTTTTGTTGTGTAAAGATATAAGAGGCTGAAGTGACTGTCTGATTCATGCAGACAATAACACAAAGTGTCCTTATGAGGTGAAAGTGATCGGGATAAGTAAGGGGGGTAGAGAAGGGCTGTTCCTGTCCTCCAGTCCTAGGCTGGCTCAGGGGGAGCATGCTCGATAGAAATAAAATCTTGGAGGGAAGGTGTCCTTCTTCAATGGAGCCAATCTTCTGCCTCACCTATGAGTACTACCTCCAGGGAGCTGTAGGCTGCCTTCCTGAGGAATGACCCTGTTTGGTTACATTTTCTTTCAGTGACACAGAGGCTTGTAAAACCACAGCACAAAATGACTTATTATCTTGGATTATCTCCCAACCCTCATCTTCTTTGCATCTGGAGGAGCTTGGTTTCGTAGAGACCCATAGCCAGGCTCTCTAGCTTCCTGCAGTGGCAAGGGCATCATGGGCTTCTAGAAAGAACTGTTAAGTTCTCAGAAAAAGGCAGTCCCAAAGATACCACAAGAGGCTGCCCAGCAGTAGAGGCTTTGGGGTACAAGTGAAAAGAAGCCTATGGAATACAGTCTCTGGGTGTTTTTACTCAGGTACACCACCCATATCCACAGCAGCTGTCACTGACTTTCTGGGGAACACTAGGGTCTGGAAGCTCAGAGAGTAGAGGGTTAAACTAACATTATGCTTATTTCCAGGAAGTCAGTTATAGAGACAGATGATGAGGACCTCTCCCAGCTGTGCTGCTCTCAAATGAAGCTGAGTATGATGGCAGCCAGGGAAGGCCTAAAGAATGAGGAGTCTCCCAGGCAACACAGCCTGACACCTGTTAATTTGTTTATGTATCTAAGGTTGAGGCAAAGCAAGTCTGTACTCCCTAGTTCTCAGGGGCCCGGATGCTCCTCTGCCAGGCTTCATTCAGGAGGTGCTGACATGCAGCTGATGGGGTCTGGCATGTGTGAAGACATCCTAAGATGCAGTGAGAAAGCTTGGAGCAAACAGAATAAAAACCTAGATGCCTTCCTAGGCCTCTCATTCACCCATACCAAATGTAGGAAATGTCCCTGGAACCTGAGGAGGCACAATGTGGCAGACACTCTAGGTCAGACTCAGTTAACAAGTGGAACACCTTCATGGTGCCCAGATCATCCACGGTGTGATTTCTGTCCGCAGCTCCCATGAGTTACATACTGTCCTCTGCATAGCAAGCCTTCTGCTGTCTACCCAGATTTCAGAGAAGCTAACCACACAGAGATCAGAATTCAGGCTGGTAGGGACCATGTGAGAGCCAACTCTTTCTGGAGTAAGCCTTCTCAACCCACAACTGGTCTCTTGGGGTTGGGGGTAAGGGTGTTTGTAGTGCTTTCAAAGACCTGCCTTATAGTTTCGGGTAATAGCTCAGCTTTTAACCTTTGTGTCCTAGGCAAGCATCTCTTACACATACACTTATGTGTGGTTTAGTGTTAAAGTGGGTTAACCAGAAGACATCAGATTGAACTCTAGGATGTGACATAACATACAGTTTCTCTGTGCTAGCAGGGCATGGTAGCTGATGACCAAGCTAGGTATGTGGCACGTGTGCATGAACTGACAGCAGAAATCCAAGCCAGAGAACCTCCAGGTGCATCTGGGAGTAATCTGAGATGGTAAAGGACTTTGGACAACCCTGGCACCAGGCACTTGGAGAGGAGTATGCAGCAGTTTGCTGTTTGCATTTTGAAGGTTATTTATTTAAAGGTGATATATTTTGTGAAAATATTAATACAAGGCACAGTCGATCAAAAGCAGAACTATAAAAAGAGAACCTAATATTTAACACTAATTGAAGCCAGAATCTATGTTGTAGGAAGGTAAAAATTTACACATTGTAAAATATCCAAACACACAGAGTAGAAAAAAAAAAAAAAAAAAAAAAACAGTCGGGAAAGTAAATATAAATGAAAACGTAGTCAAGCCTTTGGCAGGCAAGAGGCTGCCACTGCAGAGGGACTGTAGAATAATCTGAGATTATTCTACACGTGTGAGCAAGTATGTGAACATTGCACGAAGCAGACAGACACAGATAGTTCCAGATCTTATGATTAAAGATGAGGTATCAATCACTGAGGTGGGCTCAAACAAGTGTACCTACACCAGGCCATAGAGAAAAGCTTCACCATGTCTAACAAGGTAAGTGATGCCTTTTATAATATAGTCTCAGGCACACAGACCTTTGCAACCTTGATGAGTAACACTTTGCAATGTCAATCCAAATGCCCAGTGTAAGAGATACATTGTTGCAGTCCATTTTCAGTATGAGATGCACTCTCATTAGAGTCACACATAATCAGGACATATTAGGTTCCTGTCTTCCCTAACTGGCAGCTGCTTTCTGTTTATCCTGTGATTAGAAAGTCACAGCTATTCTGATAGGTGACTGAACCTAACTATCAGAAAAGGAGGGAATGTTCAGCCCTAGGATACGTATTAGGTAAGGCTTTGTGTTCTGAACCAGTAGGGTGGGGACTTTGGGGGTGAGTGATATTAAAAACTGAGAAGATTGTACTTCCGTGAAGAACTCAGACAATGAGGAATTCAGAGGGCAGAGAAATGCAATTAGCAATAAAAACAAAACAAAACCAAAAAAAAAAAAAAAAAGCAAAACCAAAAACAATGTTTTGTGCCAAATCAATACACCGAGCCTTTTCTTTTCCTTTTTCTTTTTTTTTCTTTCCATTTTTTTTTGCACCCACCTTAACAAAATTGTAAAATACACTACTTCCTTTGGTGCTCTGAGCCTCCAACACTCTTATTATGAAGTGAGGGTCTTTGTATCTTACATTGATCAGAGAAATGTGTTGCCTGTGGTTATAGTCTGTAGACAGAGCACCAAGCATTTCTGCATGTGAGCACCAAAGACACATTGTCCTAGTTAATTTTAACTAGGCATTGAGTCATCCTAGAAGGAGAAGCTACAAGTAAAGAATTGCCTAGGTCGGATTGGCCTGTGGGTGATTATTATCTTGATTATCTTGATTGTTAATTGATGCAGGTCTACTGTGGGCAGCAACATTCCCTAGTCAGATGCTATAAGAACGCTAGCTGAGCATGAACCTGTGAGTGAGCAAACATTGTTTCTCTACGGTTTCTGCTTCATGATCCTGCTTGAGTTCCCGCCCTGACTTCCCTCAGTGATGAACTATGACCTGGAAGTATAAGCCAAGGAAACTCTTTCCTACCTGAAGCTGCTTTTGGCTGGAATGTTATTTGGAGCATCAAAAAGTAGACTAGAATACATGTGAAATATTATCTCTGGCCAAAGATGTATGTAAATGAATATGCATTTGCAAATTTGAAATGGAAAAAAAAATTCAACTGAGAAATTTGAGGAAATAATGAAAAGCGTGGATGATTCAGGAGAAAGGAGTGGTGGGAATCCAGCAAGTAGGGAAGCAGCGGAGTCTATCACAGTTCATTGCACAGACCATTCCAAACATTGAAACCGGAGTGCCTAAGAACTCTAACCCGGAAGTCAACTCAAACAGGACTGCAGGAAGGCAGGAGGTGCTGATTTGCATATTCAGATGCTGCACAGTTGTAAACAGATACTGCTAAGCTGGAAAAACTTGATGAGTGGATGCTATTCTTTTCTTCTTGTGTCTAGATTTATTTTTTAATTGAAAAAAACTTTGTACGTTATATTCTGGTCATACTTTATTCTCCACAAATTCCTTCTAGACCAGCCCTGTCACTTAATTCCACCCCTTTCTTTTCTCTTTACAAAAACAAACAAAACCTAAACCAACCAAAGGGGGGAAAAGGACACATGCAAAAAAAGCTGAAAACAAAATATATAATTCAAAGGCTAATAACACACGTGCACGCGCGTCCACACACACACTCACTCACACACACACACAAAGCAACGTGAGACAATAAAAATTTATGAAAGTGCTATTGAGTTTGCTTTGTGTAGACCAACTATCCCTGCATGAGAAATCTATTCTAAAGTGTGATTAATATACTAAGTGAGACTCCATTGTACACAATTTATTTTTCCTTTGCAAGTATGTTATCTATTGCCCAAAACCTCTTGGTTAGCAATGAGATCCCGTGGAAGAAAAGGATACGCAGGGAATATGGGCAGTGATGACAACTAACATCATGAGCCATTTTTGGTACTGAATAGAAATCTGCTACATCAGAAACTTCCATATGTATGAAAGGAATCTAAATAGAAAAACAAAACAATGGAGGACATAATACCCCGACTAGCATCTTATGCCATTTACTGAAACCTCCAGTGCTAGTAGTGGGTTACATCTGGTCCAGTAGAAACCCATAAATATCTCAGACTACTGTCAAAACCATTGGTTCCTCTCTACAAACTGATGGTTAGGCTCATTGTAGAAGACAACACTTAACATATATTAACAATAGGACTTCTTAATGTATTGCAATGAATTCATAGAGATGGTGACATGTAGAGCACCTGCACCAGTTCAAGCCAGAAGAGATGCTATTTCTGAAGGCAGAAATTATCAGGTGGAGTCTAAGAGTTAAAGTCTAACCCAAAATGTAGCACGCCCCACCTAGGGACGCAGCCTGATACCAAGAGACTACTGTGGGGTCAGGAATTGATTCCCCCCATGAGAAAAGTTTATTAGACAGAGGGAACATTTGGTGGTGTGTGGTATATTGAGTGGCTAGAGAGTTGGGTGACTTCCAGGCAGGAAGCACTTCCGCAACCCTCAGTTCTACATGAAGTGTTTCCAGGCTGCAAAGCCTCCTTCCCTGCTACAAACAGGATGGACATGGTGTGCAGGTCTCTCTGTGCCCATATTCTCTCTGGAGGAACTCAGCGTCTGAATTCATGATGGTACATTTGTCTCTGGGTACCCATTGTTTCTTTTGCACTTGGCTTGTGCACAAACTTCTGTTAATGGCATATGCTGAGAGCCACCATCCCCCATCTGAAGGACAAGGAATGGCAAGGAATGGTCAAAAGGTCTCACTCAGCAGTCACAACTATCCAGCCCCTTGCTGCCCAATCCCATCTGGTGTTTTGCTCCACTGCCTGCGTTCATGGGTAGGTTCAGGTTCAGACAATTCTGCAGTTCGGGGTCTTGGGACTTTTCTTTCCATTTTCTCCTAGTCTCATCGCTCCTAAGAAGGCCAAACTGCAATTCACTCAGCCATGAAATAGAGCCACTGATCAGCTGTGACTGTCCCACTTGTGTGCATGGAATCATCCCTGGTCTGGATCCATGGCTGCTTGGCTACTGGCATGTGCATGACATCTGTGGCTTGCTTGTTTGAAGGTGCACACCTCCTCTGCTGCTGTCTCTAGCCCAGCTCCTCTGGGAGGGCTGAGCAAGGGAGGCTGCATCTAAGTGATAAATGAGAAACCCCCTTCCCTCATTTATCTCTGCTCTGTGTTTTTATTTAATGATAAAGAAAATTTGCTAACACTGGATTGAGCAGGAATGCTAGATGGATCACATGGGCCCACCTTTCCCTATCACACAGTGTCTCCTGCTGCTGCTGCAGCCTCATCAGGAAGAAATCTGTGGAATGTGGCTGGGTGCTGCACCAGGGAAATGAGAGAGGCTATTTGTGAAGGAGCAACAGCGGGGGAGATATTTCCAGCCTGCTGAGCCTCACGACTCCCCTGAAAGAAGCCTGGGAGCTTCCGGCAGCTTCTTCAGCATTGCATGTGAATGTGAGCACTCCTGTTTCTCCTAATCACCCAAACATTCTCATTTGTCCTCCTGCCAGGACTCAGCATCCTGATGGATCTTCCATAGCCACAGGAGTGCTGTTGTTTCTATTCCAAAGTGGAAGCTTCTAGATGGTTCTAGAAAACATTACTCAGACAGCATTTGTCTTAGTCAAGGTTTCTATTCCTGCACAAAACATCATGACCAAGAAGCAAGTTGGGGAGGAAAGGATTTATTGAGCTTATACTTCCACATTTTTGTTCATCACCCAAGGAAGTCAGGACTGGAACTCAAGCAGGTCAGGAGGCAGGAGCTGATGCAGATGCCATGGAGGAATGTTACTGGCTTGCTTCCCCTGGCTTGCTCAGCTTGCTTTCTTATAGAACCCAAGACTACCAGTCCAGGGATGGCACCACCCACAATGGACTAGACCCTCCCCCATTGATCACTAATTGAGAAAATGCCTTACAGCTGGATCTCATGGAGGCGTTTCTTCAAGGAAGACTCCTTTCTCTGTGATAACTCCAGCTTGTGTCAAGTTGACACACAAAGCCAGCCAAAACAGCATTAAAGGGGAATGTTTAAAAGATGGTAGATTGAGCAGTGTTCGAGAGGTGGGACGCCTGGTAGCTTTTGCTTTGCAGTGTTCCTTGTGCCGGTTCTGGTAGCATGTGCATAGAAGCCACAGGGTCTTAGAGATAGACACTTGCTTAGTGTTCCAATTTCCATGGTGAGTAGGAGGCACCCTCATTGTTACCAGCACAGAAAGGGTAAATAGATGTGAGTGTTTTAACTCACATTTATTTAATTTATTTAATTTATTTAATGCAATGTATCCTGTTTAGTATGAAGTGAATGTCTCTCACTTCTAGATAATCTCTGCTCACTATAAACTACCATGGAAAGGTCCTTTCCCACCCTCAGCTTTTTGTTGTAGCTCTTTACATCACACAAGCATCTTCTGGGCCTGCCCACTCTGTCACTACATCCTCCAGAAGCCAATGAGGTCTGTCACCCTCACCCAGGGCTCTGCAACTCTGCTCATATCCTCACAGTGGACACTGGGCCCTTGAGGCTGAAACATGTCTCCTTCTTGGCCCCTGGACACTGGACTCTTCTATCTGCTTTAGGGAACCGAGCAACTCCAGGGTGACCTATGACTTCTCCTGCTGGTGCTTGGGGATGCCTACTACTCTTTCCCAGTGTTCCCCAAGACTTGGCCTGGCATGGTTATCACGAATCAGTGTCTGAATAACACGTATCAAAGGGACTGTTGGTCTCTCATTGGTCTTGTGATTTGGGGGAAACTAAATTTCTTTAAGTTGTGATTTGGTGACCCACTGATATAGGAAGGCCCAACTCATGTGAGTAGTGCTGTCCACTGGTGGGTGAGTCTGGGCTACACAAGAATGTGGGTTTAGAAACAAGTCAGTAAGCAACATTCCTCCATGTTGTCTGCCTCTGTTCCTGCTTGAGTTCTGCCCTAGATTTCCTCTAGTGATAGGCTGTTACCTAGAAATGTAAGATTTGTCCTCTTTGGGTTAGTTTTGGTTAGTGTGTTGCCATGACAACAGAAAGCAAACCAGAACCACCCTCCACCCTACCCTCCATATAATATCCTCTAGGTTTGCTTAGAGGCTAGATTAAGAGTTCTTGTGATATTGGTTAGAGCCACTCTCAACCTTATTCTTCGATTTACTTCTGTGTTTTTTCTCCCATGTATGCTTCTGACCCTTTTGTCAAACATCAGGTGGCCACAGATGTGCGGTTTATTTCTGGAGCCTCTGTTCTAGTCCATTTGTCTATGCGTCTGTTTTTGTCTTAGTACCATACTGGTTTTGTTACTATAGCTCTGTCACAAATACGAAAGAAAAAAACCACACCTAAGTGTGTTGGCACTCAGGAGGCAGAAGTGAGTGGTTGGCTACAAGCCCAAAGTCTTCTTGGGCTGCATAGTAAGTTACAAAACAACTAGGACTTAGTAGTAATGGGGTAGAAAAGGAGGAAGAGATAAAAGGAGGGAGGGGGATAGAAAGAGGAGGGATAGAAGAAGAGAGAGATGGAAGGAGGGAGGGATAGAATAATAGAGAGATAGAAAGAGGGAGGGAGGGATAGAAGAAGGGAGAGAGGACAGAAGAAGAGAGGGATAGAAGGAGGGGGAATAGAAGGAGGGAGGGGAAATGGAGGGAGGGGGAATAGAAGGAGGGGAGATACAAGGAGGGAGGGGTAGGAGGAAGAGATAGAAGGAGGGAAAAGGAGGGAGAAGAGGATGAGGAAGAAGAGGCAGAGGAGGAAGAAGAGGAAAAGGAGAGGGAAGAGGAGGAGGAGGGGGAGGTGGCAACCTGCTCTCACCACCTCCAGGCCCTCAAGGCAGAGCCATCCTTCCCATCCACACTTCCTATTGGATACACATTTCCTAATTCTGGTCAGTCTTCGTCGAAGGCCTGACTGACTGTGGAACCATCTAGGAGACACACCTCTAAGTGTGTGGGGGGCTTGTTCGCAGAGAGGATTGACTGGAAGGTGGGTGGTCCCACTCCAAGGGCTGCAGCCCAAACTGAAGGAAAAGCAGGTGAGGTGAGTAGCAGCATTGGTTGCTCTGCTCTCTGACTACAGACTCTCTGTAACCCATGGCCTCAAGGGCCAGCCGCCTTGCTTTCCTACCTCGATGGACTGGACTCTAACCATTCAACAAAATATACCCGTCTTCCAGGTGCTTTTCTTAGGTCCTTGATGACACTGAGGTAGTAAGTATGTGCTCCCGGAGCACAGTCGTTTCTCTAGACACCTCAATCTAGAGTGTCCCATCTGTCCCCTGTACATGCAGCATTCCCAACCTTGTGTGACGCAGGATGTACTCTGACAGCCATGAGCTCTCAGTCCATGGCCTGGGCCAGACCTCCAGAAGGAGATATCATTTAATGCACTGAATGGGGAGGGAAGCTCACTTGTCTGCCAGGTTAAAAAGATTGAGGACTTGAAAGGAGCCATTTTCTCAGATCAGAGCTGAGGATGGGAAGGAAAAGGCCCATATATTCCTCTAGTCAAACGGTCTGGCCTCCCTTTGATGTCCTGGGAGTCGGCACATGAGAAACTAGACTCCATGCTCTCAGGCCATGTGACCCTTTGCAGCACTGGGCTCCTGTGTGAGCTTCTTATCTTCACAGCCAGTTGCATTCTCCTCCAGCAGAGTGCCCTCCGCCACCCCCACCCCCACCCCCGCAGAGCTCTGATCCCTCAGAGAATGCAGACATCGGTGACCCACACACTCCTGCCTTTATGAACAGCAGAGAGGAGCATGCCGATGGTCACTATGTTTGTTTTAATTCCACTCAATGAAAAGACAACGTGTCCTCCCACCACCAGCCCCTGGTGCCGGTGATGCTCTGAGCAGACAGTCCAAGCAACACAAAGGTCCACAGAGCTACTAAGCTTCGACACTGAAACAAGTGTGCCAAGAAAGGGAAGCCATTTGGGGAGGTATGTCCTGAGCTACCTGCAGCCTGGGGCTAACAGGAGGCAGGCAGCAGGGCATGCGAGAGGAAGAAAGATAATAAAAAGACCATTCAACCTCTCTGGAACTCACTCATTTCCATCTTCAGGGGGGATTGTCTGAAGGTGGGAGAGCAGAGAGGCCTCTTAACTGACCTGTCTATAAAAACAACACAAGAGCCTACTGGTGACTCCTGAAGGCTTTTACTGTAGGTGGGCACTAGGGGAAGCCCTTGGGGACTATGGCTGGCCTGGAGCTTTGGTGACAATGAGACTTCTAAGGCTGAAGCATAGTGGCTACCCTTTCTCTCAACTGGTCAGTGAAGCCAAACTGGAAAGGGAACATAAACGTTCTATGGAGCTCGCAGCAAGAGATCTCTTCAGCCATGGAGCTTCCCCAGGGAGGACTTTGGATGCTTCCCTGCCTCAACCTCTTCTCCTGGTATGGACTCTTTCCTCTGAGGCCCCCTCTAAGACAGAGGAGTGTCGCACAGCTGATGTTTGCTTCTCTTTTCTTCCCTAATCCTGCATAATCCCCTCCCTCTAAGACTGAATGTAGCCCTTGACACATAGATGTAGAATGAGAAATGTAAGGAAGTCCTGGGCTGGGGATGAGTCCAATGGCAGAGCATGCTCAGTGCTCACTGAACAGCCCCTCGCTCTGCCTGTGGACAGGAGGGCATGGATGAGACTCACCCCTCCCTATATACACCATGGAACCTATCCCTCCATGTACACACCATGAAACCCATCATTCCCTCTGCACACCATGAGACCCAATCCTCCATGTGCACATCATAGGACCTATCCCTCTCTCTGCACACCAGCCTTTAGAGCTCTGATGCTGTGACACAGATGGTCTTTCACCTGGCAAGCACCCATTATCACACTGTTCCACTGTCTCTCGAATCCAGCTCGTGATGGTTTCTCTGCGACACAGCCCTACCAGGTTGTTCATAGGCACAGACTCTTGTCCTCTGTAGAGTCACCTCTTAAATGTCTCCATGGCTGTGCCTCAGTCAGGGCCTGTCTAGCTATTTCCCACTGGTCTGATGTGTGCAGCAGGGATAGCTTACCTCTTACCTTGAACACTCAGTCAAGACAGTGGAGGGTTTCTCTTCTCACTGAAGCAGTGCCCTTTGATAAGATTAGAGACAGACTTGTGGGGTGACAGTGGCATCCAGCAGACAACCCTCCTGCAGAGCTCACCAGATGTCTGGTGTGCTTCTGATAGCCCTCTCTACTGTGTCTCTCTGAGACCTCACAGTGGACTTTACATCAGAATTATCTGTTTATACCAGAACAGAAGCGTCTCTGAAAACAGACCTTCCTGCATGTGCCCCAGCCTTTTATCCTCTGTCTCTTTTCTGAATGTTTCGTTCCTTTTTTTTTTCTTAAAGTTCTTATTGTTATTATGCCATGCTCTCAAATACCTTGTATTTGCTACCTTAGGACCCATCACTGGTGTCCCTTGTTGGGTTTCCACTGAGCCCGACGTGTCCTATGAGCGCCCCCTCCTGGCTGCTCCTGTGTTTTCTGGCTTTATCCCTTCAGTCCTGGGGAAAGTACTTATTCTGCTCAGGGCTATTTGAGCCTCCCTGGTCCTATCCTAGGAGGAGCCAGTTTCCCCAGGAATCCTTGATGCAGTCTAAGAACTTGTATACTTCGTAAGAACCACAGCGTCATCAAGACTTCTGGTCAGGTGTGAATGAACATCTGGCTCTTGTTTCCTTTCTTCTTATTACACAGACTTACTTATAGAGGGCCATTTTCAGGCATGTATGTGATATATCTTGTGTACCCTGCCCTATATTCCACAACCCCCTCATCTTCCTCTCATTCCTCCTTCTCACTTGCGGTCCCATTTGTTCCTTTATTCTCCAAGATTCTTTCAGCGGGAAGATACAAGGAAGAGTCTCTTTAAGAAACTCTGGACCAGTCTAAAGCACCACCTCCCAATTCTCCTCGGTACATTCTACTCCGGGGACATTCTCCTTCCAGCTGTGTCTCCGCCCAGATTGTTTGCTCATTTGCCCTGTTTGGCAATCACACAGAATTGTTTCGTATTTATAATCAAACACTGCAGTCAGCACAAATATACAGGCAAAAAAATCTAAACATCAACATTTATTGTCAGTTTTTAATGTCCTCAGAATATAGCCTTCTAATTTTGCATAATTAGGAAGCAGTTTTCATAATTCATGTGAATTCATTATTTTTTCTTATCTCTGTGTCATCTGCTATACACAAACAAAACTTTCTTTTTCCCTCCCTCCTTTTCTTCCTCTGTCCTTCTCTCCCTCCTTTCCTCCCTCCCTCTGCCTTCCTTCATCATTCCCTCTCTTTTCAGCTTTAGATATCACCTTACTATATTCAGGTTCATTGCTGGTTTTGAATATTGATATATTTCAGATTTAGGCTGCAATGCATTTCTTGCAAATGCAGGTGTGCATGTGGTGTGTGCACATCTGTACTGTGTGAATGATAGTATGTGTGCTCTCTTGTAGTGTGGATAGTATCATGTATGTTTACATGTGTGTGGTACGGATGGTGGTGTATACGCATATGCAGGCATGTGTGCTTGATCACATATGCATGTGTACACACGTGTGTGTGTGTGTGTGTGTGTGTGTGTGCATGCACACAAAACACTTTCTTTTAACTACCACTCCTCAGAGAGGGACATTAGGTCACAGGCCTTTTACCAGTACAAGCAATGCAATAATGATTTTTATCATAGATAAGTTCCCTTGAACAAGTTTTGGGTAGAGAGGTAAGTGTTTATGGAGGGATTTCACCTCCATAGCCTGCCATGGGGTCCTGGCCATGGCAGTGTGTGCCACACAGAGTAACTTTATTTTGATATCTTGTGTAGGTGGCCTGGAGACAGTATTCATGCCCTGTGCTCATAGTGAGAGAAGTAGGAAAGGGAGGGGAAGGAGAGAGAGAAAGGCAGAACAAGAAGCACAGAGGCAAAAGCAAAAGAGAGAAAGAAGAGGGGTGGAGGAGGAGGGAAGGGGAGAGAAGTTCGAGAGATGCCAATCTGACTAGAACGCAGAGTAGCCTGCCAAGGGCTCCAAACCATGGGCCTGACTGGTTACGAAGCCTTTTAGAGGAGGCCCTAGCAACTTAGGACCTTGCTGACCCCACCTTCCTTTGCCACACTTGACAGTCTTTCATAGCTCTTCCCATGTCTTGCAACCCCTTTCTCCTCTTCAGGGTCCCCCACGGCCCATCTCTTGAACACCACAGCTGCTCGAAGGCCTGCAGTTTCTGATTTACCCTCTAGATAGAAATCCCAACTCCCTTAAAGAACACACAGTTGTAGTCCCCTTGGTGACCTTTGTCCTGGGTAGAGTCCTGTGGAAGGCCAGTGTCCCTTCATCAGCTCAGACACTGGCTCCTGGGAAGCTCTGCACGGTGACCAGAGGGTCCTCAGGCAGGAGACCTGGTTGGAATGTCATTCTAGTGCTGCCCTTCCGGGTGGTTCTGATCCTGTGCTGAGCTGGTGGTGTTTCATCTTACAGTAATTGACTTACCAGCTCTGCACAGGTCTGCTTACTATTTGAGGATATATGGCTGTCCACAGCACACACCTTAATTTCCGTCTCTGTCTCGGTTTCTTTCACTGTTCTACAGACCTGTGCCCTTTAAGCTGCGTAGAATCGGTTCTGGAAGCAGGTTGGAGAAAGATAATGAACAGAATGTATATAAACTTGGCTAGGACCACAGGACAGATGGCACTGATGGGAATGACCCCGAGCACGCCTCCCTGTGCCCTGAGATTCCCTGCCAGCCCTGTTTGTTTCTGTAGTGCCTGAAGGGGAGCATGTAGGATCTAGGGGGTGACTTAAAAGTGAGTGTGCTTCCACAGTGAGTGTGGAAATGGAGGTGCCAGTGAAGAAAAGCACAAAAGTAACTCAGTTTGGCCACGCTCCATCAAGTGTATCTTCCCAAAGTTTTCTGGAATAACAGGATACAGGTAAAACGGGCCATTTATTCTGAGATTGCACACGTGAGACTCCAGTGGTTTTTACCCTTTCACACAAAGAATAAGCTTTGGCGTAATCTCTCCCATTTCCGACTGTCTGGGGAGACAGTGACCATCATTTATTTCAAAACTATTTTGGTCAATTGTCACTTTATTTTCTATTTGGGCTGGAGAATGAAGTGTGGTATCCATGCGCAGCGGCTGCCCTTTAGTGTGTCAAGAGGAAAGTGACTGCATCACATGACAAAGCCTCAGTAACAAGGCTACCATGCTGAGGACATGACCAACAGGCAAGAATTCCTTTGGGTCATGAGTTCAAGAACCAAGGATCAGTTCATGTTGGGATCTGCGTGGCCTGATTCTTTCCTGCTTTGAGTTAATATACATTTAGGTTGAGAAGCAGTCAGGCTCCCTGATTCTCAATAGTTCAAGTCCTTCAGAAGACTGGTCCACCACTGTCCCTCTCTACCTGCCCTCACTTCTCCCTAACCTCTGCTCTGGTCCTGTGCCTCTGTCAACCCAGCCCTGGCAGCGGCAGCATCTCTCCTGATCCTGTTCCTGGTCCTGCTTAAATCCATGTGAGAAAGTTAGGAATGCCCTGGGGTTCTCAGTAAGAGCTCAGGGAGCCAGCTGTTTACTGTGAGCAGAGAAGTGGCTAATGCTGTCCTAGGGAAAGAAGTCAGAGGTTGTGAGCTGGGCCCTGTGGGTCCTAGAGGGTCTACTCCTCCCGATACCAGCCCCCACTGCTGCAGTATAGCTCCAAGGGGATTCATAAATCCAGTTTTGTGTCTTTACTGAGGGCAGCAGCAAAATTCTTATTTTGTTGTTTGATGCCAGGAGCAAATGCTGATCCGCTGACCCCAGTGAGTATCTTTTCAGAGTGAGTCTCTCTTCAAAGCAGTCCTGGGGCGCCTGCATCCTGGAGGCTGTTCCCTGTCTTGAGCTTTTCTCTGTGATCTGCTGCTTTGCTGAGGAGACAGAGCAAAGACTAGCTGTGTTTACTTCCTGGCTTTGGAGAGCACCTGAGGGAGCACCTCAGATGAGTCCCTTGATCGGAAGGGATATGCGTGCATGTGTTGGTCAGCAGGCCCAGTCTTGTCTAGCTTTGGTACTCTGTGGAGTTACGCTGTTGGGATTCAAAGCTGGACAGCCAGGCCTCTCACCCAATCTCTTGTCCCCCTGTCCTTGTATTCTTTGTGCCTTGGAAGACTTTATCTGGGCTCCAGAGGATCACACTGAGTCATCCAGACAATGACTGCTCAAATCATTGGCTAAACAACACCCTCACATCAAGGCAGTAAAAATAACATAGTGTGAAACTGAAAGGAGGGGTGCTGACCTATAACACCCTGGGGTCAGAAGTGAAAGGGAGTCGTAGCCCCAGTAGGCTCCAAGCTTCCCTCGTGTCTGTCTCCTTTCTGGCTGTAGGGGTCAGACAGATGTTAATCCCAGCTGAGCACTGACCATGATAGAAGAAGATCAGTACCAGGATTCCCCCATATTGGGCCACTCGGCTTTCACTCCATGTCCTGCTACCCTGAAGTTCATCACATGCCTGACTGCCCCAGACTCTACCTCATTTCTGGCTTCCCTGGAGTCTACCACATACCTGGCCACCTTGCCCTTCTGGCCCTGCACCTTGCTGTGTAGAATGACCACTGAGCCAAGAGTCTCCACTTACTCAATTTTCAGTAAGGCCAAGTGACCACTGGTTGATCTGCTCATAACCTCTATAGTTGAGGGGCTCCTCTCAGTCTCTGAAACCTCTCCCCATACTGCTTCTTCTGCATCTCTCCCCATCCTTCCTGCAGGGCCCTCACCAGAGCCCTTACAGCAGCTTTGCTTGTGAGGTGGACCAATGGGTTGAGCAAGAGTCATGGTCTTTGCCTTTAATGTCTACCTTTTAAATTAGTATGATATAAATATGAGCCAGGCCAGTGTGTGTCTCATTTGCTGGTCAGCTGGGCTGATGGAGTCCTCTAGAGTCC
Organism: Rhabdomys pumilio; assembly: GCA_030674055.1. Taxonomy (NCBI): domain Eukaryota; kingdom Metazoa; phylum Chordata; class Mammalia; order Rodentia; family Muridae; genus Rhabdomys; species Rhabdomys pumilio. Next base: position 14,861,944 of record JANHMN010000012.1, read on the forward strand.
CCAGAAAGATGGCCAGTGAAGTTATCTGGCTAGGTCTGCTTGGAAATCCGATCTCTGCTTGGATTTCCTTATTTAGAAGTGTTAGGATGCTGTGCAGAGAGTTCTGAACCCTCTGCCCTTAGACCCCTCATGAACCTCATGACCTCTGATCCAGGTGGCACCTGCATTAGGAGCCAGGGACCCTGGCTCTTAGGGTTTTGTTTTTGTTTGCTTGTTTGTTTTTAATGTCACAGCTTATGTACTCAAACTGCTTGTGTTGAGAGAGGGTTCTTTCCTACCCTTTCAGGTTGTCTCTGCACCATTTCATGGCCCACAGTCCTAGAAATCCTCCAGCTGGCAAGCAGGGTAAGGGTGGACTGTTCCCCATCTTCGCATCTTTGGCTTGCTTGCAGGTTGTTTTGGTCATAGTCCTGATGACAGTGAGGCAGAGGTGTCTGGCAGGATTGTGGCTCAGCATCAGGGTGAGAAGGGTGTGGCCTATTGAGATCATGAATCACTTCACTTCTGAGAGCAAGAGATGAAGCGTGGGCAGCCCAGCCCATACCACTGCAGACACTCCTTATCTTTAGGGGCCTCAACAGTCTCTTTGAGCCCTTCAAATGACTGAACTAGATCCCATCAGACTGTGGAGGACCGTGTGTTTAAGATTCTGCCTCAGACTCAAAGCTCTTCCCTGTAGTGGGATTGGCCTAATGCTGCTTGTATTATAATGTTAATTTTGGTCCCCCAAGATGCTTATATCAGTGTTGCAAATAGGACACTGAGGGACCCTGCCCCCAGTTGGTTCTGATTGGTAAATAAAGATGCCAGCAGCCAATGAATGGGTAGGGCAGACAGAAGTGGGACTTTTAGGATTCCTGGGCTTGGGACAGAGAGAAGGAGATCTGCCATGCAGAGAGGAGAAGGAGGAGAGGAGAGACACCATGCCTGAGAAAAGTTGAGGACAGGAAGGCATAGTTGGCATGTGAAGGAGCTGGGAGAGTGTGGCCCAGTTGGGCAGCCCTCTGGGTCCAGGGCAGCCAAGGTAGAATATAGAATTTAGTAAGTAATAACTGAGGATTATCAGCAAGAGGTGGATTAACCATGTGGAGGTTAGGAAGTGGCCCAGCTGTTGCGCTGTTTAAGGCATATCAGAATATAAAGGCTGTGTGTGTCTCTTTCATTCGGGGACTGTAAAGCATTGAGGCAGGTAGCAGGAACCCCCTGCTGGAGGTGGGTTCAACACTTCCCTGTGTCTCCAGCTTACCATCTGCCCAGAGATGGCAGAGTCCCACCCCAACAGTCTCATGAACTGGTCACTTAACATTTCTTAAAACATCTTCAGTTTGCCACAAGCACATGCACACATATGCACAAGTGTATGTCAGTTAGCTTTCCCATTGCTCTGACCAGACATCTGGGAAGTGCCTTAAAGGGAAGGAGAGGTAGCACATAACAGATGCTCTTCCCCTCTACGCATCCCGGAAGAAGAAGAGAAAGGTGGATGCCAGGGCTCAGCTGAGTTTTCTTTTCCATTTTTCAGTCTAAGACCAGAGCCCATGATCTGGTGCTGGCCATATTCAATGGGCATTTCTTTCCTCAGTTAAACCCTCCCTGGAAACACCCTCACAGACACAAGTGTGTCTGGGTAATATCCTAAACTCTCCGAATCCCACCAAGTGGATGGTCAGAATTAACCTTGATGACTTGTTTATTCTTTTCAAGCAGTACTGGGTATCAGACTCAGGGCCACACAAATGCTAGGCAAGGACTCTATCACTGAGCCAATGTAAGTATTTTGGGAAAGTACATCCATAGGCAAAGTCGTGGGTACATGTTCTTGTGGACACACATTGGTTTCTCTGAAGAAATTCTGGTATGCTCAAGGTTCTTGGCCAAAAGTAAATAAATCAGGGACAGGGCCCCTGGGCCGGGAGGAGGTTACATCAGGCAGGGCAGAGAACAAATATTTGGATTTGCCAACATGGGTGCCTTTGACAAGCCCAATTTTTGTAGTACTGACAGCCTAAGACTGACAGTGTGGGTGAGGAGAAAACAGAACAAGAAGGAGTGTGTATCTGATGGAAGTCCTGATCCTGTGGTCCTATATGGAAGGACAGGGAAGCTGATGGGTGAGGTGTATGTGGGCAGCATGTGGGTGACCTTCTCCAGGCAGAGGATCATGGAAGAGGCTGATCACTGAGCCCATAAACAGACTAAGCAGGGAATCTGAAAATCAGACTAGAGAGTGGACTGTATCCGGCCCATGTCCCACATGCTCCTCTTTTGTCACCCTGTAGCAAGAGTGAACATGGGTGACCTCATGAAAGCAGAAAGGGAATGTCTTTCAGTGGCTCAGCCACCTTTACAGTCTACCCATAGCAGGGCAGTGTGTCACTATCTAGGAGCCTATTACAGCAGCCCGGTTATCCTGGCCCTGATTCTCAGTCACTTGGGCAGCCTCCTGCTTGGGAGGCAGATTTGATCCTCAGCTTGTGGAGAGAACAGAGTAAGGAGGAGAAAGAATAGAATTTTGGGGGAGTATAATTAAAAACATCAAAATGCCATTCTGCTCAGCAGACCAATAGTATAAATGGTGAAGCCCCTCATGTAGCATCATCCTAGGATACAGGATGAGGTCAGAGTAGGTCTCTGTGGAGTCTGTTTATTCTAAAAAAAAGGGGGGGCTTAGAAGCAGAAGACACGTGCAGGACAACTAGAACCATACGTTGGGGATACCCTGGGGACCAAGCAGACACTTCTAAGTATCAAGAAAGAGTCTACCTCAGCAGTGCTCAACTTGTGTGTCACAACCCCTATGGCAAACCTCTCTCTCCAGAAATATCTGCATTATGACTCATAACAGTAACAAAATGACAGTTAAGAAGTAGCAACAAAATAATTTTATGGTTGGGGGTCACCAGAACATGAGGCACTGTATTAAAGGGTCACAGAATTAGGAAGGTTGAGGTTATATCTTCATGCAGTCTTTGGTCAGTCCTGTCAGGAAGACAGGACCACTTCAAGGTCCTGTAAGCAGATCTTTCAGAGTCTGGTGCACCTGCCCATGGGGTGAATGCTGTCTCTGGATGCATGCTGCCTTGACTTTCAGACTTCCTGTGTTCTACATGATGTTTTTGGTAGTTAACATGGTACAGAAGACTTGTGCAGACCACAGGGCTTCTTGCTTTCTTAGATACCAAGACTCAAAGTGGCCACACAATCAACCACCGAGTTCTATGTTATGTCCAACAGTAAAGACTATGAAGGAAATTGTCAGTGGGTCAATGGGTCAAGAACAAGAGTCATGGAATAAAGGTACACGGGAAGGGATGTCTGCACACACATACTTCCTCCTAAGAAAAACTCCCAGGTTGAGAGGAGGGTGGCTAGGCTGGTGTCTGTAAGTCCTGAAGCCTCTTGGTGGAGTTGTAGGGCAGTGCCTTCTATGACCCTGGCTGCAGAGAGCCTGAGGGAGGAGGTAATAAGACCGGCAGAGAGCAGCCTAGCTGAGGCTCTAAAGTACTCAGGCAGCGAGCATTAAACAAACTCATAAACTCCCAAACCAGAAGCCATGCTGGGCTTCCAGAGTGCTCAAACAAGCCCCAGACAGGAATCTGAAAAGATGGAAAACCTTTTAAGGCGCTTCCTCAGGGACCTGGCAGGACCCCCAGCTCTTAGCAAACACACTACAGCTTCGCTTTCTTTTTTTCTAACATTGTGGTTTTTGTAAGAAAACATCTGGTACCCTTTCCCCCACAGAGCTTATCTTTTTAGCTCACTTTGAAATGGAAAATTGATTTTTAAATAATTTGTTAAACAGCTAAAGAATAGAGACATGTCCTTTTCCTAATGTGGCTAGAGTTGGCTCCTACTGGCAGCAGCCCCTTGGGCCCATCTCTTTAACCCTTAGCTGACAGGCATCACAGTTAGCCCAGCCTTTTGCTTAGAAGTCTCCTATGAGAAAATAAGAGATACCCTGGACAGACACAGAGTGGCCATTCCCTGTACAGGCTTTGTCCCTAGCTGCAATGAGTCACTTTGGCTCTCCAAAACTGCTCTATCCAGTGGGGGAAGCAGGAGACCTACCTAGAGCAAAGGGAGCCTGGAGCACACCGCCATCAAGATCTGGTCATGGGGAACTTTGGTGGATATCTCCTGCCTGCCCAACTCAGTGGTTGTCAATCCCATGCAGATGGGCCTGGGGCTACAGCGCAGTAGGCTGCTACTCTTTGTGGCAGGGTTCTCTACCTGATCTCAGGCCACAGGGGATGATACACACTAAACAAGCACAGATACTTCTTGCAGACACAAGGGATCTCTAAGAAGGAAAATGCTGCCTTACTCCCTGGGAGAACCCTGACAACCACCAGAGGGATTCCAGCAAGTCTTGCTCACTTGTCGGTATGGGAAGGAAGCTTCAAGGAGGGACTGTAACCATGAATGAACACATTCTTGATTCTACCCTTTCCACCACAGAGATTTTCCAATCACCCAGAGCCCAGCAGTTCCTGGGGCAGCATGTATGTACACTGTGAAGACAGAAGGCGCGGTGGGGGGTGTGTGTGGAGGGGGTCTGTGAGTATTCCTCTAAACCTGTCACTGTGACTCAGAATGAGTGGGAGAACAGAACAGGAAGATCCAAGGCATTTGGCCTTCCTGCCTGCTGTACTCTTTTACAAGAATGACAGGTTAGCAGAAGGTGTGTAAGAAGAAGCAGCCACAGGCTAGAGACTCTAGGCACAGAAGAGACAGGCTTACAAAAGTAACTCAGTATCCTGGGTGGGTGTGGCAGCACAGTGGGCACAGGTACCCTAGTGTAAAGCTGATGACCTGGAGGGAAAGGGCTAGAGTTTAATTCATGGTCATTCATCAACACCAGTCTCTCGCAGAGAGTCATGTACCATGGTGACAGAAGATGTTAACAGGGAGGGACACAGGTAAGAGGGGGTTAGTTTATTTTACGTTTCTTTAAAACCAAAAACATTGCCTTCAAAAATGAATTCTATTTTTTTTTAAAGGGATTATGAATGTATGTGAAAATGTGATGTCTCTGCCAGGGACCATACCCAGCAAATGGACCAGCCGCAGACACAAAAAGCAAAAGCATACATGCTGTGCATTTTCACATGATAGGAGTTCTAGCGCAAGCAAAATTAATACAATGTGACAGAGATCACACACAGCGTTCGCCAGGCTGAGGAATGAGGATCGACTGGGAAACAGCGGGAGGGACGTTCCATCTTCGGGGAGGTGGATGTGTTTTAGATTCCCATCTAATTGGTGTCAGCCAGGCAAATACTTTGATAAAAACTCACACTACTGTGCAGTAAAAAAAAAAAAAAAAAAAAAAAAAAAAAAAAAAAAAAAAAAAAAGAAAGAAAGAAAATCTAAGCGTTTTCCTCCTTATTATTTATACCTTGATAAATTTCACTTAGTTGTATGCATTGTGACCAATCAGTTTATTCCATCAAGGAACCATGGTTTGGGCATTAATAGAAATCAAAGTCTCACAACAGGCTGTCAGAAAAAGCAAAGGGCAATCACCCGACTCTCTTGATAGGAGCGCCGATGACATCAACTCATGACTTTTGCAAACCAAATCCCTGGAATAAAAGAGAGCTTCATTACTCTGATGAAGGATGCTACAGAAAGTTCCACAATGACAATAATCAGTGGTGAAATACAGATTTGCCTGAGACCTGTACAGGGACAGGTATGCGAGCCACTTGCGTCCTGCAGTGGCTTGAATGAAATAGGCACCAAGTTGAGACTGGGAAGGAAGGAAAGCATTTGCAATTAGTCATAGGTGACAGGGATGTGAGTGTGGAAATACCTTCAATTCCACCCAGAAACTATTGCATTTCATAAGTGACTTTAACAAGGTCACTGGAGTCAGGGTGAATTCACACACATCAATCTGTTCTGTCTAAGACAGTGACAAATAGGGACAGAATTCAAAAATACTGCAAGAACAACATCCAAACACTAGATTTGAAGGAAGAACACCAAAGGTGAGGAAGACCTCTACAATGCAGCTACCAAAGAAGCCCAGTAAACAAGGGTGGAAACAACCTTCATGAGTAGACATGCTTGATTTTCAACATTAGCCCATTCCTTGGGGATGGATGGACCTGTACGGACAAAGCTGAGGACACACCAGCAGCTATCAAGGTTGCCATAAACCTGAAGGAATCAAGATACACAAATTGACCAAGAGAGGACAAGAGTTCTGAAACAGACCCCGACTCTGGTGCTGGTTTGTTCATGACAAGGGAGGACCTGAAGGGCAGTTGAGGGAGGAGATCTTTTAGTGACTGACGCTTGAGGACTTGAACAGTCACGGGCTATGGTTCTACAGAGCAGAGATCAACTTAAGACAAAGCCACTTTTTATTCTATCTTTCAACCTGTGGGTTGCAACCCCCTGGGGTGACACATCTTATACTCTGCATATCAGATATTTGCATTGTGATCATAATAGCAGCAAAATTGCAGTTATGAAATATCAACAAATAATTCTATAGTTGGGGGTCACAACATGAGGAATTGTATTAAAAGATCTTTGGTTGGTGCCTTAGTCTCTGGGAGCTCCTCCTCCTCAAAGGTCTAGGTTAGTTGACACTGTTGGGCTTCCTCGATTCCTAGGGGTTGCTAACCCCTTCAATTCCTTCAATCCTTCTCTTAACTCTTTTATAGGGGTCACGAACTCAGTCCAATGATTGGCTGTGAGTAGTTGCATCTGTCTCAGTCAGCTGCTGGTCCACAGTCCAATGATTGGTTGTGAGTAGTTGCATCTGTCTCAGTCAGCTGCTGGTCCAAGGCCCCTGACACATATGTAGCACAGGGCTGCTTTGTCTGGTCTCAGTTGGAGATGTGCCTAGTCCTGTAGAGACCTGATGCCCTAGAGAGGAGGGATACCCAGGGGGTTCTGCCCTCTTAGGGGTGAAGGGGATGGGGGAAGCACTCTGTGAGGAGGAAGTGGGATGGGGAGAACATTTGGGATGTAATAAATAAAATAAATAGTTAATTAAAACCAAGGTCACAGCATTAGGAAGGTTGAGAACCACTGGTCTAACACCAGAGAAACCATGTTAGCTTTACGGAGTATCAAGGAGAGACTCCGAACTCAACCAACAGAGTGGGTAGTTAAATCCTCAATGCCCATACCTTGCACACAGCTAAAATCTTCAGATTTCTACACATCTGTAAAAGGCTGGTAGATCCCACAGTAGGTCCAGACAATCAGTTGAGTAACATAGTCAAATGGAAACTCTAGGGTATCTCAGAGACAATTCACCAGGGTGGTTGAAATCCAATAAAGACAGCAAAACATTGATCCAGAACTTTGACACTGCTGGAGTATTTGTTCTAAGTCAGTCAGGACATTCCTGGTTTTTCAGTAGTCTCCGACAGAACCAAGCCTACTCTAGGGCCAGCAAACTAATAAGTAGACACACACCCAAAAGACAGTGTCTTATTTAGGGTTTTATTGCCGTGAAGAGACACCATGACCAAGGCAACTCTTACAAAGGAAAACATTTAGTTGGGGCTGGCTTACAGTTTCCAAGGGTTAGTCCATTGTTGTTACGGCAGTAGGCAAGGTAGATAGACATGGTGGAGAAGGAGCTGAGAGTTCTACACCCAGATCTGCAAGCAGCAGGGATCAGACTGAACTATACTGCGTAGAACTTGAGCATATGGTATCACCTCCCAGTGACACACTTCCTCCAACAAGGCCCCACCTACAACAAGGCCACATCTCCTAATACTGCCACTGCTTATGTGCCAAGCATTCAGATACGTGACTCTATGTAGGGGGCCATTCCTATTCAGACCACCACAGACAGCCTACACATGTGCCTCTGTAGCCCTGTGCCATCCAGATGCACAGAGCTACAGACCTGTACTTGAGAAGCCTTCAGGTAGCTCCTGGTCCAGTACACCAGGCATGGACCTCTCCTATCCTGTTTCTGTCTATAGCAAGGATGTGCCTCCTTCCACTTCAGACTTGTGCGGACGGATCACATAAACATAATGCAGAGAGAGCGGAGCCAGGTGCCAGAGAGTACATACATCATCGAGAACAAAGACAGATTAAACTAATCTAGGAATTTAGAAGTTAGTCATGTTACCCAAGGGGGGCAGAGCTGAATGGAAAGAGTGAGAACGAGGTTGCTGAGAGCTGTGATTTTTCATTTTTTTTTCTGATTTGAACACAGGCCTCTCAGTTTGGGGAAATTCAGAGCTTGTGTGTTTGGGATAGCCGCAGTTTCTGCAGCTCTGCCATGCTTCAATAAACAGCTAAAAGAATACTCGTAGGGCTTGGGATCAAGAGCATCATGGGGTTTCTGCTTAGGAGCACACTGATTCCAGACACGTTCACTGTCCTCAGGGTGGGTGTTTAGTTACTGTGTCACTGGTGTGATAAAAGCCGCACAAAACAAATTAAGGAAGGTAAGTTTATTTGGTTCACAGTTCGAGGGTGCTGTCCATCGTGGTAAGGAGGTAGCGGTGCCAGAAGCGTGAGACAGATGGCCACGTTGCATCTGTGATCAGAAAGGAGATGCAGATGCTGAGACTCAGCACATTTTCACCTTATTCAGTTCATGACTTCAGCCCTTAGAATGGTGCTCTTTACATTCAGGGTAAGTCTTCCTACCTAATTTAGTCTAATATAGATAATCCTTTACAGACATGCCTAGACCAGCCCAAGACTTTCTCAGAGGCCCTAATGAAAACATGAAGGGAATCTTAGTTCTGTGTGTCTTTATCCAGGAGCAGGCTTGGCAAGGCCAGTCTAGAAATAGAACTGGTGCCTTGAAGAAGTCAAGGTTGCAGTTTCTGGGGACCCTACTCTTCCCTCTGGGCTACAGTTATCAGTACTAAGGCAGTTGTAGCTGAGATATCACATGTCTTCTTTGCTAACATTGTCTGACTTAGCTCTCTGCTTGGCCATTTCCCCCTCTCCCTGAAAATAGTATATAAGATGCTATACTTCTTAATAAACTTGCTTGGCACAAAACAAAGTTTGTGCAAGACTTCTCTACCCCAGCTTTTATTTTCCTCTGTGGCTGAGGAAGATGCCCCACCATATGAGCCTCACTGCCTGCTAAGCTCCATCTTACTTGTGAAGAGGGGGCTTTGCTTTCTCTTGTAGCTGCTCTTCCTTTTCCTCTTCAGAGTACAGCAGGGATAGCAGGCTTCATTGGCCTTCCAATGTGGGCTGAAGACTGTTGACTCTCCCAGGCTCTCAGCATTGCATTGAGACTGCTGAGGCACCCAGTTTCATGGACTGTGTAGCTACCAGGTTCTTCTAAATCTCTCCAGTGTGAAGGTGGCCACTGCTAGACTGCCCAGACAGTATCATGTAAGCCAATCTAATAAATTCCCTTTTAATAGACATCCATTCTGGCAGCCCTGTTTCTCTGGAGACCCTAATATACTTCCTTAAGTTAATTTGGTGAGGTATTTTGTCATAGCAACAAGAAAAGTAGCTTATTCACCAGCTATGCTGGATTGGAGCCTACCAATCCCATTAGACCTTGTCTGTGACTACATCTCCAAAGGCAGCCTTACTGGAGATTACCCCTAACTAGTCTTTGATGGTAAGACTGGGGTCATAGCCCAGCCCTTACACTGCCTTAATAGGAGGGTGTACTGGCTGGTTTTGTATGTCAAGTTGACATAAGTTAAAGTCATCAAGAGAAAGGAATCCCAGTTGAGGAAATGCCTTCATGAGACTCAGCTATGGGGCATTTTCTCAATTAGTGATGGATCAGGGTAAACCTAGCCCATTGTGGGTGGTGCCATCCCTGGAACAGTAGTCCTGGGTTCTATAAGAAAGCATGCTGAGCAAACCATATGAAGCGAGCCAGTAAGCAGTACCCTTCCGTGAACTCTGCATCTGCTCCTGCCTCCAGGTTTCAGCCCTGCTCGAGCTCCTGTTCTGACTTCCTCCAATAATAAGCTATGCTCTGTAAGCCAAATTAACCCTTTCCTCCCCAACTTGCTCTTTGGTCATGGTGGTTTTGTCAAGGCAATAGAAACCCCTGACTAAGTCAGAGAGCTTTTTCTCATGCCACTTCCTAGGTCTGGTGGTGCTCTCTACATTTTCACATCCCACTGGTGAAGGTTGACTTGGGCACAGCCTGAGGACTCATGGATACCAGTGAAGAGAGAGTAGATTAGGACTCCTAGGAATCTGCACTGTCTCCTGGCTGGCTGAGTTAGCATCACAGGCTGAAGAGCTTCAGTCTAATATCAAATAGCCCTTTTATTTTCACCCCGTGGGGTTTAACAAGGGTGTGGGGGTTCTGGTACCTAGAGAAGTAAGATTTGGTTATCTGTAAAATCCATTCACCTTTAACAACTTCTTCCCCGACTCGAACAGATAAATGAGATGTCCCTGTAATTGGTCCAATCTGATTCTTTCCCCTGATTGCTAAGAGCAGGGTGCCCACATCAAGACCCTTCATTAAGGTTGAGGAAAATGTACCTGTCTTGTCTATCTCCTTAGTTCCCCGAAGTCAGTCAGAGGCACGTAGCCTTTGTAAATGAACTCATTACAGGACCAAAGAAGAGAGACAGAGCCACGGAGTTCTGCAACACCATCTGGTCCCCCAACTTTCCCTAATTTGAATATTCAGGTAGAATTCAAAATCTGCCATTTCTAAGCAGATCCCCTGGGTGAAGGCAATCAGAGCATTCTCGATCTCTCGGTGATGAGTGGGAGGGAACATGTGTGAGTGTCTCTTTCTTTGCAAAATCCTTCCTAAGTGTCTTTCCATGGCAACACATCTTCTGAAGAGAGCACTGAGGTAAGGGGGACTCAGGGGGACCCATCACCTTCCCTTTGCTGCCCTCCATGTCCAAATAGATCCACTTGCTCTAGGGAGTCTAGTTAGCTTTGTGTAGCCATGATAAGTAACCAAAACAAGCCATTTAAAGGAGGAAGGATTCCTTTTGGCTCACAGCTGTGAAGATTTCAGTCCATGATACACTGACTGCATTGCTGTGTGCCCAAGGCAGAGGCTGGCACAGTGACAGTAGGAGCCTGGAGTAGAGGAGGCTGCTCATCTCATGGCAGCCAGGAAGTAAACAAAGCAAAGGGATGGGGGACAAGACATTGGACACCCTGGTGACAAGCTTCCTCCAGCTAGCCCTCATTCCTAAAGGTCACTTGTTTATGAATTCAACATAGGCTTGCTGTTCTACCAACGCGGTTTGCACCCTCATGATCGAGTTGTCCCTCAACAAAGCCACCAGCTAGGGACCAAGCCTTCAACACATGAGTCTCTAGAGATTATTCTGATTTAAATATAGTATAATGCCCCTCAATTTCTACGTCTCCAGAACCATAAATGATGTATAATGTCTCAGAGAGGTGATAGGATCCTGAGGGCTCTGACCTGACCTGTTAACTAAACCCTTGCTGGCATTACACTGATGAAATTTCCTAAGATGAGATGCCCAGATTAGCCATGAGATTGAGCATAGAGCATGGAAATCTCCCGGAGGAGACATCACAGTTCATGGTGGAGTAGTGTTGCCCCTTAACCTCTGGTGATACCGGAAGGCTCACAGCTATCAGGGCTGCTGTAGTGATGGGGTTTATCCTGACACATAGGATGGTTTCCCTGAAGGTTCAGGCTGTGACTAGGGAGTTGTGTTAGATAATCTGGAGCTTAAAGTGACATCAGAGTGAGATCTAAGGTGTCAGCAGGAGGGTGTCAATAGGCAGGATGGGGTCTACTGTGCATTGTTAAACAACTCTTGCTGTTCTTTTAATCCAAAGCAAATTTTGAAAGATGGCAATGAGAAATACAAATATTTATCCACATATTTTGTGTACTTACTGACCCACTGTATATGCCTGGTTACACTTTATACATGTGCAGAGTTCTACAGCTAGCTTTTGCCTGACATTTCTGTGACCTGAAATCTGATACCTGTTGTTTGTCTATTATCTATCACCACTCATCTATCTATCTATCTATCTATCTATCTATCTATCTATCTATCTATCATCTATCTATCTATCATATATCCTATTTTATATTACTATTTCTCTCTATATCTATATACCTTATTCCCTATCTCCCTACCATCTATCTATATATCTATTTACACACCTATATTTATTATTATCTATCATTATCTGTACATCACATCACTTACCTATTTTCTATCTTCTATCACTTATCTATTAACTGTCTGAATCTTTTTATTTATGTCAATCATCTTTCATCTATCTATTTCTGTAACATCTATCTATCTGCTTAACTATTTTCTTCTTCTTTTCTATTTTTTCTACTTAACTGTGGGGAGCCGACAGAAGGCGGCTATCATCTTTGCAGCCATCTTGAGCCATGTACCCTGACAAGAGACTTGTTTACAACAGCCGAGCACACTCTGATAACATTTTGTTTTAGATACCCAGGATCTTGGGTGTGTGAGACTTAAAGTCATGACTTAAAGGTGTGATTTAGAGACAAGACTTAAAGACGTGACTTAGAAGTGAGACATATAAAAGGCGAGAGGCAGACAGAAGAAAGGAACTTGGAAGGAACTTGGAACAGGTAACTTGGAACTGGGAAAGAGACTAGAAACTTAAAACTAGGATTAGAACTTGAGATTTACTACAGCTGGAACTAGGATTAGGACTTGAGACTTATTACAGCTGGAACTAGAATTAGGATAGAAGACTGGGCTGGAAACTTGGAACTTGGAGGCACCAGGACTAGGAACTAGGGACTAGGAACTCGAGACTTGGGACTTGCACTAGGAACAAGAAACTTGGAAAGAGAGAAGAAGAGAGACTTGAGAATAAACGGGACTGGATCACACTCTGTCTGGTCTCCATTCTTCATGTCTGCCTTCACTTTCTCTCTTGCTGAACCCTAACCCGCGGACAGGAGCAGGAGCAGCAGTGCAGGCTCTAACAATTTAGCCCCCAAGGCTTTTGGCAGTGTGGATTCCAACATTGAAAGAGCGGTCCCTGACATTTTTGGCCCCCAAGCATGGGGCAGAGAGGTCCTCGACACTTAACTATCATCTGTTCCTATCTGTCACCGCTTCATGCATCTATCTATGTGTTAACACAGGATATTGTAATGTCTGGTTGAGATATCCAGTCTTTCTGTACCCCCAAGAAAATGGAGGTTCCAGACCTGTAAGACAGCTGCACAGAGAAAGTAGAAACAACCCAAGAGAGAAATGTGTGTTACAGGCAGAAACCTCAAGGGATGCAGCCATCTGAACCCTTTGACATTAGACTTGGAGGTAAAGGATGTGGTGTTTACCTTCTGGGCTTCCATCTTGCTTTAGTTCAGTATTTGCTCCCAGTGCCCCCATCTCTCCCTTTGTGAATAGCAATGCACATTATGCACCATTATATGTTGGTGATATGTAGTTTGCTTTTGTATTTTACAGGGGGCTATAGCTAAGAGTCTCAGAAGAGCCATTGGAATCTTAAACAGTGTTATGACTGTGAAAGACTATGGAGATTTTTGATGTTGAACTAAATGCATTTTCCATTATGATATGGCCATGAGACAACAGAGGCCAGGAAGGGAAATGTGCTGGTTTGAATGAGAAATATCCTCCACACACACGATGATATTCGAATGCTTGGCCTTGAGCATTTACAGTCCTGGGCTATTTCTTGCTCACTCTCTTGTTCTGTCCTGTGGTTGTGGATGGGAGCCCTCAGCTCTTACCACTATGAATGCTGCTGGCTGTCATGCCTCCCAGCCACAATGGACTCTTACTCCTCTGGAACCATAAGCCCAAATAAACATTCTTCCATAAGTTGTTTTTTTTTGTTTTTTTGTTTTTTGTTTTTTGTTTTTTTGTTTTTGTTTTTGTTTTTTTTTTTTTTTTTTGGTCATGCTGTTTTATCACAGCAACAGAAAAGTAACAAATACAGCCAGGGACCACTGGTTATGGAGACTAGAATCAGAGTGCCCAGGACACAATGATCTTGAGTAAATGCAGATGAATAACTATTTGGGCTACCTGATGTTTCTACCAATGTATTTGATGAACTATAGAAATTGGTTCCTGGAAGTACAGTCTTCTTCCAACATATTCAAAAGGTGGTTTTATGTATGACATTCTTTGTTCTGTTCCTATACCATTTTATAGAACACTTTACCACATTAAAACATGGTATTTGGAATACCATGAATCAGTGTTCCTAGCCACAGTCACTCTAGATGATCCCATAATAAACTATTTCGTATTCCTTTTGGGGTGGGAGTTGCGCTTTGTGTTGACATCAGGCTGTTGTCACTCCCTTGGGCTCAGATGTTTACCTGCTGTGATTCCAGGTCTTCCCAAGGCAGAGGCAGGCAGCAGGTGTCAGGAGAAGAGACCCACTTCCAAGGCTTTATGTAGTATTAGAAAAGAGCTCTCTTCTTCCTGCCCAAGGGTCTCCATGGAATAAAACCACATGCTCACACTTCAGGGTCCACTCTGGCTCCCCATATACCTCAGAAATTTTCCACATTGACATCATCAGTCTCTCTTCTGGAAACTTCCAAGAGTTTTCATATGTCTCTGCTAGTATCTCTTCACCTCCTGGGGACAATCTGTGGGCTCCTGTTTACCCTCCTACCTACATAACTGGTCGGAATATTCTTGGTTGCCACCATGGCTACATCTGGAATGAACTAAAACCCAAGTGGCTGGGCACACCTGTGAGGTTTTTTTTTTTTTTTTTAATTAAATCACTGGAAGTGGGAAAGTTGGATCTTTGAGGTGTGAAGACCCACTTTTAATCCAGATCTTTGGAGGTGGCAAGATACACCTTTAATCTGGGCCATACTTTCTGCTGGCAGTTGACATGAAAGACATGAAAGAAGGAAGATTTATTCTCTTTGCCTGCTTGATCTCTCTCTGCCTCTCATGTTCATTCCTTCACTGGTATTAGAGCCTACTTCTTTGGGAGATCATAGAAAACATCCAGTCTTGTGGATTGAACAACTACTGGATTCTTGGACTTTCTCTTGGTAGACAGCTATCATTGGACCAGCTGGACCACAATCTCACTCTTTTTCTGTCTGTTTGTCTGACTGTCTGTCTGTCTTTCTGTATCCTCTGTCTCTCTGTCTCTCTGTCTCTGTCTCTATCTTTCTCTCACTCTCTCTCTCTATATATATAATATATATTATATATATGATTATATATATGTATCTCATATATATGAGATTATGTGTGTATAATATATATTATAATTATATACACACATGCACATACACACATATAATCTGTTTCTCTTGAGAACTCTGACTAATACAGTATCCTTGTTTCTAGTGGTCACAGAACTGAGACCTCTTTATCTGAGAGAGGTATGCATACATAGTGGAATATAGCACACCCTGCTCTTACCGCTTTCCTTTGAGAATGTGCTTGGCTAGTTTACCGGAGCAAACTAAAGCTTCCATCCCTGCACATTGTCTACAACAACCTGGACTCACTGGCCCTCTGGTGAAACCTGTGAGCATGTGGATCCTAAAATAACCTTTATGTGCTGCCACAAGGTGGCTGTCATTGGTACTGGTCACCAGTACTTGTCACTAGCCTTTGACAAGTTCTTTACCTGGTACAGAAACTACAAGGGCAAAGCCACTTGTAGGTATTGCCCACACAGATGAGAAGCTGCTTCTGGAAACGCAGACCTTTATCCAGTCAACACTGGAATGCACTGGGCCTCTTCCATACTTGATTGACACAAATGGATACATGTACTCCATGGTGACATGGTGAAGCCTTAGCCTGGAGCCACCTGGAGGCTCTGCAAGGTCCTCTACCAGGCTGGATCAGAGATGTTTTTTGCAAGAGAGTATTCAGGCCAAGAATTGTGGCTTTGGGAAAGGAGTAGGGATGGGACTGAAAAGAAAAGCTGCACCTCAGCTCCTTTGTGATGTTGGTAGTGAATGCCAACGGCCTGCAGCCATCCCCAGATCCAGCACCATGCCTGCTCGAAGGCGTCTCTTTTCCAAGTTCATTCTGCATAAGCAGCGCTCTGGAAACCGCCTCTTGGGCAGGAGCGGGAGCAGTGGGCACGCTGAGTGAGGGAAGAGCCGGGCAATTACTGTAACTACTGTAGCATGTTATCCTATTACCACGGAGTACAAAAGTTTCTGAGCTTTGCTTCCAAAATGTCATGTCAGACAAGACCTGGATTTACTCCCGAAATTTTTAATCTTCCGAGGAGAGAAGCCGGTGCTTCCTAATAGGATAGGCGCAGCGATAGCCCATTGTCAGTGGCCATAGCATGGCTGCACTGCTTCCTTCTGGCACGGGCTACAAAGAACAGGCGGCGCCTGGAACAGTGTCAAATCGGTCTCGGGGCCCCGAGTTTTCACTCAGCTATACTGTTCGGATTTTGCAAGGTGGTGTGCTGAGCAGAATTAGGCCAGCAGATTTGCAGAGCAGATGGATGCCATGGAAAGAAATAGTGTCTTGTGGCCCAGCCTGAGGATACAGCATCACCCTTTTCTCCTGAGAGAATATGCTGTGGTAAGGAAATGCAAGGCTCCTAGCACCACCATACATGCACCCCAGGCTGCCCCACGCCCATGTGCACTCATCCTTCAATAAGATAATAATGTTACGCTGAGCATTTGGGGACTACACGGAGTGGCTTTGTTCATCTATTTCCCTTCTCTCAGTCCACTTATAGAGGAGTCAAGTTGATCACTTTATGTAGTTTTAAAGTTTTAGTTTTCTGGCAAATGGTATGTGCTCTGAAGAGTTTTGGATATGATTGAACTTGGTCAACCCATTTTCATACTTGTGTAATATTTCATTTAGTGATGTCTGTTTTATTATATATATATATATATATATATATATATATATATAT
>JANHMN010000012.1:14878894-14913478 GCA_030674055.1 Rhabdomys pumilio
TTTTTTTTTTTTTTTTTTTTTTTCAAACCTCTGCAAGGACCTTTTAACATGTGTTTCTGGGGTGGGTTTGAGAGTGTAGGGATATGATGTTGGTGCAATTTTCACACTCCTCTGCTGTTTCCCATATCCCAGGCTTTACCACTTTGGATACTGACCCTGCCTGTGGGAGCATGTGAGGCATTCTCTCTCCCAGCCCTGTTCACATGGAGGTGCTCCCAGCTCTCAAATGCTGAGCAGCAAATTTCCTAGCTTAGATGCACAACTCCTGACTTCCCATTTGAACTGCCTTCCACAAGGCAGCATGGTGTGTTCAAAAGATACTGCATATTTATGGACCTGAGGACCAAATGTGTCTCTTCAGGACAAACTGGAGTCTACAGTAGGTGTCTGCTGGATAGATGCACGAGGCTCACATTCCTTGAGTTCTGCATTGTGGTGTGTTCAGAGGTAAAGGTAAAAACAGATTGAGAGTGAAAATACTTTGAAATCCTTAAAGATCTCACAGTGATGACATGAACAGGGTACTGAATTTGTTATCAATACAGCTATAGGCAGTCGGGGATTCTCTAAGGGGGAGATTGCCCTGCCAAGGGGCGGGTAGCCATGCTGAGGGAACAGTAGCCAGGTTGTTGTGTAGTTGAGCCAGAAGGTTCCTGGATGTCTGAGGGAGAAACTTTTCATGGTGAGGTCTATGTTGGAGTCATGAGGCTCTTGGGATCCCGGGGAGGAAAGGCCACAGTTTGAGTCATGGGGGATCCATGTGGAGAGTAGCTGCCTACATCATATATCCCCTGAAAACTGTTTCTATGTCCTTGGATTTCTAGGGGAGACAAGGGAGTCTTTGCTAGAATATGAACCATCTGAGTTCTTGTTAAAGTGCATGGGGGCACTGGTCATCTTGTGAGGGGCGCGGAGCCAGAGATATGGCCAGCAGTTCCCTAGGTGGTATGGATTACCCATGGCAGGTCTGGCAGCCTTCATTTCCTTGCTTCTACTTGAACCCCTGAAGTGTTCCAAGCTTCACACAGGAAGGCCCAGAACCAAGACCTCTGCAACATGACTTCTCCTGGAGAAAATGGGGCCGGACTCCCACATTGTTTTCCATGGAGGGACTGTGCAGTGCATACCTGGCACCCACGTAGCCTCACTTTCAGGAAACTACTTCTGAATTTTAGGGAAACTTGAACAATCTCTGTCAAGAAAATACCATCTCAAGTAAGATTAAACAATGGGAGGAAGCTGGGTTTCATTTCTTTCCATTTTTTTTTTAAATAAAAAGGTCAAAGAATATAACTGAAACAAGATAATTAAATCAGTCTGAGCTAATTCAGAGAAATTCTTCAACTACAAACTCAATGAGCTCAGAGCTTCTCAGGGCAGCTCTGGCCTATGTCTGGGTTCTGGCAGTGATGCTATTAACCACCTCCTTAATGTTGCCTCTGAACTCTGACATGGCCAACCCTTGCTGGCCCAGAGCAGGTTTGAAATTCTAGCTGTGTCCCAAGCTCCATCTTCAAAAAGGAATCTAGAGGCCAATCACAAGGGTTACCCTGTCATCTGGTCAGATGTCCTTTAAGGGCAAATAAGAGGCACAGATCCAGATATAGGAATATCTGGAATGGTTGGGGGACTGCCAAGTGACAGTCCTGCATAGGTACCAGAGGAAAATGTGGTTAGAGGGAGCTAATCAAGGGAGGGCTCATCACGTATCATTTCAAGACTTCCATCTTTCTGGACAATGCTTAGAAGCCCTCACTCAATGAAGCATAATACAGGTTCCAGGACTGGATAAACCTAGTCCCTGCCTTGTTCTCAGCTAAATAGACATTCACTATGTGCAACCTCACTCCCTCAGTTTGGAGTCAGGTGATTCTATGATGTGGGGCAGCATGGAGGATAGACGCCAGTCTGTTTATGGTTAGTCAGAGTTCATCAACTCTTCCTAGAGTCCCCCAGTGTCTCTGCTCACTCTGTATGGCAGGGTCTCCACCATCTGCCATTAATATAGTGACTGATGGTGAGCCCTTAACACACAGGGGTTCTCAGATGCTTGTCTACTTTGGCCAGCAGTGACATGTTGTGTGTAGCCCTGGTAGCCAACTAGTTTCTGGGTACTTCTTGCTAAGTTCCCCATCCTGAATTTTCCTGCAATGAGACTCACTTCTCAGGGTGAGGAGGTGACCCCACTATGACACAGATGCCAATGTCAGTGATAATAACCTGACCCTCCCAGTCTTCTGTCAGCACACATGGTGCCAGGGGGTCACAGGCATGGTCCCTTGGAACCTTCATCCTGACCTTGATGGATTCCATTGAGTGGTCCCCAGTGACAATAACAAGGTTCTAACAGGAGAGATGGTAGTTTGAAGCCCAGGCTGTGCTTATGGCTCTTATCCACCCCCTTCCTGGGCTAGAAAAGACAGACTTGGGCATCCAAGGGAAATGGAAACATCTCCCCTCAGATATCTTCAGGCACTGACTCAAGCTCAAAAAATAGTAAGTGTGACTACATCACATTCCAGAATTGCTGGTTAGGCAGAGCTGGGTATTACCAGAGTTGAGAGGGTCAGAGTATAGGCAGCCTAGCAAAGAACTAGGCTCCACCACTATTCCCCATGCTACAAGGACAAATAAGAAAAGCAGAAAGAAGAGGTTTGTTCAGTATGGCCACATTGGGAAGAGGAACTAGTAAATACGTCCTGTGGCCACCTCTAAGTACAACTTTGGGGTTCTGATGTGAGGTTCTGCTTTAAGTAGATGTTGTGAGGCTCATATAGCTAAGCAGTCCTAGCCAAAGTGTGGTCTCACTCATACCGATTCATCATTACCTCAGCTTCAGTCTCTCCTGCAAGGTGGTCTGTCAGGTTGTCAGGAACTGTGTGAAATCTCTTCCTGGGAGACATGTCCCCTCCTCTGGCTGGCTCCAGGTTTACACATTATTCCACTGCCACCATGGGATTCCTGGGACTGGGAAGGGAAATTCCAATTCCTTGGGGCCCATTGCTTCAATTGTCTGATAGCTGAATACAGAGGCACGAGTGTCTCTTGAGAATGACTTCCCTTCTGCCAGGGCAGTTGAACTGTTCCTGTGGGATGCTGGGTATTGAAGGGTAGCCGCATCTGTGACATAGTCTCCAGACTCAGCACAGCACTTACATGGGCTGTAACAGCAGGGACTCCACTGGAACAGGTAGAGATAATAGAGGCCTTGTGAGCTATGGCCTCTGTCAATCACTTTTTATCTGGAACCAGCCAGCTCATTTTTTTGCCCCTTGAAGCCCAGCACACAGCTTATCCTGGACTCTGATGTCTCTGTCTACCATCTGCCTTTTGTGATTCTCTCTGTCCCACCCCAGGGCCGCCATCACCATGGGCTTGGTGGTTCTTGAAAAGGCAGCTTCAGAACCCTGGACAGCTCCCACTCTGCCATCGCTCAGGGGTAGATGAAGTGGGCTGTAGAGTAGGGCTGGGCAACCCAACTTGTCCTCTCCGCTCCCAACACAAACCCTACCCTGGAACTGTGGGGTACAGGAAAAGCCAAGAATGTCAGAGTGTTCCCAGTCCTAAGACCCTGAGGTAACTGTCCACAGCCCATACCGAAACTGGATCCTCTATGACAGCCTGGGAATGGGTGCACGAGTGAATGAGAAGACTGGTAGACTTGCTATTGATGTTACTGGAGACATTAATGGGGGTTAATTAAGAAGAAATTAATGAGGGATAATTAAAGGGAAAATTAATGAAGGTTTACTTTCCCACATAGACTTTCTGTACACTTAGACTTTTCCACAACTGGGATTAGGTCAGCCTCAAAGCATCCCCTCTAATGTTTTTCTCTTGCAAACAATTGATAAAAATTCCTAAACATATATTATTATTTTTAATGTAGTTTTTTTTTCTGGTCTTCCTGGAGCTGCATAAGTCATGTCTTTGAGTGTTCTGTGTAAGTACTTTGCCTAGCCCTGGAGCTGAGGACCAGGCTTCTGGCACTCCAACTGTCTCCACAGTCAGCCTCACTCATACTGATTCATCATTATCTCAACTTCAGTCTCAGGTGGTGGAAACATTTTGGGCCACGTACCTGGGCTTTGACTGGTGTGGCTGACAGTAGGCTTCTAAGGGTGGGCCTAAGTGCAGGTGGTGGAGGTCATATCCAATAGCTCATCTGAAGACTGGGGTCTATGTACAGGGAAGGGCCAGTGTGCCTAATGCCTGTTGGCTAGGTTGGATGAAGGGGAAACAAGGCAGCCCCCTGAACATCCCAGCCAGCTCTCCAGAACAAAACAGCTGGGCTGGTCTCATCATCTTAGCCCGTTGTTTGCAAACTACCAACAATACAAATGGGAACATTAAAGTGGAGCCAATGCAGGTACAGGGCTTGGACTTAGGCCAGACTACTCTCTAGCCTCAGCTGGAAACAAAGTGTTCTGTTTACAGAGCTGTGACCCTCGTCCCTGTAGGCATGCGGCAAGAGCCCAGCACTGAATGGCAGAGAAAATGAGTTGTTTACGGTCATTTATGTTGGGTATTATTCATATGAAATTTGCACTCCTTTCATTTAGTTCTGAATAAACAACATAGAGGTTTGTGGACAACCCCTTCAAGGTGCACCGAAGCCAGCCTCTTTGTTGGAAAGTTCCAGGAGAGAGATGGAAATGATTAATGGTTGGCAAGTGTATGCTTCTTAGGCTAGGGACTGGGACCTGCTTAGCATAGATGGAGAAATAAATGAATGTCCTCGATTACAAAGGGCTTGTGATATAGAAACTGCTGTCACCAGGCCTCCCAGCAGGGGATGACAAGGGGCAGAACAGCACAAAGTCAAAGATTGCCCCAAGGGTGTCATGCAACTGGGAAAAGAAGTTGGAGGGGTCTGTGTTTGGGGGGTGTGTGGAGGGGTCCATGGGTCTGGGGACGGAGCTCTTAGATAGATGACCTGCCTACTACAGGTTGCTGAGAGTAAGGAATTACCAGAAACTGAAACAAGAAGGGATTGCCAAGACCTGTAACCCTGGTGTTCTCTGTAGGACACAGTGGTCTGGGCAGTGTGAATGGAGAGCCTGGAGTTGGGGAGCTCTGGAGGGTCATGCTATATCTGCTGAGTTTCACTGATGGGACTTAGAAAGGGGCAGTGATGCCCACCCCTGGCCCTGCACATTCTTGCCTCATGGCGCTCTGTTATCCACTCATTCCCTGTCTTTCCTGCTTAGGATGTGAGGAACTGCAATTAGCAGATGGTTTGAAGTCTATTAGCCACTGGCTCCCCCCACCCTTGCCAATGCCACTGGAATCAGAGATTGGATTCCTTAATGACAGAAGAATTAACTAATGGGTCTGAGCAGGGCCGCAGGCACCCATGTGAAGCCATGTGCAAAATTGATATTTCAACAAGCCCGATAACGTATTAGGGCAATGGCCGTGCTGTGTTGCAGAGTTGGGCGATAAATCTTCCCGTCAAATACCCATGGGTGCCTGTCAGAGTCAGTGGGTCACCAGGAGCTCTGTGGCCTTTGGAGGAGAGGCTGTTGGCCCAGTCCCAAAGTGTCAGGAGACAGTCTCTAGCTGTGCAATGGAGGTTGGGATGAGCTGAAGTAAGATCATAGGCTCACACTTCTCCAGAAAGATGAGGACGGTGGGGATGGGACTACAAGGTTCACGCATATTCTCACCTGGGCATGGGTCCCTACTCTTATCCAAGGTACCACAGATGTGTCCACTAAAACTTTCAACACACCCAGTCTACATGGGCTCTGGACCTTATGGTTGTCACAACCTATCTTCAGCTTTGATTTGCAAGCAGGGGTACAGGGGCCTGAGACAAGATGCTTGGTGACAATTTTATGAAGATCAATGGTATTAAGGACTGAATTCTTGTCCGAAATAATTTGTATAAAATATAGTCACATTAGATGAGAATCTGTGCTGAATTATCAGCTAATGGGGTACTGGGTTGAGAGAAACTGCCGGCATTTCCGAAGAATAATTGAACGTGACGTCTTCTGTACTGGTCTGGGAGGCTCTGAGCACAGGCAGGGTGTCCAGTTCAGGCTGCTGCTAATGGATAGTGGCTAACTCTTCTTCTCCACAGCGGCCATGGATCCACATGAACGAGGATACCATGCACCCCTACTTCTTTCAGGCTCTCTGTGCCCAGCTACTCCATCTCATAGCAACCCAGACACATAGTTTCAGGGCTGTGTTCTTTGCCCACCTCATAAAAGGTACCTGTGAGTTCCCATGGTTCAGTGCTGAGATGAACATCCTGCAGGAGGTGAATGGTTATCCTGTCTTGTCCAGGAGAGCGATCCTGCTTGGAGCCAGTAACCCAGAACTGTTTGACTTCTTTGGGGACCCTGTGGCAGGGCATTTCCCTTTGGCACAATGGCCAGGGACAGAAAGGATCAGTATGGACATAGGCCCTGCTCTTTTACAAGATTCTCATCCCTCAGGTGAAAGCTTGGAATCAGGATCAAGAGGGAAGAGTCAAGAGAGTATCACAAAGGCCCAGACTGGAACACTCAATTCTAGGGAGGCCTGGAAGTTTCAAGACAGTGGATAGATATTTGGGGGCAGCAGCCTGCAGGTGAGATGCAGCCCAGGTGTCTGGTGTGGCCTTCCTCAGTGACCTTGATGTCCATAGCTCACAGCACCCCGATCCTGCTTCCCATCTTACTAATGAAGCCATGCCTCATGTTATACCTGCATGATCCTCGGCTAATATTACTTCATAATGGAATGCGAACACTGTCTAATTTCCAAATTAAAACTCAGATTGATAGCTGCTCGTGCATGGTACAGGCTGGGATGTGAATTTCTGGGGTCTTAGAGACAGCACAGCCTACAGATGAGCCCTTCATTATCTTGAGATTCACCTGTGAAGATTCTAGTCTCTGGCCACTGATCCAGGGGGTCATTCAGGAACTGATGGGACCTGGTTTGCCTCATTATTGCAGCTCTGGCCTATTTCTCTGTCCAGATGCTGACCGTCAGAGTCCAGCAGGGTCACTTGGCCTGGTGCTGTAGACTTTTACTCCATTTGGTTGCTATGGTCTCTGTGCCCCTTCTCCAGGCAGGCAACATACTGTTCAGGGTGCCTGTAGGCTTCCAGGATAGCATTCTAGCCAGCTGCTCTCTCTTGACACAGCCTATAATCCTGTCCCCATGGTCCTGTCTTTCATTTAAGTCTGCAATACCCTACCCAAAGCCATTCTTTAGAGAACTTCCTCTAATCATCAGGCCCTAATGGTCCCAGCTTGATTCATAGATTCAGAAGAGACAATGGGCACCATGAGTTCCCCTCCATAGGGTTGTAGTGGGGCTGGAAGAACTGGATCTCTGCAGTCTGCAGGGTGAGAAGTGAGACTCTGACCTTTTGAGTATTGGGAACATTCTTGCAGCACTGCAACAGCTACCTCTGCTCAGAGTCTGCAGGCAGAACTCCCAGTTAGTCACAGGCATTGGATTAGCAGCCACTCAGGATGGGGGTACCCGGCAAGCATGCCTGGGTCTAGTGCAGGTAGGTAGAAGCTGCTTTGTGGCCACATGTGACTGGAGGGACCCGTGTTCCAACTCACCTACAAGGTGATATTGCTATTTGGGACTCCGGCTCTAATTTATCACGTATAGACTCAAGTTTGCAAGAGGAAATAAAGCTGTAAATCGTTCTGTGGCTGTTGCTGTTGGCAGTGGACTGGCTGCCTGGAATGCTAACCATGCTGTCTTACTTGCTCCCCACACACCGTAGAGAAAGTGCCAGAAAATCATCCCGGCTGAGGGCAGCTTGACCTGAAAAACTTCCACCAAAGGCTAAGGCTCTTCCATCCAACAAAGACTGGTTGGCCTCACCCATGCAGTTACCCATCAGTCTCGCCACCTGAGTACAGTCCAGTGTCATGCAAGATGTGTCTACTGTTCACCTTTCTCATGCATGAGGGCAGCCCTGACGGTTGGGAAACACAATATGCAGCCCCTAATGTAGTGCTTCAGGACACAGCATCTTCTTCAATGTAGCATGAGACCAGGGCAGAACTTGGGGGATGAGGGAGACGTTCAAGAGGTCCAGGAACAAGGACAAAAGAATCAGGAAGTGGATGGATTCACTGTGTCAAGGTATTAAGCCTTAGGCCAGCACGGTGGGCTTGGCTGTGGGGATCCTGACTACTGTCCCCTCTATGGGAGAAGACAGTTCTCCAAACACATTCTAACCCAAAAGCCCAATGTGAGCCTTCTGAGAAATGAGATGGACTGATGGATGTATGGATGGATTATAGGTAGAGGGTAGAGGAGTGGAAGTGAGGTCCATCTGAGTAGAGGAGCAGGAGAAGGAAGAGGTTGCAAGAGTAAATGGAGAAGTGAGCAGAGGGATTAAGGGGATTTGTGGAGGAAAATGGAGGGAAGGATTGGAGAAGGGATGAATGGAGAGGTAGAAAGAAAGGTGGGCAGAAAGAGGAAAGGGGTAGAGAGCCAGAAGAATGAAGGGGTGGAAGGCAGATGGTGGAGGAACTGGTCCAACTGCTCCCTGTACTGAACTGAGCTTCCCAGAAAAATACCACTAGACAGAGGCTATCACTTCCCCATGACAGACGTACATGCACACACACACACACACACACACACACACACACACACACACACACACACACACACACACAGAGAGAGAGAGAGAGAGAGAGAGAGAGAGAGAGAGAGAGAGAAGGAGAAAAGGAGAGAAGGAGAGAGGGAGAGCAGTACCCTATATGCTGGCCTCTACTGAGCATGTGTGGGAGGTACCCAGCCAGTGAGGCATGTCACAGTTTCCCTGGATCTCCCATTGGCACAGATCCACCTTCTCTGTCAGTCTCTGCCCCGGGCTCTAGGGAACAGAAGTGAGCCATCAACCAAGCCCCTGACACAGCAGCAGGAGTCTTTGCTGTCTTTGGAATTCAGCTACAGGCATGACTTATTGTGTGCTGTGTGAAGCATCTAACTGCACCCTAAAGATAAAGAATATTAGATATGTTAACATGTTTAAAACCAGACTTGGAGACCATACATGAGAAAAAAAAAAAAAAAAAAGCCATAACCCCTTTGCTCTCTACTGGGCTTCTGAAGCCCATAATAGGTAGGATGCAGATAGAACTGGCGTCAAGGACCACTTCCATCCTCTCTTCCCCACTCACTGTTGATATAACAGAGAGAAAGTACAGGAATTTGTCAGTCCATTATTTCTCACTTTGCTGTGGCCTGCTGTAGGTAATTCATAGCTTTCAAATGCCCGTATTTGTGCCTAACACTGACTTCAGTGCTCAGGGCAGGCAAGAAAGTCATTAAGGCCTGTGTCCTAGTCAACTGTGCAGCTTAGAACCATCTGAGAAGGGAGTCTCAACTGAAGGACTGCCTAAATGGGACGGTTAATGGGCACATTGGTGAGACATTATCTGTTTGTTGTACTAATTGATATGAGAAGGTGACCTAAGAGTAAGAGAGTTAGTTAAGCATGAGCCTGTGAGCAAGCTAGCAAGCAATGTTTCTTCAAGGTTTCTTTCTTTTTAAAG
Source organism: Rhabdomys pumilio (assembly GCA_030674055.1). Lineage (NCBI taxonomy): Eukaryota > Metazoa > Chordata > Mammalia > Rodentia > Muridae > Rhabdomys > Rhabdomys pumilio. Next base: position 14,888,428 of record JANHMN010000012.1, read on the forward strand.
GTTTGTTTTGTTTTGTTTTGCATGAGTGTTTTGTCTCCATGTGTATGTGCATGTGGTGCCCAGGGAGTTCAGAAAAGGGTGTTGGATTCCCTGGAATTGGAGTTACAGATTATTATAAACCACCACATGAGTGTTGAGAACCAGGTCCTTGAAAAGCAACAAACACTCTTAGCCACTGAACCATCTCTCCAGGCCCCTCCATGGATACTGCTGTATTTGCTTGGTTGTGGGTAGGTTCCTTCTTCAGGGGTAGTACTGTGGCGTCACTTGATGCCTGTCAGGGTGGGCCTCACTTGCTGGGTTATTGTTCAGAGGGTTCTATTGGTGTCTGTTTACTGGTACCTGGATTTGGTTTAGGAAAAATTCTTTCTGACCCCACCCAATCTCTCAGAGCAGGTTGAGAAGTCATTCCCCATACTGGAGTACTCTTGCAGCCCCTTACTGTCCTTCAATTTGGACAGAGCTGTGCCTCCCCAGCCAGTGATCCGACTCATAGCTAATTCCTCTCATACTGGCATTGGCAAGTTGGTCCCCTAGAGAGATGCAAAAGCTATCCCTGGGACAGATGATGGGGAAGGATAGGAGGTATTGGCATTCTGAGGAGATATTGGGGACATTGGAGACAGGACAGTAGCGATGGGATGAGGAGCTCTCCCTGAGAGCCCAGCCACAGTCTCTTGCCTCAGCAAATGCCCAGTCATGATGAACCTGCAAAGGAATAGCCACGGAAGATGTCCTGGTGCCAGGGTAGGAGAATCTGGCTGCTGGCTTTCTGGGCCCTTTCCCCAACTTAGCTCCCAGTTGCCAGTTACTATGGTAATAACTTTGTTTTCCCCATTTTCTCCTGCTCACTGGGATTTTTTCCATATCTCCATAAGTCCCAGGCTCTGCATGAGACCTTGTACACATGGCTTTGCTTTTAGCCAAAGGCTTCTCAGAGCCTTCAAGGTCTACACATGGTCATAGTGATGGGGCTGCAGAACCTAGCAGTTCAACCTGGCCTTCTCCTCCTGGTGGCATCTCTGCAAGTCCCTCTTAGAGTATTTATTGCTGGTCCCCTGTTCTGTGCTTGTAGAAAAACATAGTCTTGCTGAAGTGGAAGTTTTCATTTCTGCCACCATAGTGGACTTCACTGAAGTCTTCCTTAGTATTCTATCACTATAGACATCAGGATATCCCCTGCCCTAGAAGCTGTTATCAGAGCTTGGTGTCCAGTCATAATGAAGGATGACGCAGAAACCACAGAACTATTTAGAAAATGAACCATTTAGACTCTATTCTTCATGGCTTCCCAAACCTGTGCTAGAGTCTTGCACCTAGACAGAGCTCTGATGTGTAGGCAGAAAGGAGACGGGTGGATGCTTCGTAGATAGAGATAAGTGAATGGGTAGGTGCGTAGATATGTAGATTACAGATAAATGGTGGGTACATAAACAATAGAAATACATGCAAAGGAGCATAATGGATGGACAGATAGATGATGGGTAAATACGATAAATAGATGAATGATAGATGACTGATAGGCAGATAAGTGACAGATATTATAAATAGGGAGATATATAGGTGATAGATAATGAATAGAGAAGTGATGATAGATGAATGGATAGATAGATAGATAGATATATAAATATATAAATAGATACATAGATACATAGATATAGATGTTGGAATCATAAAAGATTAGATATATAGGTAGATGATATAGAAAGACAATACAAAGTAGACCAAGATAGATCTTAATAGAAAAGTGATGTTATAAAAAGGTGATACATACATGAATGAGCAGATGGATAATAGGATGCCAGACAGTCAGGCGACACTCAGACAGACAGACAGATCCTGAGGAAGCAGCTCACACCCTTGGAGCCTGACACTGGGCAGGCAGCTAGGAACTTGTGGCTTCTGCATCACAGCTTGGAAATCATCTCTTCTTTGGGACCCTTTGGTTTTAGCTGTTATCTCTTCAACTGCTTGGACAAGGTTCACCTATACCAAACCGTCACCTGCTTCCTCTAGAATCCACCAAATGCTGGAAACCTCCCTGGAAGCCTCCTGGTTTTGGTGGACATTGCAGTGCCATGCCATGCTGACACAGTGCATGCCCCATTGCAGCAGAGCAGCTCCTGGCTTCTCAGTTTGCAGGGCACATTCACAGCAGGTTTGTCTTAGATGCAGTTTACAACACCCGGGCAACCCTTCTGTTCCCTGAGTGCTGCAGGCTTTCATTGTAAATGGACTTTGAATCTCCTTGCACATTTTCCTGAGCTATTGTGATGATAATTAGTTTCTTTTTTACTCTATTAAGGAGGTAAAGTACATTGATAGTTTTCTGTTTTTAAATGTTAGAGCAATTTTGCCTTTCTGGAATACACTCCACTTGGCCAAGGCATTTCATCTTTTTATTTGCCTCTACAGTGTCTTAGGCAGTTTTCCTCTCGTGTTTGTGGTCAGTTTACTTTTGCTGATAGCGGTCTCCACCATGCAGATATTCAAAGTGCTCCATGCTGACTCCACTTAAGGTTGTAAAATACAACTTTACCCAACAGTTGCCTAGGCCAATTTTACTGGCCAGTCAGCATTCCTATGCTCAAGTAACAGAAAGCAAGCCTATCCTCCACAGCCAAGGAACTCTATAGGATGTCAACAGTCCACCACCCTTGAAAGGTCTGGGAAGCCACGCATTCCAAACTCAGGGACATCATGAGCTGGGCCTCTGAGACAGCTCATACCCACCCTCAGCGCAGGGCCAAGCTGCCTTCAGAAGCCAGTTTCCTTCATGCTGGGTACTGTGGTTTCTGTACAGTGAACAGTCTGCTGGTTGTTACTGTAACCACATCCAGCAGAACCATCCCTGGTGTTCTCACCAACTCTTGTGTGCTCAGCTGTGTGCTCAGCTCTGCAGGGAGCTTTTAGCTGTTAGGACCTGGGTCATATTTCAGATGCACAGAGAACTGAGGGGTTGGAACTGATGTCTGTAGAGAGGAGGCCTTTGAATTCTATTTGGGACTCTCAAACAATAGTGCATTCAGGAGAGTACAGGCTGAAACCAAATTTAAACTTACACATACATGCACATGAACATAAATGAGCATCTGCACACACACATATGTGTATATATATATGTATATATACACACACATATACATATATACACATATACATCATACACATATACATCATATACATATACATATACATATACATATACATATACATATACATATACATATACATATACATATACATATACATATACATATACATATACATATACATATACATATACATATACATATACATATACATATACATATACACATACACATATACATATACACATATACATATACATCATATACATATACACATACACATACACATACACATACACATACACATATACATCATATACATATATACATACACATACACATACACATACACATATACATCATATACATATATACATACACATACACATACACATACACATATACATCATATACATATATACATACACATACACATACACATACACATACACATACACATACACATACATATACATATACATATATACATATACACACATACACATATATATGTATGTACATGTATATCCAGCCTCCATGTCTCCATATAAACCCACAAAGTCAGCTAAATCAAGAATCTGGAATGTTAAGGAAAAAAGCCTCACCTGTATTTAACCTATGCAGACTTTCTTCTTGCAATTGGCCACCCAGAGTACATATTTGCCCAGCAGTGATGTTGTATTAGGCGTAAGTAACCTAGAATGATTAAGGGTTTTAAGAGGATGTGCATAGGTTGCACACAAGAAACTATGGGTTTGTATAAGGGTCATAGGTATAGACATGGAAAGACTTTGAGATTTTCAGGGTCCAGTGGATTCTGAGGTATTACCAAACATGAATGTGTATATTTAGTACTCCAGCAATACTGAACCAAAGGTTATGTGTCCTAGTCAGCTACAGCTGTCAATTTGACACAGCCCTTAGTCATCCAACAAAAATCTCAGCTGAGAGATTCCTCTGTGAGGGATTCTCTTGATTCATGATTGATATGGGAAGACTCAGCCCCCTGTGGGTGGTGTCATCCTTGGGCCTGGGTTGTCACAAGAGCTTGCTGAGCAGAGGTTCAGAGAGACAGTAAGCAGTGTTCTCCTCTGTTTCTTGTCTCAGCTCCTGCTTGAATACCTGCCCTGTCTTCCCTCAATGATGGATAGCAACTTGTAAGCTGAAGTAAATCTTTTCCTCCCTATTTGATCACAGTGTTTATTACAGCAACTGGCAATAAAGCTAGGGCATTATGCTACACCAGTTATGCAATCTCCCCACGTCTGTGACATTTAGATGATTTCAACTATAATTTTAAAATGACATTTATTTATTGTTTGTTTATTTGTTTATTTACATGTGAATCCAGGCACGTGTGGAGATCAGATAACAACTTACTGAAATCAGTTCTCCATTTCCACCATTGGGTCCTTAGGGATCAAACCCAGGACATCAGTACTGGCAGCAAGCACTTACCTGCTGAGCCATCCTCCCAGCCCAGGATGATTTCAGTGTTTAGTTTGTTGTAGGCCTTCAGGTAGGTTTAGTTCTTCGTAGAATCATGACATTCGGGTCTGTTATTTGATCAGCATGAAATAGTGGGAGCAAAATGAATGGATGCTGGGGACAGGGATAGCAACTCTATCCTGTCTCAGGTGGCAGAGAAGGCCCTGTCTGGAGTTGGGTCTCAGTCTCTGTTTCCTGGTACCCTCAGGCAAAGAAGCGAGAAGGACACCCATGCCCCTGGGGTCCTCTGTTCACCCTAGTTGTGTCAAGCTGACGCTTGCACTGTGTTTACAGCCTGTCCTAAAGGTTTCCTCATTGGCCTCAGCTGCCACCTGGAGTGTGTGTGTGTGTGTGTGTGTGTGTGTGTGTGTGTGTATGTTTGTTTTCTCCCATGGCATCGACGAACTCTTTGCTATATTAACACAAAATCAGCTTATGTGGTTCTTTTAATATTGGCTATCTTCATTTCATGGGCAGTCTGAAATTTTATTATTACTTTATTATCTGAGAATTTCATATGTGTGTATAATGGAGTATGGTGATTTCTATCCCCTCTCTCCCCCCTCCAACTTCCCAACTATCCCCTACAACATGCCCCCTCAAGCTTCATGCCATTTATTTATTTATTTTCTATAATCCACTAAATCCAATTAGTACTGCTATATGTGTAAGGGTATGGGGCCATCCACAGATGGATGAGAACTGACACAAGTTATAAAGTAGGAAAAGAAGGAAGGCTTCAAAACTTGCTTTATGAGGCCAGTATTACTCTAATATCAAAACCAAATAAAGAAACCTCAAAAAAAAAAAAAAAAAGAAAAAAAAGAAAGAAAGAAAAAGAAAAATTGCTGAGCAATCTCCATGATGAACATAGTGGCAGAAATTCTCAGTAAAACACCTGAAAGCAACTTTATCCTCTGGCTTTTCCAGCTAAGTAGTGATCTCTAAAGTCCCCCTACAAACGACTTCCAAAGCTTCCTAACCACATCACTGTGCAGGCACAGAAACCATCCCATTCTCGGCACCAGTTTCCTGGATTAGATTTTCCATTCTAGGACAGAACAATTTAAAGGAAGGATTTATATTAGCTTACTGTTTTAGAGGGTCCAGTCCATGGTCAGGAGTCTCACTCTCTGTGAGGCAAGAGGGGGAAAGACATCAGTGGAATGGCATCAGAAACTAAAGTAGACAAGACTCACCTGTGTGCTGGTACAGCCAAGAAGAGCTCCTGAGAGACTCAACATTGCTGCCCAACTCGGAGGCCAATGATGACGTCACAGAACAGCCACAGAGCTGAGCTGGGTTCCTATGTCCTCTCGTTTTATTATTAGTCAGTTTATTAAGAATTAGGCTTCATCGGGGCATTGTTCAAACAGATGTTGCTGTGTTGTTTACATTCTCTCCTTTCTCCACCACACCCCTCTCCTTTCCCTGTTAGCTCCCATCTCCAGTAGCCCCCTTTCACATCTCACATATCAAGCTCTGCCTCCCTCTTCTATTTTTGGTCCACACTTCGGTCTCCTATCTGGTTCCATAGTCTCTTTAGGTCTTAGTTCTTGACACCAGTGAGTCTCCTGGGCAGAGTCCAGTAGCCTGACCTTTCAGGAACACTTACAGAAGAAATCGTACGATTCAGCCAACTCTGATCCCACTAGGGCAATTGAAGCTCTGTGAACTCATGCTAGGTGTCCCTGGGCACCAAGGGCATCAGCAGAAGCATCTGGTCCTGCAGATACTGTGGCCCCTCTATGTGCTGTTTGTTAGGCCAAGGGCGTATTCTAACATCTTGAACAATCTAAGAGACAGACCCCTTACTGACTGGGATGCTCACCTACTTCCTCCATCAGCAACAGGACCAGATTTCTTCCCATAGTATTTCTTCAAACACATTTTCTAGAAAGATGTACTGGGTGCTTTCAAACTCTGCTACTCCAGGTCCCCCCCCTCTCAAGATGGACTGAACTCAGAGAGGCCCAAGGACAAAATGCCCACCCCCTAGAAGTGCCTACTGGGCCCCCACCATTGCCTGTAGTCTGTTCTGTGTAAAGACTTTTCAGGCTATTGTAGGCCAGAGTAGAAGTATGGTTGGAGCCTCTGTGTCTAAACAGTGTGTGCACGTGTTTGAAAGAGGCTGGGGAACTAAAGGGAAACCCAAGAGGGAATTCTGAACTATAATAAAACTGGACTTAGATTAAACTACCTTGGAAGTTAATTATGTCATCTCAGTGCTGTGCACTCTGCAGAGACTGAAGTCTTGGAGCCTATGTTTTCTTCCAGCGTGGATCTCAGGCAGCAAATTCAACCGGGAATTTCTGCACAGGATAATAGTTCTTTTCTTATTGACCAAATCGGGCAAGTTAAACAAAAACTGTATCAAGGCTCTGCTCTGTACAGACAGTGCTTGGTACCTGATGCCAAGGTGAATAGAACTGAGCCTGTCTGCAGGGATCAACATCCAAATAGGTCTTGCACAGGAGTCAGGGCCAGAGTCAGGGTTTTCATGAGGCTGGAGGATGCTACATGGATCCCAAACCTTCAAATGCCCACCCCCTCTTTATACCAGAAGGCTTATGATAGAGTACCTGGGCTTTGCATGGAATATCAGGATGTCCTTGAAGCCAAAAGCAGCAGTCACCAGCCAGACAGCCTCAGTACACTCTGCTGGCAGGCAGGGATCCAGGCTCCTTCAGAGACTGTGGGTGGGGCTGGTAGCAGTGTCTCCCATGCTTTCTGATCCTGATTCCTGGATAGGCTGGTACTCCTCCCAGCAAAAGGACCCTGCAGCTGTGTCAGTGGCTGAGAGAGACAGATGCGCATTATGTACATGGAGACACATTGAGTTGCAGTTGCCAGTAACATAAAAGTTACTCTGGAAAGAATTGGGTAAAATACTACAAGTGTAAGCATATTTGTTTTCTGTGACTGAAGCTTGTCATCGAAGCTCTCAGAGCTGAATGGGCTGGGATTAGTTGCTTAAGTCCTTATTTTACAGGTGAGGGACAGCCTGTTGAGGTGAAGGGGGCATCACCATCTCCATCATCCATTCACTCATCCATCCTCTGATTCTTCCACTCGCTCACTCCTGGTTTATTAACTCATCCACTCACTCGGTCATCCACTCACTTGGTCATCTACTCATTCATCTGTCCATTCCCTTGCTCACCCATTCACTCCTTTACCTGTTCTTTGGCTGCAGCAAATGAACTGTGGTTTTACTGGTCCCTTTTCCTGGAGAAACACGAGCTAGAAAGCCAACTCACCTTTTTTCTCCATCTGGTCACTTTACACTTGTATATTCAGCAGGCCAGGATGTCTGCTGGAGAAAGATCACAGCAGCTCCAATACCATGTAGGAACACATCTGTGTTAGCAGTAAAAATCCCTGTGTCAAGAGCACTGGCAATGACTATGGATTAGGAAGGTTCACACAACAGCCCTAGAGGCCTCAGAAGCTGCCTCCTCTACATTCATGTGATTCAAGGGGTTCAGGAGAAATGGTCTTTGGGGAGGAAAGTTGAGGTGGGAAGTGGCTGGACTCCAGGGCTCTGGACTCCAGGATCCTCCCTTGTGGCCCACCATTTTACCTGGTGTTAGACTGGTTCTGTAATGCTCTAAGAATGGAGGCCCAGTACAGATGGCTCCTGGATACAGCCAGGATGGTTATGGGGACAAGAATGGTAGCTGACTTTTATGTACAATCCCCAGTTCATAATGTGGGAAGGCCAGCTGCCATTTGCTAAATGTGACATTTCTTAAAGGATTTTAAGATGAGCCATGACTGCTCCCTAACAAGCATGAGAAGAGTTCCAGAAATAATGATCAGGGACACCAGAAACTGAGATACTAGGAAACATTTGCTCTGCCCCAGCAATCCCCTCACAGCCAGGCAGCTTCCTCATAGACCTGAAATGCCACTGGCCTGGCCATCAAATCCTCCTCAGCCACCCCGAGGACCACAGTGCAGAAGGCTCTCCATGGTAAGAACCTAAGTCCCCATCCTTTCTTGCCCCTTCCAGCAGATAGCCCAGCCTTACCCTTGGGCATTCAGAGTAAGACAAGCAAAACCTTTAGCATAGACTCCAATAAAGAGAGGTGCAGAGATACAAGCAGACCCTTGACAGAAGCACAGTCAGAATGCATATCTGGATCAAGTGTGCTGTGAGATAGAATTCTTGGAACACGGAATGGCTTTCTGAGTAAGAACCAGTCAGTCAGAGCATGCACCCTGAAAAGACATAGAAAGGAGGTAAACAGCTGAGAAAAACTTACAAAGAGAAGTCTTTTGTAAAAACATCTTTTATGTATTCTTTGACAATTTTGTACATGTGTTCATTGTATCTGGATCCTACTCACTCACTCCAAGCACCCCAAACATTCCCAATAGATCCCCTTCCACCATCATGTTTATCTATCTATCTATCTATCTATCTATCTATCTATCTATCTATCTATCTTCTATCTCTCCCCCCTTACTGAATCTAATTAGTGCTGCTTGCTGTAATGTTGCCTGGTCTCATTGGCTTGATCACGTGCATGTCTTGATCACTACAGTGAGTTCATGAATGCAATAGTCATGTCGTATCCAAGGGCAACTCGCATCTTTATCCTTTGGCTCTTATATTTCTTCTTCCCACTCTGCTGCAATGTTTCCCAAGCCTTGCTGTGGTGGATATAAATGTCTCATTTGGGGACGAAGACTCAACAGTAGCTTATTCTCATCCGCTGTGAGTCTCCGCATTGCTGACCATGGTAGACGGAATCTTCTCTGGCCAAGGATGAGCCCAGTAGTAAGCTGTGTGTATAAACATTGATATGTTGAAGGTAGGTTAGCAACAGGCCTACTTAGCACAACAATAGTAGTAGGTGCATCAAGTTCACCCATTTGATCTTCTCAGTCATAGACTTTCCAGGTCTTCAGACCTAAATTTTCTCTGTGGAACAGGTATCAAATCCAATCCAAAGGTAGTTGGTTACTCCCTTAACCTTTGTGCCACTATTACACCAGAGGGCACATCTTGGCTGGCAGGTTGGAATTGTAGCATGCAGACTTAGCTCCTGTAGGGATACCACTGTTAACTTTTCTCTCCCCAGCAGCCTGTGTAAGTCATTCTTATACTATGGATGCTATTCAGCAAGGAGAAAGTTTTCAGGTCAGTTCTACTTGATTCCTCTATGTCCTGCAACCAAAGTGTGTTGTGTCTTCAGCAGTAGAGTCTCACCGCTTAGCTATGGTGACCAACCAAGAGCAATGATAATAGCACATATTCTCTGAAGCTTCTCTAACTGATAACTCACGTGGAGGTAATCCATGTCTGACATTGAGATTTTTATTTAATAGCTCATGTCTTCGGGGAGAAGCATGAGTCTTAAAACCTCAGGATTGGTGATGGGCTGAGGAGATTGGTGTGTAAATGATAGAAGTTCTGATAGGAAGAAATAGAGAACACCAATAACTAAAGAATTAAAGCTGAAAAAAAAAATCCCTAAGTGGACAAAGGACTTGGGATAGCTGCTTCCCACTGATGCTCAGCTAGTGATCTCAGGAAATGCTAAAGACTGGTGCATACTTAAAAAAAATACAGCAAATTCAAAGATAAAGAGAATATCTCTGAAAGCTCCTTCAGAAAGAATCAAGATTTGTAAAAGAGGCAGTTGTCCAGCAGTAGCTGAGGGGAACAAAAGACTGAAAATGAAAGGTTTCATACCTCACCTCATACTCCTAGGGAACACCCACTTTTCTGGTGACTGAAGAAGATGCAGGAGTGGAAATTGTTCCTCTCAGGAGATAGAAAAAGAGCTCTGACATTAGCACTTAAGTCTAGACACGGGGAGCCACGATCATACAAACACACTCAGCATCACCACCACTTCCACAAAGTAAACACAGTTCAATGTGATTCCTACCTATCGATTCCCAATAAAATATAGATCTTGTTGGACATGAAGGAAAGGGTCCTGGACACTGTTGCTAGGAATGTAAGCTAAGCATAACCACAGTGTGGGCATTCTTCAGAAGTTAACCTTTAGATAAAATGACAGTCTTTCTGTTCCCTCTTTCACGATGACCCCTGAGCCTTGGAAGGGATATATATATGATACAGAGATGTCTCACTCAAGCTGAACACTCACATTGTGTTTTCCTCTGCACACTGACCGGTTGTGGATTCTGTATTCATCACCATGTACTGCAGAAATCAGCCTTTCTGATGAGAATCATTAAGAGTAGTCTGAGAACATTAAGTATTGAGTAAGTAGAAACTTTTTAGAAGAAAAAAAATTATAGAAGTATTGAGTTCAAAAGTGGGGGAGCTGGGATATGGCTCATTAGGTAAAGGAGCTGGGTTCAGGTCCTCAGGACTCATGTAAAACCCCGGTGATGGTAACACAGTCCCAAAGCAAAACGGAGGAGGAGGAAGAGGAAGAGAAGGAAGAAGAAGAGAAAGAAGAAGAGAGGGAGGAGGAGGAGGAAAAGGGGGAGGAGGAAGGTGAAGGAGAAATATTGTAACACAGATACCCGTTTCTCTGAGATGTACTTAACAAAAATAAATGTTGAAATAAACAGAAAATTCAGGCAAATGGAATTTTTTTAAAATAGGCTACCACAGTGTGAAGGTTTAGAGTTTGAGGAAAAAGAAATAAACATACTATGTCACATAAAAATGAGTTAAACAATTCCTGAATAAATTGTAAAGTCATGAACTTTTATGAAAACAAGCAAAAACAAACAACAAATCCACAGTAGAGCTAAGTCACAAATCCTAAGACTCAAGTAAGCATAATAGTGAGAAAATACACCTGCTGAATAGTCAGACAAATATACTAGATAGAAACTAAAACAGAAAGTTTGGATTCTACACTGAATTAATTGATTTTAACAAATGTTGAATTTTTAAGATTTTTATTCCTCCCCACACACCGTGTGTGTGTGTGTGTGTGTGTGTGTGTGTGTGTGTGTGTGTGTGTCCCCGAAGGTATGCTCACAAGTAACCATGGAATCAGAGGCATTAAATCTGTGAAACTTGGGTTGTGAGCTACCTGTGTGATGTGAAACTTCTAGGAACTTTCTAGAACCCAGGTCCTCTGCAAGAGCCTTATGCAGCTTTGAACCACTGAGCCATCTCTCCAGCCTCCAAATGAGGAATCTTCAACCAGAGCCTGGCTCTTTTCTTTGTTTGTTTCTGGCCTGTCTTCAAAGTTAGTTACAAATCTGATAGCAGATGTTAATGTGCATAAAGGTGGCCTGTGCTCTTATTGATGTATTCTAAGACAGCTACAAAAAAAAAAAAGATAAAATGTTGAATTCATCTTAAACCCTGGGAGTTGGAGAATCAGTCTGCAGATGTGAAGCAGCTGAGAACTGAAGCCATGCCTGCAGTTTTAAATGGAGCATAGAGCAGTAATGGCAGACTTTCCCATCCAGGCCAAGCTCCCAAACATGTCTCAGATAGTCGAAGAAAGTCCTCCCATGCTGGAGGAAACACAGAGCCCAGCAGAAGGAAAAAGAAAACACAGAAACAGGCATTTAACCCAAAGGAGAGATACTGTTGTGTTTTGAATGAAGAACATCCAGCACAGACTCATGTATCTGAACATTTGTGAGAAGCTGCTGGTGCTGTTAGCGCAGGTTGTAGAGTCTTTAAGATTCAGAGCCTCACTGCAGGAAGAGAGTTGCTAGAGGTGGGTCTTGAGGCTTGGTAGCCTGGCCCCACTTCCTGTCCACTCTCTGCTCTCTGTCTGTCTGTCTCTGTCTCTGTCTCTGTCTGTCTCTGTCTCTGTCTCTGTCCCTCCCTCTCTGTCTCTCTGTCTCTCTGTCTCTCTCTCTCTCTCTCTCTCTCTCTCTCTCTCTGTGTGTGTGTGTGTGTGTGTGTGTTTGTGTTTGTATGTGTGTGTTAGTGTGATGTAACCATCCCCTTCATGCTCCTGCTGCCGTGATTTCCCTGCTGCGATGGATTCTATTCTCAGAAGATGGCGAGTCAGACAAACAGTTCCTCCTTTTCTGCTTTTGTCATAGCCAATACAGATAGCAAAGAGCAATTAAAAAAGAAAGAGATTAATAAAACGAAGCATGATTCCTCAGACATCCTAGCATTCCTGGCCCGAGTGAAATGACTGCTCCTCTTGATACAAGGTTCTTCAGTGCGATGAAACTTTCCTCCACCTTGTGCTTGACCCAAGAATGAGGGTGCCTGACATAGTCACCAATGACCAACAAGTGGCTCTCTAGTTCACTGTCCTGTGTCAATGAAGGCTTAAGGTGTGGCACTTGTGGGGACACACACACACACACAAACGGAAAGCAAACTTTATTATGTAAGCAAGTAAGAAACTGAGAAAGTGAGAGAAGCTTCTGGGATCTGGAAGGCTTGAAGAGGAAAAAGCCATTAAATTTCCTTGTCTAGAGTGCTTACAGGACCATGGCAGAAACTGGACAAAGGCAGAGGTAACCGCTATGAGACTGGTTAGTTCTCTGGGCTATCGTCCAAGCCAGCGGAGGGCCCACTGCCTCCATGCATGTCCCCGTGGCCTGCCAGATAGATGATCATGCTGTATTTTCAAGCTGCCTACCCAATTAAGAGTGTCTAAAGTTGCCCTCTCCACCTCTGACTTGTGCTTTGGTAGCTGTTGACCCTGACTGCTAGCTGTTAGCCCTGGTTAGTGTTGTTAGCATCCACTCTGCAGATGTCTGTGCTGTCAGTTAATTAGACCAAGCTCCCTTAGCTCTCACTTTACTGTAGTTTCGCCAGGGAAGGACTTGACCCTATCCCAGCCACCATGATGTAGCTGAAGCCTTGGATGCTCCACCTTTAGTCCTTTGTCTATGGGTTTGGGCTAGAAGCTCCTTGTTCGAAGTGGTCCTCACTAAGAATCGAGTCTATTACAATTAGCCACACTAGAATAAAGAATATATACAGAAAGACAATGATGCCTTAGGTGTACATTCAAGGGCTTTGTGGAGATTAGCTTGCTTGTCATTACCAGCCCAGAGTCCAGGCTTTCTTCTTATCTTATTTGCTTTGTCTAATTCAGACCCAGCTGCAAGATCTTTTTCTTACCTTTCTGGGTGCTTCAGAGCCTCTTTCATTAATCTTTAACCTTCTTTCCCAATCCTCAGCTTCTCTGTCATATGTGTGAACAAACTGCCCTTTCCTCTCACTGCTCACAGAAAGGTACTCCCATGTCACTCTGACCGCATCAGTGACATAAAAAGGCAGGACTCTGCCTATGCCCAAGGAAGCTGCAGAAGTGTACGCTGTCTCAGGAATCCTGGGTTCCTGAAGACCAGCTGGAAGTCAGAAATCCTCAACTCTGGAGAAGACTCACACGTACCTGGGGAGCCCTCCCACCCCACCCCTGCCTCAAAGTAGACCAGAGCAGGCTCCAGAAAGAAAGGCCTTGGAGTTGACAGCATGTTTGTGAAAATAGTGATCGGACCACAGTGGGGACACTGGCTTCTGTTTGAACCCCAAGCCCGGGTTCATAAATCCCAGGACCTATAGCTTCAGAGATGAAGGTTAGAGCCTGGGTCATCGTAACGTTCAATGGCACACAGAACACTGAGGAAGAAAATCCAGGTTTCTCTCTCACGGCATGTCTTACTGTAATCCCTCCACCTCAAACAGTAGAAACTGTAACTTACAGGCCAGTCCTAATTTTGACATGTCAAAAGCCCGAATAATACCTTAGCTGATAGAATATGGAAGTCTATCAAAAGTATAGATGGAGAAGATAACGTGGTGTTTTTCAGAACTGTGAGTGTCATTTAGTATCAGATGGTTAACAGTCTACCTCATTCTGTAGATGAGTCAGAGGGAACAAGAAAAGGAAAGTGGTGTTGAGAGATCCTGGCATTGTAATCCAGCAAGCGGTCAGACATATGTCATGTAATGGAAGAAGACAAGGAAAGATCCTTAATGCAATTAATTAATTTTAACAGAAAAACATGAAAGGCATTTCAATTAAAAAAAAGGAACTGGTTATTAATCCAGCAAGCTACATCCCTTGAGAGCTGGTTGAAGTCTTTAAGAAGTGTCTGGTACCCTGAGAGAGCTGAGCGAAGCCGGAGTGCAGTTCAGCAGAGGAATGGTTGCTTTGCACGCCTGATGACCAGGCTTCCATCTCCAATAAGACAGACAGACAAATCAAATAACTAATGTGATATAAAGTAGTTTTTAAATGAACAATAGAAAAAAAAGAGATAGAAATTTTTTAAAAATCTAGTACAATTAAGATAAATTAATGGCATGATTCATCAGTGGGGAGAAAGGGCATTTCCAGTCAAAATGGCAAGAAACACCGAAAATTTCTAAAGAAGTCCATTTGGGAGGAAAGCCACACATTCTCAGGAGTGTTCTCTGAGGCTGAGTGACAGCTCTCTGGGTGAGATGGAGTGAGCACGCAGTGGCCACCTCTACAGGTACAACAGAAATCCCAGACAGAGGACCCAAGGCAGCCGTGCGAGGATGAGCTTGTGACAGTGGCTATGTTGGGGAACTGACAGCCCCTAAATAACAGCACCTTCACCCTCAGCATCACCTCAAGTCCAGTGATGCTGACACCATCTATGCTAAGCTTGAGAGGTATGGTCCAACGTGAGGTTACTGGGGGAGAGCCCTAGGGGCTGTATTTTTCCTGTCACCTGTGCTGCTGTGATGCGAACAGGCTCTGCCACGTAGTCTCACGGCCATGAATGGAAAGCCATACCTGCCACACAGTAGTGGGCTGGAATGCTCAAACTGAGAGCCTCAAAAAATGTTCCCTCTCTTGAGTCCTTGTTTGTCACAGTGTAAGAAATTAACTAACATGCTGATGTCCCCTGTCCCCTATGTTTCTCAAGCTCTTGTCCCCGTGCCAGAGCAGCAGCGGCAGTGGGAGCTCTGGGACTCACAGAGCCACGGGAGAGTTCATTTCTCAGTTCATTAGAAGGAAGCTGGATTGCAAAGACTCACTAACTCTGCCTTTTTCTCTTCCCTTTTGGCTGGAGCTGTGGAATTGTGTGGAGCTTGTGGAGTGTGCAAGGCATTTAAAAATCTGACTTCTAGCTGTAAGATGAGTAAGTGGAGCCCAGGAAAACTGGAATATTCTGTAGATCCACAAATTAAATGGAACTAATTATTAAAAGGAGTATAAAATTGTTGGCGCTGGGGAGGCAGCTCACAGGCTTAAGAGCATGGGCTGATTTTTTAGAGGACCCATACTTTTTTTTTTTTTACCAGTATCCACACAGCAACATACAACCATCTGTAACTCCAATTCCAGAGAACTCACTACCCTCTTCTGGCCTGTTTCATGTAGGGTTCTATTGCTATGGAAACACCATGGCCAAAAGCAAAATAGGGAGGAAAGAGTTTATTTGGCTCTAGCTTTTCTACCTTGTAGTCCATCATGGAAGGAAGTCAGGACAGGAACTCAGTCTAGCAGAAACCTGGATGCAGGAGCTGATGCAGATGAAATGGATGGGTGCTGCTTACTGATTTGATCCACCTGGCTTGTTCAGTCTGCTTTCTTACAGAACCTAAGACCACCAGTCCAAGGATGGAATACAATGGAATACAATGGGCTGGCTAGTTGCCTGCCTGCCATGTGTTGAATAGCTTCCTTTGCCACATCCTTGTGTTTGGATGCTCTGATCCTCTCTCTTCTCCCCAGTCAGTCACTGATTAAGAAAATGCACCACAGCTCAATCTTATGGAGGAATTTTCTCAGCTGAGGCTTCCTCCTTTCAGGTGACTCTAGGTTGTGTTAAGCTGACATAAAAGTAACCAGTGCATGGCCTCTGTGGCTACTGCATGCTTATGGTGCACAAGCAGCATACAGGCAAACCACTCATACATAAATAAACCTTTTAAATATGTTAAATTGTTGAGATAATCTAAAACAAGAAAGGTAAGTAGGGGTCGAGGAGGAAAGTAGTTGAACAGAAAACAAACAATGAACGGCAGACACCGAACCAAACGCGACAATGGCTACGTATGCTGAGAAGTGTTTTAGCAGATCAATAAGATGACAAGCATTGTCAGAATCAATACAAGAACTTATTCTAATCACACTTGATCTGGATAAAACTCTCAATCAAAGCGGATACATTGCTTTAAGGTGAAAGCAAATGATGAAGTTTGGCTTAGTGTCCCCCACGTACCAGGAAGGCTTGGGTTATATCACTGTCTTCTAAAATGAAGTCGGCTCTCAGAGGATCAAAGGGGAATCCCCATAAAGATGCTCTTAATGGGATGTGGGGACTTAGCCCTTCCCTCTGTTTTCTGCCTGCCTTGTGGTAAGCAGCTTCCTTTGCCACATTCTTGTGTGTTGATGTTCTGTTCTCTCCCCGTCCTGAAAAACAGTGATCAAAGTGGCTGTGGATCGAAAACCCTGAATCCATGAGCCAAGGTAGGTCTTTCCTCCGAGTAAGCTGATTTATCTCAGATATGTGTTATAGCAATGGAAAAGTGTCTAGTACAGACAAATAGCACATGGCATGCCAATAAAAAATCAGAAGGCAATGAGGGGAGCTACATTAATATGAAGATGTAGGATTCAGATCAAACATAGCTACAAGCTGTTTAGACAGATCAATAAAGTGACATTGTCAAAATCAATAAAAGAGATTAATCCAACCATACATGATCTAGATAAAAGTCATCAAATATAGTGTTTATGCCATTGAGAAGAATGTTTAGGACTAGATAAAAAGGGACATTTGGATGTGATTAAAGGAGTAGTTCTCTAAGCGTACAGAACAAGCCTGGGCAAGTGTGTGCTTAATAACAGTTTTGGAACAAATAAGACTGAAAAGGAACACAGGAAAGCACACCCAAAAGTGCCGGGACTGCCTCTCAGTAGTGGACAGAGCTAGGAGATAATGCCCTAGGTGGACTAGTGAAGGAGACATCACCACCTCTGTGATGCCAAGTGTCAACCAGCAGGGCTCCCTCAAGGTTACCTGCAACACATTCTAAAACAGATCACATTCTGGTGTATCATGAAGCCAAACTTCATAGATTAGAAAGAAAGGAAAGCATGTGATGTACAGTTTCATAATTAATGGACAGAATTAGGCTTTAATTAACAGAAGAAAACATCGGATCCTTTGAATGAGTAGGCCAATGTAAGTCATGGGTCAAATAACAACATCAGTGGAGGTGCCTCCACACTCCCCCCAAAATACTAAAAGTGAATGCAAAAAAAAAATATGCCATAGTATATACATGTACCTAAAGAAGACCTAGGAAAGAACTTTATGCAATTGATCACCTTTATGAAGAACAAAGCATGCCGGTCCAGAGAGATGACTCATTTGGGTAAAGGTACTTGCTACCAAGCCTGGTAACAGGAGTTCAATCTCTGAGAGAGCCAACTCCTGCAAACTGTCCTCTGATCTTGGCACATGTGAAACCCCTCCCCACGCACATATACCTACAGATAAATAAGCAAATGCCAAGACACTTTGTAAAATGTTTCTAAAATTGATAACACAAACTTCTGTAAGAAACTGGGGGGAAATTAATAACTTAAGGCGAGTGGAAAGAAAGACAGTGAAAACAGAATAAATCATATCCCTTCATATTGGTGATGAGCAGTTAAATATGAAATTAATAATGCAATGTCATTTATAAAATGAGTTACTTAAGGATAAATCTAACAAAACATCTATAAACCCTCTGGGCTAAAAATTACCCAGACGCTGATTGAAGTAATCAAAGGAGCGCTAATCGAGGGACATACTGCACTAATGGGCTGGAAGAGTCAGCAGAAGAGAAATGTTAATTTCCTGCAAGTTTATCCACAGATTTAAATGAAATCCTGCTTAAAACTTAGCAACGGTACTTTTGAGACACGGAGAGAGGCTGTTTCTAAAATGTACACAGGGAAGGCAGCGCTGGCTAAGCAATCTTTAGAATGTAAATCTGGGGGAATTAGACTTTTTTTTCCCTCCAAGATCAGTCTGCCCTGTGTGTCTGCATCCACTACCAGCCCAGAGATGGATGGAAAGGGGGAAGCACCAGAAATCAGCAGCACAGGTGGGACCAATCGATGCTACGCCGTGGCTCAGCAGCGATTCAAAAGAATAGTCTTCAACAAAAGATGGAGCCTGTCAGAGCTGGCTTTTCACAAGGAGGTAGACCTGGATGCAAACTTTAAGCTTTAGACAAGATTAACCCTGAATGAACCATGCATCTAAATATGAAAGTGTAACTCTGAAAACTTAGGGATTATGCAGGGCAAAAACAAACAAGTCATCCTAAGCTCACATGTGAAATATCATAATGGCACCCTTCATCTCTCACAGTTATAACGCAATATTTAGGAAGCAGTATTCAAGAACACTTTTTGTTCTGGTTTTATTCTGTCGCGTGACCAAACACTGGGATGGAAAGCAACTTTGGAGAGGGAAGATTTTTTTTTCCAGCTCACAGGTTGCAGTCCATCATCAGGAGAAGCTGGGGGAGGAATCCAAGCCGAAACTTGCAAAAGAAACTGTGGAAGATGCTGCTCTTGCTTACCGCCTTCCTTGTAGACCCACACTTGGCTAGCTTTCTTATACGACCTTGGAATACCTGCACAGAGAATAATGCCATCCTCGGTGGAATGGGCCCTTATGTATCAACTAGCAATTAAGACAACACCCTATAGGCATGCCTGTGTAACAAGTAAGACCACCCCCTATAGACATGCCTGTGTAACAAGTAAGACCACCTCCTATAGACATGCCAGTGTAACAAGTAAGACAACACCCAATAGACATGCCTGCAGTGCCATCTGGTCAGAAGAATCCCTCAACTGAGACTTTCTTTTCGGGAGACCCTAGTCTCTGCCAAGACGACAGTTAAAGCTCACTAGGACACATTGTGACTTGGGTAAGATTACTCAAAAGGTCTTAGGCACGAAAGCCATAGCACAATATGAAAGAGTAAAACTTAAAAGGTAGAGAATACAAGAACCAACCGGTGTTGTCCAGGGGAAGATCCCAATGCGTCAATTCAGTGACACATTGCTGATTGCAAGAAAGAGGTCTGCAGACCGCAGATGTGATGGGTTCTCAGTTCTAGAAAATGCAAAGATCTCTGCAAATCCAACAGTCAAAACAAAACGGCCCAACTCCAGAATGACTGAAAGACTTCAACCCTTAATGAGGCAACATTAAAAACATGAAAAGAAGGTGGATCACTAGCCAGGAGACCAAGGTCAGTTACAGTTATACTGAAGTCTTCCACAGCCCTTTGTGAGATGGCAGGATTAGAACTGCCAAAGAGGGCTGGAGAAATGGCTCAGTGCTTTAACAGTACTGGCTGCTCTAGCAGAGGACCTGGGGTTCAGTTCTCAGCACCTAGATGGTGACTTACAACAGCCTGTAGCTTCAGTTTCAGGGGATCTGGGCCCTATGGGTACTGCACATATATGGTGCATACAAACTTGCAGACAAAACATACACAAGAAAAACCAATGACTCTTTAGAAATGCTGATTCACGAGTACTTATAAGAACACTGATTACAGCTAAGGCTTCCCTGGGGGTGGCAGAGTAGTGTGGTGTTGTCTCTCTTAGAGTAGGTGATCTATTCTTTTGTTCTGAGACTATGGAAACTCAGGTTAACAGTTTCTCAGAAATCTTAACAGAAACATATTGGGTACTTAAAACCCAAATGAACATGAAACTTCTATTTATGTCAAAATAACTAAGTGATCACAGTGGCAGTGGCTCTATGCACAGTCCACACATCCCTCAACAGAGGATCTGACCATTGAACCAGTGTGTGCTGCTCATGGAGTATAGTGGGAGGGCATCGGGTTGAGGAGTGAGGTCACCCCCCTCTCACTAAAGGGTGAAGATCATCTTTTGTAGCTAGGAAGGGAAGTAGATCAAATTAAATCTGTGACATGGGACCTTTCAGCAACACACACTCAAAGTTCCAGAGAAAGAAGCCCATTTCTATATGGGAATTCAAATAACAGTGAACTGTGGAAGTACCTGATGAAATCCACCTGCCTTCCCAGATTATCCCTGGCCTTCTGGACATCCCTCCTTTGGGATGAGCTTATCTCTGGAAGATGGAGAATAGGGGGCAGGTGGAGATGTCCTATGTAAGTTCCATGCCTGAGTGCTGTGGGCAGTCTGTCTTCTCTGACTTGCCCTAGAGAAAGGGCTTCTAGTTTCTAGACCCCACCCCTGGGCCAGGAGGAGCAAATGGGGTAAAGGGATAGAAGGGGCAGACAGAGCACAGACCTTGACTGTGTTAGCCACTTATGAAGTTCAGAGATGGGTTTCTTCCCAGAAAGTACAGCCCTAACCTCCGAGAATGCAAATCCCACTAAGCATATATGGAATAAAATGTGTCCATACCCTCCTACACAGAAGGGCATCTTCAAGCCACCCTAAACATTGCTATGTCTCAGAAGAGCACTGTTGTCAGTCCACAAACTTACAGGGAGAGACAGGGACACCCACCAGGTGCTGTCCAGTAAACAGTGGTACGGGGTCCTGACACCAGCAGCCACAGTGAACAGGTAGGCTCATCCCAGGAGTGATCGATGGATCAAAAGGTGGGATCAACTTCTGTGTTTTCCACATTAACAAATAAAAGACTGTAAGCTTTCTGCAATTACTTCAGATAAATTGATGAAATTAAGCATTTGAGCAGTGAAGAATATACGTTCCCCAAATCTGGAATAATAATAGATCTAAGAAAGATACAAATGACATTTTAAGTCATTATATGAAGCCCCTGAAAAGATTTAATAAGACCTAAAATTTCTGAGAGCAGAAGCATAGACACAGATAAATTATTATTATAAAGATGTTAACTCGCTCAATATAAATGAGGAAATCAGCTCAGTTTGTAGGAATTCTAATATTTTCCTCCCTTCCTGACTTTCTCTCCTTTTTAGTTTTTCTTCACTTTGGAGAGGGTTTGACGAACCCCATTTTGAATGGACTAGAGACTACAGGCACCAACATCTGCGGCAGACCAATAAAAGGACAAAAGGGAAAATTCACTTTGACATTTGAAAAACCCACACTAGCCATTCTCAGGATTCAAAAAGAAAGTGAAATTTGATTCTAATTCACAGCATACTCAGAAACCTTGGTTGAATTAAAGACTAAAATGCGAGACAAGCTAATGAATCTGAGAAGCTACTGCAGACTGTACTTTTCCCTGTGGGTTAGGAAGACATGTGAAAGAGACAGTGGGATTCATGACTCTGGTGATCTTTAACTGTGGTAGGACGTGAGTTCATAAGGAAGGCCAGAAGACAAGTTGTAAATAGGGAGAAAATAGCCCCTAAGTTTAGCATTGATGGTAGATGTGTGCTAAGACTGTAGCATCCACGTATCAGTGAGGAGGCAAGGAAAGAATGGCATAAATAGTCCAAAAATGAAAGTCGAAATGATTGATAAGCTTATAAGATGATACCTGGCATTTTTTTTTATTAGCAGAGAAATGTGAATCAACATGAGAAACTAGCAAACAGATACAAAGACACACACACACACATACACACACACACACACACACACAGAGAGAGAGAGAGAGAGAGAGAGAGAGAGAGAGAGAGACAGACAGACAGACAGACAGACAGACATAAAGACACAGACAGAGACATACAGATACACAGAGACACACCATCATACCATCACACAGACAGCAGATCCTTTACCTGGGGGTGGAGGATGCTTCCATGAGCTGTCACTGAAAGTCTGCTAAGTCTATATTAGTGCATGTGCAGTCAGGGTCTCTCACAGTTTGGCACACCCATTTTCCTTCTTTGCTTTTTCCCCTTCCTGTATTGTTTTTCTTATATCCCTTGTTTTCTTCCAGTGTTAGTGATGATTCTATTACACACACCGGGCAAACACTCTGTCACTGAACTGCACCCCCAGCCCCACAACATCTCCAAAAAGACCTCACAATTGCAGCCATTGCTCAGAGCAACTAGAGGCATGAACAAAACGTACCTGGTGGCAAGACCTAGGATGTGGAACGTGGAGTGACTGCAATTCACAGATCTCAGCTGTGAAACATCTCATAATGCTTCAGTGTGAGCCAGTAATGCTGAACACGGCTCTCAAAACACGATATAGAGAAACATATAACCATCAAACACCACAGCACACCATGCTCAAAACTTGAGAAACAGACACACACATATATACATACACAGAGAGACACATACACATATATACATATACACAGACACACACAAACACGCACATATATACATACACACAGATACACACACACATATATATACACACACATATATACATACACACAGACACACACATATATATATATATACATATACATACATATATATACATGTACACATATACACACACATATATATGCATATATATTATATTTAATTTGTGGAAATAAAGAGTGTTCAATCACTAAAGGAGATTGTGGAGACACAATGGCCCAGCAACGTTCCTATTCTTAGATTAGATGGTGGATGCAGAAACATCTACTGGACTCCAGCTACCATTATAATTAATCTTTAAAACGGGCATGTTCAATATAATCCTACACACACACACACTGGGCATTTCAGAAGAGAGAACCATGTTTTTGGTCCATGTTGGATGTGGCATGGGCAGTCTGTGGCAAGGCAGGAGTAGTGTCAGCAGAAGGACAGGTGTCTTCCTTCAGTGACTGGGTGGTCATCCCTTCTCTGGCCTCCTGAGTCAGAGCTTCTCTGTTTGTGGAACATGAGTACAGTAAGACTCCAACGCCTTGGTGTTCAAACAACAGGAGGTCATGCACCACTTTCCAGTTAGGAGAAGTGGAAGAATTCCCTTCTCATGGCTCTGGTTTATCTGTGTCCAGCATCACCAGATTTTGCAGCACAAGCCAGGGTGGCAGCCCATGCAACTTCCTGAAAAGAGCCAATGAAGATGGAGTGTGAACTGATGTCTGTAAAGAGCTTACAGGGCCTCCCACAGGCCATGGGGACTTGACATGCAGCAGGCAGCCTTGCCATTCTTCAAGAGATCCAGGGGTCTGGTCTCTGCAGCCTGGTAGTCTCCCATCCCCCTCAAAAGTTCATTAGCAGAGCTTCCTGTAAAGCTCATTCTGACATCTTGAGATGGGAAAGACTGTTTTCCGGGAGGCTATGCTCATGAGAGGCTATGTTCCTAGCAAGGCTCCTTGCTGAGCAATAAGGCCTGACTAACTGTCTCTGTGTGTGATGATGTCTATGTGTTTGCATGGGTGAGTGTGGCTATGTGTGTGTCTGCATGAGTGGGGATGTGTGTGTGTGTGTGTGTGTGTGTGTGTGTGAGTGTGTGTGTCTGCATGAGTGGGGATATGTGTGTGCATGTGTGTGTGTGTATGTGTGCATTTGCACGTGTGAATGCACCTGTGTGTGTGTTTACATGTGTGAATGCACCTGTGTGTTTCTGTGTGAGTGTGGCTGGCTGTGTATATACATGTGTGTGTTTGCAGGCATGAACGTGAGGAGACCTGTGTATATGAACGCACATGTTTAAATGTGTCCATGTTCCCGATTGTGTGTATGTACATGTGTGAATGTGTGTCTGCCAGACTGTCTGTGCTGCATGTGTATGCACCAGTAGGCACTGCGCACATGGGTGTCCATGATCATGTGTGCTGTAAATAAGAATGCAAGTTAAATTAAAGAGACTCTCCTTACCTAGTTCCCTTGTATCCCTTTTCTCCCCAATCTCTCTCTCTCTCTCTCTCTCTCTCTCTCTCTCTCTCTCTCTCTGTCCTTTGAAATGCATGTCAATCTCTCTAATGGACAGAGCAGCCTCTCCAGCTCTGGGGCATAGCGATGTCTTCTCAGATCTAGAAACAATCTTTGTGTGGTGCAAACTGTGAGCAGCAGTGCCTACCAGCTGCTCTGGGGGGGACTTCAGCCATGTGAAGATGGCACCCTCCTCATTTTGCAAAACCGACTCACTCTAAACATAGGAGCCACGGTCCAGTCCCAGCACCAGGGCACAGTGAGACTCTGTGTGTGGAGAGTAGCATGGGTGCTATCAGAGCCTCTGCCATGGTGTTCACGGGCAATCCAGGTGCCCCTACATCTCTCTCAGAAATCGGGCCTCATGTCCCTCTGCAGTATGTCCCTTAGGATAGAGAACAGACAGTCTCCTGCTGTGACATTTGAACACTCAGATCTTGGGACAGGGACACAAGTCCAGCATCCTTCCTGGAGCTTTCTCTCTGGGGCAGGGCTGATGAGAAAGCATGCTGTGCTGCAGCCTTGCATCTGTCTGCCCCAAGCTTCAAGAGATGTTCATGATCCTATCTAGTGCCCACTTCTGCAGCTCTTGGATCATGTGGTATGCAGCCTGCCCAGCCCTCTGGAAACCTGTAAGAATGAGAGGCACCCTTTGGGGGATTGGCAGGCTATTTACAGCAGCTGACCCTCTTACTGCAACTCTTCTCTGGATTTGAAGGGAATCTCTCTCTCTCTCTCTCTCTCTCTCTCTCTCTCTCTCTCTCTCTCT
>JANHMN010000012.1:14913488-15043079 GCA_030674055.1 Rhabdomys pumilio
CTCTCTCTCTCTCTCTCTCTCTCTCTCACACACACACACACACACACACACACACACACATTTTCGTTCCTCTATATAAAGGTGAGAATACCTACATGAGAGACATATGCAGAGAGAAATCCAGGGGTGATGCAGGACCCCAGAGTTGCCAAACAAGTTTGTAGAGCAGACACACACAGTGGGCTTTGTGGCATAGAGTTCAGGGTGTTGACTGTTTCTCATCAAACCTGTTACTGAGATCTGTCAGTGACCGGGCAGAGGAAGAAACCCTCTGATCACCCCTGCTCAGAACAACTTGAAACCTTTGCATGTTACCTTTAACAATGTGGCAGGTGAAGGCTGAGGTGCTGGGAGCCTCTGGAGCCAGGAATCATGTGTTGGTGAACACTCTGCCTAAGAAGCCACAACATCAGAATGCCAAGCACAGCTGGTGACCCACTGGTAGGAGCTACCTTTGGTGGCAGGGAACCATGGAAAAAGTAGCCACACAGAGCAGAACACTTGGATAGCAGGCCCCACAGGAAAGAATAACAAAGCAAAGCCAAATACCTCACACCATCAGTCCCACAAAGAGTCTCAGCATCTACCACTCAGGACCACAACAAGGTACTCAGATCCCCCTCTTGCTTAGTGACCAGCTAGAGAACCACCATATACAACGTACAAAGAGCCCAGGCTCAACCATAACAGACATACACCGATCTCCACAGACATCTTACGAAGAAAACCCACAGAAGGCACACACAAACACACATCAGCAAAGTGCTAAAGCAAGCAATAGATTTTTGACATCATGATGTGGATGATGGGAATGGCTGAAACCTAGAAGACTGACCACACCATTTGCAGGGCTAAGAGAGTAGGAAGCCTCCCACCACCATGGAGAAAAGGCAGAATGACCCAGCTGCTGCCTAAACACTATAAAATCAAACAAGCTTCTGCCACGCCATCCAGCAACAAGACTCTGATATTTACCCAAAGGAGCTGAAAACGTATGTCCGCAAAAACCTGCACATGGGTGTTTATAGCAGCTTTATTCATAATTGCCAAACTTGGAAACAGCCAAGATGTCCTTTAGTTGGCGAAGGGATAAATAAACCGAGGCCCATCCAAACACTGGAATATTGTTCAGTACGAAAGCAAAATGAGCTATCAAGCCAAGAAAAGACATGGAAGGGACTTAGATGTGTTTTTATGGAGTGAAAGGAGCCACTCTGAACAGGTCACATGATGTACAATCCCATCTCCGAGACATTCTGGAGAAGGCACAGCTATGGAGACAGGAGAAAGATCAGTGACTTCCAGGGCCTGGGGACAAATAGGGATAATTAGACAGTGTACTGAGGACTCTTGGGCTGGGGAGCCAAGCCTCTCAGCATGGCTCTACAGTGGTGGGAAGTGCTGTTATCTGAACGTAAAGGCTGTCTGGTTCCAGTATGTTCCATGAATGTGTAGTCACAGTGTGTTTGTTAGTGAATGGTGCAAGCCACAGGCTCCAGTTGACAATCATGTGGGAGTGGAAGTCTATCTACTGTGACTAGCAAACCACTCTCTTAAAGGTATTGATAATGGGAAAGGTTGATTCCTGTGAGAGGGAGGGGCATGTGGGAAATTTTGCTATGAGTCTAGGCTACTTTAAAATATTAAGGGCTTGTAAGGGGGATGGGTGAGGAAATGACACAGCAGTTAAGAGCAGAGGCTCCTCTTGCAGACGACCAGGGCTGTTTTCAAACACCCGTGGCTTAAAACTGCCTATAATTTCAATTCCCAGGGACACAACATTTCTTCTGACCTCCGCAGGCACTATGCACACATGCAGTGCATGTACCTATGTGCAGGCAAAGCATCCATACATATAAAATAAATATGTCTATTTATTTTAATTTAGGGGCTGTTAAACATTGTCAGTCAGACATATTATTTGGTCATAGGTTTTTCTGCTCTTGGTCTTCTTGAAGTATCCTTCACGTCTTACAACAAATCGATGGTGGCTCAGTGTTGGACATGCTAAATAGTACCCCCTCTCTGCTGAAGGACAGAAAGGGAAGGTAGACAAGGTGGATCCAGACTACTCATCAGAACTGAAGTGGTCTGTCTGTCTGTCTGTCTGTCTGTCTGTCTGTCTGTCTGTCTGTCTCAGACCTCAGCCTGTTGCTCTGAGGTGCAGATCAGAAGGCCAGTAAGCTCCCAAGACAGTGTGCCTGAGCACATAGCCACCTTCAAGACAGTACTAGGATTGCTAAAGCCTTGGGATGGGGTTGTGGGCAGAGCAATCACTAAGAAAAAATTATGTACACTCAATTTGACTGACACACCTTACTTCATGTCCCAAGAGCAGGAGGCTCATTGTGAACAGTGGTGTCACATGTACCTCCACTGCCTTGTGTGCCAGGGTTTTCCTCAGCCCTTCATCGTGTACAACCCCTGCCCTGGAGCTGCCACACAACCACCATACCTTGGTCCTGGTCAGATCTCACTGGCATCCTTGGCTTTCAAACCTCATGTCTAGCACTTCAGGAAAAGCGAGTAGTCGCCAGTGCCCTCTGGCCTTCTGAGCACCGATGTGTGAACCATTTTTCACTGCTTCTTCACTGTGCCCCAAACACTTCCTGCCATCCCTAATGTTGCCTCGGGTCCCTCCCCACTGCCAACCCTAATGTTGTCACAGGTTAAATGACTGCTCATTGACATCTTTCTGATTAGGGACCACCAAGTCACCACCAAGAGTGTCCCGGCCCTACCTCAGTTCAGTCTGATCTCTCAGTCTCATTTCAGTGAGGTCATCTGTCTTCCTGAAAGTACAGACCTACTCCCCACAGGTTTGCTGGGATCTGGAACATCTTCCTGCCTGCCCTGCGATATCAGTCATCATCGGAAACAGTAGGCTCACCTGTTCAGTGCTTTCCTGTCTCTCTTCTCTTAGAGTGAAAACTTAGAGTGTCTAGCTTGCACAGTACTTTATCTATGTCCTCACACACTTCTGGGTGGGCATGAGTTATAAAGCACAGTGCCCAGCACGGGGCTTACACACCAAACCTGCTATGTGTAAGGGTAGTACAACCTTCATTTTCCTGTCTGTTGCTTATCTGTTACTAAAGTGACCATGAGACCAAATACCCTAGAGAAAGCTGAACTTAACGAAGACATGGGAGAAGGGAAACTTACTCATCACTCCAGACATCCCCGCTGAGCCCCAGAGAAGCCCTACCTACTGCAGAAATGTCTGCCTGTGTCCACAGCTCTCTCCATGGGAGACAAGCATCAGACACTCAAGTGAGTTTCCTGATTCTGTAGACCTTGCCTGTTAATAACTTCTGTTCTGGAGTCCAGCACCACAGTGTCAATGGTGCAATGGACCCAGCCAGAATACACATAGGGTGTTATCAGTTCTCCCTTGGTCATCAACTCAAGACCACTTATGGTGCAAATTCTACCCCTGGGCCCTCCATATAACTCTGCCCATCTCTGGGAGCAGGTCTAGATGATAAGGCTTTCTCACGTGGAATAGCATTGGCCCATCTACCTTGTGACTCACACCTGCAGAATTTCTTTCTGAACCTCCGTATCTATCAATCTGGTGATCCCTTTGTTACCCTGGCTTCTGTGGTTTTCACTTGCCTGGCTCTCCACTCATCCCCACACTTCCACCCACCACAGAAACACTTCACTCTTCTCTCTACTGCTGCCCTGAAGTCCAACTGCCTGTAGCATTTATTCCTCGGACTCCCTGGCTATCAGCTGGACAGGGGCTCTGTGCATCCTATAGCTCGGCCAGGAACCTCCAGGGTGTGTCCTGCATTGCTTGGCATGGGTCCTCTTGGTAGGGAATTCATGTTTCCTGACCCAGCCTGGGAATGGTAGAAACATGTGCAGTCACTTCTGGGTTTAATAGGAAGGGCCATTTGGCTGAAATGAGCAGATGTGCCTTCATCTGGGTTTCACCTACATGTTGCTGAAGGTGTCCAAAGTGCCAAGCAAAACAGGTTGCCTGTTTCTGATAATAGTCTGTCTGGTTTGGGCAGAATGTACAGCAGTGTCCAGGAGGCTGGTTCTCTAGAAATCCCACCCCTGACCATAGAAAACAAGCTGCCTGCCACAGGTGTTACACACATGTTACACACGTGTTACACAGGTATAACACAGGTGTCAGGTCTGATGCCTGAGTCCCAAACTTTTCCCTATGAGCATATATACCTACATAGCTTGAAGGCACACATGTACAAACACATGTCTATAGACAGCAGCCACAAACCCATGTCCACTTGACTCTGCCTCTTTACAGTGGGAGAAAGATTCTGAGCTGGGTAGGGGTTCATAGGGCCACAAGGTATAGAAATAGAGGCCTCAGAGTAGATCAGCAAGGCAGACAAGCTGGGGTAAGAGTAGGGTCACAGGGTTCAGATGTCAGCTTCTATCTCACTATTGGGAGGCCAAGTGAGTAGTGAGCCCCCTTCTCTTCCTCCCTTCATCTTTCCTTCCCTTATTTTCTTCTCCTCCTTCTCCTTCTCCTTCTCCTTCTCCTTCTCCTTCTCCTTCTCCTTCTCCTTCTCCTTCTCCTTCTCCTTCTCCTTCTCCTTCTCCTTCTCCTTCTCCTCCTCTTCTCTCTCTCTCTCTCTCTCTCTCTCTCTCTCTCTCTCTCTCTCTCTATCTCTCTCTCTCTCTGCCCCCCTCTCTTTTTTTATTTCTTTGGGTCTGTAGCCAATACTGTCCTAGAACCCAACTAAGCCTCTAATCCTCCTGCCTCAGTCTTGGGAACCTCTCCCCAGAAGCATTTTCCAACAGTCAGTGCTTCCTGCCCACACTGCCCGTTCCAAGGGGCTGGGTGTCATCTCCCATAGTAAAAGAGGTCCCCAGATTCTGGAATCCACTCTGAGTTGGGGATGAGAACTCTCTTGTCATTGCACAAAACTATACCACTGCAGGCTCCAGAGAGAGAGAGCACTCCTTTTCACAACACTTTGTCCTCAGTGATCAGTCTCTCTCTGTGCATCACTTGCAGACCCCCACCCTCTCCGCCCACAGCCTCCCACCACTTAAGCTGAATTTGAGAAAGCAATTGAAAACTCTTATGTATGCGGGGTCTCCACGACTCCTCATTTTTGCATGCGCTTGGTGGAGTTGAGGGGTTCCGTGCTGAGGCGCTTTGCTCATTATGTCTTTCTGGTGGGGCTCACTTTCAAGGTCAGGACAGCTGCCTATCTCTCAGTGCTCACCCCGCAAGCCAATCTCCAGGCCTCCCCGTCCCAATCGGGTGCTCTCTCAAGCATGAACTATCAAATTATTGTCAATTCCGGCTGATTTTCTAACAGACAATGGAAAAACTCTTCTGTGGACTCGGTGTGTGAGTCCTACCCACTTTCTTATTTATTCAAAAATAACAGTGAAAGGTCACGGGCCCAGCACACGCAGTTAGCTCTTTGCTGTTTATTGAGTTTTTATGCTTGGTTTAAAACTGAATTACTGGGGCATAAAGCGAAAATGCATTTATGCCCTTCAGGAAAATCTGTACATAAAAATTAAATTGTATTATGAAAAGCAGAGAGAGCCATGTGGGATGCTCCGAAGGACTGATTAGGAGATCAAATGCCTGTGAGGACCAGGTCTGATTGCTCAGGCTAGTCTCCGCAAGTACAGTTTTGTCATTTAGAATGATCACCTAGAGGCCCCTCCTCATCCTGTGGGCACAATGTCGGATGGGTGTTTGTGGGACAGATGGGGTTGACAGATAGGGTCAGAGTGGCAGGGCCACAAAGAGCACCCCTTCATCAGAGATCCTTCATTCATTAACAAATGCCTCAAAACAGAGTTCTCGGGCCTTGTACTTTGTGACTGTGTCTCTAAGGGTCTGAAGTCGATCTGAGGTCTGGCACAATCCAGGAAACAGGGTGGGGGAATTCCATGGGTACAGAGAAGCCCTAGGCTTGGTCCTAGATCCTGAGAACAGCGGCCAGGCAGGGCCCTTGGACTACAAGTGCTCCTGAATGCAGCCCCAGAGAGGTAGTCAAGACACTTGGCTCTTACTTAGAAGGGGGGCTTTAAAATGAGAGAAGGCATAAGGATATTCCAATGGGAGTGGGCTTTGGGGGTATACAGCTGCCATGGAGTCACCATGCAAGGTTTCTTTGACAGGAGTCCATATATGTCTGGCAGGCATGTTCAAGGGTGTTTTATTGGCTCCTTCCATTTAGCACAGACTCCAAGAGGTTCCAGTACTAGAGAATATGGATGTTGGCTCTTCCTCAAGTGACCAACAAGTATCTTAGCTGGCCTGGGCCAGAGAGAAGGAGCTGTTTCCATGTGGATGATGGAGCCAGGAAGTTCAACATTGCCACACCCACCTGCTGCTATGGAGACTCTAAGCCCAGGGTCACAGCATCCAAGAGAATAAGGTCCATGTTTCCAGAGGTAGACACTGCTCATGGTCTGGCTATTTTCTACAATGGTGAGCACAGTGCCCCAAACCCTGGCAGTTTCTCTCTTACCTATCTGGTCAGTGGAAGGCTTAAATATCCCTACTGTTATAGAGATCAGAATAACAGCTCTTGGTCTGGGGCCAGGAGGCTGCCAGAGAGTTTGGGGTGGTTGGGCTCGGCACACAAGAACGTTCTTGGAGCTTTTCAGGTTTTATATTTTTTCTACAAGAGTCAAAATATGTCCCCAGATATAACACCAAGGCTAGAGCCACGTAGGACTCCTGCGGCTTGAAGCCAGTCAAGGAGAAGCTGTTCTTCGGGTGCAGGTGCCAGCTACAGACTGTAGTGTAGCTCACTGGCTGCACTGCAGTACCAGAGAAGGGACCCGCAGGTGGTAAATGAATCTACCCTTTAGGGCAAAATAGGAAGAATGATTTACTGAGCAGACAGCAACGGAGCAACAAGCTGGGCGGTGACTAGAGCAATTCCAGGAAGAGGGAGTGGGCTGCAGGAGCTCCATCTGGGAGAAACAACACGTGTGCAGTCAGGTGAGCTTTTGAGTGCGTTTCCTGGCATATCATTCACACCGAATGAAGGAGAATGGTTCGGCTCTCGGAAGTTAGTATGGTACAATTTCCAATCTTGTGATTTCTGCCATGCAAATAGGGGCCATGTAAATCAGAGTTATGCAAATAAGGGCGGTCCAATATCTTCAAATCGATCTTAGTCAAAAGGCCAGGTCACAGGGCACACTGCAGGTCAGATTACCACATTCCTCACCTAGGGGTTTGGGATTCTTGCACTGAGCTTATGAAACACACAGATGGGAACCAGGTCTACTTTCTGGTCCCTTCTGAGTTGCCAAGTAACAATGGCAGTGAGAAGGCTAGGAGGGAGTGACACGGTACCAAGCAGGCATGTTATAAGAAATGATTATTTTGTAAGCCTTTTTGAATTATAGATTAAAAACATAGGTTCAGAAGGAGGGAGTGTGGGTGGCATTCTCTCCTAGAGATGGGTTAGAGAATACTTCCCACCCTACCTTTCTTGAGTTTGACCTCCAGGAGCTGGGAAGTCCTCTGTGTGTTTATGCACAGAGCCACGACCTGCAGCTGCTCTTCTGAGATCCAAGTAAGCCTGAGTAACCCCAGGAGCAGGATCTAGGCTCTGAGGTCCTACCTACCCTGCCTACAGGTTTCCTGTCAGGGAGGGGTCCCTACCAACTCCACACATCAGCGTCACTCTTCACCAAGCTGCTGATTTGACCTCCCCGCATCCCCAGAAAGGTCACAGTGTCCAGTTACCCATGGCTCTGAAACTGAAGCAATTTCCAAACGGAGAGAAGACTTTGCTCCATCTGAGCCCCAACTGCACCCAGTGATCCTGCAGCTAATGAAACATTTTTAGCTCCCCAATGCTTGCTTGCTCCTGAGCCTTCAATCAATGGAGATCATTCTAGCCCTTGACTGGCAAATTAATAGACTCGCCCTGGCCTTTCCCGGGAGTTTATGACTTAGAAATGACTGTGATGGTTCCATCCGGATGGAACAGGGCTGCCTGTCCATGGTGGGGAGACTCAGCTGGACAGAGGATGATCAGCTTCTCAGAGGCAGGCAGAAGCCTCATTTCTCACTCTCCACTTGCTGGCTTATCCCTGCAAGACAATGCACTTATGCCTAGACATCAGCACATTTCGATCCTGTCAGCACAGATGCACCAGACATGCAATGTGATATCATCAAACATGAGAACGATTCTGTACACACTCGGATCTATTCTCTTCTACAGTCATCTCTGTATTCTCTTCTGCAGTCATCTCTAGCCCCTTCTGAAACAGTTTTACAGGTTATCTGGGTATTTTCCACAGAAATTATCTCTTTTAAAAATTATGCATTCCCACCCCATGTATGGGCATACCTGGGAGGCTTGATCTTGACATGTCTAAGACCTGATACCACTGGCAAAACAGGGTAGCTGTGACTTGCTCCAAAACAGGACCTGTGTCCTGATACTTGATCTGAGATTTAAAAATTCTGGCCTCTCATCTTATCTCACTCCACCCCACACCCCCAACTCCATAATTAACAGCAACCACTGAGCTCAAGGTATCCCTGGGGAACACAATGATCCAATTTTTCTTCCTGCCTCCTGTCTTTTCCCTAGATGGCGTCTTTGCAGACACTGGACCATTTGCTCTCTCTGCATAGATACCTCACACAACCAGGGTGTTGCTACCTCAGTGTTGGTGGCCATGAATTCCAGACTTTCACAAGTATGGCTTCCAAGCTGATTCTTCTAGCTCTAAAAGCCTTAAGAACTTAAGGCTTATGGCTTCAAGCTTTCAAACTCAGAGGCTTATTGCTTGGGGCTTAGGGAGCCAATATACAGCAGCTGGAGCTACAGCCCCTGAGATCTGGGTGCTGGGATCCTTGGCTCCTTAATCCCTGGCAGCTTTCTGGAACTGTCTTGTGACTTAGGTCTTCAATCTTTGTGGTTTGGGCTCCATCTCCTGCTCTTCTAGACTTCTCCCACCTCCATCCTTCTGTTCTGAGTCTCAGTTTCTGCCCTCAGTCATTCTGGAATGCTATAGCTGTTTTTTTTGTGTGTGTGTGTGTAACAGCTCAGAGCTTTGCATATCAAGAAGGTTCTTGCTTTTCAGTGAGTCTCTAGAATTCTTTGATATCAGCAGATTTGAGGAGTTAAAGGGCACCACAAGAACTTCCAGTTCTTGGGTACTGGAACAAGGAATTTGATGGAGACTTCTCAACAACAGTAAGCAAAGCCGGAGACTCTTAAGAAAGAGTTCACTTGCAAGGGAAAGGAAAAGGAATAATCTAGAAGCTCAAATCCTGCACCAAAAACGGATTCCTGTCTGCTTCCTTTGTACAGCACAGGCTTCTTGCACATGCTCTGTCTGTTACATATCAGAAGATGTGAGGTCATGCCGAGCTTTCTTTGCCAATAGGTCTCTTTGTTTGCTTGCTCCTTTTGCATCCTCTTTGTAAGGTCTTCTAGAGCTCCCTCACTGCCTTCTCACCTCATCCTTAGCTGCTTCCTGGATGCTCTGCCACTGCTTTTGCCTCTGGTGCTAAGGCTAGAAGCCTCAGGGTCTTGTCTTCTTATATCAAGCCAAGACTGATGTATCTTTGAAAAAGACCACAGTGGCAAAGAGAATATTCAGGAAAGGCCATTATTAGGGAATTGCAATACCAAAGGGAGAGGGAGAGACAACTCCCAGATTCCTCTGATAACACTAAGACATAGCTAAAGAAAAACGGGATGTACCTCTCTCTGCCTGGATGCTATCCCACCAACCAATGCATTTACACCAATCACTAACCTCCCACCATACCAATCACAGACTTGGGTCTGAGTCCTAGGTAGAAACAGCGGCAGAGTGAATGAGGCCAGTCTTGACTGGAGTGGAGTCTTCCAAAGCTGATGGGTGAGAGATATCCGAAGCAGTCTTGAGTGGAACTGGACCCCCGTTCCTGTGTGGCACCTGTGGCTGCTGTGTGGGCAGAGCTCATTCCAGGCTGAGTACAGCTTCCTTTAGGCATCTGTGGTTAATGACAGCCCAGTCAGACATCAAAAGAGGCAGGCTTAGAGGACACCAGTCAATCAAAAGGTCAAGCTTCTGACAGCTTTGGTTATTTGAAGGACATGTAAACCTTAAGGGGAGCTCACAGTGAAGACTTGTCATTAATGATGGCATATGCATGCGTGCGTATGTGTGCATAGAGGCCAGAGGACAGTGTTGGGTGTCATTCCTCAGGCACTATGCTATCATATGTTGAGGTAGGATCTTTACTGACCTACTGGCCTAGAAATCACAAAGTAGGCTAGGCTAACTGACCACACAGTCCCAGGGATCCACCTATCTCCACCTTCCCAGTAATGGGATCACAAGTGGGTACCACCACGCATTGCTTTTTGCAATTGTTTTTAGGGATTGAATTTAGGTCCCTGTCGTTGTTAGGCAAGAGCATTGCCAGCTGAGTATCTGCCCAACTCATCCTCAAATTCTCACCCTCGTGATAGCTTCTCTTAGTGATGGAGGATTTTCATCTGCAGCCCCTAAACCAGCTCCACTGACCCCTTCTCTGCTCTGCAGCATCCTGAGCTTTCTTGCTCACCCATCAGCAGGCACAGTAAGGTCAGACTCGCCTTCAGTCATACTCAGCCATGTGGTTTGGAACTCTGTGCACTGAAATCTTCTTCTCTTCCTTCTCCTTCTTCTTCTTCCTCTTCTTCCTCTTCCTCTTTTTCTTTTTCCTCTTCCTCTTCCTCATCTTTCTCTTCCTCCTCTTCTTCCTTCTCCTCCTTTTCCTCTTCCTTCCCTTTCTCCTTTCTTTTCTTTCTCCTCCACTCTCTTTGGTCCTCCCCAGTCAGATCCTTAGAGACCCTGCTCCCACTGAGCATTGCCCTTTCAAGGCTCCCACATTTGTTGAATCCATGGCTGCCTCCTTGTCCTCCTCAGGTCCTTGAAGCCACACATCCTCTCCCCTCACTCCATCAACAATGGCAAACTTCATCTGCTGTCTTTCTTGTGAAACACTAGAAAGCCCTGGACCTGACATCACTTTGAGGTGCATTCTCTCTATTTCCCAGGATTCTAGCTCTTAAAGATGGGGAGCTGACTGGGGTTTGCTCCACACAGCTGACCAGTGTGACACAGAACAATTGAAAGTTTACACTTGCCAGATAAGCAGTGAGTGGCTCCCAGATACACTGTACCATCATCCTGAGTGCTGAGCTGTCTGCTCTCTCCTTCATCTTGCCAACAGTAGCTCAGAATCAAGGACCCAAGAATGTATTCTTTCCTCTAAAACCATCGGCACCTTCCATATTTCTAAAATAAAGCTGAGTGCAGCACCCAGCAAGGCTGTAAGCTGGTTTCTCTCAAGAGCTGTTCCAGTCATGGAGACTAGAACTGTCCAGGGTAGGGAGAGTCTCTGATGAGGTGCCTGGCATTTATCCCCTTGGCTGGGACAGTAAGTTTTAATTATAGAGCCTTAGCATGCTTCTAAATGGAACTGGTGGGAAATGTTAAACACTGTCTCAGAAAGCAGTTAACCTCGACAACAGCCGACTCTGATAAACAAGAGTGAAATTAGCGGATGTCAGTTGTGCTTAAAGCTAGAGATGATTGTGTGGGAGTTCGGCCAGTCGCTCTGAGTCCACACTGGTCCCTTGTCAAGAACACCACATAGGCACCTGCAAGGACAGGCTGTGAAGGACTGGCTGGCATCACACTAGCTTTCAGAACATTGGCTTTGTTGACCGGCAATCACAGAGGACCCCAAAGGCCAGACCACGTGTCCTTTATTCTCCCAAGAGGTCATAGGAGGTGAGAACAGCCAGATTCAAGGGTGTTCTAGTTCACTTCCCCTCCGTATTCAAGTGTGTTCTTCAGCTCCTCTACGTACCTGGCATTGCTTAGTGGCCAGAACAAGAGGCCTTGTATTCACTACCTCATCGAATTGCCAGGCTGCGTGGCTGCAGCTCCTATGGTTGCCACTGACGGGTGTGGATGCAGAGAGGAGAGACTAACCCTGCTCACAGGAAACTCAACTCTGGTCAGAAAGCAAGTCTTGGCACCTTATGCAAAACTCAGGAATTGTAACGAGAGTTACTAGGAGCTGGACTCAAATGCCAGACAACACTGGACACACAGATAATCTTAGCATCCAGCCCCCCATCTCCACTGTGGTCAGCCAGTT
This sequence comes from Rhabdomys pumilio, assembly GCA_030674055.1. Classification (NCBI taxonomy): domain Eukaryota; kingdom Metazoa; phylum Chordata; class Mammalia; order Rodentia; family Muridae; genus Rhabdomys; species Rhabdomys pumilio. The sequence continues at coordinate 14,925,625 of JANHMN010000012.1, forward strand.
TGTGTGGGTGGACTTGGCTACATCTGGTCCCTCAGGCCATGATATCATGGAGTGTGATAAAGGGCTGTCGCATAGTCCTGAGTAAGGAGAGACATCAGACACTTTACAATGAGCTGCTAGATTGAACTAAAGTTGGGCTTCCTTACTTTGCTTGTTTCTTTATGTTCTTTAATAGTTTGCCAGGCTTGTGTTGATATTTGTTTCATCAGCTAAAGAGCCAAGGGCCCTCACAGTGCCATGATGACCCATTCATAGTCTGCAGGCTAGTGTAACAAGGCGGTGTAAACTTCTCTGGTGGCATTCTGGGACATGGAACCAGCTTTGTGACACACAGCTTCCTCCTTTCCCTGGTAATCTGCTCGTCATGTAAAGACATTGAAAGCAAGACCATCATGACTTGTATGCTTTTGTCTTTACTGGTTAGTTATATTTTCTGGCACTGCTAATGGGGTGCTGATTTTCAGGTGGACACACACACACACACACACACACACACACACCTCACTGGCCCATTTTATCTTTAAGCCTTTTGTTCTCATCCCTGAAAAAACAAGCATTCTGCGATTTCGTCCCACAGCCTTCTAGCCACCTCTTTTAGTTTTTAATATTGTATTAATTATTTGAGAATTTTATATAGTGTATGTTGATCATATTCACTCAACTCTTTTCTTTAACACCTAGGTTCACCTCTGTCTCTTCCATCCAACTTCCTGGCCTCTCACTAATAATAATCTAATCACTCCTTGGCTCCATGTGGGCTTCCCATATACTCCTAGGTGTGGCGCCATCTACTGGAGCTGATCGACCTATCAGGAGCAACACCCTTCAAGAACATGGGTTTCCCTCTCCTTGGAAGTCATCAACTGCCCATAGAAATTCATTTAGGAGTGAGTACTTACGAATCCCTTCCAACTCGCTTCTAGTCTTTTTAAAGCTCTTGCTAAAATGTGGCTCAGTTTGTAAAGGGCTTGCTTTACAGAGAAAGGAGCTGAGTTCAATCCCCATAGCCGGCATTTAAAAAAAAAAAAATCCAGGCATAGTGGTACACATGGTGAATGTTTATCATTGCATGGGGAGACAGAGACAGGAAGAGCCTTCGAGCTGGGTCGTCAGATAGCCTAGCCTACTTGTTAACCTCCAAGCCAGTGAAAGTCTGAAGTGTACTCTCTCTGTCTCTGTCTCTGTATGTATCTCTGTCTCTGGGTCTCTGTCTGTCTCTGTCTTTGTCTGTCCCTGTCTGTCTTTCTGTCTGTCTCTGTCTCCTGTGCATACAATTTGTTTTGCTTACGTGTATGTTGGGTGCAGTAACTTAAATCTTCTTGCAACACTGTCTTCAGGAGATCTGTGTGAGGCTCTTTTAAGCAGAAGAGACATATTCCTGGCTTTCCTACCCTCTTGGAGAGGACTGGCCCCCCAGTGACCTACTGCCCACCCTGATTGGAGGGATGGCACAGGACCTCAGGTCTGAGCATCATAACTCTAGGTGGTCCAGATCCTCCACCCTTGACCCCAGCCACCCCTGCATCACAGAGCATCTAGGCACCTGCTGCCAGACTAGAATTGAAAAGCTCACCTGGTCACCTCCTCTTCTCTGGTAATCAATGCATTTGCCACTGGAGGTCTCCTCTCCCTTAAGCTGTCTCCCTCTATCTAGTCCTCTTCTCCATTTGAGCTCCTAATTCGGTAAGCCTTCTCACTGCTCTGACTATCGATTGCTTATTCAGTCCAGCTCTTACAAACAACCTCCCCCAGCCTGTCTAATCCTTGCACAGTGACCTTCACACAGAGACGCCTTCCGCCTTCATGGCTGCGCACACATTTACTGTCAAGGGCTCTGAGTCCCGAGGGACATGGGATGGGTGTTCACGTTGAGCCCTGAACCATGTGCTGGTGGGCAGAAGGTTTGACATTCTCTCCTTCATCGCACGGATAAAGCTTGTGTGGAAAGAAGCTCTGAAGACATTCCCTGAAGTGAAATGAGAGTTTTGTCCCCAGTCACTCTCTTAGTCATATCACTTAGATATGGGGGTCTTTAAACAGACGGCTCCTTGGAGTATCCGGGTGATCTAAGGCACGTAGCTCAAAGACCTGCCTCTTCCTTGTGACTCACTCTTGTGAGAATGCACAGATATCTTGCTTGAGCATCAGCCAAGCTGTGGCAAATAAGAAGCAGGGACCAACCTCTCCCTGGAATCCTCCAGAGGCCTTAATGGTGCAGAAGACAACCAGAAGATAACCCTCAGTTATCATGCCCATCATCCAGGAGAAAGAAAGGCCTTTGGGGGCTCAGTGGCACAAACTGAGTTCACAACAAAAGATGAACCCACATATCTACCAACCTACTAAGGGTAAGACACAGCAAATCTGCTGGGCTCTAGACCAACCTTGGTCTTCAAGTGTTGGACAGAAGCCGAGTGTGAAGTCAAGGCTGAGAAACTACTGTATTCTAGTAGTGGGCACCAAACAGAAGAGAGCGTGACCCAGAAGACAGACCCAGGCTGTGCTGAGGGGTGAGGACTGAAGGAACAGGGATCTGAGGCAGATTTTTGGCCAGCTAAAGCCAGAGCAGAGGTCACATGGGTAAGAGATGTTGTTCCCACTGTGGAGAGCAAGTTAAAGCCAGCCTGACCTGTATAGAGCCCATGTGCTATTTTGGTCCCTTGAGAGAAAACGGAGCTGAGCACTCTCTGCATGGCCTCCTGGGCTGGAGCAGGCAGCAGAGAATTTCAACATCTAGAGGCAGGGAGGACTGTGACAGGATAGTGGTCAGACTAGAGACTGCTCAAAGGGTAGAGGTGGGGGTGGGGCTGGGGCTGTAGAAGTTTTTGTTTGTTTTTTGGTTTTTTTTGTTGTTTTTTTTTTTTTTTAATTTTTGTCTTTTTAAACAAAACTATGTAGTTCAGAGCTTTTATCATGGTCATAGGACCCTTGAGGAACAAAGGCATCTTTACTAAGGGGCCTGGGAATCAAGACTGGCACCCTGGGCCAGAATCACAGGCTCTTGCTGGTTTGCTTGCTTTTGGTTGAGAGATGGATGTGAGTCCACAGAACAAAGGTGCCCAGATCCTGTTGTGTTTAAGAGCTTTGCAAGATCAGGATCATGTTCTGAACTGAGAAAAGAAGTTGATGCAGTTCATGAGTGAGGTCGGGGGTTCCAAGGGATGATCCTGCCTGCTGTCACACTGAAGGAGAGGACCTCTTCGTCATCTGCTTCCTTTGAAGACCAATAAACACTCAGGTCTCAAACTTGAGGCCAGCTCAGCAGAGACATCCCCTGCCATTCCCTCTTTCCCAATGCTCCTGGAAGGTCTCCTCTCTGCCTGGGAAGACCCAGGAAGTTGTAGACTTGTTGTCTGCTCATCCTGGGGTGTTCATGGTCACTACCACCATTGACATCCAGGGCTGTTATCACAGGATCCTGCCTCTGCCTGGCCCTAGGACAGGACATAGAGCAGAGTACCAAGCTTGTGTCCTGTGAGTTATCTTGGGCCAAATCCTGAGGCTTCCCTCTAGGGAAATAAATGACTCATTCACACTACACTCTTAGAGGAACTCAGCAAAGCCCACAGCAGATGTAAATGTACCTACTCACCCTGCCCCTCTCCCTGCCACTGGGCCCAGACATGGCTTACTTCTTCCACACTTCTAGGACCTTCTCCCTACCTTACCCTAATAGCGTGATCCTGGGGTATTTGGGGTGAGGGGAATGACAGGTCTGCTTTTGAATTCTACCCTGGGCAAACATAGAAGGACTGACCCTCCATCTTGGTGTCTTCACAGTCAAGGACAGCTGTGACTGGAGCTTACTCATTCATGCTCAGTCCCAAGGCAGTTCCTTTATATAACCTGCCATATTTGGCATTGAAGACGCCTGGTGGCCATTTATTTCAAATTCTGTCTATTTCCCCTCTGTTTTTATTCTGGCCTCCTACTGTTTGCTCTCTTTCTGCTAGCATCTCACAAAAGCTTACGCGCAGCCTCAGCACCTCAATACAAGTGCTAGCTATCTTCTTGCAGCATGCGACACTCTAGAGCGGCTGTCATGGTACTCAGAGCCTTTTGTCATTCTGGATTGTCCCTTCTTTCTCTCAGCTGCCTTTGAAATACGACATCCTAGTGATCTCTCTCAATTGGCCCAGTCACTTCCTATGGGATGGACCGGAACAATGCCTAGGTCTGGTTCCAGAGGGCTCCCTTCTCTCTGCTAATCACACTATTCTAGATCACAAAAGACATCAATTCCTAGAGACTCTTTGCGCACCCTGGCTCTCCACAGAATAAATCGACTGCAAAGGGTGGGGCTGTCTCCCAGCAGCCCGTGGTAACAGCCACCTTTGTCATCGCAGCCTTGGCTTTTCAGCCCAACTGCAGGTCCCTGCTGCATTTGTTCCTCCAAGCATGTGTCATCCGCATTCTTCATCCAGCAGTCCCCAAACTGGCCACTTTGTGCCCAAGGTCACATCCATCATGCTCAGCAGTGGCAAGTCAGTAGCTGCCCCTCTGCACCTCCCCGCCACCCAGTACACACACAACTCGTCATTGTACTCACAACCACATGAATGGTTGCCCAGTTTCCTGCTTAGAGTGTGGGGTGAGCTTTGCAGAGGTTCCTGGCTCCCCATATCAGACAATGAACCAGCTGGTGCCTCAGTGGGCACGTGCACAGGCTGGATGGGAAAGAGTAGAAGAGGACATGGAGCCTCCGGGAACCACCAGGGAGCCTTCCCAGCCCCAGTGACAGCCCCAGTGTCAACCCCTTGCCTATCTAGCCATCAGTAAGTCTGTCTCTTCATTAGCATTCCCATCTGATAGCAGTATGCATGATGCCCGTGGACCAGGTAGTCTTCACATCATCTTCCTCTTTCTAATTGTCTATAGCCAGGGTCTTAGAAGGATGGCAGTCCTCCATTCCTTCCCAATCACTTTCCCAAGCCTCCAGGTAGGATGATAGGAGGTCCTTGTAGGATTCTGTCTTTACATGCCTCATTGTTCTTGTGGGTCTCTCTTTGCCCCCACTGGCTTTCTCCACACCCCTAGGGTGGGGAAATGGTACAGATTCCTGACACCAGATTCCTCTCCCCCCCCACAGGAACACTTTCTCAGACTCTCCCTCTGCCTCTTTCTCTCTTTCTCTGTCTCTCTCATTTCTTTATACTTCTCTCCCTTCTCTACTCCATCCTTTCTCTCTCTTTCATTTTCTCTATATTTATAGAAAGGTTCATAAGATAAAGTAATGAAACAATATGTCAGCAAATGCTTAACATTTGTCACATTAAACTTTAGGTACAGTAATATGCCCTGTGCCTCCTTTCTGTCCAGAACATTCTGAAAACCCTGCTCTCCTCTATCCTGAATACACCTTCTTGGGCATCTATGTGCCCATAGAAATTGCTGTCTTCTCTGTTCTCTAGTCTGTCATTTTTTTCTTTCCATAATGTATGTTTTTATTTACTTTGCATCTCAATTGAAGCCTCCCTCCCCATACAGCCCTTACAAATCCCTCCTCCCCCTGTTATCCCCTCCCCTTCTCCTCAGACAAGGGAAAGCCCCCATTGAGTACCACCCACCCTGGGACATCTAGTCCTAGTAGGACTAAGTTCATCCTTTCTCACTGAGGCCCAACCAGGCAGTCCAAGTAGGAGAAGGAGATCCAGTGGTAGGCACCAGAGTCAGAGACAGCTCCTGCTCCAATTGTTAAGGGACCCACTTAAAGATCAAGGTGTACATCTGCTACAAATATGAGGGTGGGGTGGCTAGGTTCAGCCCCTGCATGCTCTTTGGTTGATGGTTCAGTCCTTGTGAGCACCCATGGACCTAGGTTAGTTGTTTCTGTAGGTCTTCCTGTGGTGTCCTTGACCCCTCCTAGCTTGTCATTTTAATCACAAGGTAACAGGCACGGGTTTGGGCTTTTTTACACCATATGGAAAAAGACCATCCAGTCTGTGATCATATACACCTCAACCCAAAACAGGGCAGATGTTCCCAAGGGCAAGCTACACATTAACCACTAAATGTGACCCAAGCCCAGACACTAGCTCAATGATGATGACCTGCCACATTTCTGCTGCCTCAGCCTGTACCAGCATGGGATGCTACTCTCTAAGGATAATAGGATGTGTTGAAGGCATTTGGGTTATCTGAAGCTGCAGCTGACCCACACCCAAAGGATAGCTGAGAAGGTGGGCTTATCCAGTTCTTGACATGCAAGTTTTTTCTGAAGTTAGGTTCCCATTCTGAGACCCATGGCCCCATCACTGTGCCCTACGCTGGACTTGAGTTCCCTGAGGACTCTGTGAGTGCTGAGGCCACCTTCTACCATAAGATGGAATGGCTATATCTCCAGAACTTGCCATGGATTCAATACCATAGTCAACACCTCAACTGTAGGACCTTAGAGGTCCTGTGGAACCAAGTGACAGTTTCTCATCTACTCCGATCGAAGTGTTATTCTAGGATGAGAAGGCAAGAGAAAGGTCACATCGTGACGGGCATGTATAAGGGGTCATTGGCACAGACACAGGAACAGCTTTGGATCATACTTGGTGCTAGACAGTGGTGATGGCAACAGAATCCTAACAGCATGGGCTCTGGTATGCCCTCTTTCCAAGTTGAGCATAGGGTGCCATTGCCCACCATTCTCCAACTGCCTGAGGTTCCTGTAACTGCTTACAGGGTGCTGTCCTGTGTTTGGACGTGTGTGTGTACTCACATCAAGCAAGGCAGTTGGTATGGATGGCAGCATTCCTGGATCACCCGGTGCACCCTGTCTTTCTTTTATTATTATTTTTAACCAGTCCTTGTCTGGTGGTTGCAGCATCTGACATGGGTGGGAAGAATACACAAATGTAGGTACTCACATGACTCCCCAAACAGGTAGCTACTCAGAGGGCTCACTTTAGACTCTCAAAGGCAGGGGCTGCATTGTCTGACCACACCGTTCACCTATGCCAAGAGAAGAGCAGGCTTCACTCCACAGTGTGAGTGTATGTGTGCACACTAATCAAAAGAGCTGAATAGCCTAAAACAACAAGGTGTGAACCCAACCAGCTTCTTCCTCCTGCCACAGCTGTTAGCCTTATCAGGGCAGGTCTGTGATCTGAGGGTCTCAATGAGAAGGCTACTCCAAGTAGCCCCTGGATCTACCTACATCCGCATCAGACTCTGGTACCTAGCAGCATGAATGGCAGGCTCCCATCTTGCAGGGGACAGTGTAAGCAGGAGGACTTTCTATAGCCTGTGCGTGGCTGGAGAGCTCTGTAGTTCATCAGGATCCTGCAGCTGCGTGTCCTCAAACATCTCTACTCCAGGACAGCACACTGTAAGCAGTTACAGGAGTCTCAGGCTGTTAGGGAATGATGGGATCTCAGCTGGCTCCAGGGCTCACCTTTCACCTGGGTGCTATGGTACTGCCAGATCCCCTCAACTTCGTATGTCCAATCCCCTCTGCAAGTTTCTAATTTAGTGAGTTCAGCCCTGAGGCCAATAATAATACAAACGAAGACTGAAGCTGGAGCATCCCTGGTAAGAACAAAGCTTGAACCCAAGAAGCAGGGCTTTCTTGGATGGCTGTGGAAGTAGACCAGGCGTCTTGTGCAGTTATGAGTACCAAGCTCTGGTTCTCCTCTCTGTAGACTACGTCTGGCCTCTCAGCAGCAGCAGATGCATGTGGATGCAGACAGCTTAATGCACAGAGGCTCGGAGCCTCCCAGGGTCTCTGGCCTGTACTTGAGCCATTGTACAGAGTCATGAGGAGAGAGCACTGAGCAGGAAGTGTGCAGGCACCGGGAGAGAGGAGGTCATTGGCTAATCCCACAAAGGACAGAAGGTTCCAGAAGGTTGGTTCATCACTGGATCATAGACACAGGGGTTGAGGAAGTGCCAAGTGGTGGTGTATAAATATTAGAGATATTGCTTTGTACCGCTTAACAAGCCTTAATTAAGTGTCTCTCTGCAGACACCCAACTAATCACAGGGTTAAAGAATGACCAAGTCACTGCCTCCCCATTACGGCAACCACAATCAGTCATCAGCCTCTGAGACTGCCAGAGCTCAACTTCATCTGCAGCAAGCATTCCTTAAATGCAAGGGGGAAAAAGATTTGAGTTTCTAGGGAAAAAGCAGGGTGCACATTGGGGTCCAGTTACCTTGTATCTTTTGCAGAGAGGCGTGGCAGGCACCACCTGGCCCTCTTGGCTCTTCTCCACACATGAAGTGGAGGAAGCTGTCAGGTGGATCTTTGTACTAGTACATGTGTAGTCAGCCTGCTCACCTGCCCTGCCCTTGGCCTGCTGACCTTCTCCCTGGTGTTCTCCAGCCCCTTCCCTATTACCATACTGACAAAGAGGATGCTGAGACTATGCCTGAATGCAGGGGGAAACCCACAAGGCACCATGGCTCATATTAAACTCCTGGGAGCTGAGTAAGGACCCTGGGGCATCTTAGGGAGATTTTTATCTGCTCAATATTTTTGTAAAGAGTTTCATTGTTAATCACTGCTCCTTGACCATGGTATCCTGAGTGATCTGCTAATTTTTCACAGGGGTCCTGTGCTTTCCCAATAACTCGCCATATTGACTCATCAGATTCTTCACCTGAGTAACTGATGAATTAATAATCCCCAATAATGGATGGCATTACGTTATGTTAACGCACCTCTGTGGGATAAATGGAAGGCAGAGTGCAGCCAGGGAAGGGGAGAGGTCTCCAAGCTTATTAATTTAGCAGTCTAAATGAGAGTCGGAATCTCTGTCTGAATAAATATCGGGAGTTTGTTTCTGTCCCCGAGGTCTTTGAGAAAGTCAGTTATTGAAAGGCTTGCTTCGAAAGCTTTTAACCCCCGCGTAATTATCACGGCGCTCACCACCATTTCACTTCCATTAATCCAGATTTAGAGCAATTTTCCTCCTGTCATTAGCCCAGGTTAAACGAGTTTGTTTTTTTTCTTTCTTTCATAATCATGTCCTAGTTATATTCACGGAAAAGACCGCTGTGGTGCTGGACAGACTCCTGCAGGACAACCGGCCTTGGCTTCCTCAGACGCCACCTGAGACACGCAGCAGGACTCTCTAGCATGGTCGAATTGTTTTTAAACAATTCGTGGGCTGAGAACTGTGTGACCACACACACGCAATTCACACACACACACACACACACACACACACACACACACACACACAATTCACATACACCTGGACTGCACACTCATATGCACACTCTTCCACATTCACACTCATTCACCTACTACATACTCCCGAGCGTTCACACCTCCTCACACACTACATACACCTTCCCACTTACATACTCCCGTGCACTCACACGCTTTCACACACTCACATGTTCACACTCATTCACATACTCGCCTGCATTCACAGGCACACGGATCCACCCTCACTCGCATACTCACATACATTTGCACACACCCACACTCAATGCTTACGGATATAAATCAGTCTGGAGAAGCCAAAAAGATCCCCAGATGGTACCAGTCTCGGAGCTCTGGTTGTGTTTGTGTACAGATAACAGGAGATGATGTTAGGAGAGGACTGGTAAGAAACCCAAGGCTTCTTCTATGTCGCTTCCAACTGTAAGTAGATGATTTACAATTATCTTAAAGTAAATCATTTAATTTAAAAATATTGGTGTTCACGGTCCTATTTAGAATCCCAAATGAGCCTATGCCATTACAAATATCCTGTGAAATACTTCCAAAAGTAACTTCAATGTGTCCATGAAGACATAAGAATCACATATATTATACGTACACAACATATGTAATATTCAGTGTGTGTGTGTGTGTGTGTGTGTGTGTGTGTGTGTGTTTTGTTTTTGTTTCCTCTGCTAGACTTTGTACAAAGGTAACCAAACGAAAGCCTCTGATTCTGAGATATTCTGTGACACTGCTATGGAATACTTAATAAAATTTATTTTTATATGAAGTGTTTTACATACAGAAGAACTCAGGTTCTCTACCCAGGCTTAAGTTAATATTGATGTTGTGGTGCATTGGCAAAGGGATTTGCCAATTGTCACTCACAAGAATCTGGCATTGCGTGCATGCCAGTGTCCTGAGTATATGTGGGAATGTAGCCATGGAGGTATACTCAAGCTGCATGGTGGAGTGCCTGCTACAGAAGCCCACATTTGCATCTGATCATTTCTTATATATAAAGACCCTCACTCTTCCTCTCCCTCCCCCTCCCCCTGTGTGTGTGTGTGTGTGTGTGTAGTATCTGCAGAGACCAGAAGCTGGAGTTACAGTTGATTATGAGCCACCTAACTGGGGTGCTGGGAACCTAGCCCGGGTCTTCTGTAAATAAAATGTACAACTCTTGACTCATGAGCTATCTCTCCAGAGCCATAATTCAGCCCTCCCTGCAGGACTCTTTGCAGTCTTCTGAGATAGGACCCATGTTCTGAAGAGATAGATCAGAGTGCTGTGGGTGACTTTGCTGTGGTCACTTGCTTTACATGCTAGCAGCATGATGCCCAACACTGAATAGGCTCTGGACTTTGTCCTGCTCATCCACCCTTGAGTGCTTCAGCACTACCACAAGGCACATCTTGGGCCAGGTGTGGGCCTAGCATCTCTGCCTTGTACTTCTCTGCCTCTGTCACTTTTTAGTTTAAGGTCTCTGAGATAAGATCTTTGGGATCTGTGTGCAAAGACAGATGGAGCACTGACCACACTGGGAAGATGACAGAGATGTGCGTGGGAACCAGTGACAAGAAGCAGAGCAGAAGTGAAGACAGATAGTGCCAGGACAGAGCCTGAAGCGTATACTGGAAGAATACATAAAATGTGAGTATCGATCTTCAAAGCCAGAAGAAACAGAAACAAGCTTAAAAGCTCCAGAGAGAAAGACAGAAGAAAGGCAGAAGAAAGACAGACCTTTGTGAAGAAAGGGAGGAGTGTCAGCAAATATATCTTTACAGACAAGGACAGAAAGGGACATATGGCAGGTATAAGGAAGGGCAGGCTGTGGTAGTCCCACAAGGATGCACTCACCTAATGACAGTTTCCAGGACAAGTCACGATGTTGGGATATGTGACTACAGTTGCAACTGAGAGACAACAAGAGGAGTTGGCCATTCCAAAGCTCATATACAAACCAGCTCATGAGAGTTTATTTGTGCTGAACTTTAAGACGTAGTCAAGACAACTCCGCTTTAAAAGGCAAGAGTGTAAACCAGTAAAGTCCACTCAGTAAATATGAGGTTTTATTACATGCATTATTTTTAATTAAAATAAAAAAGACTAATAAGAAAATAAATGGGCTACACTAGTTAATTAGAAGAAGTGACTAGATACATCTTTATCACAGCACCTGCATATGGCTCAAGGAACACCATAGAAGAGAAGAAGGCTGAAAGATAGCAAACCTGGAATATCAGGAAGTTCGCTGAGAAGCAGTCTTTCCTAGAAATGGCTGTATAGGCAGCTCTTTGAATAATAGCAATATCAATGGGCATGTTAACACGGGAGGGAGAAATTTCCATGTAGTCCCACCCACAGACAAAGAACTATAGGCAACTAATGCCTACTGTGAGAATTAGTCTCTCCCAGAGTCTCATTACTGGTTGTCCATGACAGAGTGATCAGCTTTGAACCATTGACCAACAAATGACAACCAAAAAGGACTCAGCAAGTTGTGTGTGCATATCTGTGCATACACAGAGATACATGTATGTATGTGTGCATACATAACATGCATATATACGTACATACATCAATGACAATCAAAGGAAAAGAAGCTATCAGGGTTTGACATCCTGTGATGATAAAAATACCAAAAGGTGTACGTTACAGAGATTTTAGGTGAGTGCTACCATGCCCATGGCTAATGTTTCCCTAAATGCAGTGGTCTGAGGCAATAAATGGGAAGCATTCTCGTTTGACTGGTTCTGTTAGAGATTTATGTGAACACCATTCCTTTACTCACTCCTGAAAGGCTTCCTACATCTCTTCACATCTCTCTTCAAATAAGCACACTGGTCCTCAGAACCATGGCCTTCACTGTGAGGGGTTGTACAAGGAAAATCTGAGCAAGTTTAGAGTGGAATGATTGCAGTGATATGGAGTCTCTGAGCTCCAGGATAATTTCCAAATGTTGGCTATCTGGCCTCTGTGACCAATGGCAAGAGACCTTGTCTGGTGGGTTAGTGGGAGGGGTAATGGGATGGACTGGGCTTGTTTCTGTGAGAATATCAGGTGCACAGGATTCATGACTCTCTCCAGAAATTAACTCAGCAGCGGGGCAACAGTCTCTCTCAAGCCGATAAGGCTCCAAGATAGCAAGGTATCATAGAATGCTGACAAAGGAAGCAGTTAGGCTGGAACAGGGCTAAGTATGAAGAAAGGGTAGAGCAGGGAGTAGGAAGCAGAGAGCTGCTAGAGGTTTGGGTGCTAAAGGAGAAAGGGCAGCTTGACTGAGGTTACCACAACAGATGGAAAGATACATGGATTTTGAAGTTCTGCTGGTTGGTTTTCCTCAACGTGACACAAGCAAAAATCATCTTGGAAGAGAGAACCCCAGCTGAAGAAATGCCTCCATCAGAGTGGCCCATGATTTGTCCCTGGTGCCTTTTCTTTATTAATGATTGAGACGGGAGGGCCCAGCCCATTTGGGATAGGACCACCCCTGGTCAGCTAGTTCTGGGTTATATAAGAAAGTATGAGCAAGCCATGGGAAACAAGTAAATAAAGCAGCATTCCCCATGCTCTCTGCTTTAGTCCCTGTCTTTGGGCTCCTGCCGAGGCTGCCTTTAATGATGGAGCACGTGTGACTTAGGGGGTGTAACAAGAAATAAGCCCTTTCATCCCCAAGTTGCCTTAGGTTATAGTGTTTATCAACACAGTAGGAATTAACTAGGATAGAGGCTAAGGTTGGACACCTTGGCTGGTCAGTGGGACGGAAGTTCAGAAAGCATCCTAACACCACCACCTTTACTGACTGGGCTACCAGACTGAAATCAGTGGATGCATGTCGGAGTGGCTGACTTTAAAGATAGTGCCACCCTATCTTAAGTACACATTCTGACTTTCCCCAGTTCTGTGAAAGATGAGCTTGGGCACCCACCACCCCTCCCCTCACCCCTCTGTCTCCGAGCTTCTCTTTCTGGTCATCCTCTGCACTTATTGGTGGGAAGTGCAGTCATTTCTGTTGAAAGTCCATCTCCCAGGGCTGTCTGCTGCCTGTCTCTCTGTCATCTCAGTGTCCTTCTGTACCGAGCTGGAACATGTCCCCACGGTATTAGGACCAACTGCTATTTATGGTTAATGCCTTCTGAGCCAACTTATTAATACACCAAGTCAGTCTCAGGAATAAAATCATGAGAAGAAAATTACATTTGGAGAATTTCCCTGAAGATTTACAGTGCCCTGACATACGGGCCTGAAGCCTCGGCAGCTCTCCTGAGACAGGAACTTCCATTCTGCACTCTTAAAAACCGTAGACTAATTAGCCAAATAAAGCCTGTGCCCAGAGCTAAACTCATTGGCACAGGCCTGCAGTCCCTAACCACTTTACACTCACCTGGGAGAAGCTGGCTAAAGTAGACAGCTGGTCTGACCTGATGTTCAGTTTGGGATGAGTGTCCTCTAGCCCTCAGGAAGTGAAGCATGGTCGAGCACCATTAAAATCCGCAGTGCCTAGACACAGGGCTGGCGGGCCTTAGTCCTGGTTGTTTCCCCAGGGCTCAAGCTTGTTACTCCCAGATAAGGGATAACCCAGCACAGCACTTGGCTGCATTTTAACCCATTTTAACGCAGCAAACACCTTCTCTGTATGGGGTAGGGGGTAGGAGAGGGGTACATATTCTGTGAGTACCACTTGACTCATCATTTGACACATCAAATTAGATACTTGCCTTGGCCTTTTTCCCAACCAGCTTCCCACCCCAGAGGTGGGGCTGGTGATATCTTGAAGTCTCTAGAGGTAAGGAATCCCCAAGTGAGGTAGGAAATGACCAGAAAATACTATATTATTAATCACTTAATTAAGTGATGCCCATGGTTATTCTATCAGGTATATCCTACGTAAGTCTATATCTGCTTTTTCCAACACTTCCCACATATAAATCTATCAGCACAGAGACAAAGAGTGCCAGGAAAATTAGTAATCTCAACAGAAGGGGTGTCTCTGACAAGCAAGGTGGTCTTCCGGACTTTCCTGTGCAGATGACTGGGCTGACTTGACTGGCATTTCAATGGAGCACACCCAGGAAACTGACTACAGAACCCTATGGCTGAGAGAGCATGATAACTAGGCTTGGGGAGTGCAGAACTACAAAAGACACAGAGAGGGGATTTGCTTCCCTCGGAGCTCCAGAAACTCTGTGCATAGCCCAGTCTTCACGACCCAGAGATATCTGAGCATGTTTAGGCTGCTGCAAGGCTGGACTGGGAGGCAGAGGCAGTGCAGCTCTGTGAGAAAGCAGGTGTTTCTGAGCTTGCTGAGATCGCCCTGTGATGATGGTAAAGATGGTGATGAGGACGGTGATGGTGACAATGACGGTGACGGTGACGGTGATGATGATGATAGGCAGGGGGAGGAGGAGGAAGAAGAGGAAGAGGAGGAGGAAGACAACAATGTCAGTGTTAGTAATGGCGACAGTAGTGGTATTGATGATAATGGTGATGACAATGCCAGCCGTAGTGTTGGTGATGGTAATGGTGATAGCAATTTGGGTGATGATGGTAATAGTGGGGAGAGTGGTGGTGATCATGATGCTAGTGTTGGTGGAGGTGATTATGGTAATGGTGGTGTTAATGGTGACAGTGGTGGTGATGACATCTCCTGCCTGCTCCCACATTTTGCTTCAGGAAAGGAATTTCTGTATTCTGGAAGGCATGGTGGCGGCATCAGGGCATGGCCTTTTTCTTTCAGAAGCTCTTCGGAGAACAAGTAATGTCTTATTTTTTTCTGCGTAGAACAAAGAAGTTTCTTCAGGAAGAAAGGGACAGCAAACATCAACAAGTGTGTGTGTGTGTGTGTGTGTGTGTGTGTGTGTGTGTGTTTGTGCTTTCCTGGTGGTTGGGGTTGGTGTGATGGTGGTGGTTCTCACAGCCAGAGCACAATGTCTTCTTGAGACTGGCAACATTGTATAGACTCAAGAGCATGCTCTTGAGTCCTTAAGAAAAATTGCACCCCTTCCAAGTATCCTCAGTTAATATAATAATGTTTCCAACTTTGCTCCTCTTTGTGTGACTCATGAATAGACAATGTATGAACTGTCTAGTCATACGCTCTACACCTCTAGATGGCTTGTTTAGCTGTAGCCTGTTTTTCTACCGTGTGGTGTGGAAAAACATCAGTTGTTCCAGTTTCACAGAACAGGGAGAACTCTGGCTTTCACACTTCGTCTTCAAGGGTTGAAGGGTGATTCTCACACAGAGTCTCAGGATGACTGTGCTGAGCCTCTCGTCATATGTGTCTTAGCTAGATGACATGTGAGTCATCTTTGGGGAAGCTGATCCACGACTTTGAAAACCTCACAGGCCATACAGTTAAGAGACAGCTACTATTATGGGATTGGAGAAAGTTCAAGTGGCAAAGTGCTTGTCTTAAAACAATAAGGACCTGAGTTTGATCTCTTTACCCATATAGAAAGCTGGACATAGTAACACATGATTGCAGTCTCAGGTCTGGGAAAGTAAGGGGAATCCATGGAATCCATGGGGGCTTGCTAGCCTAATGAGGGAGCACATGGTCAATTAGAGAGCCTGTCTCAAACAAATAAACAAACAAAAACAAAAAATCAAACAAACAGAAAAACAAGGCTATTGGCTTCGGAGAAACAGACCCCTGGTGGTCTATACCTGTATGAATATATACATGACAATACACACACATACAGAGAGAGAGAGAGAGAGAGAGAGAGAGAGAGAGAGAGAGAGAGAGAGAGAGAGAACATTGCTCTTTGAGGTGCAGGTCTGAGTCAGGCCTCAGCAGGATAGTAAGGATACTCCTTCTCGGGTCTTTGTGGGGGCACTACTGCCCTATTCTCTGCTTCCTGAAGACTGCTCTCTCCTGGGTAATAGTGTGTCTCCGCATCTAGATGTCTATTCTTTATAAAGACAGGAGTCAATAGTGTACCAGGACCACTCTGGTGGCAGCTATACTAAGTGGCCTCTGTGGAGAGATAAATCCACAGTTAAGAGTAGAGTTGGGGCACTCAGCTCCAGCACATGGGTTAAGACAAACAGTTTTACTCAACAATGACTGAGATGAGCATCTGGGGTGTGAGAAGCCCACATCCCAGGTACATAGACTCCACCTATTCCTCCCCAAGTGGTGATATGTCAGGGAGAGCCAGGATGAGCCTGTGTAACCCGAGAGCTCCAGTGTACACACGCTCACCTTCTTCCTTGGTGTTTCAGATGTCCCCTTAATGGGCCCACAATAATCTGTGCCTGTGCCCAGCCCATAGACACCTTGGATTGTCCCTGTCCTGTAGAGAGCATGTGGCTAATTCGTGAACTAGGCCAGGCAGTCTGGAAGGTGGACACACCATCTGGGAAACTTGATTTGGTAGAATTGAGGTTTGGGCTGCAGTGAGTTCATTTCTGCTCACGTGATCACATCAGGACTGAAGATAATGTAATCTCAGATAATGTATGTCGGCCAGCGTTCATTCTGTCCTCCTGCCCAAGCTGCAGTCCTCCAAAGGCCGGAGCCATTCCCCTGTGGGCTCAGATGCTCAGACTGAGAGCTGTCCAGGGTCAGAGGGTGAACAGGGGATAGAAGTTGTTACTATGACTCCCGGTAGGGAAGCAGCAGAAGGCTGTATCTCCCCTGTCCCAGCCCTTCTCCTGACCCGGTGTGAGACAGCAACCCGGGCATGGTTTTAAATAATACAATTAAAAATTCCACCTCTGAAGCATAATTGTGATCTGTCTCATCTCTGAGTGTAATTATATTAAACTCCAATTTTCCCTCAAATATGCATTCTAATTCAATTTTCCCTTTTTTCCTCTTCTTAACTAAATCTATTATCATTCCCTCAGTTAAATTATGCTTATTTAATCTTTGATGAGACCTTTCACCAGCAATCAGCTGGTTTAAATGAATACCCCCCCCCCAAGCTTTTGGAGAGAGCCTGGGCTCAGCTCCCTGAGGCTCTCAGGGGAGGTAGGAAAGAAGCAGGAAGCAGGCTGCGGACCCCTGGGTGTGAGCTTTGGGGAGCTCCCTTGTGCCTCGGCCTTAAAGGTCCCCACAGCAACAGTCACCCAGAAAATAGAGGACAGCAGTAAATAAAAACAGAAGATTTCTAGGATTTGGACCATAGAGGAGAGCAGAGCTCACTCTAACCTTCCCATGATCCCCCAGAACAATTCTATACCTCCCACCCTGGGGAGCTGTCCACTCAGCAGGCTGCCCTGGGCTTCTGGCCCCATGCAGCCTCAGATCCCTCCTAGGACGCAGTCATTGCCGAAAATAGTGGTTGACCTCAATATTTCTCATTATCATATTACTTAATTAGGTCTAAATCCCCTGGGTTTATAGCTTTTCTGCAACCATTAAGCCAAACTACTGTATGAATTAAATACAAAAGAAAAAAATAATTGACAAAGCAAAACAAGAAAGTCAAATTAAGTCTCTTTCTCGAGTCAGGCGATTTTTGAACAAAGCGGGGTTATTTTCAAAGGGGAAAAATAGAGCCCTGCTCTCCCTAGGGGAAGGCTACACTTTGATACTACTTCCCCATGGGTAACAGTAGGACTTGGGGAGCTGGAGTCAGTACATCTTTTTGCTCAGGTCTTCTCTTAGGAAGTCTTGGGTTACAATGGGCTGTGGTTGCCTCTGGCTCCTGATTCTCTTACCATAGGCAGAAGACCTCTGGTAATCACACCCTATGCCTGGTATGGATTCTCCAGCATACAGAACCCTCTAGAATGTGACTGAACACTTCTGAGATGACCTCCATGCTGTCCTCCATGAAGCAGATGTGCCGTTGGTAGCCATTCCCATCACTTCCAACAGGACATGGCAGGACTCACTCCACATCCCAGTGACAAGTGTTTGGATCCAAATATGCCTTCTTGTATGAAAAGACCCTGAGACTTTCAGCCTCAGGCGTGTCTCCAAACTCCCACATGTTAGAAGTAGGAACTTCAGGTACTGCCCATCTGTCACTCAAACCTATGTGCGTCAAGATTCAGAACTTCCTAGCCCTGACCCATTGGGCAACATGAGCCTCCGATATCTGTAGTCCCTTGTGGGAACAACTCAGTGAGTAACTTTCTGGATATGCCCAAGAAAGCCAGTGGGGTACAAGGACATATGAACCCTTGAATCCTTCATTTCTCATCCCAACCTGGATCTCCATGATCACACTTAGCACAACACCTAACAGGCACTTATGTGCCAATTGATTAACTTGTGCATTCATTCATCTATTCATTCATTCATTCATTCATTCATTCATTCATTCATTCATTCTTTCATGCATCCATTCATACATTCACCTACTGTACACTCACCCATGTGCACGCATTCATTCACTCAAAACTTCCCTGAAGGGAGCTAAGTGACACACTGAAGCAACTAGGAAATTATTTTCTGTTTGCCCTGAACCATTGCCTATATAATAGGTGTCATTTGGAGCCCATGATTGACTACTTAATTGACAGGGGAACTCCTCGGCTTGCTTCAGACACCCCACATTTATAAAACCATCACCCAGCAACACAGTCTGGAGGACCCAACCCTGTGTGAGGAGGCGGCTCAGATGGCTGTGTCCGCTCTGCACACTCACACGCTTCTCTTAACTACTCTATCAATGGCATCACCAGCTTCTCCTCCCTCTCCCTGCCTTCTCTTCAGCCCAGTATTCAAACTGACTCACAGGGTATCAGAGCACACAGCTCTGCCTTGTGCCTTGCACATGGGAAGGGTGAATATGACGGTTACTGACTGAAAGGAACCCAAAGGCTGATGTTAAATATTGGTGTCTCAATCTCCCGGGGGGAGCCAGAGCGGCCTTGTATGGACACAGATCTTGAGGGGCCTGAGAGCAGGAGTCTCCTGGTGGCTGTCCTCTATCACCTCTCCCAATACCTCAGGGCACATTGGGTGTCTTAGCATCTGAAGATGAGAAGCAGGCCTCTGAGAACTGCTGGGCAGATTAAGCACATATGGGGTATACCAACAAACCCAGCCTGACTCCGCTTGGGGTCTCACGGACATAAAGAAAGTTTTGGGTGGAAAGCTCTTTCTGGACTTCCAGCATCCTGGGCGTGGCCCGCTCAGACATCCATCAGGGGTGCACCTTACAGGTGTTTACTCAGCACAGGCAGGTTCTTACACCTGGCTTTGTCAGACTTCATCCACCCACAGAGCAATATACCATACCCCCACCCCGTACCCCCACATCCCTCAGCAGGAGTCAGAGGGAAGAGTATTTCTGCTGAAGGCAGCAGATTGTTGTCAAGGGAAGATGAGGGCAGACACTCAGCCCCAGTAGGTGCCTCAAAGCGTTGTGGCTGAAACTACACTTCAGTAGGCAAAACATACAGACAGAAAGTGTGAGGTCATAGTACCAACACCATTTCCACATATTCCTACATGGGAATAGGTTTTAATGAAAACATACACACCAACATGTAATTTTTTTTTAATATAATTAAAAACACTTTGTAAATTGTGACGTTCCAACATTGCACTGCAAAATCTGATTATTTAAATAGGGTGGAGCCTAACTACACTACAATTCATGTTGTGAGGATGGCCAGGTACTTTTCAAACCAATGAAACTGCCCTGGGAAAAATCAGTTCATTGTGTTCATCAGAGCTACACAAGGCAAATACGCTGTTACAACACCATCATTTGTGTGGAGGAAAGAGAACACTCCCTTACCTTGAAGTTGGAGGGCTAGACACATCCAGTTTGTTCTTCGCTTGCAGGGACCTATCTGCTTCAAGAGCCAATGAGGAGGTGCTGGGGTTCTCAAGGGTCGACACGTGGAAAAGAAAATGTACCTTCTTGTTCGCATCCGTAGCAATATGGGTAACTGAATTTTTATAAGGTCCCTTACCTAAAAAATCAACAAGCCCTCCAGGTCAGTGATGGGATAGTATGAACCCCAGCCAGCTATGCACTGCATAGCTCAACAGCCAGGAAGGGGTCCTCACCAGACTGAAACTGCCCCAGGCTGAGGAAAATCTGGCCAAGAGCACCCCAGCATTGCTCACTGTATCAAAGCTTGAGTGACAGGTTGCCATGTGGATACAACATCAAAGGAACTGCATGCATGTATGTATGTGCATATATGTATGTGTATGTTTGCATATGTGTGTGTTATGTGCAAATGCTTGTGCATTCCAGCAAGAAAGTATTTATGGTATTTATAGTATTTTACCCAATTACTGTGGCCTTTTCTGGTGAGGACAATACCCAGGCGCTTCCCCTTGTCTTGGTCACCTCCATGACTGACACTTCCACTTTCCACATGCAACTTAGTTGAAAAGGGCTTGGCTGAGGGGCATTATCCCCTCAGAGGATGCTGACATGTTGAAGGATGCCAGAACCACTAGAGCAGAGATCTCCCTGGAAGACTTCTCCTTCTCCAACAAACCCTGTCCAAACAATTTCAGCCATGTGATCAGAAGTGAAATATGCCCATCTCATTTATTAAGCTTCTGCCCAAACTTAGACATCAAATGTTTTATTAATATTTCTATCATCCTTATAAGTTAAACCAGCCATGAAAATTACCTCCAAGAGAAAAAAAAATGTTGAAAATGTATTCATTTATAGCAACTACAGAACAGCCCTCCTTCAGTAATTTAGTCAGGAGCGACTGAGGTGCGCCCCTGTACATTTCCTCCCATACAAATATTGAAATTTGTAATTAA
The DNA here is from genome assembly GCA_030674055.1 of Rhabdomys pumilio. Taxonomy (NCBI): domain Eukaryota; kingdom Metazoa; phylum Chordata; class Mammalia; order Rodentia; family Muridae; genus Rhabdomys; species Rhabdomys pumilio. Next base: position 14,946,480 of record JANHMN010000012.1, read on the forward strand.
TGTCCACCAGCACTGGGGGAAATGACTCAGACCAGTTACAGCAAGAATCCTGAAACAGCTACTAGTCACAGCTACTAGTCACTCGATGCCTAGCATCTGCCCAAGACCTTCAACTTTATAGGACAGAAGCCTCATAATCCAGTGTACTTGGCATGTCTTGTGGCTCAGAAGGGCAGAAATACCCCACAAGTAGCCCTCTGTCCCCCCTTCTTCCTCTCTCTTCATTCTCTCCATATCCTTCCTTTATCCTTCACCCCTCCTCTTTCCCTCTCCTCCTCCTTTTGTTCTCACTCTTTTCTCTCTTTCATCCCTTTGTCTTCTTTATCCAACCTTCCTCTCTCCTTCCTGTATCTGTCCCACCTCCTCTCTCCCTTCTCCTTCCCCTTCTTAATCCCTCCCTTCTTCCTTCCTCTTACAAAGTTTGTGTTGTATTTACCTTCTAGGGTCATCCTGCCTCATCAGGAACACAGGGTTCAAAATATTCCTTTCACTCCATGGAATGAGAAGCCCAACTTTCTTCTCAACAGAAAAGGCAAAGGTCTTGAGATGAGATTGAGTTCTTTTAAGATACCAAGGCATCTATCAGCATGAGGAGAGGATGTTGGAAGACTGGTGGAAGTGAGGCAGAGCTGGTGTACCAAAGACAGGCTCCAGAGATCTATAGGTTCCTTATACAGCAGGAGCTAGGGAATTGATCTAGAAGCCCCATAGGCTCCCAACACCCACTACTGTAACTAGATCCTTAATGAACATCTGGAATCAGGAGTGGGGCTGGACCCTATATGTTCTAGGAGCTATATGTTTCAGGCCTCTGCGTCTTCACCTAGAATGTTCCAATGCTGGTTATCATCAGAAGTAAGATAGCCTGAGTTCTGCTTCTCCACCTAGAATGCTCCAACGCTGATTATTATCAGAAGATAGCCTCAGTACATCAATAAACTCTTATCCTGTGTGTTCTGTGGTTACACAGCTACCCATAAACCAAACATTGCAATTTTGCATCTCTCTCCCAGGAGACTGGGGTACTACTACCATGAGAAGCTTAAGCAAGTGGCCAATGAGGCTCCACCAAGACTAGCACACCAGCAGGAGCAATGGGAGACACGTATTTTCCTCCACCTGTCACCATGACCATGAAATTAACGCATTATCCCTGAGTACTGGGACAGAAAACAGTGCAAAGAAAAAAGAACCAAGGAGTGTAGCTGCTTGGGGTCCTCAGTGAACACAACCACCATATGACCAAATATCTCACAGAAATAACTTAAAGGGAAGGGGATAATGTATTTGGTGTCATAGTTTCATGGTCACTTAGTTGTCTTTATCTCCTGAGACAGAACATGCGGTGGGAGCTTGTAGCGAATGAGACTCACTCCCACCTTGTAATTACCATAATGTTCCCTGGACAAAGTGATGGCTCATTATAGCCATACACAAGGATAGCATGAACTTAGATCATATTCAGTCCCAACCATATTGCCGTCACTGGTCCTCCCCCTCCCCACAGTTCCTCCCCTTTCTACTTTCGTGTCTTGTGGAGTGTTTGACACTCTAAGTTCTGTGTGTGAGAGAACACACTATGTCTGTCTTTCTGAGTCCAGCTTATTTTACTAAACAATCTGATGACGTCTGGTTCCATCCATTTTCCTGTGAATGATTGTCATAGTTGGGTTTTGTGTTGTTGTGATGAAACATCGTGACCAAAAGCAAGTTGGGGAGGAAAAGGTTTACTTGGCTTATATTTACATAGTGTAGTCCATCACTTGAGGAAGTCAAGACAGGAAGTCAAATAGGGCAGGAATCTGGAGGCAGGAGCTGAAACAGAGGCCAAAGAGGGTGTGGCTTACTGGCTTGCTCAGTCTGCTTCCTTACAGAACCCAAGACAATCAGCCCTGGAAGGTGTCACCCACAGTGGTCAGGGCCGTCCCCTATCAATCACTAATTTAAAAAATGCCCTACAGCTGGATCTTATGGAGGCATTTTCACAGTTGAAGTTCCCCCTTTCAGATAACTAGCTTGTGTCAAGTTGACATAAGACTAGCCAAGACAATGACATAATTTCATTCTTTATAAATTAAATAATAATAATAATAATAATAATAATAATAATAATAATATATTTTTTTGAGAATTTCAACCACGAGAATTGCATTGACTTAATTTCCACCCCTCTCTTTCACTCTGGGATGCCTCCATTTCATTCCATCTCAAATTCATGGTTCTTCTTTAATTACTGTTGCACACACATACACACAAGCACATATATGTAGAATCTACTGAGTCTCTTTACTGATGCTTGTATGTTACATGTGTTTAGGACTGCTGACTAAATAGGAAATGTCTATCCTAACTGAGGGCTTATCCTGGAAGAAACTGATTCTCCTTCTCTCAGCAACCATTAAGTGTCAGTAGTTCCATCTATAGGTGGGACCTCATGAGATTCCCCCATCCATATTGGCATGTCAACTGCTGTTGTCATTTAGGCAGCCATATTGTTGAGATTTTATGGGTGCAGCTCTCCTGTCCTAGGAAGATGACACTACCTCACAGTAAAGGTTCTGGTCCTCTGGCTCTTGCACTCTCTCCAGTCACTATTCTGTAATATTTCTTGAGTCTTTGGTGTAAGGGCTGTAGTATAGATATATTGTTATTTTTAATGGTTAGATAAAATTCAGCTTCATCTATGTCCAACATACTTCTGTCAACAAACTCCTGGGGTGGTTCCATAATTTGGATTTCACAAGCAGAGCTGTATTAAACAGGTGTACAGGTCTCTACGGCATGCTGACTCACGTTCCTTTTGGAGCGTATTTCCAGGAGAGGTATAGCTGGTTCTTTCAATAGTTCTGCTTTTAGTTTTTAAGAAAGATCAATATTGATGTCCACAGTGGCATCACAGGTGTACCTTTGGCCAACAGTAGATAAGAGTCTCCCTTGCTGTGCATTCTTTTACTGACTGTAGGCATTTTGATTTTATTTGAGGTGGAATCTCAAGGTAATTTTAATTTGCCTTTTCCAAGAAAGGAGTGTGCATATGTGGTGTGTGTGTGGTGTGTGTGGTCTGTGTATGTGGTCTCTGTGTGTGGTGTGTAGTATGTGTTGTGTATATGTGTGCACACACACAAATTAGTCACTGTATTCAGTTCATTTGTCCATTTGTTGACTGAGCCTTCTTGCACTGTTAACATTTTTTGAGCTCTGAAATCCTGGATGTGAGTATCTTGCAGGTGTGCAGCTGACGCACATTTTCTTCCCTCTAGGAGCTGTCTCTCCATTCTGCTGATAATTTACTTTCCTCTGTAGAATCTTTAGATCTGATACAATCCTTTCTTGTGAACTCTTGCTGTTACAGGCCTTTTCTGAAAGGCCTGGCCTTTGCCTCCATCTTGAAATGTTTCCCCTATGTTTCCCTATAGCTCTGTCAAGGTGTCAGGAGTTACCCTGAGTTACCGATCGTTTGCACTGAGTTTTGTTCAGGGTAAGAGAGTCTTCACTCTTCTGCATGGGGACCTTCTTTCTCCAGCATATGCTGGTTTGTCTTTTTGTGTCAAGTGGCTTCTGCGGGGTGTTCTGTTTTGGTAATCATTGCCAAAAATCAGACAGAAGCAGACTGCATGTCTCTGTGTTATATATGAACTGGTGGGAATTACTAACATCAGTGCATAGAGAAAATATAGTAACAGTTCATGTGAAAGGGTGTATGAAGGGCTCTAAAATACTGGTCAGCCTTTGTATGATGAGAGCAATATCAGTCATTACTATACTCTGCTACAGTTGACACTTAAGAGGTTGGGAGAACTTTTATAATTTGATAGAAGACTTATTATTATTCCTCCTATTATTAGTTTAATTAACTATTTGCATTACATCCTGACTGCAGTTTCCCTTCCCTCTTCTTGCCAACCCTGCCCCCATCCTCCTGTCCTTTCTTTCTCTTCAGAAAAGGGGAGGCCTCCTATGGATATCAACCAGCCTTGGCATATCCAGTTGTAGTAAGACTAGGCGCCTTTTCTCCTATGGAGAATAGATGAGGCAGCCCAGTTAGGAGAAAGGGTCCTAATGACAGGGGACAGAGTCAGAGACAGTTCCCTCTCCTGCTGTGAGGAGTCCCACATGAAGACCCAGCTACACAACTGTTACATATGTGCAGAGGGCTTCGGTCAGTTCCATGCATGCTCTCTGGTTGGCAGTTCAGTCTCTGTGAGCCTCTTTAGGCTGAGCTTAGTTAATTCTGTAGGTCTTAATGTGATATCCTTGACCCCTCTGACTTCTACACCCCACCCCCACCTTTCACAGGATTCCCCAAGCTCTGCCTAACGTTTGTCGGTGGGTATCTGCGTCTATTTCTATCAGTTGCTGGGTAAAGCCTCTCTGATGACAGTTATGGTAGGCTCCTGTCTGTAAGTATAGTGGGTTATAAGTAACAGTGTCAGGAGTGGGCTCCCTTTTGTGGCATAGATCAGTTATCAACTAGTTGGCCACTCTCTCAATTTCTGCTCCATCTTTACCGCAGCACGTCTTTTAGGAAGGACAAATCATAAATCAAAGGTTTTGTGGCTGGGTTGGTGTCCCAGTCCCTCCCTTTAAAGTCTTGTCTGGTTATAGGAAATGGCTGGTTCAGATTCCGTATCTCCCATTGCTAGGAGTCTTAGCTAGGGTCCCCCTCATAGATTCCTGGGAGTTTCCATTGCCAAGGACTTTGAGCTAGTTCCAGAGATGACCCCCTCCCCCCGCCCAAGTCCCAGTTGTCTCTCCCAGTATTCTTTCCCCTTTCCTCCCTCACCTGATCCCTCCAGTTGCCATCCCCACCCCTTCTCTACTAAGTTCCTCCCCCAAGTCCACCCAGATGTCTATTCTATTTACCCTTTTCAGTGAGATTCACACATCCCATCTTGAATCCTCCTTGTTACTTAGCTTCTTTGGGTCTGTGAATTGTCATTAATACCTATTTATAAGTGAGTACATGCCATGTCTGCCTTTCTGGGGCTGGGTTACCTCACTCAGGACCATCTTTTCTAGTTCCATCCATTTCCCTGCAAATTTTTTGATGTCATTGCTTTCTCTTTTTTTTTCTTTATTGATGTCTCTTTTTTTAAATTGGATATTTTATTTACATTTCAGATGTTATCCCCTTACCCCATTTCCCCACACACACCCAGGAACCCCCTGTCCCACCCCCTCCTCCTGCTTCTATGAGGATTTGCCCCCACCTACCCTCCTACTCCCACCTCCCCACCCTTGAATTCCCCCACACTGGGTGTCCAGCCTTTATGGATTCAAGGATCTCCTCTCCCACCTATGCCAGACAAGGCCATCCTCCCCTATATATACACATAGAGCCATGGTCCCTCCCTATGTGCTCCCAGGCTTGTGGTTTAGACTCTGGGAGTTATGGTTGTTTGGTATTGTTGCTGTCCTCATGAGGCCGCAAACCCTTTCAACTCTTTCAGTCTTCTCTCTAACTCCTCCATTGGGAACTCCTTGATCAGTTCAATGGTTAGCTGTGAGCATCTGCCTCTAGTATGTCAGTCTCTGGCAGACTTGTAAGGAGACAGCTATATCAGTTGGATGTCAGGAAGTGCATGCTGACAGGAGCCTGATATAGATGTCATTGCTTTTAATGGCTGAGTAGTACTCCATTGTGCAAATGTACCACATTTCCTTTATCAATTCTTCAGTTGATGGACTTCTAGGTTGTTCCCAGTTTCTGACTATTATGAATAAAGCTGATATGAACATAGTTGAGCAAGTGTCCCTGTGGGATGATGGAACTTCTTTTGGGTTTATGCCCAGGAATAGAACATCTAGGTCTTGAGGTAGAATTATTGCCAGTTTTCTGAGAAACTGCCAAATTGATTACCAAAGTGGTTGTACAATTTTACACTCCCACCAGCAGTGGAGGAGTGTTTCCCCTGCTCCCCATCTTCGCCAGCATGAGCTTTTGCTTGAGTTTTTGATGATACCCATTCTAACAGGTGTAAGATGGAATCTCATAGTTGTTTTAATTTGCATTTCCCTGATGACTAAGGATGTTGAACATTTCTCTAAGTGCTCCTTGGCCATTAGGTCTTCCTCTGCCAATAATTCTCCGTTTGGGTCTTCCCCTGCCAATAATTCTCTGTTTGGATCTGTACCCTGTTTTTTAATTGGGTTATGTGGCTTGTTGATGTCTAATGTCTTGGTTTCTTTATATATGTTGGATATCAGCCTCTGTCAGATGTGGGGGTTGGCGAAGATCTTTACCCATTCTGTTGCTTGCTATTTCATCTTTTTGTTGTTGTCCTGTCTTATAGAGGATTTTCAGTTTCATGAGGTTCCGTTGATTAGTTTGTTGCTCTTGTGCCCGAGCTATTGGGGTTCACTTCAGGAATGTGTCCGTGTGCTCAAGGCCATTCTCTACTTTCTTTTCTATCAGCTTTAGTAGATCTGGTTATAGGTTGAGGTCTTTGATCCACTCGGACTTGAGTTTTGTACAGGGTTATAGATATGGATCTACTTATATTCTTCTACAAGCCGACATCCAGTTAGACTAACACCATTTGTTGAAGATGTTTTCTTTTTTTGATTGTATAGATTTGAGTTATTTGCCAAAAATCATGAGTCCATAGGTGTGTGGATTTACTTCTGGGTTTTTGATTTGATTCCATTGATCAACTTGTCTGTTTTTATGCCAATACCATGTGGTTTTTATTACTATTGCTTTGTAGTACAGTTTAAAATCAGAGATGGTGATACATCCAGAAGTTCTTTCATCATAAACTATTTTAGCTATTATTATTATTATTATTATTATTATTATTTCTTACCTTATTGGTAAGATTAGGAATATAGGTACAATTGTATAGGTAGACCTCATTAAATTTTAAGTTTCCTGTTCAAGTACATTTTTGAAGGTATTAAGACAGTTGGCCAGTGGATATAACGATTTTTATCAATTCATGTTCTTTAAAATGTACACTATTACTCTCATTTTCAGGAATGAGTCAGCTTTCATATTAAGTGAGATAAACTGTTTTTGTAACTGTAAGAACTGCACATCTTTTTGACTTGGAATATGAAAGTTTAATGTCTGTAAGTATCTAAGTGTCAGGAAAAGTATTGCCTGATGCCTCTGGGCATTAATTATAAATTATTTTAAAACAACTTTATGAAAATTGCTTCCAGTTGTATATTTTTCCATAAAATTAAAATATTTTTAAAATACACCAGATGCCCATAGCTATGTGGATTTAATTCTGTATCATCTATTTTTTTTCCCTACTGGTAAGTACCATACTGTTGCTTTTTATTTTGTTTTTGCTGCAGAGTCTCACCATGTAGCTCTGACTGGCCTGGGACTCATCTTATAGAGCAGGCTAGCCCCAAATTCATAGACCTGCCTGCCTCTGCCTCCTGCCATGCTGCTTTTGTTACAATGGCTGTGTAATATATTCTAAGTCAAGTATTATGATGCCTTCCACATTACTGTCTCTGATGAGAATTGCCTTGGCCTTTGTGGGCCTTTGGTATTTACTATGAAATTTAGAATTGCATTTTTCTTTTTCTGTGAAGAATGTCATTAGAATTGGGTGGCTATTGCACTGACAATATATCTTGCTTTGGGTAACATAGCCAGTTTTACAAGCTTACTCTCCTGATAGGTAAACATGAAACATCTTTCCATCTTCTAATGTTTCCTTAAATTCTTCTGTAATTTTTAGTTTTCCTAGCAGAAGTATTTTACTTCCGTGGTTTGGCTGATTTGAGGATGTTGGACTCAGCTTTGTTCTCCTGGATTCTTTCTCGACATGTTCGCTATTAGTGTGTAGAAAACCTTCTGCTATTTGTTTGTCTGTTTTGTATTCTGGATTCAATGCAAGTATTTATCAGATCCAAGTTTCCCTGTAGAGCCTTTAGCTGGCTTGGTAACACTCTTCCTGTTTCTTTTTAGTGGGATTGTTTGAATAGCATTGCTGTTGCCTCTGTTGAAATCTGGTAGAATTTGGCAGTGAATCCACCCGGCCCTGAGTTTCACTTTGTCTGTAGACTATCACTGTTTCAGTAACATTGTTTGTGATGGATAGGTGAGTCACTGCTTAGATTCTCTTCATTCAAACTTAGCAGTTCATGCATGTCTGAAAAGGCAACCATCTCTTCTAGATTTTTCTAACTTATTGAGATAAAAGGGTTTGAAGGATTTCTGCATAATCCCCAGGATTTCATTTGCATCTGTTTGGTTCTAGCTTTTTCATTTCTGATTTTACTGATTTGGCTCTTTCTTTTCTTTCTTTGAAGGGGCGGGGTAAGCTCTGGCTAAGGATTTGTCAGTTTGTCTTTTCCAAGAGTTAGCACTCCTTTTCATAGATTCTTGGTACTGTTTGTTTAGTCCTCACTTAACTAATTTCCCCCATGGTTTTGATTTCTTAGTTCTACTAATTTTGAGTTTGGCTTGTTCTTATTTTTGTGAGTGTCTGGGATGCAGCTGGGTTTGTTTGAACTTTTCTGAAATTTTAATGTAAACACTCATACCTATAAGACTCCCTCTTGATATCTTTCCATATCCCAAAGGTCCTGGTAAGTTGTTTTTTTTCCATTTTTATTTGACTCTAAGAATTTTCTATTTCCTCCCCAATTTCTGTATTTCCCCACTGATCATTCAAGAGTGTATTATTTAATCTCCACATGTCTGATAGTTTCTGCAGCTATTCTTGCTACTGGTTTTTAGTTCTATGTAATTATGATCTGGCAAGATATGAGAAATTATTTTGAATTCTTTTATAATTATGACTTAACTTATGTTGTAAATTTGGGATCCATTTTTCGGTAAAGTTCAATGGGCCACTGAGAAATGTGTGCCTCCCACAGCCATTGGATAAAATGTTCAGTAGAAGCCTTTGAAATCCAATCACCCAGAATACAGTTTCACTCAGAAGTTTCCGTATTAAATTTTTGTTTGGATGATCTGTTGATGAGAATGTAGCATTAAAACTGACCGTGATCATCACATCTGGACCTGTCTGAGCATACTGGGAATGTTTGTTTTAGGACATTGGACTTGTCAGTGTGTATGTGTACAGACACATATTTGTAATAATTACCTCCTTTTGATGGAATGTCCCTTTATTGACAGGAAGTGACTTCTACACTTCTGATAAGCATTGGCTTGAAGCCTGCTTTGTCAGACAGATGCATAGCTACTCTTGCTTGGTTCTGGGTTCGCCTTCCTTGGTATGTTGTTGTCTACCCATTCATGTTGTTTCTCCATTTTTTGTCAATTGGCTATGCATACTTCAAAAAACAAGACGTTTAAAAACCCAGTCAGCTATTCTGTGTCTTTCGATTGAAGAGTTCTAGCTACTTATGTTTAAGGCTATTATTGAAGAGTATTCACTGATTTCTATAATTTTGCTGGCCTTACTCCTGGTTGGTTTGAATAATGCTTTTATTTTTTTTTTTTAGTACATTATTATTTTAGGCATTTGCTGGTTTACAAAGTTGGACATTTTTTATTCTTTCCGTGTTATTATTTATCCATTGTTTCCAGAGTTTTTTTTGTAATTATCTTTCTCCTTGTGTGATTCATTGAAGATTCACGGGAAATGTGAATCTTAGTAATCTTAGTGATCATAAGTTGCTTTAATTTGTGTTTACCTTGGAAGGCTTTCGTTTATCTGTTAATTTAAGAAGCAACTTTGCAATCTGATAACATCAGTGGCAAGACACTCACTTTCCAGCCTTGAGGCCTCATTCTACTGTGTGACTTTTCCTTGAGAGAAGTGAACAAAGGTCTATAAAGATCAAATCAACAGCAGACCAAAGTGATGATTCCACCAAAGTTCTTGGTGAGCCAATGAGTTTATTGGTGTTAGTTATTTATAGGAGTATGAGTGAAGACTTATTCACAGGAACACAGACAGTTCAAAGGCAGATCACCAAAAGCCGCTCCAACATGGATAGGAAGGCACGATGGCTATGTCCCTGGCACTCTCAGCTTGACTTGCAGACAACTCTACAAGTCAGTAGTCTCTGCTGCTGAGCAATCCTTACTGCTTATATAATCTTGATTTGTAAATCTAGTCAGTTTCAGAAATTTTCTGAGACTTGGGAGTTGTTTACTTTGTGAGACTCAGAAGCCTCCCTCCTCCTTCAAGGAGATACTGCTGGCAATTCAGAGAAAGTTGATACAAGACAGATTACATGCTTCTCTGGATTTTAGGATTCTATTGTGTAGTATAAGGACATTCTGCTGTCTTTGTCTTTTTTAGTTAAGAACAACTTGCTGTCCTCGTCTTTTTTACTTAGTTTGTGGCTTCCTTCTCCTTTTAACTAGTATGTACCATATGCAGCATCTTGGCCAGTCATGTCTATTTGAAATTGTAAATTCTTTCTGTGCTTTGATATTTGTCTTGTTCCCTAGATGGGAAATTTTGTTACAGTTTTATTGAATGGGTTTTCTATGCTTTTAGTTTATATCTCAGCTCCTTTTACCCCATTGATCCTTAGGTTTGGCTCTTGCTCTGGTCCTAGATTTCTTGCAGCTTGTGTTCTTACTTTTCCCCACTTTACTGAAATGATTTCCATGTCTGATATTCTTTCTTCTCCTAGTCCTAGCCATATACCTGAAGGAATCTAAGTCAGAACCATACACCAGAGTCATTCCTATTCATGTTTTGTACTAATAGTCACAACAGCTGAGATAAAAGAACAACCCTGAACATCACTGGCTGAATTTTTTAGATGTGTTATATAAATACAGTGGAGTTTTATTCATCTGTAATGAAGAATAAAATTTTGTAGTTTGCAGGAAAATGGGTGTTTCTATTTGGTCTATTGGTGATGTTTCATGATAACTGTCTTTAAATTTGATTTATTATACCTTGTTTCCAACATTGCTGCTTTCTTTTGCTTTTCATTAATTCCTCCAGAATTTATGTTTCCTCCATGAATTTATCATCCATGCTTCAGACTGCTTCCCGGGGTCCTGAGTTAGTTCCTTCATCTCCTCTTTTGAATTCTCTTTGAGGTCTCAGACTTTCAAAATAGTTTCCTAGCATTTCCACAATTCTTGTATCTTTGGGTTTGGCTGTTGAAGAACTGTGAACACTGGATGAATTCTGTCACATTGTCTTTTCATACTCTTTGTGTCTCTAAGTTGGGGTTTGCACACTAGGATGGATGACTCTGACACTTTTACTTAAGTTTTTGTTAGTGAACATCCTCTCTCAGGACCTCAATCCCCAGTACCAATCAGAGTAGGGGAAACAAACCACTATAGCGACAACACCAAACAAACCAACCAGGTTGGTGACGTACACCGACTGAGGCCAGGATGGTCAAAGGTCCTTTGCTAGCTTAAGCTGTGTTCACTTTAGACTCTTCCGGTCTTTGCAAACCATGCACTGAACCTGTAGGCACTTGCTCTAAATGGTCCCAGTTTATTTATTAAGGGGAAAGACATGTTCAAACCAAAGCATGCTCACCAAATGCACTGGGAGTCTGGAAGCATAAAGAGATTGAATTCACACGCCAAGCAGCAGGAAGGCAACTTCAGAAGCCAAGTGAGCTTTGGGCTGTGAGCTCCAGGCTCTCAGGTTTCATGGTGATCGTCAGGTGACCAGGCTTGTTCTTCCCCACAGAGGGTAAGATCAAAGCTCTATGCACCCTTCATATCTGAGCTCTTTATTGTTTAAACTTCCCTATGGAACTATGTCTGCTTTCCCTTTCTCTCAGTGGCTTCTTGTGTGTGCATCCAACCCCAACGCAGCAGCTTGCTGTTCCCAGTCTCTCTGATTAATTACTCTTTGTTTTGAGGTCTTCAGACTAGCTCAGTCCCTAAGAATGTTCTCATCTTTAATATGGTTCCTGGATTTGTCACCCAGAGCTACTATTTATATAGGACTTCCCAGAGCTATTGATTGGTCTGTGATGGAGGCTGCCAGTCTACTGCCAACTGGATCACTTTCTGGCTGTGATCCTGCTCTCTCCAGGGAGCCAGACCTGGAGTTGTAGGTGCCTTTCTACTTTTGTATCATGACCTTTTTGTTTCCCTGGGCTTTCCATCCACCTACTGCCTTTTTATTGGCCCCTGATTGGTTTCTTCTCTTTCTGTCATCTGAGTATAGTCTGTTCTTGTTATCCTGACTTCAGTCACAGAGGCACATGGAACCCTAGAAGAAGTTCTTTATGGGAACAGAAAGCTACAAAAGTATACTCATAGGAAGAATTCTGGGAAGGACAAAGTCCTCAGTGACCTAGTGACCTACTTCCTCCAGCTAGCCTTACCTCTTGCATTCCACCTGACCTGTCAAGGATTAACTCATGTACTTAGCTAGAGAGCTCTCGTGACTGAACCTTCTCTGGAAATACTTTCAGAAACACATTTGGAGTTGTGTTCAGCTAATTCTCTGGGTGTTGTTGAATCCAATGACGTTAATAGTCGAGGTTACCAACATCTAGAGTGGATCTGGGTCTTCACCAGCCTTCCATGGTCAAAGGGCATGCTGGGTTGTCACAGTCTGGCAGTTCACAGGATAAGTAGCTATCCACTTATTTTATATACCAGGAAATGAAGGTTTAGACCCCAGCCATGCCTTGAGTGGATCCACTGACAGTGACCTGAAGCCTTGACTCACCCAGACTGGTCTGATACCAGGAGGTTAATAGGCATGAGATTCTTCTTCTGTCATGATTGTATCAAAAGATGCTCTATGAGGGCACACAGGTCTGGTTGTGGCTGTCCTCCCTATGCTTGGGGCTCAGCTTTATGACCAATGGACCTTGAAGTCTATGGAGTACTCACACACCAGCCTTCCATTTCTCCTTTAACCAGAGTTCCCACACTGCTCACTGTCCTTCCTGACAGCCAGGATTCTTGGAGGAGTCTGCCAGTTGTGGGCATCACACAGTTTCTCTCTCATTGTCTGGCTGGTTTGAGACCAAGAATGGGTAGGGTAAGGCTGTGATCCCTCCAGAAACTCCAAGAGATCTTTCCTGTATCTTCAAGCTCCTGGTAGCTCCTGTTTCCTTGGCTTAGGGACAAATCACTTTAGAAGCAGGTGTCTGGTATGGTTATTTCTGTAGAGACTCATCGTCAAGGATAGTGGAAGTCTGAGAGCTACATTTCCCAGTCTGTCACCTACAGCTATTCTGACCACAGTACAAAGGAGCCATTGGATATCTTTACATTCTGCCCAGAGTACAGAGAGAGCAGCTTCATGTGAGTTCTACCTCCTTAGCTTTGTAGTTTAGAGTTGCCATTTCCCCATGGCAAGGGCTCAATCTTGGATTCTGATATCACATCCCGTATTTTCTGAGCATCCTAGGCACTCTGCATAGAGGATAGATGGATGCAAATGATATGCAAGCAAATGAGTACCTTCCTCTGGGAGGAAGTATCATGGAAGCATATGTACCATGCTTCCATGGGACCTCTATGTTGGAGAGAATCCAGAGCCATCCATGGAGGCTTCACTCTAGCAGGTTTCAAATGAACAACCACACAAATAATCACATCAATTTCTATAAACAATATGCTATTTCACTGTCATCCAAGCTTAAAAGAGTTTCCTGTGTTGTGCTGGGGAAGCCTGTTTCACAAGCGCATGTCTAGTCTATTATCTGACCACAGCAAATCAGCGGACAATAAGTACATGCTGCCGGCAGTGGTGGAGTGTTGTGGAGGACTTCACCTGGGTGGGAGAGAAAGTGAAGATGTGTATGTGTAGACACACACCTGTGTGTGTGCATCCACCTGCATGGTGCTTGTATGTGTGCGCGGGTTTAGTCACATGTAACAAGTAAGCGTGAGCTGCCTGTGTCCTTGTGTGAGGTACTTTTCCTGAGCAGGGGACACCTGCAGCCCTTCCAGGGCCAGGCTCATCAGGTTGTAGGATGGATGTGTCTGGGGTTGGAGAATCTTCTTGGTCAGCCTGAAGCTGAGCAGGAGCCACCCCTGATGAGCAGGGCTTTGCCAAGCTGAAAGATGCCAGAATGAGTCTCATCAGGGGAAATGGGAACACAGGACAAGGGCCATGCCGATGACCACCAGGTGTCTCAAACTCCAGCAGCCTGGCCTGGCAGGCAGGCTGGGCTTGCCTGGGCCTTTCTCAGGCTTCTAGCTCAATGTGGAAGCTCTTCATGAACTAGGGTCTAGCAGACTTTGTGACCTTGATAGAGATTCTCGCTCTGGGTGCAGTCTCATTCACTCCAGAACCTGACCCATGGGCTCTGAGGGGGAACTTCTAACTGTCCATCTATGCAGTGTGAAGGCTGGAGGGTTGATTGTTGGAAATACTGAGCAGGGGCAAGTTCTATGCCCTGGCAGCAACTGTGTGCTTGAACAGGGTACACATGAGGTCGGGGGATACATCAGGCTATCAGTTCAGCTAGAAGGGGGCCTTTAAGGGGCTTGGGGGGTTGAGAAGGCAGCTTGTAGAGTGAATGATGATGTTTGGTGTCATTTCTGTCAGGATTCTGGGGTCTGGGGTTGTCTACTTCCCAGGGAGATTTAGGATGGAATAGGAGAAACGGCTGGCTTAGCTAGGGCACACTGCATGGAGCTGGTTAATCTTGAGGCATAGCTCTGCCAGGTCAGTCTGTGTATATAGCTCAAATGCACATGCTTCCTCTCTCACACACAGTGACAACAGCTCTCTAACACAGGTACACCACAGGGAAGCACCTGGACTTTTGTTCCTCCTCATTCTCCTCCACCAGTGTCCCCCTAAACATCACTCGCTTCTGCCCACATCTGCATGGCTCCTTGGTCACCGTGTTGGCCAGTGTATTGTTGGCTAGACTGGATGTTGCTCTGGCCTCAGCTCATCTCCCTAGCCCCAGCTGCTCTTCTCCCCTGGGTCTTTCACTCTAGAGAGGCACTCCTCATAAAAGCCCAGTCTGGAGTCTCCAGGAGAGGATCCAGGTGGTTGAATGTGCAGTCTTGCCCATAGTAATAGAGCCTGGGGCCTCAGCCGCCAGCAAGCAAACCTGTTCAAAGAGTTTCATCCCTAGCAGATCAGGAATGGAATCCCAGCTGCCCTGAGCTCTGGTCTTCCTAGGTTCAGGTCCCCATATCAGATCAATTTATTGGCTATGACTCAGCACTGAGGCCCCAGACCCACTCTACCTCTCATGCTTTCTCGTCTGATATCTGCCTCTCCCACCCCCATGTCTCCTGTGGCTTTGAGACTTGTCTTCCCCCCCTTTAATGATTTTCTCTGAGCACAAGTGAAAGACTGCTTTGTCTTCATTCCCCTTCCTTCTATCTCTTACTTTCAGGACTCGATTATATTCCCTGATTGTTGCCTTATACTCTAGGCTCTGGTGAAGTTGTGCCCCAATGCTGGAGCTCGGGGGCAGGGGGGACATGAGGGTTACAGATAGGGTATAAATAAAAGGCTACATCCCATGCCTGATTCTCTGTGTCTTGTCCCCACCATCACAAAGCTGCAGAGACATCAGCATCACTCCACAACACTGGAGGCGTCCTAGTGGAGAAGGTAAGGCGGGGCCAGTGGGGGCTTGATGAGAACCAAACAAGACTGACATCAACACCTGAGATGAAACATCAGTGCTCTTCATAGAGAGACTCATGGGATCTCCATACAGGAGATTCTGGTCCAGAGTGGGTGGGGTGAGCAGAGCCTGGTGATTCCAACCAGAGAATAGAAGGTTCTAGAAAGTGCTATCAATACGAAGTGGAGAGGCTCTTATCCACATGGGTATCAGAGCCAGGTTAAGACATTGACACTGCCTTATGGAGCTGGAGCTGAAGTGAGTCTGTCAGCTGGCTCTGGTGTATTCTTCTTGTATATGATGATCTCCCTGCACAGCCCCAAGGTCAGGCAAAGGCAAGAGTATGATTTGCAGAGACAGCCAGGGATCCATGGTGTGATGTCCTGGTCCGAGACATAGGAGCATGTTATCATGGGACTGTCTACTGACAGGCAGTCCAGGGTGTCAGGCCATTACAGCCTGATGATGGTCTGACAGAGGGGACAAAGAGGAAGCTTGGATCATGTTAACACAGACATCCAACCCTCACAACCTTGGGGTGCTAGACAGAGGTATGGCATTTATTGCACAGGATATTGAGATACAGATGAGGCCACTGAGAAGACAAGATGCAGGACAGAAACCAGAGGTGACAGGCCAAACTGTCCTAGGCTATTCCTTATGTTCAAACTTTAAAAACCTATAGGCATCCTGGGCCTTGTTTTCCTCACCTGTCCTAGAGAATCTGTACCTCTCCATGTTGAAAGTGCTCTTCTGTCCATGAGGCATGTAGTTAGTTTAATTAAGAACATACCAGGGCTAGAGAGATGGCTCAGCAGTTAAGAGCACTTGCTCTTCTTACAGAAGATCCGAGTCTGGTTCCCAGTACCCACATCAGGCAGCTCCAACTGCTTCTAAGTCCAACTGCAGGGCATCCGTGCTCTCTTCTGTCCTCCACAGGTACCCACACATGTGTCATACATGCACAAACACAACAGATCACACACACGCATGCACACATGCATGAATGCATGCATAAATAAAAAAACAAAAATAAATATTTAAACAAACAAACAAAAAAAACCCCACATTCTTACATCCTCTGGGTCTTAGTCACCATGGAGACCGGCACAGCATCTTCAAATAGAAGCTTTGTTGGTAACATTTGCCCCCACTGCCCAGCCCTCCTCTGCCACACCTGGGCATCTGAGGGAGGTCTCCATTCCCACTTGTCAGCATGCTAATTTTGCTCTCCTATCCTGTGAGATGCACAGAGCAGGCTGCCTTCGTTTGCATAATTTGAACTGGGATATCTGCTTGGTGCAGCCAGCCTGCTCCCCAACAATCCCATCCAGATTGGAGCCTCGGCAGCTGCAATCCATCATGCTTGGACTCCGGCCTGTGAGCTGGTGACGGCTGTCCACTCTCAGGGACTGGCCCGGCCCAAGCCCCAGTGAGAACAGTGATTGATTAACGCGCACAGGCCGAATTACTCTCTGTAATGGTGATGAATACAACCCAGCCTTTCTGGCAATGATGGTTGTTTATCCA
The DNA here is from genome assembly GCA_030674055.1 of Rhabdomys pumilio. Lineage (NCBI taxonomy): Eukaryota > Metazoa > Chordata > Mammalia > Rodentia > Muridae > Rhabdomys > Rhabdomys pumilio. The sequence continues at coordinate 14,963,502 of JANHMN010000012.1, forward strand.
TTTTCAGACCCACGAGCAGCAATCAAGTTTCCTCAGCTGGTTATTAATTACCACACAGTCCTTGGGTGGGGAGATGCAGCTTTCTTTCCAGGGGTTCCATCTGTCATGGGGAAGTTGCGAGGGCAGGTCTGCATGGAGTCTCTCCCTGTGAGAAGAATCTTTCCAACACAAGCGTTCCAATGTCAAATGGGTTCACATTGTGGATTCTGAGATCATCATAAGCAGGGCCTAGCCTCAGATGGAAACCAGGATGCTGTTCCATGCAGGTAAAGGAGTTCACTGTGCTGGCGGACTGAGCCCACCTGGTGGGGAAATTCTCAGGGTGTCATAGATGACAATCAAGGAGTGTGAGCAATTTTGCTTTAAAAGAAAGTAAGTCTTATTAAAACTGCAATTAGGCTAGGGGTGTGGCTCAATTTCTAGAGCACCTGCCTAGCCTTCACACACCCATGGCACCATATAAGCTAGTGTGGTGGTACATGGCTATAATCTCAGCCCTTGGGAGGTAGAGGCAAGAAAACCAGGACCTTCAGGTCAACCTTGGCTAACAAAGTTATTTCAAACGTAGCCTGAGACAAATGAGATTCTTTGTTAAAGAGAGAGAGAGAGAGAGAGAGAGAGAGAGAGAGAGAGAGAGAGAAGAAAGAAAGAAAGAAAGAAAGAAAGAGAAAAAAGAAAAAACCTTTATCTTGCAGGTGGGGAAACTGAGTCACAGCTCCAGGAAGCTCCTTGTATTTGAGATTTGTTTGACCTGGGACATCTCTGGGTATTCTCTGTACAGGTCCCCATCAAGAGGGCAGAGGACTTTTCACAAGGACACACAGTCCGGCTCATGTGTCCAGCTTTGTATAGACAGACACTCAGGAACATAGCTAGTCCTCCTTGTCTATCTGATGAAATGGCAGGCCTGAGGTCTCATTATGTTCTGCCTGTCAGGATGAAGGAAACATTCTGGCTTTCCCATGAAGCTTAGATTTTAAAAGTACAGCAGGCAGTAAAAAGAATGCTGTGTTGAATTCCTGCACCCAGATCACAGCCAAGGAACTCTGTCCTGAAAGGTCTGCTCCAGGTCACAGGAGGAAGAGGTGTTCAGAGGCCTCGTCCCGGTCATTATGAATTGTTCTCTTTCTTAGAAGATGTATTTCTTTCTCCAAACACTATCTGCAAGGAGACATAAGGAGTGTCTACTTATCTTAAAGCCACGCTCTGGGGGAACATGATGTATGAAAATCAGGATCTACACGGCAGATATGTTTAGGGAACATTATTCATCTTGCAGAGAAGCCAAGGAATCTGTCTTGCAAGGGGACACACAGGTTTTCTTCAAAGGCAGCTGTCCTGTGCATGCAAATATTTATTTAAAATTCAAATATTCCTTGAAGTAGGAACTGTCAGAGAGTGGATGGCAGACCTGGAAGTTTTAGGGCTTCTAGGAAAGAATCAATTGATCAGTTGATGGGCCGATGGAAATTGCTGGGTGAGTTCCTTGCAGCATGATGTTATGGGCTACCGGAGGACTCGGGGGAACAGAGTAGGATTTGGTTGGGGTTGGTTCATCGAATCTGGGCTGGTAGGTCTTGGTTAAACCCTGAGCCTGGAGAACTGTAGCTAGGGGAGCCCAGTAGAGTGGTCCCTACCTAGGAGCAATCTAGAGGGTCAGGGGCTGGGGATAGTTGCAGAGAATTGCACTGACAGACCTGGGTCTGACCTTCTGGCCATGATGCTGAAGGAACTAGTCTTAGGTCCACAGACAGGAGGGGGCTCTGTGAAGACCAGCAGTGCTCAGGGACATTGGAGATATGGGAAGTTGCTTCAGGGGCAGTGGGTGCTGAGCCTCAGCTGAAACTTGCAGGCCATCTCCTACTGCTCCTTTAGGCTGCAAGCAAAGGTTTCAAAAAGTCAGGAAGAGGTCCCTGCTATGGACTGGCAAGCTCTGAATTGTTACCAGGCACTGATAGAAAGACTCACAAACAAGTGGCATGGGCTGAATCAGGGTTACCACACAGAGGGCTTTGTTGCCTTGTACATACTCCTGGAGTCATTACTAGAAAAACCACTGAGCCTGGCACAGGAAAAAGAGATGGTGTTTTAACCCCTTGTGGTCCTTCCTTATGGACTTATCGGCATACACCCATGTCTACCTTGGTTTACCACGTAACAGGAAAAGCAGAACAAGGGTCCAGAGGAACAAGCAAGACATACCAACTTCTCTGTCACACAGATATGACCCCTGGGGGCCCAAAAAACCTGTGTGCAGCTTATGTCAAGACCCTGAGGTAGAATGACCTCACTTCCATAAATATCTAAAGGATGCAAGGACCACTTCAGGGACACCTAGGGACAGGGTCAGAGTGTTGGAGCCACAATGAGGAAGGACCAGAGGGATAATCTGACCCTGTTTGATCTAATGTTCTCAGTGGCTTCTATGGCAGCTGTGGGGATGGCAAAGGGGCTAGGTGAGTAGTACAATATCCTGCCTTCTCTGGGAAATCAGGACTCTGCTGGAGTTGAAAAATGCAGGAATGGGCTTGGGAGAAATTAGGGAAGGATTTGTGAGTGATGCAGACCTATGGATTCAGGAGGTAAAGGTCACATTTCTGGTGTTGAGCTGATACTAACAACTCTAAAGAAAAGCCCAAGAGCCAGTGTGAATTGGTAAGGACACCAGGTGGCATACTGACATTTCAATCTGCATCTTAGAGAGGACAGCAGGCTTAGAATGAGGAACTTCCGGATCAAACTGGAACCACAGTGATGGCTGGAGTGAGAATTGAGAAGATGCCCCATCCTGAAGGACCACATCCTCAACTCCAGAAAGGCCTGGGTATGTGACCCAGGCTACCCTCACCAGGGCCAAGAAGATGGAACTATGACATGCCCAGATAGTGAATGGTTCTAGGACAATTCCAACCAATGGTGAGGGACACAGGACAAAGAATGTTGTGTAGATTAAAACAAGGACACTCCTTTAGATGGTGTGATGTTAAGGTCAATGTAACTGGCTTTGGATCACAGTGGAAACACATGTCAGGGTGGGTCTGTGAGCGTGTCTCTGTAGAAGTTTAATTGAGGAAGGAAGACCTACCCTGACTGTGGGCAGCAGCTTCCTACCTACTGAGGTCCCAGATTGAATTAGTAGGAGTTACAAAAGAGGGAGGAGAAGAAGGAGGAGGGCAAGGATGAAGAGTTAGAGGAGGAAGAGGAAGATTAGGAGGAGGAAGAAGAAGAGGAAGAAAGGGAGGAGGAGGAGGAAGAGGAGGAGGAGGAGGAGGAGGAAGAGGAAAGCTAGCATCCCATGCCCTCTGCATCCTAGTCTGTGGAACAAGGAGGTAAGGACACAGCAAAGGCTGTTTTCCCTGATGTGACAAACTTGAACCAGAGTAGATTCTTCCTCCCTTAAGTGAGTTCTCCTTAGGCATGTTGTCACAGCAGTGAGGAAAGAATCCAGCACTGGGGAAGTCACATCGAGCACAAGACTGACTGAGTGTGTTTTGCATCTCAAAGTGTTCGTTCTTGGTTTTGATCCATCTCCGAGTGGAGTGCAGGGCAAGTTCTGTTTGGATTCTGAGCTTATGTGTTTATCTGTCACATAGTTTATTTTTTATCAAAGATCACGTGTCCCTATCTTGGGATGTGGTGTGTGTGTGTGTGTGTGTGTGTGTGTGTGTGTGTGTGTGTGTGTGTTGAGCCAGAACTTGCTCTCCTCTTCTCAGAGGGAGACGTGCTCTCACCATTTCTGACTCTCACCCTTCCTTATCACTGTGACTCTCAAGTCACAGGCTCACGGGGTTGTACCTTCCTGCCAGCTGTCCTGCCGTCTCAGACAAGGCTATCTTCTAGATCCCCACCCTGGTTCCCTATGTACTTGCGTTTCTTCTCTCATTAATCCTAGTTCTCTGGGTTACTTTTACACACGGAGTATGCCCAACCCCAAACTCTCCCTCCAGCTGCCTGAGCCACATGGGGCCCCCATAGGCAGAATCTGGCTGAAGGCACAGCTGAGCCATTGCTTTCCAGAGACTTAAAGAGGTGCCTCGATGGCTCACGGTATGTGCAGCTAGAGACTCCAAGTCAATCAGCAGCCCATGGAAAGCCTCCTTTCTGTCTATTTCTTGAGCTCCTATGACCTGCCTTTTAATTATTTTTCCTTGTACTGTTCTTCTTTGAATCACTCTCAAGTGTTCCCCGTGGCTTTTGATGCTCCCAAAACATCAAGGAGGACTCCATGGCCTTGGAGATATAGCTGCAGGAGGCATCAGAATTATGAACTCAGCAAGTGGGAACTCCTTACGTAAGGTGGTCAAAAAAGCCACCCAACCGTGAGAGAATAGAAAACTTCACTGGTCAGGAAAGGTCCCAGTCCTGTTCGTAAGAACCTTCTGGATCTGTCCTGCAGGAAACCTGGCAGGTATTGGTAGCCTGTTCTGGCATTTGGACCCCCATTTCAGCTCTTCATATTTATCACAGCCTTAGACTTTATGACAACTGGGAGTCTAGGGTTGGCAGCTGAAGGAAGGGTCCGAGCGTTGAACCAGTGAAGGAGGAGGAGCTTACAGAAGTTATGTTGGTGAACTTTAAGGATGCCCATGCAAATATACAAGAAGGAACAGGGCCCTAACTGAAGCCATTCCAGGGGCAGAAAGTAGCCTGGACACTTCTCAGCAGAATGTCAGTATTCGGTGCTAGGCACTTGAGAAGAGAAACCCAGCAGTGTGAGCCCATGAGGAACAGACACTGGATCAGTAAGCAGTGAGCAGAAGGGTGCTGTGATGGACATGTAGTGACCACAGTGGGGCTCTCCAGGTCCCCTAGACTCTATAACTTCACAGTGTTCATTCTTCTCTCTATGAACCTGCTCCTGGGATATTACCCTGCCACACCCTGTGCAAGTCCACCCATCTTCCTCCCTATCTTTTCTGGTAGGAATTGTAGGTACATTTTTCCCAAACATGACACATATACTATATAGGTCACAAACTCCACAAACCAACACACACGCGCGCGCACACACACACACACACACACACACACACACACACACACACACACACAGAGAGAGAGAGAGAGAGAGAGAGAGAGACAGAGAGAGAGAGAGACAGAAACAAAGAGAGACATAGAAAGAGACACAAAGAGAGACAGAGACACACAGAGAGATACAGGTACCCCATATGCTATACAATGTATGTACCACACATAAAACATTCACCTCATACACCACACACAATACACAGCCATCACATACATACCATGGACCATAATATAAAGCATATACACCAAACGCCGCACACAGAACACACAGGCACATACATGTCTACCTCCTGTCTATCTCCTTGGTAGGCTCTGCTGTGGGCTGCTTGTGATTTGGAAATGTCTTCCGTACTCTTTCAGTATTCTTTCAATTAGAAAATCATTCCTCCCTTTCCCCTCCCCTACCTCTTTACTTTTGAATCTGAGCCTAGTGAACCAGACTTTGCATTTCTCTTGCTGTGGACGTTGCCACAGTCCACCTGTCAAGCATGCTGTTACAGGCTCTGCCATGCCTGCAACACAAAGTTTTCACTGGGCACTGTGCAGCTGTGTTTCCAGGAGACACCTCAAAACGTCTGTCATCAGTTTTGAACTCCATGTGATGTCAAGATTCCTCCAGAATTCCCCTCCCCCAAACTGAGTTCTATCCTACAGGGAATAGTGGCTGATCTCCTGAGGATAACACTAGGGTCCCTCGTTTTCCAGTCATCTGCTGATAGCACCTATGACTGCACTCTTGGGTCCTCGTCTGCAAGCCCTGTTTGCTATGACTTTTGATCTTGCTTCTCATATGACTTTTTTTTTCCTGAGACAGATTCTCATGTAGCCTGGGCTAGCTTTGAACTCATTATATAGATGAGGGTGAACTTGAACTGCTGACCTTGCTTCCATCTCCAGAATGCTGGCATCCACAGGTGCGCACAACTACACCAAGTTTATGTAGTGCTTGGGTACAACCCAGAGAATCCTTTTCACCAGGCAGGCGCTCTACGTACTAAGCCCCAGCATCAGTCCCTTCTCTCTCTGTGATTTGAGAAGTTTTCTTCTTCTCTTAGTTTCAGATGTTAATTTGGGTCCCTTTCCCTGTATGGTGTCATTTTCTCCCTGCCATGGGATTCTCACCAAGTGGATTCTGCCTGTTTTATCACAGCACGTCTCTTCGTCTCCATGAAATGAGGGCTATTGACAGTGTTTACGGTTCCAGTTCAGACTTGGAAGAGCTACCCTCATGCAGCAACAAGTCTCTTCAGTAACTGCTCACTGTATGGCCTCGTTCCTATTGCCCTGTGCCCTGGTGGCTCCCAGTGGTGTGAGGCGTTGTTAAGAACTGTGCTCTCTCCTCCACAGCCTCAGGAACTCCAATGGATTCCTTCCAGCGTTTTCTTTTCTTCTTGTTTCACCCTCCCCTATATACACAGCCCCACAGCCAACAGCACCACTATAAAGTTATTTTCCATTTTCTCATAACTTCCTGTAATTCTCCTGAGTGTGTTGGGCCTATGGTAGCACGCTGGGGTATGGGCAGCAGCCAGTCTGACTCTGCTCTATCGGTTCTGGCTTGAGACGTGTGGTGCAGGCTAGGATACTGCTGTCTCAGGGCACCCCTTATGGTGGGCACACTTGGGTGGACATCCTTGTTATGCTATCCCTTAGCCCAGGGAGAGCCCCATGTACAAGCAAGGCCTTAGAGAGTGAGAGCCTGCACTAGATGGAGCCATTCCCCCTGCCATGGTGGCAGTCCCCACAGCTTCCTCACATATGCACTAGAGACTCATGGAGACAATATGGCAGCCTTGTTTCCCCACTCCACTCTGTTTTCTCTGCTCCATTCTGGGAGGTAACACTGGTGTCATACTTCCTGTAAAGGTGCCCCCTACCCAAGCCGCATACACATTCCAAGTGGCTTTGGCTACTTCTTCAAGACTTCTTCCTCATAGATGCACCCTGATGAATCTAGCTCCTGTTTCCTTTTTTCAGAGAAATATGGGACAGGTAGAGCCATACCCACCCAATGCTGAGGAAACTGAAGCAATCAGGATTATCTCGTGTGAGGATAGTTGGCATATGGTTATTGTCCTCCCTCTGACAGCACAGTGTGGGGAGTGGGATGGTCATGGGGATTATCTTCTGCAAGCAGTCAGGAGGAGGCTCTGATTCCACTGGCCAGACTTGAGCATATATATGATATCTCAAAGCTCCGCCTCCACAGTGACATACTTCCTCTAACAAGACTACACCTCCTCCGGTAAGGCCACACCTCCTAATAGTGTCACTTCTCATGGGTCAAACATATTCAAACCACCACACCATGGCAGCTGGCACAGAATTCACTGTGGTCTCACCCTTGATTCCCCGTTTCTTCCTCTCTTGGAATGTTGACGAAGTATGCTGGTTAGTGTGACAGAAGTATGCTCGTCAGCTTGATAGAAGCTAGGGTTATCTAGAAAGAGGAAATCTCAATTAGGAAAGTGACCTGTAGGCAAGTCTATGGGGGCATTTTCCTGATGCATGATTTATATAGGAGATCCCAGGCCACTGAGGTCAGTACCACCTCTGGGTAGGCGGTCTTGAATTGTATAAGACAGAATGCTGAGCAAGTCATAGGGAGCAAGCTAGTGAGCAGTGTTCCTTTATGGCCTCTGCTTCAGTTCCTATTGCTAGGTGCCTGCCTGAGTTCTTGTCCTTCCTGACGGGCTGCAAGCTGTAACTTGGAATAAGTCCTTCCCTCCTCAAGTCACTGTTGGCCATGGTGGTTTATAACAGCAACAGAAAGTAAACTGGACCATGAAGGAAGAAGGTAGCAGCTTCTCTTCATGACAAACCAGCCACATGCCCAGATAAATGCAGCCAGCCCAGAGCAAATTGCAAACAGGGTCTAACTAGGGCTCTGGTCTGCCTCTTGGGCCAAAGTGTATACCCTTCCCACATATGGAGTTCTAGGCTCTCATCCCAGGGACACAGGGCATGAGGATATATTATGCTCTGGTATAAGACAATAAGCAACATTTATTGAGGGGAGCAAGACAAAGCAAAGCAGATTTAGCATGTAGTGTGTGGGTTCTGGGCACCCACCTCACAATCCCTAGGGAGACAGGAAAAGCTCAGACAGGAGCTGCTGTTCTTGGACGCGAAGGGGCCACAAATGGACCGAATCTTCAGTTGCACTGTGCCATGATACTTTGCTAAAAGATAAGGCTGCCATTGATTCTCAAAGGCTCCCAAACCACCCAGCCATGTTTCCAAGGGAAGGGAGGCTGGAGCTGATTTGCTTTGAGTTTCCAACACACCAAGAGTCCTACCCTGGGTGTCCCACTGATGCCACTCAGCAAGGCCACCTTGTGACTTGAGAGTCTCAAAACATGAAGGGATATGAAGGTATCTCTTTCTCCCCTGGAATGTCCTGGCTCATCACAGCAGGGCTTTCTGAAGGAGGACCAATTACGCCTAAAGGCTTTGGGTCACATGATCTCTCTCCTGCTGGCAGAGAGTCACCCAGGACATAGCCTGGAAGTGCTGGCATTTCATTTCAGGGTTCCCAGTCCTGGGGAACCACCGTCAGGTTTTAGCCTGAGAGAAGCCTGGGCCACCTTGGCCCAGATGAATCTGGATGTCACCTGCGGCTTCTCATCCTTTTCTTGGAACAGCCCAGAGGTGGGGGTTCTTCTCCTGGGCAAGGCTTTTTCCAGTGGTGCAGAGAGATCTGCGGGAAGGGGTGGAAAGGAGCAGCAGCAGAGAGGGCACCGAGTTAAAATTGGATTTCTGCTCAGATTGATCATCTAATGTGATAGAAAAATATACAGTCTGAGAGCAAATTTAGATTTCAGTGAAAAATTAAACTGTTTTATACCAAGTTGCCCAGTGGAGCATTAAATGCATTCTCTACATAATTGTATCTCAGACAGCAGCAGGGACGTGGCTGTCACTCCAGCTGCTTCCAGAGGCTGCAGGACACCAGGCCCTCAGCACCAGCTCTGTGCAAGGGTAAGGGGTGTCCTGAATGATTTCCACACTCTCTTCCTGTGGGCTGGGAAGAACAGGCTGAAAATACCTTCCTTGGAACTTCTGGGGCAAAATGACAGGCCAGGCCAGTAGACTCTGACTGGAGAGCAAGCATAGAGCTCAGGAACACTGGTAGCCTTGGAAGCAGGCAAAAGGCTGCATCCCATGAAGTGCTAAGATGTCTGTCTCCCTGACAGAGATCTCTGGAAATTAAATCTTTACTACCAGCAACCTTGATGCCTCCATCTGTCATCTCAGTCATTAGTGGTACAGAAATTAGTTTCGTCCCCACGGGCCTAGAATGTAGAATCAATAGCAGAGACACGTTAACATAATCGACTTTCCGCATGGATCCTTTTTATTCTCTCCTTGTCTCTAAGTGACTTCTCCAATGTGTTTGTCTAAGCTAGCTTGCTCCACCCTCCCGTTACCCTTATGCACCCATTTCTCAGATTAGTACTGCTTAGTTGCTTTCCTGTTGCTCTGATAAAATACCCTGACAAATGCAACTCGATTGGGGAGAAGACCTTTTGTTTGTTTGTTTGTTTTGGCTTAGAATTACAGGGTACAGTCATCATGAAGGCACAGAAGCAGAAGCCCAAGCAGAGTTGGTGACATCATATCTAGACCAAGAAACACAGACACGAGAGTGTTCATGCTAAGTACATTTTCTCTTTTTTAAAAAGTAGTCCGGGATCCCACCCCATGAGATGGTGCCACCTACAGTGAGCACATCTTTCTACTTCATTTAACCTAATCAAGACAGTCCTCCATAGGCGTGCTCAGAGGCCTGTCTCTGAGGTGATTCTTGATCTCCTCAGGTTGTCACTTGAGATAAACTATCACAGGTAAAAGACAGTTTTCTATCTGTAAATAAATGCTCATTGAGGATGATACACAGAAAGACTAAGTATGGTCTGTGAGGGTGATTGTGGGGCATGATCCTCAGATCTGTCCTCAAGAGGACAGGAGTTGCATGCTGGCTGTTCCAGCCACAGCTCTGACACCTCTGGGGTTGTCCTCTACAAGGATTTTCCTTGAATGCAGGACTTTCCTGGGTTCTTCCACTTCCTGTGCATGTGAAGGCCTAGGAATGGTAAAAGGTGATGGATGGCCTAGCTCACATGCACACACAACATGTGCACACATGTACACATGTACTTAGAGGCACAGAGATGTGCACATGCCACACGTTCATATAAAGAGACATATGCACATTCACAGATGCATGCCCACACCTACACATGCAAGTCCCTGCCATCAGTCAACTTACACACACTACCTGACCAACTGCCGACTTCCAGGGACAACACACACACCTTAGCCAGGCTGAGAACAAGCCCTGAACCCCACGGCTATTTCTGTGGTCCCAGAAAGAATCTGTTCTTGGTGACACAGTGGCAAAGCACTGCTAGAAGCTGTGAGCTGGAGCGAGGAACTTTCTTTCCAGCCTTGCTAATTGTCTGCCATTGTCTTCCAGACAAACAGCTCTGATTGGGAGTCACAGGAGCTCATGGCTGGAAGCAGTTCCAGAAAGATCCATGGCAACAACTTCCTCCAGGAAAACTTTGTAACATCTGGGACACCCAGGCCACGTATGGATTCTGTGCCCTATTTGTGAGCAAAGTGCTGGATGATTCCAGCTCATTGGAATCCAGCTGCACTTTAGAACAGGACGTGGAGGATAGAGGGAGAGACCAACAGGACTCCCAGGTCCACCCTTCCCATATTTTTATGGCTGGAGTTGGGTGTAGGGAGACCCTTGACCCCTAGCCTCAGTGGAGGGAGACACTTGACCCCTAGCCTGTATTCTCTCCATCCTTTCCACCACAGTCCAAAGTGTACTGCAACCACAGACCCTCTATTACTTAGAGGAGCCAAACACATGGGACCTTCCATGTCTACATAAAGAGACGCCCTTGTGGGGAGCTGGCCCATGGCGGAGAGTCCTGCACAAGTTATTTTTCTGTCCCAGTAGTGTCATAACCAAAATCACCTGAAGGAGAAAAGATTTTATTTTGGCTTGCGGTTCCAGAGGGATAGAGTCCACCATGGAAGAAAAGTCATGGTGGAAGAACCAGGAAGCTGACTAGTCACATTTTTATCCACATACAGAAAGCAGAGAGAACAGGAAGTAGGTGCAAGGTATAAAACCTCAGAGCCTGTCCAGCAAGGCTCTACCTGGTAACGGTTCCAAAATCTTCCCAAGGAACACCACCAACTGGGGAGCAAGTGTTCAAACACACGAGTCTGTGGGAGCTACTTTTAATTCAAACCATGCCATCCCCACTCCCTAACCCCCATAGACTAATGGTCTTCTCATGATACAAAGTTTTTTTTCAATTTCAAAAGTCCCTGGAATCTTTAACAGTCTCAAGACTATTCAAAAGTCCAATCTCTTGGCAATCTCTCAATTATGTCACTGTGTAAATTAAAAACAAATTAGTAACTCCCAATATACAAAAGCACATTACCATTTTAAAAGGGATGAACAGGGCCATTGTGGGAAGGATTGGACTAATGCAAGACCCAGAGCAAGCAAAGAAAATTCTGTAGGACCATGGAAGTTTCAAAAGGTTTTCTATGGTCCTGGCCCTCCAGTGCTCGATCTCTCTCTCTCTCTCTCTCTCCCTCTCCCTCTCCCTCTCCCTCTCTCCCTCTCTCTCTCCCTCTCCCTCTCCCTCTCCCTCTCCCTCTCCCTCTCCCTCTCCCTCTCTTTTTTCCTCTCCCTTTTCCTCTCCCTTTTCCTCTCCTTTTTCCTTTCCCTCTCTTTCAGGCTCTCTGTTTCCACTCCTATGCAGCTCTCCTTAACAGATATCTCACGAGTCTAGCACTTCCAATATCTTTGGATGTCCCTTACAACCCAGGGTTCCTAGTCACCACTTGGTGCCATGGCCTCTCAAGGCTTTCTCACAAGGACTCTGACCCTGACACACTCCCCAGCCTCAGCCATTGTCTAAGACCCTAGAGAATGAATTCATGACCCCTCAATCTTGTATCATTTTGGTCTTCAAAACTAGGACCGAGTGAGTGCCTCTCCAGTGCCTCTGGATGCCTGGGAAGATCCCTGGCTTCTTTGAATCACAGTTGCAGCAGCTTTTGTACGCTGAAGACGGTGGAAACGTCCCTGTGAATTTTAGGTTCATAGGTTCTTAGGTTCTTTCCTTTCAGAAGTTGTAATTTTAGCTGCATGGTGTCTTGCCCTCATGTCCCCTTTCCTAATTCCTAGTGCAGAGCCAGAGGCTTCTTTATAATGGTGCTATTCTGTTGAACAATTACTAACTTTGGGGGTTGGAGGAATGGCTGGCGGTCACGAGCATGCTCTTCCAGAGAGGACCTGGGTTCAATTTCCAGCACCATGTAGTGGTTCACAAATACCTGTAACTCCAACTTCAGAAAATCAGACAGTCTCCTCTGGAGTTCACCAGCACCAGGTGCACAGACATATAGGTAGGCAAACACACACACACACACACACACACACACACACACACTAGATTAACAAATTTCTAAGAAAAAATATACAGCCTTATTTTTAGCTCTTGGTGACTGAAATATTAAGTGTCCCACTTCCCTCTTCCTCTTAAAAAAAGTCACAGTTTTAATTTTTTTCCATACTCGTTCTTTTGCATTTTTAGGACTTCCTAAGATTAATCAGTAATAACCATTGTACCCTTCCCAGCCTTGAGCAGTCTGAACAGACCTTGCTTGCCACACAGGATTTTAACATCTAGGTGAACTCAGCCCCTTTGTTTATACTTGCAACTTCCTACAAGAACTTAGAAGAAGAGACCGCCTGCTGAGCCTGCTATGCAACATAAACCAGCTGAAACAAAGGATGGGTTCGGTGGGGCTCCCCTTTATAAACGGAAAGCTGAATGTTAAACTTTGAGCCTTGATCAGAAAACTTTGTCTTGGCTCCATGTTTCTCTTGCCCCTCCGTCCCTTTTTCGTTTCCAGCCCCCCTTTCAGGTGAACCCAGTTGGTCCGTGGCTGCTGGTGACAACAATCCGTAACAGAATCAACCTTATTTTGTTTTGAAATAGAATCACTCGATTACTTTTAAATGCATCCTTACACGAAGTCTCAAGCCATGGATAGAACGTAGGGCAGTTTCTTTGCCAGAATACGACATGAATGTCTCCCTAGCCTTATTTCTGATGGACACCTCATGTGCTCGGCCTCCATCGTACATGTTTTTCTAGGAATTCCTGTCTTCTAAATCTCTAGTAAAAGGGCACAGTAGGTTCTGCTTTCAAAATCCAATGTTTCGTTTTCCAGTTCAAGGTTGCAAAGTCTCCAGTGTAATATTCCAAAGACATAAACACCACTTGGTCGTCAATGCTTCCTTCCTGGTTCCAATCTTTGTATTAGCTCATTTTCTATTGCTGTGATTAAAGACAAATACCATGGACACAAAAGCAACCTAAAGGAGAAAAGAATTACAAATCCACAGGAATAGAATCTATCCTTGTGGGGAAAGCATGGTGGCAGAACAAGAGGCTGGCCAATCACCTTTCACCCCACAGGGAAAGCAGAGAGAAGAGAAAGTGATGTACAGAACCTCAGACTCACATCCACTGATCGTCCAGCAAAGCACAGCCTCCTAAATGGTCCACAGTTTCCCCAACAGTATCACCAGTCAGAGACTAAACATTCAAATACATGAGCTTATGGGGAACATTTCTCATTCTAGTGGCCACAAACCCCACTACCTTCCAGGAGCTAGCTAGAGTCTGAGAGAGCCAGGAAACACCTCAACCTGTGTCCAAAGCCCTGAGTACAGGGGAGACATGTGAGGAACAGTCCAGGGCAGGAGGAGACACTGCACATAGATGGGAAAAAAAAAATCTCCTTTTCTTAGTCTTGTTTGTTCAGCTCAGGCCTCAAAGAACAAGGCTAGGCCCATAAATCCCGAGACTGGTGTCTTCCAGAAACACCACAAACACTCCAAGCAAAACATCACCAGCAATTTAGAAACTCACATCCCCCAAATATTGACTCAAAAATTATTATTAGAACCATCTAGTAGATGAATGGATGCATGGTGGTGGCGACTGCGGCAGCAGCAACAGTGTGTGGTGTGTGTTCTTGACACGAGGCATGCATGAGGAAGTAAGCTCAAGAGTCTGGAGTGTATCACAATAGGATGTACCCTGCTCACTGCAGCTGCAGGGAGGAAAAAGTGTGGGAGAGGAAGGATGGAGGGAAGAAGGGCGGCAAGATGGCGGGAAGTGTGGGAGGAAAGGAGAAAAGAGAATAAAGTAAAAGGGGGAAGAAAAACAAGAGTTAACAAAAAGGAGAAGGAAAGAAAGAGGAAGAGAGGAAGGGAAATAGAAGGGAGAAGGAGAGGAGGAGGGAGAAAGGGAGGGAAGGAGGAAGAAAGAGAGGGAAGGAGGGAGAGAGGAAAGAAGGAAGGGAGGGAGGGAGGGAAGGAGGACCAGTCCATCTGAACCTTCTGCAGTCTGAGGTAGACCTGAGGTCTGCCTTAGTCCCTATCTGTCCTCTCACTGACAGCAAGGACAAGGGACAGGAAAGATGCAGCTAAGAAGCTCCTGCAGGGACGACTCAGAGATCCTGAGCTCTCTGCCCAAAGCCCCTCTCCTGGGATAGCCTGGGCAGAGCCAAGCCATGCCTGTCACTGTCTAAGTGGGCTGAGCCTCTGCAAGGGCCTGTCTGTGGTTCATTAGAACAGCTTTTATCGGCTAAGTGCTTTTCAAGGGTTTAAAATGCCCTGAGACTCTTCAAGAGCTGTGGGAGGGAAACCGCCTTCGCCTTCTCTATTTATCAGCCGTTGGGGGCATGGGGGCAGCAGCCTGTCAGCTCACAGATAATTCTGCCCCGTACTTCCCTCTCAGCTCCAGCCTCCTCTTATGCCCAAGTTCTGCTCTGAGGAAAGACGGGCCAGCACGAGGGGGTTTGAGAAGCTTATATGAGTCTAAAAAACCAGCCATAAATAATGACAGTATTTACTCAGATTAGGAAAACACTTTAGACTGTTCAAAACCCTGCCACAAACCCTTTCTTCTTTAATCCCGATGCCAATCCTGGGAGGATGAACAGGGATGAGCTGAAGCTGGGTCATCTTGACCCTTAAGAAGCTCTGCCTAAGTTCCAGGAATTCTGTTAGCTGGCTGTGAGCTCAGCCATTATAGAGTGTTAAATCACCCCGTTTATAGTGAAATGAATTATATTAAAAGCAAAGAAATGACACAGATACAGCACTCATGAAGTCTGATGGGGAAAACCTAATCCTGGTTTTTTTTTTGTTGTTGTTGTTGTTGTTGTTTTTGTTTTAAAGTGGTCAGGGGGCATGGCAGAAGCCTCAGCATCAGTCCTGCTAGGGAAACCTAGCTTCTGACCCCAGTGAGTCCCCACATCAGGCCACAAGAATGACTTCATGCAGCCAAGCCAACAATAGCAAGTGTTGGCAGGGACACAGAGATGCAGGCACACTGACAGTGCTCAGGGAATAAGGATGGACCTGCAGCCACTGTTGAATGCAGCATGCAAAACACTCAAGCACTTCAGCATGAAACTGGCACAGAACATTTTCACTCCCACCCAGGAAGGTGCCCCAGAGGAAAACAAAAACACAACAACAACAACAACAAAAAACAAAAACAACAACAAACTCTCTCACACACACACATACACACACAGAGACAGAAAAAGAGACAGAGAAACACACACATATACTCACAAACACATACACTGACATAACACAGACACACACTCACCTACACTCACATACACAGACACACTCACACATAAAGACACACAGACACACACAGGTACACTCACACCATATGCACATACACAGACACTACCCCCCTCACACACACATCCAAAGCATCTAAATACCACTTTGGGCTAGAGAGATGGCACAACAGTTAAAAGCATTTGCTGTTCTTTCTAGAAGACTGAATTTTCCACAACAGGTGGCTCATAATTGAGGACCCAATGACTTTGGCCTCCTCAGACACCTGCATTAACATTCACACACCCCTACACAGACGTACATATATGCACATACACATAATTTAGAACAACTTAAAAATCTTGATGACAAAAGACAGAGATGGCTTCTTAGTTGTGAAGGGATGAATTCCCACCCAGAAGAGTGTGATGACGAGAACTCTTCATGAGGGAGCACAGATCAATAGTGATTAAGCAGGCCTGGTTAGCATCTGGCTTAACTTCTTTCAGGCTTTGTTCTACGACAATATATCATTTCTACCCTAAAATTGGAATTCTGCTTCCTATGTTGTTTATGGCCAGGTTTTATTGAATTTTTCTGTTTACAAAGATAATATACATCTTATGGAGAACACAGAGGAGCTAGAGGGAAAAATAAAAGGCAAATGAACTAAAAATGATGCCAAAGACTGTTTGGGAGAATTTATGTGGAAGGAAATTTCAGTAGGTGGAGTGACTAATGAAGGAAAACAGAAGAAGAAACCACACAGTACTGTGGGAACACCCACTTAGCTTTGGAGCACGCACTTAACGTCAGTACTATTGGAGTACTCAGTTAAAGTCAGTACTGTTAGAGTACCCAGTTCATGTCAGTACTGTTAAAGCATCCAGTTAATGTCAGTACTATCAGAACTCTCAGTTAATGTCAGTAGTGTTGGAGCTCCCA
This sequence comes from Rhabdomys pumilio, assembly GCA_030674055.1. NCBI lineage: Eukaryota > Metazoa > Chordata > Mammalia > Rodentia > Muridae > Rhabdomys > Rhabdomys pumilio. The sequence continues at coordinate 14,980,174 of JANHMN010000012.1, forward strand.
GTTAATGCCGGTATTATTGGAATAACCAGTCAATGTCAGTACTGTTTAGAGCACCCAGTTAGTGTCAGTACTGTTTAGAGCACCCAGTTAATGTTAGTACTATTAGAACACTCAGTTAATCCCAGTACTACACATGCATGTTGTGGTGATTTGAATACGCTTGGCCCAGGGAATGGCACTATTAGGAGGTATAGCAATGTTAGAGTAGGTGAGGCCTTGTTGGAGGAAGTGTATCACTCTAGAGGCTCCTATTCTCTAGCTCTGACCAGTGCAGAAGAGAGGGCTCCTCCCGGCTGCCTGCAGAAGCCAGTCTTTTCCTGCCTGACTTCAAATCAAGATGTAGAATTCTTGGTTCTTCTAGCACTATGTCTGCCTACATGCTGCCATGCTTCTTGTCATAGTGATAGCGGACTAAACCTCTGAAGCCATAAGCCAGCCCAAATTAAATGTTTTCCTTTATAAGAGTTGCTTGGTTGTGGTGTCTCTTTGTGACAATAAAACCCTAACTAAGATACATGTACACTGTCTTCCTCACTTTTCAATTGCTGTGACAAATAAAATAAAATAAAATAAAATAAAATAAAATAAATGGCATGACCAAGACAACTTATAAAATATTCCTTTAATTGGGCTCATGTTTCAGAGGATTGGGATCCATGATGACAGAGCAAAGGTGTGGTGTGTGGTGGCAGAAACAGCTGAAAACCTACATCTCAAGCCACAAGTAAGAAGTAGGAGGCAGGAAGAGAGAGAGAGAGAGAGAGAGAGAGAGAGAGAGAGAGAGAGAACACAGCACACTGGGAGTGACAAGGACTTTTGAAACCCAAAAGCCCACTCCCATTCACACACCGCCTCCAACAAGATCACACCTCCTAATCCTTCCCAAACAGTCCCACCAACTGGGAAACAAATATTCAAACTTATGCTCATACTGGGGCCACTCTCATTCAAACCACTATACGCAAATAAACACATATGCATAAAAAAAATGCCAGGGATCTTGGAACTGGTGGAAATGGCCATTATAAGCAGAACAAATCAATGGAAAAAAATTTAAAGTGAACATGAATAAAATGTGTTTAACTCATGTATTTGAACAAACGTGTTTTAGCAACATCAGGATGACTATCTGTTATTTATTGCTTCGCCAGTGTTTCGAGGAACACATATTTCAAATATAGAGACTTTTTACGACACAACAGAGCTTCCTTTAGAAGTAGAAAGATACTCCTCTTTCTAGCCTAGGGTGTGGTTGGCAATGGTGGGTATCCATAATGCACTGAGGACTTTGCCTTTCTGTAATTTCTCAAGAATCTTCTGTTGGGGTTCTCAAATGAGGGTTTTGGTTTCCTGTTTGCTGCATGGTTACTGGCTGGGTCTGGAGGTGTGGCTGGGCTGGCTTACTTCTGAGAAGCAGCAGCTTGGTCTTTGTCCTATCTACATGGACTCCGGCACAGAAGGGTCCCCGTGACTTGGAAGCTAAAAAGAAGTTTGTAAGGCCTTGATTTTAGGTTCTTATCTTTCTCTGCCCTCCTTTTCACTGCCTGCTCTGAATTCATAAGATCAGTTTGGGGGCATCACCTGCCTGTGCATGTGATTGCAGGGAAAACATAGAAAAGAGAAAAGAGACAGGAAAAAAATATCTATCCAGCCAGTTATTTAGCTAAAGACTCTGTTTTATCCTGGGACACTAATAGTCAGCCATTTCCTGCTTCAGAAGCCTCAGGGTCATTTCACCCCCGTCAAAACTCTTTATTTTGCTTGGCATAGATGTGGGCTGATGAATGATTAGTTTGTGTATATTTCCTCTCACTTAAAAAAGTTAATTTTTCTAATCCCTTTGAGACGTTATCCTCAAATTCAGTATGTTGGCCTTTAACTTGTTTCTTTCCACCTTTGTGTGCAGGAAGTGATTCGGTTTTTCAGTTCTCATCACCTATCTCTATCATGGCCACATACAACTGTGTATTTTCTTGTATCCTTATGTTCTACAGCTGAATGGATATTATTGCTTTTCCTCTTTAAAGTTATTACAAGTCCCCTTTTAATTTTCAGTGGCACTGGTTTGTAGTTTAGATTTTATTACTTCTTGGCATGTAAATATTGACTTACAATTTCTGTGTTAAGTACTTAGAGGTCTTGGGGTTCACAAGAGTTTAAGTAAGCTCTCACCAATAATGTGTTCCCCTCTCAGTAATAATGTGTCCATACTTAAAGTGGAGGTGTAGGGGGATCACAACCTAGGAAGCTGTCATACAATGTCTACACCTAGGGAACTTTTCACACAAGCCTATTTCCTTATTCACAGGCACCTCTGACCCACTGTCCCCAGAGATACTTCTGCCCATCTTTTCATTGGCCTCATGATTTCTTCCTTTCCCTAGGAAACATTTATTTGCTTTTATCTTATGTATATGGGTGTTTTGTCTGGATCCCCTGGAACCAGAGTACCAGATGGTTGTGAGCTACCATGTGGGTGCTGAGAATCAAACCAGGGACATCTGGAAGAGCAACCAGTGCTCTTAACCTAGCCATCTATCAAGCTAAATCCTTTCTAGATTATTCCCTGTGACAGGTTGAGGTCTACTTCTCAGTGGGGATTCATGTTCCCAGCGAAACATCTTAGATACTTCTGTTTTCTTTCTTTAGTTTATACTTTGAAGGTGTTTTATTGCTCATCTACGATGGCTTTTATTATTGACACACAATTTTTGTATTTCTATATAAGCTATGTTTAAATTCTAGAATCCGTATGAGAACTACTGTTTCTATTACAAACACATAGAGATGGTGCTGTTTACATGACTTCTACACTCAAGCCAAGGGATTGGGGGATTTTCCTATGCATTCCTCTCCCTTATTATTAATGATGCTTGGGCTTGATTTCTTGGCATTCAGTGTCTAAATTGTTGTGGTTTTGTGTGCGTGTGTGTGCGTGTGCGTGTGCGTTTGCGTGTGCGTGTGTGTGCTGGTTTATGAATACATTTAACAGAGCTGTTTGGTCTCATGCCTACCATGTATATTCTGATGTGTATAAGTCTCCAGCTCCCAGGTAGCTCACTTAAGGTAGAAAATGCAGCCTGGGTTGAAATCTGCCAGACTTACCATGCACCAGAGTCACCTAGGCACTTCAGCTAGCAATATCCAGACAGAAAGGTGATGGGAGCCTCTTGTGATGTCTCTGCTTGCTCCTTTGCCTCTACCTCCTGAAACTGGGTCTCACTGTTGGCTAACTTCCTTGATGGTTGGACTGAGATTGGGCACCTGTGCCCAATTCTGTGGCTGAGCAGTGGCTCCTAGCACAGCTGTGTCTCCTGGAGTCCAGCCATCCTTTGATGGCAGTCTGGATCAGGCACTGTTGGCTTTGGCTTCGTTTTGTTCTTCTGGCCATGGTTACTAGAGATCAAGCGTTCACTTGCTTTCCTACTGACCAGGTGACTTCTGCACTGTGTGTTGCGGGGCATTCAGGAGGTGGCACTGAGGTGAGACTCACTGGTGACAACGCAATGCTCTTGTGTTTAAAAAATGAAATGCAGTCTTTTCTGAAAACCTCGTTGACTTCTAGCCTTTAGGCCCAAAAATGGTTCTCTACTTCTGGGGATCAAATGGCCCTTTCACAGGGGCCTCATATCAGATTTCCTACATATCAGATATTTCTATTACGACTCATAACTGTAGCAAAATTACAGTTATGAAGTAGCGATAAAATAGTTCATGGGTTTTTTTTTTGGGGGGGGGGGTCACCACAACACGAGGGACTGTATTAAAGGGTTGCAGCATTAGGAAGGTTGAGAACCACTGCTTTGGGATGAAGCAAACTATGTTCCACAGCCCGTAGGATACCAAGCAAGTACTCTGTTTTAGTCAGGGTTTGTATTCCTGCACGAAATATCATGATCAAGAAGCAAGTTGGGGAGGAAAGGGTTTATTCAGCTTATACTTCCGCATTGCTGTTCATCACCAAAGGAAGTCAGAACTGGAACTCACACAGGTCAGGAACTTGGAGGCAGGAGCTGATGCAGAAGCCACGGAGGGATGCTGCTTACTGGATTGCTTCCCCTGGCTTGCTCAGCTTGCTTTCTTATAGAACCCAGGAATACCAGCCCAGGGATGGCACCACCCACAATGGGCCCTCCCACCCTTGATCACTAATTGAGAAAATGCCTGACAGCTGGATCTCATGGAGGCATTTCCTCAAGGGAGGCTCCTTTCTCTGTGATAACTTCAGTTCGTGTCAGGTTGACACAGAAAACCAGCCAGTATGTGCTATTTAAATTTTAAAATTTTGTCTGAGAGAGAAAAGTCTCCTAGATCTACATCAGTCAAAGTCATCCAAAGTCTTCTCCACAAGACCATGTCATAATTGAATGTAGCTTGGGAGTAGGTTTGCCTTCTAGAATATTCAATGTTAGCTACCATTGTGTGTCACCAGCCTCTGGCTGCCACCGATTCCCTGGGTCTTTATACATATCTATCTTTGCTTCTTTGAGTGGCATCTGTCACTCAGCCATGTTCGCTGTCTTTACCTAGTTATCTGTCATAATTGCCTTACCCCCACTTACCCTAACCAGAAACCTGAGGCTTGTCTGTGAGCTGTCACACTAAGTGGCCCATGTGGTACTTTCTAGTAGCAACACGATCCTAATTTTGGCAGCAATGAACTTCCTTCCTGGCTGTGGATTCCTTGCAGTAGGCTCAGCACGCTGAAGGAACAGTGCCTCATGAGGAGGGTACCTGTTCCACTCTGCCATCCACACAGGCACCCTGAGCTTGGTTCATATTTAACACAACTTTCCACATCCCAATCCAGGTATCCACTGTCATGAGAACTGGAGGAGCAGAGTAGCCAGATCTCAAGCTGGACAACCTGCAGCTACTCATCCATTTGTGCTGAGCTACTGACCGCTCAGCATCTGAATACTGTGACCCCCTTTAGGACCCTCACCTCATCCCTGAGCATAAATGGAGCTGTGGCAGGGATGACACTCAGATCTACCTGTGACCCTCTTCATCCATGCCACCTCAACTCAGAAGCAAGCTTGTGTGAACGGTTATGCTGTCCCAGTGTCCGGCACTAGAGGGACACACGGTGATTTCTGGCTGGGGCTGACTCACTTTCTTGTCGTGCTTTCTTCTTACACCTATAGTTCACTGCAAGCATCTGGCAGTCATCAAAGTTTTTGTTCCTCTGTCTCCTTGAGTACAACTTTGAGAAGATGCCATTTCCAGAACTGTCTGCCGGCTGCCAGTGGACTCTCCGTGTTTTGCACTTGAGTTGTGAAGCAATTTCGCCTGGGATTAAAACCTTCCAACTTGTAGGAAGGCTTGTTAAGATGCAGAATGTTAAAAGAGGATTTTTTTTAAAGCCAGGATGTTCTTAGGGGGAGTAAAACACTCTATTTTGCAGAGGTACGCCTCAAACACAGGAAGCAAACAACTCAAAAGCTTCAGGAAGTCTTTAAAACTGACCAGATTCACAAAGCCCCTCCCTCCTTAAGCTTACATAGGCACCAGGAACTCTAGGGCAGGTGGTTCTCAGATCAGCTGAGCTGCCTGGAAAAGACACTCTATAACCTGTTGATCCTCATAAAGGCTTTCTGGTTTCCAGATTTCATGAGCTGTCAACTGCACTTGGGTGGACTTTTGGTGATGCAGCTGTCTGACTCACTTCTGTTCTTGTAAGTTGTCCATACCCATGTTCCTGTAAGTAACACCATTTAAGTTTACTGGTTTACAAACTTAGGCTTTGGTGGCACCCACACTTTGGTTTATTGTCAGTTCCCTATCTGAGGTAAATAGGTGTTTGTTCACCTCTCCTCAGAAAGAGTGTCACACAACAAGCTGTATGCTGAAGCAGCCTTTATAGTTAGAGTCAGACAGGCAAGTGGAGAGTAGAGTGCTTGCTCCCCTTTTGGAAGCTTGCAATCAGTGAATGAGAAGCAAGGGCCCCTCTGACCTGTCCTCATGTGGTAGGAATGGGTACTCACTCTGCCAGGTGCTGTTTTTCCTGTCGGCTACATGAGATGTGTTTCTCAGTGTGAGCCATGTGAGTGGCGCCTCCTATTTGGACTGGTTTCCAGCCCTGCCTACTCAGCTATGGCACCATTCTTGGCTGTGACTTGCAGATTTCCGGATCTCCATGTTGGAGGGAAATAAAGAGAATATGGGAATCCCTGACCACCCCCACCCTCCCTTGGCCCCGAGGCCACAGTGGATCAAAGCAACCTGGTCATAGTTTTCTTTCTCCCAGAATTGGCCCCTGGGCGGCCCCGAAAGAAACCCCACTGATGGCCTCTGCCCATGTCCATCTATCTCCCTTCCCCTGACTGCAGCTGCTACAGTTTAGGTGTGAGACTTGAAAAGAGAAGGAAGGAGTCTTTCATTCAACTTCCTTAATGCACAGAACAGGCAGGCTTGCAAAGTCTGAAACCGTCATCACAAGGGCCTTATAGAAAAGCTAAACTTAATTACAATGAAGTACCAAATGCCTCTTTCAAGTTTTACTACTATTCAAACATCTTTAATTAATGCTGGGGGTTGGGGGGGATAAGGATACTGAAGGTTTTTTTTTTTTAATTCTGGAGTAATTTACACAAAACCATTAATACCCCCAGGCTGGTGATCACAATGTCCTAATGGTTATTGACCCAACTCTGCCCTGGAGTGACTTAATCCAGAAGGGACACAGCCTGTTTCCTATCTCCAGAACCTCAAAGGTCAATGCCATTGGCTTTGTCTGAGGACAAAAGTCGGACCCAGATGGCCCCAGAGCTTAATTTTCTGAGCTTAGGCCTCAGAAAATTAATAGTGTAATTAATGGAAATCATTATTAAACCACACAATTAACATCTGAAAGCAAGCTCTGCCTTTCTGTGGAGCTCCCAGTTGTGCTAATAGATAGGCTTCTAGAATGTTTATTAAGTTTCTACTATGGCTGTAATGCTATCCAAGTGAAGGTTAGAGACCCTCACCTGTGATTTCCTAAAGGGTGAATGGGAAGGTACTCAAAGAGGGTATGCCAGGAGGACTTCTGGAGTCACCAGGTCCAAAGAGAGACTCTGCTTTGAGGGAGTAAGAAGGAGCAGTGACAGAGCAGACACTGGGCATCCTCCTCTGATCTCCATGTGTGCAAAGGCACAAGTATGCATGCACGCAAATGTATACACACACTACATACACATACCACATACACATAGACATCATGATGGTGATGATGTCAATGATGGTGATGAATTCATAACAGTCTTTTATTCAGTTTTCGTAATACATAGGTCAGGCAGGCCAAGTTTAGAATCATCATTGTCATGACCAAGGACACCTTTGCCAGTTGCAACACAGTAACACTTCTGCTAAGAAATTATTCCAAGGGATAATAAAAAACAACTTAAAGGCATGTGTTTACTGATGCTTCTTGCTTCCTCAGAGAAAGTAAAGAACACCAGGGCATGTCAGGCATCCCTGGGTAGTTTAATAAACGCTGGTGTACCATGTAGTCCACGTGGGTAGGAAGCATGGCAGAGTGTGCATGGCACAATCTGACAGAGTGGGCAGAAAGAGAGATGGCCAGAGACTGTTCAGATGGGAACGAGGCACCAGGGAAAGCTGCCTCTGCCCACTGTTGTGCGGTGTGTGTAGACAGAAGCCAGGGCTTGTGTGGATGAGAAATAGCAGCATGGGGCCAGAGGGGAGAGTCTGGTTTGAGAAGGGAGGAGGAATACAGAGCCAGCCAGTGGAAAGGGTGGGCAAGGCAGGCCTTTCAAAGCTACCATCTTGGGACTGCGCCACAGATGACAGACAGAGTCACAGAAGAGAGACACATAAATGAAACAAGCATCCGTGGCAAAAATATCAAACATGGCGTTTTCTATAAATTTATTAATTGTTCTTTGCCTCTTGCCATGAGGGTGAACGAAACCATTGATTTTCCTATTTGTTCATAAATGATTCAGATATATTTAAGTAGTCTCGGACATGTGATCACACTTCATGACTATGGATGGATTGGGCAGCAAGTGAGAAATAGGGTAACTCATACCCATTGAGTGATAATGGCATGTTATCTGACCCCTGTGGGGTTCAAGATATAGAAGACTAAGCAAAAATCATTGGCATCTTTATAAAGAAGCCACAGAGAGCTTTCAACGTGTACCCTTTATTATTTTAAAAATCTCTGCATTCCTGATACATCCCCCAACAACAGGAGCATTGATATTTGGGAAGAAAAATATTAAAAACGAACTTAAATGAACGGCTCATGGATCAGATGAATTCACACCCCCAAACATTGCATGCCCTCCCCAAACTGAATCTGTAAGTGTGCATTAATTCAGATAAAAGTCTCAGTAAGTTAAATGAATTTGGGCAAAATAGATGCTAAATTTAATTAGAAGAGTGAAGAGACAGGGGGATGAATATTCTGAGCAGATATCAAGGTTTTGTAGAGTGGATCCAACTAGTTGACAAAGAAGAGACGAATGGAGCAGGGGAATGGAGAATAGGGGCCCCTCAGAAGGCAAGGCTTGCTCTAGGCAGATGCTTTGCAGAATGGGGGTGGCATGTGCATTAACTGCTTAAGGGAAGGAGCCTCTGTGTGGGTATATGCATGAGCAGCAACACATGAACATGCAATGGCACCATTCCACCCACTAACATGTAGTGCCATCCATGCGTGTTTTTTTTTTCTTGTTTCTGTGACTGGGATTAAACACCCCAAGGAAAAGCAGCCTAGGCAATAGGGTTCCCGTTAGTCCATAACTGCAGGAAGGTCAAGCTGACAGAAACTTGAGGTCATTTGTCACATCTGCCACAGTCCAGAGGGGACTGAATGTATACACACTACATGCCCAGCAAGCTCTCTCCACTGCACAGCCCAGGGTTCCAAACCAATGACTGTTGCTGCCCACCTTTCAAGCTGGCTCCCCCCACATCAATTAAGGCACGTGAGACAATCCCGAATAGACATGCCCACAAGTTAACATGATCTAGACAAACCCTCACTGAGACTATCTTCCAAGGCTGTCCTTGGCTTAGCAAGCTAACGGTTACACTAAACATCACAGACCCCTACTTGTCCATATACTTTAAGGTATCACCTTCTACCTACCAGTTGTCCCCAAAGCCTAGTATTTACTTCATAATATAAAATATAATTCAATTTTAAAAGTCACAGAGTCCATAAAAATTCTGACTCTTTGAAAGTTTGGCACTTCCCATGTTAATGTATCATGACTGTGAACCTGTATGATATGCCATGTGTAAACATGCAAGAGAATCCATGCATCAGTGTGCCATGTTCTTTATGTACATGGAGAATCAGCAACATTTTCATGTTGATATGTTTAAGCCCCTTTGCATGTGCACAGATAGTGAATCCAGGCTGATTAAATGCTAACAAGAACACAATGGTAATTTGGAAAACAATCTCAGAGAATCCTTTTATGGCATCGAAGTAGGATGCGTTTCTTGTTATACAAGGTGCAATAAACAGTCACCACAAAGCAAATGTTTGATGAGTTTTGATAGTATTAAACTAAAAAGGCTTACAGACAGAAGATCCCAAGAAGAAAGGGAAAACACAGATTTCTGGCTTAAAGAAGTAGTCTCTGACGTCTAAAGCTTCAAGAGTTTGCATCTGAACATGAAGAAAGAGAGCTGTAAAACTTATCTTAGAAGCGCACACATGTGCTGAACATGGACCAAGTGTGTCATGGGCAATCCAGAGAGAATAAAGAATAATGTAGGAGCTGAGGGAAGAGAGACACCTCTGCAGTGAAAGTTAGTGTTAACGCAGCACACACACCAGCAGGGAAGTGTCTCAGCTTTAAAACAGACACACAGTATTTTTATGGGCTAATTCTCGAGGTGCGTACTTAGGTCCAGTTCAATTGTTTTCTGACGTATTCTGTGTGCTTTAAACACTTCATAATTAAAATAATGTTTCTAAAGCTTAGTATTTAATAATGTGGGTACACACTGACCCAGCAACCCCCAGCTAATATCCTGCCCCAACGTAGATGTCTGCATTGTTTTGCTTGAATGTCACCCCTCCGGAGAGCTGTCTCCAGACACACCAGCTACACACCCGGCCTTTACTTCTTTTTGTCTCTTGTGGTTGCTAGAGACCACATCTTTTGTGTACTTGCTCCTTGGTCTGTGATTGACTGACCCTTCCTCCACAGTGAGAAGCCAGCCTCGGTACTTGGAGGTGATGACTACCAGTCTCAGGAGCTGAAGATAGTGGCCTCATGGACAGTACTTGCCACTTGCTTAGGAAGAGGGTCAATTCCTTCCCTGCTGGTCACTCTCTCTTGTGCTGTAGTGATAAACATGCTAGTATCACAGATGGAATGCAAACCTTGTCGACATGGCTACTTCGATCTAAACGTCTTCTTTCCTCTAATGGGAGTTGCTCCTGTAGCCTGCTTGGCAGACACGTAGACAGTGTAAGATTCCTGTTCAACACGGTTACATTCATCATTAATGTACACTTGGCATTACTGTCCTTAAAGATTTAAGAATTCCCAGGCAAGACCCAGAATACTCTCTCTGTGGGATCCACCTGAGATTGTGTTCCCAGCACCCTTCAGAGACACAGTTTCCTTGCCAGCCCTGTTCTGCTGGGTGGCTGATAAGAGGAGCAATTGGATCAGTCCCCCATTGGGGAGCCATCTATAGCCTGACTCTTTAGGAGTCTGGCCAGGTACCAGCTGTCAATGGGTGCCTTGTTTGGGGACAAGTGTACATTAATGATGAGTGTAACTATGTTGAACAGGAATCTCACACTGTCTACTTCCCACTGACACCAGAAGGGCATGTCTACACTCAACTCGTGTCAGTGACTCTCCCCACGTGGGTGACCTTGGGCCAACCTCATTCTCTAGCTCAGAAGTGGGTGGACAGTGGAATCCAAAGTGCCTGTCACTAATGTGAAAAGGGAATTTTGACAAGGAGGGCACACTAAGTGTCTCCTATTGATGTTAAAAAAACATTGTTGTGAAGTAAAATCTCCTAAAAGGCAACCCTGGAAAACAGAAGAATTCTGGATGGGAGAGAGCTCTGTTGAATGTTTCCTAGAAGGTGAGGTAGGCAAGGCAGAGCTCTCTTGGCCCTGCCCTGTCAAGTATTCTGCAGGGCCCTATCAAGTATTCTGCAGGTCACGGGCATGGTGTCAGCTTTGTGATTAAGATAAAGTTTAACTATGGAGTACAGGTTGCTGGATGGCCTTAACCTTAGCCTCAGAAAGTTTCAGAGGCATCACACCCTACGGTCTACCAGAGCTGGTGAATGAATCAAAACAGGAGCCAGCTGCAGGAATGAGTTGGAAATTGAAGCAAAGTGTTCATAGGTTAAGAAAGATTAAAGTCTCCAGAGACGGTATGGTGGTAGTGGTGTACACCTTTAACCCCAGCACTTGGGAGGCAGAGGCAGGCAGATCTCTGTGAGTTCAAGGCCAGCCTGGCTTGAAGAGCAAGTTCCAGGATAGCCGGGCTACTGAGAAACCCATCTTGAAAAAAAGTCAAACAACCTAACAAACAAAAATTCAGAAAGACTGAAGTCGCAAGAGGAGGAGTAGGGGAAAGTCCTTGATCTGCGCTGGACCAGGCCCTGGAGAGCAACATGAGGCAAGCTCTTCCTTCCACAGGCCGGAGCTCACCCACTGTAGGCTGACACTTTCAAACCAAGGAGCCACAATGAACATTTTTCTTTACATTTTTTTTCTCAGAAAGCTATCACAAAATGTGATATCGTATGGCCTAAGACCATGGGAAGGTTCCCTAGACACTACCTGGAAACTTAGAGGTTAATTAAAGGTAAGACTCTGGCACCAGAGAGATGGCCTGGGGAGTAAACTGCTTGTTCTGTAAACTGGGGGCCTAAATTTGAAACCTCAGCACTCACATAAAAGTGGACTGTGTCAGTGTGTCCCTGTCACCACAGAACTTGGAGTGGGGAGGTGTGACAAAAATATCCATGGAGATTGTGGGCAAATCTCAGGTCCAGTGAAAAACTCCTCCAAAAATAACATTAAAAACAAAAAGGGAGGAAAACAGTTAGTATCAAACCCCTGGCCTCTGCACAGGCATGTGCCTGCCCCATAGGTAGAAGAATCTTGTAACTTGGAAGAGTAATAATAATGATAATAATAATAATAACAAGTATTATTATCATTATTATTATTTGGCTTTTAAAAGCTTTAATCTCTATTAAACCTAGAACCCTAGAAGGTCACATGGATAAGGGTATTATTATTATTACCACAGAAATAAAATTTAAAAGCTCAGTCAGTGATAGAGGAAGAGAGTGAGTATGGGAAAGAAAGATCTTCCTCGTCTTCAGAGTGTGGCACAGCCAGTAGAGCTCAGAGCACCCTCACCTTTGGAAATAAAATACAGGCCCCAGACTAAAGAAAATATTTGTAAAACATCACTAAACACAGGATTTTATTTAAAACATGAAAATCATTCCTGAAAACCACCAAGAAGTGTGCTCTTCAGCATCTTGATCAAGGAGCAAGGACGAATCACAGGAAGGAGAACTGTGAAGAGCTGGCTAGCATGCTCCCAAGATCTCAGCCTCATCTTTAATCAAGGAAATTAAACTGCTGCAGGTACTCCACATCTTATCCCTGGAATTAGCAAGAGCCACGCCGCCCAACTGACTGAGCGTGGGTGACACAGGATGAACATGGGCGTGGGGCGCAGTCCCAGGGTCCTTGGGATGTATGTGCAAAGGCTTTCAAGGGAGCCGACAGCATGTTGCTCATTTGTGCACAGTAATATACCTCTCAGGATCCCTGCAGAATCACAAACAGGAACTAGCCTTGGTGCATTTTATTTCTGCAATACAGAGCATCAAGAAGCTGTGGATAAACCATGCCCACATGTATGTGGATACATGTCAGGGTCAAAGGTTTTGAAGACTGAAGATGGTGATGAAATACATGGGGGAAACCACTCATCTACTTGTTGTTATTGGTGATGGAGTAAGTAGTGGTGGTGGTATGTGTGTGTGTGTAGACATTCATATATATTTATATATGCATGCATAATTTTTCCACTGAATGTGTGAACCCCTCTGTGTGCACACTCACATAGCACCATCATCACTGAAATCTGTGTATCCATGATACAACTACATGTGTATGCTATAAAAATACCTGTGCTGTTTGCTTAATACTGTGTGAAGCTGTATGTATATTGTGTCTGTGTGTCCATGCAGGTTTGTGTACATGTGAACACAATGCCTGCTCACGGTGTGTCTGAGCATGTGTGGTTGGAATTTATGTGTCTCTTCATATAATATTCAGTCCCTATGTATGTATGAATATGTGTGTCCACACAGGTTTGTATAAATACAAGACACACTGTGTGTGTCTGTGCACATATGTCCACACATGTATATCTGTGTGTGACACACACTCACTATTTGTGTGTCTGTGCTTGTGTGTCTATGCATGTGTACCTGTGTGTGATATATACTCACTGTGTATATGCTGCATGTGTGAACATGTGTATCCATGTATAATACCTACATGCTCTTGTGTGCACATCTGTGCATGTGTGAACATGTGTATCCATGTATAATATCTACATACTCTTGTGTGCACGTCTGTGCATGTGTGAACATGTGTATCCATGTATAATACCTGCATGCTCTTATGTGCATGTCTGTGGATGTCTGTGCATGTGTGAACATGTGTATCCATGTATAACACCCGCATGCTCTTGTGTGCATGTCTTTGCATGTGTGTACAATGACAGGATCCTGTCTCTGTTGCTCTGATGATTCCCACTTCTCCACACTCTTCATGTCCTTCTTTCCAGGGGCACTAGGCCTTCTGTTTGCACCAGGATGGACCATTATCTGTGCCTTCCTGCACCAGCATCGTGGGTGTCCCGCAGCAGCACACTCTGCCTCTGTACTGCTGCCACTCCTATGGGATCTTCATGCGTTGGCTCACTTGTCACTGTCTGCTACTTGCTCTAGATGACAAGCTTCCATGAGAAAGGGACATCACCCACTCCATGTGCTCACTGCTCAATCCCCGGGCCCAGTGCAGCCTGTTAGACGCGAATCGATACATGCAGTGCATGCAAGTGCTCACACTTGCTCGTGTTCATGGGAGCATGCATGTGAGAATATGATCATGTGACTATCCATTTGTGCAAGGAAATGCATATGACTTCACATCTGTTAATGTAGAGGCATGGCTATGTGTGGGGGACCTGGATATGAATGTGAGAGTATAAGCATACGTGTAAGAATAAACACAGATGCACAGAACATGTCAACATGTATAGGTAACTGGACATACACATGTGTAGACCTGCATATGTGCTTGACATGAATGTATCAACACACATGCACATTGGTCCATAAACATGGCTGATCATGGTTTTTTTTTTTTTTCTGCGAGTTTTAAGTCCGAATCTGGTCACTGAGCCTTCCTGAATGTTCTATCACAGTGAACAGTCAGCCTAGTTCTGAGTTACTCAGTATGTCCTTGACAATGAAGTTAGGTGTTCATTGTCTCTAAGATGTTCCTGGAGTACTGATCTGTGTGTGAAGTTCAGAGCCTCGATGTGGCTGCTGGCTTCCATCCTTGGCTGCTGAGATGTCCTTCGGCCTCCCTGAGGAAATGCTGTCTAGTGTTTTGGTCCAAAAGTTCCACTACAGAAAGCTGACTCAAAAACAAAGGGAAGCATCTACCCAGAGGCAAGGACAGAACATCAGGATTGTGGGATAAAGTAAGACTGTGTACCTGGGAGGTGGCTGCTGCTGGGCTTCCATCTCCACCAGTAGCCAGTGAGTAAACGCCCAGAGCCTTTATCTGAACCAGAACCAACGTGCTTAATGAGGACTGAATTGGCACTCTTGGGGATAAGATCGTGCCAGCAAGCATGCACAGAAGTGGGCAGACAAAGAGGATATTAAAAGTACAGGGAGCGATGAGCAGATAGCCAGGACAAAGACAAGACACAGAAAAGGGCACCGGGCGGATATTGGAGCAGATAGGTTGGTGTGTGGAGCACGCTTCCGGAAAGACTTTCCATTGATACATAGCTGTCTCCAGCGTGGAGTCAAACACAGGCTGAAGGGAATGAGAGAGCAGTGGGGAAGGTTAGGCCACGCCCCCTGATGAGGTTACAAGGAGAGCAGCAGACCTGGAAGCAGCGAGGGCAGCCGAGAGGGCTCCCAGTGCATCTATGCATCAGGCACTCACCTCAAGCCTGACAGTGCGGTGGAGACTACTCCAGAGAGAAAGTGAGACAATTAAAATGACCATGTACTCTTTGGTTGGTGGTTCAGTCCCTGGAAGCTCTGGGGGATGAGGTGGGGTATTAGTAGAGGGGTAACTGGGAAGGGGGATATCATTTGAAATGTAGATGAGTAGATGAAAATATATATATTTTACATCTATGGGGTGTCTCTCGACAAATCACAGAGATCATTGGCATGGGGTAACAGACAGTCGAAGATGACTCTTCTTATGTGGAAACAATGCCAAATGTGTCGTGAGCCTCAGACAATTTCCATGTGGGACCCCTGCTCACTCCTATGGATGCAAATAGACAGCACAGATCCAAAGAGGCCAAAAATGGAGGAGGCAGAGCATTGGGCCTGGATCCAGATACCTGCTTTGTAGGACACCAGCTGCTTGTCTCCACACTCACTGGGGGCTATGGTATGAGGGTGTCAAGAAATAAACTCCACAACCTGGAAGCTGAGGTGCAGCCATTACTCCAATATTTAATTTGTTAAATATACGCTAGGATGCCCAGGATAAAAAGACCCACAGTTTACTTTCATTTCATTAATAATGTATTATTGTTCATCTTCTATGGGCCATCTACTATTTAATTCAGAGTGGGAGAGGAAGGCGGAGTCACGGCCTCTATGTGCTCCTGATTAAAGAATATCTTCAGTCCATCGCTGTTCTCATGAATATTTCCTGAACCTGCTTTGCATGTTCAGTATCTGGTTGTAGATCCATGATGACAGTGGTCTGGAAGAGACATGGCCCAAGGGACAGACAAGAGCATCATCTTTGGGTAGATGGAATCTGAGAGGGCTCTCTACAGGAAGAGATAGTGGTTTGCAGAGATGAGACCACGTATAGGTCAAGAGAGAAGAGAGGTACCAAAGGGTACAACAGATACCCCCAGAGGTGTGATGGGGTGTGTGTGAGCTAATCCAGGAGCCTATACCAATGAGTGGACAAGTCTCTCCACCAGAGGTTCACAGAAGTTTTTCTGTAGGCTCCTAAAAGTTGAAGATGCTTTTCCCAGGTAGGGAGTCTGATACAAGGAAGTCAGAGAGATATGGAATTGATCTGGTAGAGAGGACAGGCAGCCAGGACTAGCTTTGGTGTACAGTGGGCAAGAATGAAAGGACCAGCAAGCTGCTAGTTCATAGAGCATCCCAAGGAATCATCTGGGACCATCTGAGTTTTCATCTTTGTGATGTCCTGAGGTTGAAGAGACTGCAGGTTGAGAGATGCATACTCCCTCTGAGGGTAGAATACAATTCTCTATAACACATCCCTTATTCTTCTAGCAGCTAGAGTCTAGCCTTTTAGATAAAGCCCAAAGAGCAGCGGTGTGGAGGCCTGTTTCTCTGCCATTATCTCCATCTCCAGAGCAGCCTCATTCTCAACCACACAAGTCCAGCTCTATAGTGCTACACACATCCTTGACCTCAGGATATTTGCATATGTTAGTCCTCTATTGGAGTTCATTACCATGTCTCATGAACCTGGCCATAGACTTACTCTCAGAGGAAAGAAGGGCCTGCTCCAAGGTCAGACTCTTTGTTCTGGATACTGGATATCCCCCTTGGCATCAGCCCCCAAATACTTTTATCTGTGTTTTTTCTCTCCATATCTAGGGCTCTCAAGGACAGAACATTTCCTGGTTAGCTTCTCTGTTGAATGAGGATGATGCCCTGGATGCAGGATCCACATAGGTATCACCTGCATGCTAAAAAACTGGTTATTATCAATCTGATTATACCAGGCTCTTGGAGCTCTGCTATCTCCTGAGATACACGGTCCAGATTGCTATGGACTTGAGTGTGTGGGTCAGCTGGTGTGGTATAGGCTCTGGGTTTGGAAAAGGCTTGAAGACAAGCTGTGTCAACTCTAGCACCAATGTCTTGGGTACCAAGTTACCTCCCTGGCAGGAGATGATCAGCTGCAAATCCTTTTCTTTTGCAGTCTTCAGTATGGCCTGGTTCTCTGAAGAATGTCTATGCAGCCCTCCTGGTGTGGTAAACAGAACAGAGAGCTTTCTGAGTTTATTTTTATAGCTCTTGCATTTATTTATATTTATCAACTGTGTACCCATCACTAAAGTCTCTTTGGAGGGTTTTCAAAAATTAAAGAATCACAACTAAAAATACTGACCTTGATGCTCAGTGGGTGTGGATAACAGCCCGGTCCCGAAATGCTAGCAGAAGGAGTGACAGAGCCTGCCATGGCTCTGGGGGCCAAGGATGTAGGAAAGGGGTGTCTCTCCACACTTTGTGCCCCAAATAACTCCCGCCAGAGTCTAGATGGGATCATGCCAGGCAGAGAGCTGAAATCCTTTCATTTCATCTCGCTCAATTCAACATACCTTGAATGAGCCTTCGGTTATTCAGTGAGGGTCCAGGGACTCTGTACAGCCTGGGAGTGCAGAAAGAAATGCCCATTTGTGTAGTCCTGGATGCACAGAGCTTGGCGTCCCAGGTGATGAGCAGGTTAGAGAATGTTTCAATGCCTTTGTAATAAAGACCCAGAACAGAAGGGGTGAGGTTCTGTAGAACCAACAAAGGGCTGGGATGGGCAGAGGAAACCCAGTGTAAGTGTGTAATCGTGTAACAATGAGAAAGAAAAGTGGAGACAAAGCCCCCATGGTGAAGGAAAGAGTAGCCTCTAAACCCATGTCAGGGAAGGTGTCACTCTGGGCCATGCCAGAGATCCAGGGTCGAGAGCGCAGGCTGTACCCTAGATTGAGGGATGTCAAAATCGAGACAGCCAATAGAGAGCCTGTTTGCAGCTTTCTTAGGATATCCTGAGAAAGAGGATGTGATCCTCTGCTTTCCTATCAATCAGAAACCGCCTGGTCCCTTCTGAGGCCTGAAGAGGTAAGGTAAGGAAGATTCTGAGTAATAAAAATCAAGACAACTCCATCACTTCAGAAAGCTGAGTTTTCAGGGACCTTGGAACATTTGAGGTGAACCTCAGAGGAAGGGCTCTTGAAGTACCTGGGTGATGGGTGGTCAGTCTCTCAGCTGAAGGAATCCTCCTGTGAACCTTGAGTCTATGATAACCCTGCGACATGGCCAGGAGGGCAGCAATGACCTTGAAGAAGAGAGGAGGAGCCCATGGGAAACTGACTTCATGGAAAGCAAAGATCACTCAGTCATTCCTGTGTGTCTGGAAGGAAGCTGAGCCACAGCCTTCTTGTGCTGGGTCAGGAAGCACAGAAGCTCAGGAGAACTTCAATCTAAAGGAGCAGAAAGTTGGTGGGTCTCAGAGGGACACCACACACTAAGGATAACAAGTGACCTATGGCAGGACTCAGTCTACACAATGGCTTAGGTCACATAGGACATTTCTTCAGCCGTGTGCCCTGGCTGACACATAGGAGAGTACTTAGAGCCATGTCCAGAGTTTACTGTGTGTCTGTGCTTAGTTCATTTTTTATTGTGAACTTGACATAACAAAGAACCACCCGAGAAAAGAAAAGTCTCAATTGAGGGGTTGTTCAGATTAGATTTTGGAGGTTTTGGCTGAAAAAGCCATTGAATAATCAGAACTTAATGGGCTGTTTTGTGGGGGAACTTGAAAGATAAGATAATGTCGAGAGCCGTGCAGACAATAGAAACCTGTCTTGGGAAGTTTCAGAGGGAAGCAAAGACTCTATTGTGGCTATTCGTGTGATGTATTTGAATTAAGAAGCAGAAGTTGTGGTCAGCCAGGGCTGGAGATTCAGCTGTGGTTCACAGCAGATCATCACTCTTGAGATGAAATCTTCTAGGCAGCATTTCCTCAGGATCGGCACATGGAAGTCATGGTCAAGTGGTGGCCAAGGCTCCATGTCGAGCTGCCAGCCTAACTTGCCAAGTAATTGGTAAGAGGGTCCTACACGGTACTGGTTTTGAAGCCATGAAGCGTTATGGAGAACAGCCAAGGTTTGGCACTGTGTGGGAGGGTCAGAGTCTTCCTGAAGATAGGCCAGGAGAGGCCATTGGTGAAGGTGCAGCCCCAGTTACCATGGAGACTGGGATACTGGAGATGCCAGGACCATGGAATTGCTACTAATGGCAACGAAAGATATGGAGTGGCCAGCCTAAGCCTGTGGGCCAAACTATGTGCTAAAGGTGGCAGGGCTGGAGGAGTGGAGCTGCCCAGGTCTTTGGAAGCTGAGCTCACAAGGGAGATCCAGACATCGAGTTAGAGGTTTGATTTAACATGGCTGGATTTGGGGGTGAGAGGGGGAGGGGTGGATTGCTTTGATCTGGTTGCAATTGTGCACCAGTTTCCGGACCCTCTTAGAATAACAGAGTTTATAGCTTATTTTTCACAGATATCCAAAGACTAGATATTTTGGATTTTTTTTTTAAAAGAAATGTTAAACTTTTAAAGTTGTATTATATATTGCATTGTGATAATAACGAGATATTAGGACAAGAAAGGAAATGTTCTGGTTTAATTATGGTGTGTTTCCACGTCATGTCAAGTTAGCAAGGAAAGGGGTGAGTTTTTATCGTCCACTGAACCACGGAAGCATCACAGGAGGGTAAAGTCTCAGCTGAGGGACTGACCATGTCTGTGGAGAACTGCCTTGGTTGTCATGGATGAATGTGGGAGGGCCCAGTCTCCTGTGGGTGGGGCCACCTCGGGCAGGGGTTCCTCGCTTGTGTCAGCCGGCTGATCATGAACCAGAGGGATGGAATCAGTCAGTTAGCATCGTTGCTTTACAGCGCTGTTCCTGGTTTCTGCCTCCAGATTCCTGCCTTGAGTTCCGGTCCTGACTTCCCTCGGTGATAGAATGGGACTGGGAAGCATAAGCTAAAAACAAACAAACAAACAAACAAACACCCTTCCCCCTTTAAGTTGTTTAATAGTGTTTCTCAATTCGACAGAAAAGCTAGCTAGGACAAGATGCATAGAGTCTCGTGCCTATGGAGTGTCCTAAGGGAGGACCCCCTTTCGTCAGTACCAATGTACAAAGGTGATTGAATAAAAATGGTCCCTGTAGCCTCATATATTTGAATGCTTTTCACGGTGAGTGACACTATTTAAATAGGATTAAAAGGGTTAGGAGGTGTGGTTTCCTTACAAGTTTGTCACTGGGGGTGGGGGTGGGGGGCGGGCTTTGAGATTTCAAAAGCCCATGCCAAGTCCAGAGTCTCTGTCTGCCTGTGGACTAGGATGTAGCTCTCAGCCACGGCTCTAGCACCATGCCATGATGATATGGATTAAACCTCTGAAACTGTAAGCAAGCCCCCAACTAAATGCTTTCTTTATAAGAGTTCATTGTTTCAAGAGTTTCCTTGTTCATTCATGGTCTCTATTCGCACCAATGGAACACTGGCAGCAGCATCCGAAACTCACATTTTACCCAAGCCTGGTCCACTATAGTTTTTCCACACACTGTATACCTACCATGGTGGTGGAGGCTTCACCTTGAGTTTGTAGCCTCCAGACCCTGACAGAGCAAGATGCAAAGAAAGAGTTGAGTTGTAGAGAGATGGACCAATGGGTAGCCAGGAGGCTTGACTTGCTCCGAGTTGTCCAAGGTCTCTAGCCTTCATGCTACCCACCCAACCTTTCTGTGATGCACACAGTTCAGCCTCCAGCTTCCCTATGTCATGACTCTACCTCTCACAAAGAGATGAGGAAAAAATACAACTCCCAAACAAACATGAGCATCTATAGAAAATCCTAGAGAGGCAACAGCAGGTCTTGGGTCACCCAGATATGGTTAGACAAAGAATCGATGGGTCATGGTTGTGAGTCCCTGAACATGCTTCATTTTTCCCAACATGCCCCTTCCCCTCACTCCCAGAATGCACCATTCCTCCAAGCAAACCTTACTCTCTTTCACTACGCCATTCCTCATTATCTCAACCTATCTTTGTCCTCCCAACAACTTATTCCATTCCCAGCATGCCCTGCTCTAGCCTGGCCAACCCTTTTTCTCTCAGCATGCCTGTTCTCCCCCAGCTACTGCTCCTTATTCTTGGAATCTTGACACAGACTCCCCTCCCTGTACTAGGTCTGGCACCCGTTGGCAGAACGCGTGGGTCTGGAGCTCTTTTCTTTCATGCACGCAGACCAGGCCAGGCAGCTTACCTTGTAGCCTTGTGACACAGGAGAAACAGGCATGAAGAGCACTGAGAAGGGCATTTTAAGACTCCGGGCCAGTAGCTGAGGGCTCTACTTGTCTACATACGTGTTAGGAAAGTGCTGGAGTGTGGTGAGAAGAATCCAGGAGAAGGGAGGAAAGGGACATTTCCCTATAGACACCACCCTCTCTGTTTCTAAGTGCCAAGTCTTGTGCTGAACACAATATATCTTCCTTGGAGTCCCCTGCTTGTCTTGCCTGAGTAGTGTCCCTCACACCTGTGTATAAAGAGGGCAGTCCACTCCCGTGGCCACTCTTCTGCACAGGTGTCTCTCATGCTCACCTGACGGTACTTACCTCCCAACTCTTGAATGTCCCTCTAGTCATCTCCACTGACACCTGCACCACAGTCAGCTTGTTGCTCCTTCATCTGCTCACTGCTGTTGTGTGAGTGTGTGACCCCTGTACATACTGGGACCAGTGGGCAATGACGTGGGGCTGGGAGGAATTAGGTCCTGAGTGAGGTGTTTCACAGTGAGACTGGGGTCCTTGTAAAAAGGTCTCAGAGGACTTTTCACCTCACTCACAATTTGCAGATGCTGAATAAAGGGATTCCTATGAGGGTCAGTCCCACGTAGACATTGTGTCTATTGCCATGGTGACTTGAGTTCCCTGACTTCAGGAGAGGTAGAAATGCAGTCTTGGTGTGTGTGAACCACCCTGTCTGTGGTGGTTTTATTTTTTGGCTCCCCCAGTGGCCTCAACAGTTTCCCTTTGGCCAAAGCCAGCTGCCTACTGCTTGGGATCATTTTGTGAGGACCACATCCTAGTTCAAGGTCTGGGGCTTCCTCCCTGAGCATGGGTCTGCTGCCTTCACCTTAACTGACCTTGCGTTCTTGGCTAGATTCCCCCATTCCAGACAAGAATCTTTCCTACATTAGACAGAAGGTTCTGTAGATAATATTCTTCTTTAAAACTCAGTAATTATGTATTTAGTTGCTACCAACCACAGAGAAAATATGCATATTAAGGACCCCATAATTACATAATAAGCACTTACTGTCAATTGCATTTTGTTACCATGTACTCTCTGTCCCCTTTATCTTAAAAAAAAAAAAATCAAAAACCATTACCATAAATGCTAAAATAAATCAAGCACCAAGTGTCAGGTTAATGTAAAATTAGAGGTTTGCTCTGAGCACGGAGACAGGTTTCCAATCAAATTGGCTTAGTTCTAGTTATGGGGACTCTGGGCCCTTGACAAGAGATACTTCTTCAGTAGAACTACCCCTGATGGAGGCCTTAGGACAGTTGGGTAAAATAGGCTCCAACAGATGGTACTGGAATTGGCTACTTGATTTCAAATCCCTTCACAGTTTCAGAAAATGTTGTCATCTCCCTGGATCTCATGGAAAAGGCTGACTGTTTATGTCACAGAGATGGAAGCAAAGCAATTTCTCTCCACGGGTGTATCTCTTCCTATATCCTCCAAGCAAGGAAACAAAACAAAAGAAAGAGGGTGCTAGCACTTGCTTCCAATCCTGAGCTTGGCTAGCTGCTGGTCACATGACCCAGTCTTTGCATCAGAGAGCAGTAGGTGCCCTCAGGTACCTTTGAAACAAGAGGGTAAAGATGGGCTTTTACCCTTTGCCCTTTGTTTCGTAATTCCCTGAGTGAACAGCGATGGGAGAGATACAGTTGGCATCCACACCCAGGAGGTAGACTCAGTTTCAGGATGTGTTAGGAGCAAAACAGGAGGAGGCATCGCAGTGGAGTCAGGGTGCTAGCATGCCACCTTGGACAGCTCTCCCCTTGGCCATCTCAGTATTAGTGAAAAGAAGTTCTTACATGGTTCTTGCTTGAATGCACAGCGATAGGAGATTGCAAGGCCTCTGTGCAGAAGTTGCCACTATCTGATTGGAAAGGCTCCTTTTAAAAATCTCCAATGTATTACACATTGGATGTATTCCAGGATGGGGTCTCTGAGGTGACAAGGGGAGAATAACTCAGGTCAGCAGCCCTCACTTCTGTCAAAGTCTTCTCCAGATTGAACCCAAATCCCGTTTCTCCTGCCCTGGGCCACAGGAACTTCTCTTCAACACTCAGCATTGAGGTGACCTGCCTCTCCTCCTGCCTACAAGGAATTATGACCCTGAGCGAGACAGGCCCTCTCTCCAAAGCTCCCGAACACCAGGCCCTTTGCTGGCTCCTGCTGGATGCCTCACCAAGCAGGATCTGCTCGCCATCATAATCCTTGGCTTGGAGCAGCGGGCAGGAAGCCATGGTACATGACAAGATGGTCTGCTCCAGTTCTATAATGTTTGGCTTCCTCGGCAGCTCCTCAAGGATACTGAGGGCTCTACTGTCATTAGGGCAGTAGCTTGGGACAGGGCTCAACACTGGCAGCTAGGACATCCCCTTTCTACCATTGCTATAGTCTCTCCACACATGTTATAGCATCAGAGAGTGACTGTCCCCAAAGGGACTTGGCCTCTAAGTTGTCCACTGCAGAGATTGGGAGTACAGGACTGGAAGATCCACTCCCTTCCTCGCTAATGCTGCTCCTCCAGTGTCTTGGAGCTGCATGCATCTGGCTTTTTCCCCAGAGACCCACAGTTTCCTTCCTTTTACCCATGCAGGTTGTCACCTACCAACCCCATCCCATCTGGCAGGGTTTTAATTTGTTCTTGAACTTGAAATGACAACATGGGAAGCCCGGTTGGTTTTCAATGGATAGCTGTGAAATAAGTGGAGGGGGAGTGAGCAACTGGGCAGGTGAGAGACTGAATCCTTGTTTGAAGGTCTTGGCTAATCCAATTCCGGTGTCCAAGCCCTCCCCCTCCCTGGTTATCCCAGACCCTTAGCTCTCTCCAGGTCTCTGAGCCACAGCAGACTGTTCTGCCCAACTGGAGGTGTTTGCTTGAAGCAATAATAGGGACACCAGTTCTGTGCCCAGTCTACCACTCTCTTCCATGCATCCTCCGCACTAAGAGACACTGGTGTCCAAATCTCTGTGTCTGACCATGTACATGACTCAGTGATACATGAGTGACTCACACCGAGACAAAGTTTCACATTGTTTACAATCCAAGGATGGAGAGAGTCTTTTTTTTTCAAGTAAAAGATTCCAACAGCCAAATTCTGTATAGAATTTCTGGAGCCCAGACCGGAGAAACAATAAACAAGTGAGCTAATCCATCGTCTTGTTCTCCTGCCCTGAGGCACTGCTGAGTCTCAGGACACCAAAGCCTTTTGCTAATTGGTCTTCCTCAACCTGCCAAGAGATGCCTGGCAGAGGGCTGCTATCGGTCTGGTTCCAGACAGAGGTTCTAGACCAGTGGTTCTCAACCTTCCTAATGCTGTGACCCTTTAATATAGTTCCTCATGTTGTAGTGACCTCCAACCATAAAATTATTTTTGTTGCTACATCATAACTGTAATTTGATGCTGTTAAGAATTATCATGTGAATATGTGTTTTCTGATGGTCTTAGGCGACCCCTGTGAAAGGGTCATTCAACCCTGAAAGGGGTGGTGACCAGCAGGTTGAAAAGTACTGTGCTATATGCAGAGTAAATGTGGCTTACATTAGGAGACAGGGACAGAAGTAAGGACTGTTTCAGTTCCCAAAGCCTGCCTTATACTATAAGACAACAGTCTTGGGGTGGGGGCTATGGTCACAGTCACATGACTGATAGTCCAGAGTATATTAACAGAAAAACCTCTGACTGTTGCAAAAAGCTCCCCACCCTCAACAATCCTGGTGAGATGTCTTAGATCCATATGGACCCTAAAGGGATGCAACATGGATGTGCATATGTGATATGTATGCTGTGTATATGAGGAGGTGTGTGTCAACACATGCATTAGTGTGTACACATGCATCAGTATGCTTTTGTGCACATGTATGCGTGTGGATGCACATACCTGAGTGCATGTTTGTGTATGTGCCGGCCTGTGTACATGTGCATATTCTTATGTGTTGAGTATGTGTGTGCGTATGTGTGTGTGGCATGTGTGTGTGTACATGCAAAAATTATGCTGGATGAAAATGCATCTTCAAAGTCCAGCCCTCTCCACCCCACAGTGGCCACTCGTCTAACTGTGGGATAGAGCTAGTACCAGAAGGTTTAGGATTCATGTGCAGTTTTCCCCCAGGAAAACCAAAGTAGAGGAATTGAGATATAAGCCCTATTTCACCAAGGCATGGTGGGCAGTGGGGACTCTGATGGCCATAGTTAACACTCGTGAAGCCAGCATCACAGAGTCTGAAAGGGCCTCTTGGATACCTATGAGCCAAGTAGCTAGGCACATAAATTCAGTGTGTGGTGGGGCTCCCATAGAACCCAAGTTCGCTCAGTGAATTTCCATTCCTCTCCTCGTGGAAACTATGTGACCTTGGTAATTTAGGAGTTCAAAATACCAGGAGGGTGCAGGGGTGTGGACAGCTGAGCTGTCTCATCCCCTACCCAGCTTAGAATGATGCTCAGAGTCCTCCAAATCTTTTCTTCTCGTGGTCCCCTCATGCTATAGACATTACTCTTACCCCATGGTCACATTCCTCCTTAGTACTCTGCCAAGGCACTAAGGACACACCTACCCTTGCTGTCACCCATTCAGTGGGTATAGTCTTCCATTTTCGAACCATAAGTTCATCCAGGAGTTGAGAGGTGAGTCACAGAGTTATTGATCAGGAGTAAAAAACTGGACCTGATGCTCAGCCATTCTCTGTGACCCTTTTCATCTCTGCTGTGGGAAATCCTAGTTAGTGCTGAGGCTGTGGAATAGGATGCTTAGGTTCCATCAGTGTGTGCCTTCTGAAATTCCAGAGACAGCAATGGGAAGCAATGAATTATAAGCTCAAAGAAGGAAATGTCCCAGATGAGGACGTCCAATCAACAATAAGAAAACTCCTGAAAAGCTTTTGGGGGTATCCTGAACATGCTGATGTCTCTAGCATCTGACATAGACTCGTAGGCTTCACTTCCTAGATTAAACAGTCATGGTAACAATCATAATTTTCTGTGCAGTTTGTGTTCAGAGACAGAGGTCTTGCTTACATTTGGAGAGATGCTCAGAGGTCAGCGCAATTTTTCCTAAGGTCCCTGCTGTCACTTTCCTGCCCAGAGCTGGAAAGTGAAGAAAGAATCCTCTCCACTTAGCATTCAGAGCCTGGTAGAGGGTGAGACCACGAAAGACACTAAAATGTAACTGACTCGGGGTCTGTGCAGCCATGTTTTGTCCTGAGGAATGGTTTATGGGTAGACCTTAACTTAGGGAAGACCAGATACTGGGCTCAGAGTCTTTACTGATCAGCCTCCCCTGCAGCTGAGGGTCTGGGAGAGGCCAGAGACTTGAGTCTTCTAGAAAGTGTTTGTGTTGTGTGTTAGCATTCTGTCTAAACTCTACCCCCACAGTTACCTGGCAACAGCCAGGTAGGCCTGGCCCACTATAAAAGGGGCTACTTGCCCCTCCTCTCTCTCTTGATCTTTTGCTCTCTCTTGCCTCTTGCTTCTCCCTTCCCCTTCTCTCCATGTAGTCATGGCCAGCCTCTAGTTCTCTCTCTCTCTCTCTCTCTCTCTCTCTCTCTCTCTCTCTCTTTCTCTCTCTCTTTTTCTCTGCCTCTACTACCCTCTTAACTCCCCTCCCATGCCCTGAATAAACTCTATTCTATACTATATGGGTCCTGTGGCTGGTCCCTCAGGAGGAAGAGATGCCTCAGCATGCCCCCTTGAGATATCCCCTTTCTCTATACCTTACACATACCCATAGACCATATTATATATCTCTATCTTTTTATAAACACATCATTGTAGATTGCTGTTTGTGTTTTCTGCTCCCTTAAGAGGGGTGACCCAAGGAGAAGTAGATCACATACTCAGGTGTTGTCAGGTAAAATCTTAATTGGTCAAATGAAGGCTAGAGCCTGTGATTGGGCAGTGGAAGGAAAAGGTAGAGCTGAAAGTTTTGGAGAAAGGAGAGAAGGAGGAAGAAAAGAGGAGACAGAGGATGAAGGGAGAAGAAGATAGAGGAAGAAGAATTTGAGGATGGAGCAACCCCACGTGGCCTGGATAAGCCTCAAGTAGCTAGGGCTTTCATAGCTGGGCAATAGAGCAGTGTAGTGGTGTATCTGCCCAATCTAGGCATGCAGCTTGTATTCATATCAACTGAGTCGTGTGTGTTCTTTACACGGTCATATTGGGGTTGGAGATTTACTGATATAATTCTGGCTGGTATAAATATAAGTGTTTTCCTTTCATGGCTAGAGGGAGCTGAGTGAGACTGGAGTGTTGTTGGTGTTCCACAGACCATCCAGGGGGAACGGGGTGGGTGGGGGTGGGGTGGAGTATTGGCCTGAGAAACTCAATTGCTAGCTCCAGATGTTTTCAGGAAAAACTGGTTTGGTCGGCTTAGGCTTAGGCTGGCCTCAAGAATCAGGGCCAGAGGGTTGCTTAGAGCTAGCATTTGAGTGGTGTGAACTGAAGGAACACAGCCATGCTAGGAATCACTATAGTCTAAGGAACCTAGGAACCAAGTCTCCAAGGTGACTCAGAACCCAGTCAAGTGGACCACTAAGGCTGACCAGCAGAAAGTCTCTTTTCTCTTACATGACAAGTTGTCTTTGGTCTCTTAATGACCTAACTTAATGACTTAACTTAATGGCCCTATTCCATAGCCTGTAAGTAGATGTGCACGTAAGTCATGGAGATATCTGGCACTCTTCCATTTGCTAGAGAAGTGGACTAGGACCTCATCTGTGGTGGCCATGCTGGATCTAAGGGAAGAGGAAGCTATTTCTTCTTATTTCTGCTAATATTGAAATGATCGCAATTGTCCTGGGGTTGCTCATTTTTTGTTTTGTATTGATTGAATTTGTTCTTTGACAAGTGCATACATGTGTATATAATGCAATCTGCTTACTCTCATCCGCACTGTCTCTTTCTCTCGTTCCACTTGTTATCCCTCCCTCCTCTCTATGTTTCTTCCCCTCACCTAGTTCTTTTTGTTTGTTTGATGAACCACTGATTTACCCAGGGCCTTGCATGACTACAGGTTTGGAGCTGTCCACTGGAGCCTGGTGGGCTTGCTGTCCTGTATACAGCTGAAGACAATAACGCTCCCTTCACCAGAATCTATCTGCAGCCAATAGTTCAGCAGGGTTGAGCAATTCCTGAGCCCCTCCTTGATCCACGATTGACTGGATGGTTGTTTATCTTTCAAAAAGACCTTTCTCTAGAGTGGGGGACTTCAGTGGCTTCCAGCTGTGGCCAATGGCTTTACACATAAATGCTGGACCTGCTGTGAGAAATCTGAGGGTATTTACTTAGCTTGATTACATACATACAGGTGTCTGGCACGGGGAGATTTATTGAATTTTTAACTGTCAGTTAAAATAGAGAGTATTGAACTTTCTATTTCGGTAGCCTTTCTGAACAAGGTCAATACTGTGTTATTTTAGTCTGGAGCTGAAGGTTGGCAGTGCCTGTCACCTGTCACCCGCCAGTTCATATTCATAACCTACACAATTCTCTGCCTGTCAGAGGAGCAAGAGCAACACGTGGCCTCTGCTTTCCTGATATGGGTGGGTTGGAGGAACAAGAAAGAGACCAGGTATGGCGGGGCATCAGCCAGGACAGGAGAAGCACAGATGGATCTCTGGCTGAAAGTACACATTTTTGAGGGGTACATGTCTTGCCCACAGTAGAACCCTTCTCCTGGATTTTTGGTCAACACTGAGTATTGAGGATGCAGCCTGTGTGTCGGCCCACTGGAGTGTGCAAGCCCTGCCTCAGTTGAATGGACATCAGTGACTGTGTCAGTCAGAATGTCCTTATTTATGATGAGGGATGATTATACCATAGCACTTGATGCATGGCCCCTGGCCACCCACTGTTGACCTGCCCGAGGCACACTTAGAAGGCCTTCAATACCCGGAAAGATGTCCAGAAAAAAAAAAAAGGTCTGAGGTATCAGCCCTTTAAAGTGCAGGGTCCAGAGAATGAAAAGCTGGAGACCCAGGGGGACTTAGAGTTGGTCGCTGGGGTTTGGCATGATGGGCACACCATAGACCTCCATGAGTAACAGATTTGCACTGAAGAGGATCCAGGAAGGAGTGACTATCATGCTATAGGTAGAAAGTCAGCCTGGGAGGCTTCAACAAGCTGTGAGTCTCCTGAGTGGCACAGCGAGGGACAGCAGTTGAACAACAACGGAGCCCTGGGTGGTGCCCTAGGAAACCCTGGGGACATTATACTGTCTCACCAGGTCCAGGGAAACAAGCCCTGGTAACATTTCACAAACTGTGGCCTCCTGGCCCAGAGCACCTTCTCAGCATCCAGACTTTCAGTGAGCTGAGATTACACCTTCCTCTAATCGTGGCAGGTCTTTGTTACATTGTGGATTCTTCTTTTTCCCACCCTTTACCCCTTAACATCTATTATCAGGGGGTGTGAGTTTATCCCGGGCCAACAGAGGCTAAGAAGGTGGCTCTTAAAAGGGATTGTGCAAAACTGGTGTCTAAGCCAGAGAGAGGAAGAGGAAGGAGAGGAAGGGGTGGGTTTAGGTTCAATACTTTCAGGGAACCAGTGCCTCACAGGGCCTGGCACCTCTTTAGAAAATTTAGGAGAATAAATATTTTATTCAAGGTGGGAAGGGTAAGGAGGTCCAGACCTCTATAGCCCAACGTCTATCAGTCTGTTCTATAAGTGCTCACCTTAGATGTCATATGTGTCTATAGTCCATTCAATCCAAGATGAACACAACACCTGGCTCCTGTGGGTCTGAGTTCACCTGTAGCCCTCAGACACCCTGAGCCCTGTATCAGACAGTCTCCATGGCAGCTACTAAGGGAGAAATAGTCACAATTCCCTGTCATTTTGATTTAAATGAAACCTCAAGCTCTTAATCCAGGCTTGAGGGGCATGGATTCACTATGGTTCTTGGGCTTGGCCTTCTGCAAATGTACAGTGAGGCAAAAGCCACACACCTGGGTTTTAAAGAACCTGTTCTTGTGCTCAAAATAGGTATCAGCAGCAGGGGTCACATGAGGACTCTCTGTTTAATGTTTTATGTAATTTTTGGAGTCAAGTTTAAGTATAAAATTGAGCAGAGTGACAAGACAAGGAAACCACGCATGGGGAGAACTGGGAGGCCCATTACAGCTACATTCTGTAGTAAGAAAATGGCAGGGTACAGTCCTGGATAAGAAGAAGGTTCCAGAAATCATCTGACAGGGCCTGACTCACTCCCCCAAGAACCCACTTACTCCCAAAGGCTCCCCAAACAGCACTGCCAACTAGGCATCAAACATTCAATTTATGAATATGTGGCAGATGATAATTCTCATTTAAAATATAACACTGGGGTTAGAGTAGACCTGTGGCCACCATACATTCTAATTCCCTTCTCAGCTCAACAGGACTTCTCCCCCACTTAAGACAGAAGTCCTGTGAGACCCTAGCATAGATGCTGACCCCAGCATAGACCAGCATCCTTCTGGGCTGGTCTCTGTCTGCCTCCTTGGAGTTCAGATATGTGGGGCTGTGGGACTGCAGTGCTAAGCACTACCTCAGTGGTTCTTGTTGGCATTTGGGGATGCTGCCTCTGGTCCTTGTGACAGTATGATTCCACAGTCTGAAGAATGTATCATCTACTTACTCCAGGACCTGGAATGGACTCAGCTCGGCAGTTGGGCACAATAATGAGGGTCATGGCTGCCAGCCTAAGGTGCCTGGTAGCTGCCAGAGGACTCATGAAGTGAGCCCTTTGTAGTGGAAAGGTCACAGAGATGCTAACCTTTGCAATGTACAAAGGACACAAAGGCCACCCTCCCCATCTGGTCCTTCCAGCTCAACGGGCCAACAGCTGCATTCAGCCTTTTGAAAACACAGACTCTCAGCTCCCACCTGCCATCCAAAAGGATTTAATAAGGACAGGGGAACGCTTTGTTGGGACCTCACACACCGAAGTTCTCTGTTATGTAGCCTGCTTCAGAGTGCTCTTCCTGGAAAGTTGACTGGAGCCAGAGGATTACCCTAACATCACAGCTCCTCCAGGGAAATGGGTGGCGAGCTGAGCAAGGTGCCAGGGTCTCACCGCATTCCTGCAGGGAATCCCAAGTTTGCTGCAGCTGGATCATGCCCTCCATGCATCCTGCTCCGGAAACCTCAGACCCTGAGCACTCTACTAGTGTTGTCTTCCACTGCTCTGAGCCATTGATCATGTCCCTGTGATCTGGAGCCCCTGTCACCTCCTGTTTACCCTTCAGGACCAGAGCAGAAACCTTGGGAGGTGAGCTGGCACTGCCCACTCCTTCAGTCTTCACTGTGGCTCTTCCTCTGATCTCCCATAGAAAGAGGAGGCTTCAATAGCCAACTCCAGCACCCATCATCGTTCAGGAACAGATGTCAGGATGAGAGGTGACAGGGCCCCAAGCAAATCAAGGGCTGATCAGATGACAGGCTCCGCAGCGCTCAAGAAGGCTTGTTCTGGGGAGGTCTTATACTGGTCTTGACCCCAGAAACACTCTTGGTTCTTATGTTCCTGAAAGAAAAGAGTTCACACTGAACACTATCTGAGTGAGCAGTCAGGAGTTTAATTAGAGCAAGCAGGGAAGCAAGGATATGCTCTAGAAAGAGAGTGGGTCACACTGAGGACTGCCGCCCCGCCCCCTCCATCCCAGCAGGCATGGGGCCTGCAACTCTCTTTCCCTCTTACCACCTTCCCCAGGGAGGGCCCTTCTAGGAAAGAGTTGTATTTTTCTCAAAAGCTCATTTTACCCAGGATTCAATTTGATATAATTAAATGTTTAAGATGCAAGAATGGTACTGGGGCTTAAGTTCCCCCAAAGTTGAAGAGTTCACTAGGGGGTGGGGGAAGGGCACTCTCTGGTGCTCCCTGGAGCCAGTTTGAGCCAAAGCAGCTAGTAGAAGACAATGGCTTCTTGTTGGTTTTGACCTGCTTTTGTTTCTGTTGTAGTTGTTGCTGTGTTGTTTGGTGGTGGTGGTGGTTTTGGTAGGGTGTCACTGATAAGCCTATCCCAGGGCTCACCTCCTGCCAGACAACAACCCCCCCCCTGCTGTGCTCCTCTCTTGCCAGCAAGGCTCCTGAAATCACTGAGACCAAAAGAATTCCCACTTCCAGCTCCACACAGCAGGAGGAGTTTCAGAAGCATTATGGGTCAAAGGAAGCAGTCTCCAGGTAGAGACAAAGGCAGGCAGGCAGGACGTGGATGCCAGCTAAATTCCTTGTAGGAGATTTCTGGATGCCCCTTGAAGATTAGGAAGGAGGTGGGGAGGAGGTCAAGGGAGGAGGAGCGTGTGGTTATGAGTGTGGCTGGCCCTCTGCGAGGTGGGGGTGGGAGTGAGGGTAGGGGTGGAGGATAGGCTTCAGGAATCAGCAGGGGAGACCCTTGGCTTCCTTTTGTGAGCTAGCTGTGGTGTATGTGGACTCCACTCAGTACCCCAGTGACCGTCCCTCTGGCTTCTCAGGCAAAGGACAGTGTTTGCTGAGTATAAACAGGCTCTGGGGACCCTTTCTGCAGCCAGGCTGCAAGCCTCTCTCCACAAATGCAGGGAGAGCCAACCCCCAACCCCACCGCCTTGCTCTCTCCTGGCAATTATTTTAAGCCTTGTCAATCAAAGTCATGAAAGACAGAAAGCCAATCACATATGTAATTATTAGTAAAATGAGTTTGAACTTCTATTAACACTTCTTCTTCTTCAAATTGCCTATTTACACCCTTCATTAATTTTGCATTTTGCCATCGCAATGTGTCCTTTTTGTTTCTAGGAACTCCTAGTCCTCAACGGGTGTTAGACCTGGGGGGTCTTGAGCTTTCTGGGAGCCCTTCCTTCAGCTCTAGCCAGTATACCCACTTTTTCTATGAATGCCGGTGGGCACAGGGGCCTCTTGGGACCTCATGGGCTGTTTATATATTAGAGGAGTTTGTCTCCTTCAGGGAGCAAATATTATATACTCCTCCCTGTCATACAAATAAGCTTTGTCCTGATTTATGCAATGTGTAGTTTGGGGACTTGGCCAAAGACCTCAGGCAGAGCTGGTACCTCTAAGATCAGTGAGTGGAAAAACCCTCAAATATGTGGGGAATACCTCACCCCCAACCGACTGGTTCCTGGTTTGTTTTCTCTGTGACTATTGCATGAAATAAGACTCTACACTAACAAAACATGACTGTTAAAGATAGCTACATCACAAAGAAAGAAACACAAACTTCTCCTCTTTCCTGATGGGTTGTTAGCTCAGGATGGGTCATAATCTCTTACTCAGAACTAGGCATATAAGTTACACACAATCCACACAAACTGAACAAGAAGGGGACAGATTCCCCCAGGGGGACAAATTCAAAGTTATACTGAGTGCTGAGGGATAAAAGAGTGTTTTTGGTCTGGTTTTAAAAAAAAAGCAGTAAAATAAACATATGAAATTTTCTTTAATCAAAATATAAAGATGTTCCAAATAGCATCAGAATGGGGTTTTCCTCATACACACCATAGGTAATGTTAAAATTATCCTACCTGTGAATATGCTTTAGGTGGTTAGCAGGGAGGGAGCACAGGACTTGTCCAATATCAGAGGTTAATGTGGAGTGGAAGAAAAAACAGAACCCCAAGGCCCTGACCCGATAAACAGGTGACCGAAGCATAAGAGGGCTCTGAAACAGTCCAGTCTGATACGGAAACTCTGATAATGGCAGGGAGAACCTGTTTGCTGAGACAAAGACCCTTGTTTTGTTGATATTTATGTAAACAGACATCTGTAGTAAAAACCATTTTTACCTCTCCTCTGAGTGTAAGTCCATCATGGATTGACTGTGTAAAAGCAAACAACAGAAAATAAAATCTCAGAATAACATTTAAAATAACACCCTGTGACTTTGGAGTGAGGGGTTGGTTTCTTCATAGAAAACCCAGAGGCCATATTTGAGAATGAAGAGAAATTTGATTATACAAATGTGGTAGTTTGGATAAGAATGGCCCCCACAGACTCATATGTTTGAATTTTGGCCCATAGGGAGTGGCACTATTAGGAGGTGTGGCCTTGTTGGAAGCAGTGTGTCACTGGTCTCATGCTCAGTGCCCTGTGTTGTAGTCTCCTCCCGATGGCTGCTGATCCAGATGTAGAACTCTCAGCTCCTTCTCCAGCACCACATCTGTCTGCACGCTGCCACGCTTCCCGCCATGACAATAATGGACTAAACCTCTGAAACTATAAGCCAGCCCCAATGAGATGTTTTCCTTTATAAGAGTTGCCATTGTCATGGTGTCTCTTCATAGCAATGAAACCTAACTAAGACAACAAAACTCTAAAATGTCGAATAGCAAACATTATATAAGCAAGCTCCAGGGACTGACAGATTCCAGAGGAATCTGCCACCTCAGATCACGAAGAGCTGAGAAAGTGCAGAACATTCTTGGAAGTAGACAAGCATCCTGGTAGCTCAGTTAGTACCAGGTCTGAGATGTAACTTAAAGAAGAGGAAATAGGTCTGAAGAGATGCCTCAGCAGTCAAGAGCACCGGCTGCCCTTCCAGAGGACCAGGGTTAGAGTCCCAACCCATGTGATAGCTCACAACCAACTGAAATTTAAGTCACAAGGGATGTGATGAGTTTTTCTGGCTTCTAAGTCACCATCACACTCTATGTGGCATGTATGTAAGCATATATACATACACACACACACACATACACACACACACACACACACACACACACACACACATATATATATACACATATATATACATATATATACATATATGTATGTACACACACATATATACACATTTATACATATATATGCAAAATATTCCATGCACATAAAGCAAAAAAAGTCTTTTTTCTAAAAGAAGAAAAACTGTTATTATATATTCAAAGTCAAGTTCCTTTTATTAATTATATCACAAAGTATACATATTAATTATACTAATTATATTGCTAAGTGTTTTTGCTATTCTTTCTCTATTTGATTGACAAGCTCTAGGGGTAATTGTTCAAAGGCATCAGGTCATATCTGCTGCTAACAATGTGCAGAAAGTTCCCAATAGAAGCTTCAAGAAAGGCAGAGTGTCCAGCAGTGTCTGCAGGTATCTCTATGTCTGTGTCTCTGTGTTCTGGGTAGCAGTGTTGATGGTTTCTCTTGAGGGGAGTGTAACTGTGAGAGGTGAATGGGGGCAGGGAGAGAAGGACAGAAAGACAGAAGGACAGAAGGATGTCTCCAGGTGGGTCAATGCTGAATGATAATTTTTATTTCTATCATTCTTCAAATGATTACTGTAACACCATTTGAGGACAAGGACACCCCATATATTGAGGTTCCCACCAACAGATGACAGTCACAGTGAATCTTCTTCCCAGTGCTGGCTCAGGAGGGGAGGATTGCACAATACACAATGTGTGTGTATGTTTTCTGTTGTAATCACAAAATACCTGTCCAAAGTCACCTAGGGAGGAAATGGCTTTCAGTTTGATATCTCTAAAGGGGAAAATGCTAAGAAGAGAGGAGACTTGGGAGAAACTCAGTCAAGTTAGTAAAACTTGAGGCTCAGGGACAAATAGCCTGGCTCTCAGCACCAGC
The DNA here is from genome assembly GCA_030674055.1 of Rhabdomys pumilio. Taxonomy (NCBI): domain Eukaryota; kingdom Metazoa; phylum Chordata; class Mammalia; order Rodentia; family Muridae; genus Rhabdomys; species Rhabdomys pumilio. The sequence goes on from JANHMN010000012.1 coordinate 15,016,102, forward strand.
AGTAGCAACATGGAGGCCAGTCTTCAGAGACTGGAAGCCTATCCCAGGCAGGGTACCTGCCTCCTAGCATCTTTGTGCTCCTGGAAGAACACATGGCTCCTGAAGAGGCCAGAAGGAAACCAGGAAAACAGGGCAACAATCTGAGGCCCTCATTGTTAAGTGTTCACTGAAGGCTCCTCAAAAGTCACTGTTGTTCTCTGTGCCCTCCCTGGCACATGTTCCCAGTGAATTTCCAGATTTCACGCTCACATTTCAACTGAGACAAGGAGGTGACTCACAAGACCACAGTGGGCACTTGCCTAACTGTGGAGTTTCCTGAGGGCCAAACAACTCAGGCTGTGAGCTGGCAGCCTGGGGGGGGGGGGAGCTGGGGTCCTTCTTACAGGGTGACTAATAAGAGAGCATATGTCTTACAACCAAAGGGAAGGAAGATCAATACCTTATGTGCACGGGTATTAGGCAGGTAGCAGAATTACAGAGGATGGCACGGCTCTGCCCTCCAAGCTGTGGTGATCCAAACACAGTAGAGGTGTGATTTTGGCTTTCCAATGGTTTGTTTCTATTAAAGATTCCTCCTGGCCAAAGCTAACCCATCAGACTTGTCAATCCAGTGCGATCCCTCCCCTCCCCCACCAAACATACTAGCAACAAGGACAGGAAGATTATACATGTGCCAAAGCCAGGGAAACTGAAGAAATCATGTTGGTCACTCTATCCCTGCTTCTGTCCCCACCTGGGTTTTTGTCCTTTATGATCACTGGGTCTCTGCCATCAAACTGAGGTTGGACTCATTTTGGGAGGAGGAGGTTGGAGCCACCTCAGGCGACTGGTCCTCTGTTCTACATCTATCTGTTTCAGGACATGGGCCTATGACCATCAGCGCAGGTATGTCTCTTCTCGACAACAGCTTTTGTTCCTTGCTGGGCATCTGACTCCTGCTGCCCAGCCACACCCTTGGCAAGACCACACACCATCCTTCCTCACTGTGTAGGCTGATTACAGTAGTGGTCCTGAGTTCTCTTGCCTGTCCCCATGTGCCTCTTCCCTCTTGACTCTGGAGTTCCTCCGTCAAGGCAGTGTGCGTGTGTCTACACAGTGACTTCTTGGAGTCCACAGAAAGAGCAGGACATAGCAGTAGCACATCAATCAGGTTTCTATACACTCCAGGGTGTGATGGGCCTCTTGGAGCCAAGATGAGTCCAGTCAGCTTCATCTGTGTGAAGAAGGCCAACCTAAAGGCTGCTGGGCACCTAGTAGGATGCTCTGGGCTGCCTTGAACTCCTGTACCTGCCTGCTGCCCATCTTTTCACTGCATTCATACCAGGATTTCCCAAGGTACACACTCATCCTTTACAGATTAAGCAGGGTTCCTGGAAACTGAGGCCCAACAGAAAGAACCTGCTCTCTACTAGTGAAGGTGACATCTACTTGGAGGAGTGGGGCCTCCTGCACCCACCAATGGCAATTCAGAGGCTATCTTTGTCCAGGACTGTCAGATTATTGGGAGGCAAGAAAGGCCCCAGACACACTTGGATAAACTGTTCACCTAAACCTAAGAGGATTTCTTGGCCATCACCCAGGCCAGCCCTGCAGGGAAATGGTCTCCCAGAGTCATGTGGTTCAAGTTGTTCTGTGTTCCAGAGACTCCAAGAGGCACTCAGGGTGTCCAGGCAAGGCAGGACTATATGGCAACTCAACAGGTGGTCGAGAATTCCCCAGTACAGCAGAAGCAAAAACCAAAGATCCAAACTGTCAGTGTGGAGGAAGGGCAGTACTAGGTCCTTCTGCTCTATCTGCACTCCAGTCTCCTGGGAATGCTGAGTCCACAGAGACTTTGAGCTCCTAAGGGAGGTGCCAGGAGACATCTGCTCTCTTTGGCTGTCTCTGCAGCTAGGCCGCTTGCTGTTGGCACACAGAGAGAGCAGGGTGTCTCAACTTGGCACTTCCTAGAGGTGCCAGTCACTGAGAGTGAGCTGATGCTGGTCTCCATGATGCACAGAGCATAGTGAGTGTGAGCTTCCCACGATGACTCCCATCCACCCGTATGATACCCTGCTTTTCCTTGTAACCCTGGAAGGCCCTGAAAGACGCTGCTTCCTCATGGCCCTCTCTCTTTTTAGCTTCCTTGACCTGGGTGATGATTCTCTTAAGGTCCATAAAACCAACTTCCAATTCCACCCAACTACAGAAGAAGCAGATTCTATATGAAGACAGGTCCACAGTAACCAGTATGTCAGCTCACATCACCAGGATCACTCAGGGCTTCTGATATAAGGCTCTATGTTCACACCACATACCTACTAATCTAATCTACTCATTGTTTCAGTAGGTCCTTCTCCGGATTGTTCTGGGCTAGGTCCACAGGGCACAGATATATCGTGTTTTGAAGAGTCCATGGATGAGTGGGCCAGCTGGGCTTCAGACAGAGGTGCAGAGCTGTGGGATTCTATGGAAGCCTCCAGAGGTGAGTGTTCTCTTGATCACATTTGCTCCACAGCCACTAACAGAACACAGTCCTCTTCTATTGCTTATGCTACATGTCACTTCGAGCTACACTTGCTTGACACCTCCCGAAAGGTTGGTGACAGCTTGCAGGGTGTGTCCTTTGTAAGCCATACAAGCTAGAGAGCAGAGGCTACCTGGGTGATTTAAGACTGAAAGAGATCGGTTTCCATCTCTTTCAGGCCAGGTAAAGGGAGGGAAATAGGCTGGTTGATTGGGATCATTCTTAGACCAACTCCCCAGAGCCCATGTCTTTCCTCCATGGTTCCCACCATAGCTTCCCAGTAAGGGATGGTGAAGAAGAGTTGAGGAAAACCATCAAGAGATGGTTGATTTTGATGAGGAGAAGGAGAAATGAAAATGCTTTGTTTTCATTCTGTGCCCGTGACCAACAGGAGATGAAGAATAAAGACCTATCCTCCCCAGCTAAAGGGCATCACACAGTCCCCACAGGTCCAGGGGAATGAATCTCGTGGGCACAAGAGAAGCAGGGACCTTGTGAGTAGCTTTTCAGCAAGGACTCTGTAGATGCATGCGTCAATCATGAATGGAGGAGGCCCACAGCTCCCTCTGTTCCCAGGCTCAATCAGAGCACACTCAACAAACATCCATGAGGTGCTAGTCACATGGGAAGGAAGTAACTGAGCCCTGAGATTTGAGGCTGGTATGTAAAACACTCATTTAGGGACTTAACAGTCATGGTGCTGAAAAATGTGGTCAAATAAGTGAGGCTCCAAAAGCACAGCCAACAGAGAAGAAAGGAAACCGGCGTCGGCCACTGTCAGCCACCGTGCTGGCCTCCCACAGATTTCCTTGGATGGGGAACCTCAAAGAAGATACAGTGTCATTGTGTCTGTTTGACGGAGGAGAGGGGCATCCATGGACATAGCCCTGTGGATTTAGTGCCTGCCTCAAGCTATCTGTGAAGGATAAGAGCTGTAGGACCCTCTGGATTTGCTATGCCTAAGGTATGTGTAGTACAGGTAGATCTCTCTATAAGCTCACGATGGTGAGAAACCAAGAGTAGAAGGCCATTGTGGGTAACCCTATTGTGACCTCAGTGATGACTGTGGCTTCTGGGTCAAGAGGAAAGGAGTGAGGTAGGAGGCGTGGAAGAGACTTCCTGCTGCCTCCTTTGCCAAAGCCTAGAGGCTGACCCATTGGGAACATATAGCCAGGGTCACGTCTATTGCATGAGTAGGATGGCTATAGAATGTGTTTGGGATTGATTCTCCTCTCCCAAGCTCCTGCCAGAGTTTTTCACACACCATAGGCATGCTTCCTTCTGAGCTCACTGGATAACAGATTCAGCCTACTCCATGCATTCTAGATTCCCCACTACACAGCTGCAAACTTTTCAAATGTGAATTAATAGGTCGTCTGTTTCTCTGCTGAGTCACAACCTGTATTAGTGATAAGGAGGGGATCTTCAGAGCCATGGGTCATGGTCACTACCCTTACAAGGACAACAGATAAGCAAAATCAAAGGACTTACATTTATGATGATAATCTCTCTATTTAGGGATCAGGCTGCTGGCCCTGCTGGAGTGTTCTTTTCTAGATATGGGCCATCAAGACATCGAGTGCAATAAGATGACCTTCCACCATGGACTGTGGTCTTAGGTGTCCACACCTTATGGTCTTAGGCTCCGTTGTGGATGTCCAGCTCAGGGCCATGCAGATCAAATTGTTCTGCTTAGCATGCCTCTGTGCCAGAGCCCAGCCAAGTGGGCGTTGCCCATATCCACCTTCTTTGCAGGTTCTACATCTGGCTTTGAGGACTCCATACCCAGAAGCCATCTCCTCTTTAGTTTTCTTGTGAAAACCCACATTGATCCCTGGCAGTCTAGACAGCTAGATGGATGGTCTGCCTCTCAGTATCTCTGTACCTCTGTTGTGAGCACTGCACAGTACCCATAGCTTGCTTTGCAGGCCATGGACTCTGGCAGAAAATGGAACAACTGGGTGCTCTCATGCTCTCCCGAGTCTCACTTAGCCATACAGAAGGCTGCACTGACAGAGTCCCAGGGGGACTCACATGGGCTCCAGCTGTTGCAACCTTGGAAGTTCCTGTTAGAAGGCATTCAGTGTCAGGAGTAGGGGCTCATTAAACAGTGGAAGACAATGATATCAGCAATATTCGACTTCGGAGTCCAAGTCTCATTGACGCAGTCACAGGTTTTTTATTAAGTAAAAATTCATTTTTGAACTTTTATTTGATTTACCCTGCGAGAGTATTATGGGATGATCTACCATTGATTCTTGAAACACCAACCGTGCATACATTGGACACTGGGTTAGAAACTGGAACACTGGAGCCCCAGGCTGTGATTCTCTTGCTGTCCTGTGGATAAGGGTGATGATCTGAGACTTTTCACTCCTCAGAACCCATGCCTGGACTGCATCTTCTGCCCTGTAAGTACATAAAGCCCTGGGCACCAGGGTACTGTCAGTTCCTTTCAGATCTTGAAGATATCATCGCTTTCTGCTCATAAAGACATTGACCTGCTTTAGTTTTATTCCTTGGGGAAATAAGCTGCCTGTCTCCAAAAAAGGGGGAGGGGATTGGAGACGTTTTGGTGAAGTCAGACTCACCCCACATCACCACAGGGGAAAAGGACAAAAGACCCGGGCTTCCTCAGTGCGGGTGTGTACAAGTGTTTATGGCATGCATGATACATGTGGTGTGCATGTGATGTGTGTGGTGGTGTGTGTGTCAGGTATGTGATCTTTATATGAGGTATGTGGCAGTGTGGAACACAGGGCAGGGACGTGTATGTAAAGTGTGCAGTGGGGGGGGGTCATGTGTGTAATGTATGTGAGGTGTGTGGTCCAAGTGAGGTTGTATGATTATTTATAACTGACGTCTGTGGTGTGTGTATGGAAGATATGTTCCACACATGTGATTGTCATGTGGTGTGTGGCATGTGACCTCTGCATTTGTGACAAGCTGTGGGGGGGAGTCTGTGTGCATGTTTCATGTGCTGTGTGACTTCAAGATGCATTTGCATGTGTCTCTTGTGAGTGGTATGTGTATGGAGTGTATTATAGTATGCGATATGTGGCATACATTGGATGTTCTAGAAGATTCTCCATTCTCCTATAGACATATAGTTGGACATAGCTCTACCAGAGCTGGGCCACATCCCTTGACTATGCCCTTTATCATTCTCTTCAGCATCCCCACCTGGACCTTATGTTCCCTAGAGCCCAAGGATTCTCTGCTGCTCAGTTTCGGACAGCGCTTCTCATATCTTAGACTGAAAGTGATGCACTTAAAAATATTTGGGCATCCATACTGATCCTCAGGCTTAACTGAGCTCTTAGAGAGATGTGGAGGACTAGGCCAGACTCCAGAGCTGCAGGGAGAGCTGGGCTCATGCTGGGTCCTCCTCTGCAGCTCACCTTCCTACCTTCCTTTTTCCTTCCTGTCAGCTCTTCCGTCCTCATGGTCCTGAAACGATAGCCAGGGCTTTACAGCTCATCTTCCTTTATCCCTGTGCTCTTTTCTCTGTACTCCATCTAAAGCCTCTGGTCCCTCTGCCCCAGAAGATGCCCTTTCTTTATGATATCTTCTCTCTAACTCTTCTGTTATTTCTATGACCTTTCAGTGTCCTAACACTGAACTTCTTGCACAGATGAGTCTGGTGACTTCCCCGTAGCTCACACCATTGTCGTAGGTGTGCTTGCCACATAGCCTGAGGGAATTTCTACAAGTTCCCATCTTACCTTGCCTTAGTACCTGCTGCACTAATCTCTCCTCTTATGTTCTGAAGACTCCTCATGGTCCCATCTCTGCGATGAGATGGGATGTCTCCCCATCTCTGGGGACAGTTGTCCTCAACAGTCAAGTCAGGATATCCTATCTTTGGTGTTCTGCTCTCCCCAGGCTTCCTCTTTTCTTGGTTTACTGATCCTGGCTCCTGTCTTTCACAGTAGGTGTTTCTGAGGGATCCAGGATACAGCTCACATACTCATGTGTGGCCAGAACAATCCACAATATAACCAGATGCTCTGTGTGGCAGCACTGTCTCCCTCACTACTGGGCTTAAATGATGGAAGACAGGTTAGCCATCTGACCATCTTACTAAGTAAACCATAGTCTCTAGGTACTTTCTCCACCCTGACACTTACTCCAGAGAAGGTTCAGGGCAGAAACCCAGCAACCACAGCACAAGAAACCCAAGTCAGAACGGGCTGAGGGCTTGCTGTTAATTAACCTGGACACTCCCTTGGTCCATTTTGCATTGCCTTCTAGGTGCGTCCTGTCATAGTCCACCATGGTGGCATTCAGATGGTGCTTTCATTAACCGGTCCTCTGGACTTGTAGCCACCTCATGCCATGCGTCTGGCACTACATCCACACGTCTTCTCTAGCTTCCAATTCCCAGGATTTTCTAGTGTCCATGGCTCCATTAACTCCCTCAGGATGCTGATGACATCTCGAAATCTGTTGCTTGCAGCCTTTTGTGTCCTCCTATGTACCTAACTTCCAGACTTTCTCTCAGCATCTTCTCATCTGTGCTATTTATGGTTTGCATACTCTCTCTTCCTTGGGCTCCTTTGAGGAGGAGGAGGAGAAAGAGGAAGAAGAGGAGGAAGAGGAGGAAGAGGAGGAGGAGGAGGAAGAAGAGGAGGAGAGAAAACAGAGTCTCACTGTAATTCATAAGCCTCATAAGTTGGTGCTTCTCTGTACCTCCATGTGTCAGAAAATCAGCTAGGACTATGACCAAGATGCTTGCATAGGGCACTAGGTCATGCCCAGCTCTATTTTAACCAGGCATTTTCTATACGAAGAGGACCATGGATTTCAGGGTAATGAGGTCTCACTAAGCTCATTTACTAGGAAGCCATTCTGTGCTAGCATCTGATACTTCCGTATCACCATTCGATACACCTTAGTATTGTGTGAAGGGTTGGGGTTTTCTCTTATAGTGATGTTGGTGAGAATAATGCAGATGGTGATAATGGTGATGACAGGGTGGCTAGGGTGATCATGACAGGGAGGGTCACTGCGCAGGTGATGGTGATGAAGGTGGTGGTGATGGTGAGAGTAACGGTTGTGTGGTAATGGTGACGATGTTCATGGTGACAGTGATGTTGATGGTAGTCAGGGTGAGGGTGAGGATGATGGGTGATGATCGTGATGACGGTGGTGTATGGTGGTGATGTTCGTGGTTATGATCATGATGACGGTGGTGGTGAGATTAAAGACAATGATGATTTTAATAGTGGTTGTGGTGATTGTGGTGGTGATGGTGACGATGAAAATGATATTGAATATGATCCTAGCTGGTTTTATGTCAACTTGACACCAGCTACAGTCATCAGCGAGGAAGGAGCCACAACTGAGGAAATACCTCCATAATATTAGGCTGTAGGCGAGCCTCTGGGGCATCTTCTTAATTAGTGATTAATGTGAAAGGGTTCAACCCATTGCAGGTGGGGCTACTAGTGGGCTGGTGGTTCTGGCTTCTATAAGAAAGCAGGCTGAGCAAGCATACGGAGCAAGCCAGTAAGCAGCACCCTTCCACGGTGTCTGCATTACTGCCTGCCTCGTGGCTCCCACCCTGCTGGAGCTCCTGTCCTGACTTCCTTCAACGATGAACTGTGAAGGGGTAATGTAAGGCAAATAAACCTTCTTTTCCCAAGTTGTTTTGGGTCATGGTGTTCTGTCATATCAATAGTAACCCTGATGAAGTCAGATGTGGTAATGTTGGTGGTGTTGGTGGTGTTATTGGTGGTGAAGGTGGTGGTGGTGGTGATGATGATGGTGGTGGTGGTGGTGATGATGATGGTGATGGTGATGATGATGATGATGATAGTGAGGATGATGGTGCTGAGGAGGATGGTGATGATGGTGATGGTGATGGTGATGATGATGGTGGTTATGGTGGTGGTTATGGTGGTGGTGATACCGAGGGTGGTGTTGGCAGTAATGGTGGTACGGATGATATGAGGATCACAAGGATGTTAATGGTGATTGTGTGGTGATGGTGGTGATGGTGATGATAGTTTGAAGGACGAGGGTAATGATGTAAGGATCCTGATGATGACAGTGGTGGATATAATCTCATGAATGTTAACACTCTCTGGGAGACTTGTCAACGTGCTCCTAGACGTCTTTACCTCCTCCCTCCTAAGCACCTGACACGACTAGCCTCCCTGACACATGACACTGTAATTCAAGCTCAGGAAGGAAGCATAGTTCACCTGAGATCAAACAGGAAAAGGCAATAATCCAAGGCTCAGAACCAGGTGTCAGACGACAACACTTAGGTCAGATGACAACCTTTAGCTCTACATGGTGACCTTCTCCAAAGAAGAGCCCAGACTTCTGCTGAGTTTCTCTTGGGCCATTTGTGCGGCTCTGCCTTGGAGTAGAGCATGGGCTCAGGAGGGAGGTGTCATTCCCACCCACAGCTGCTCTTGGCCCTGGTGTCTTCTCATCAAGGAAACTCATACCAGTGAGTTTTTAACTTCTAAGGCAAGAGCTGAACGCAGGGACTGAGATGTGCCCACAGGCATCCACGCTGGTAGGTGGCATGATATCTCATGCATCAGCCAGAACCAGGCACCAGGCGCGGTGAGGGAGAACATCTCCAGCCAGGTTTCCAGATGAAATCACGGTCTGTCTGAGCAGTGTCTCTCCACTGGAGACCACTGATCAGAGAGAGAAGTAGTGATTAACACCGACCTGAAGCTTCCTCGGGAGGCAGAGTTGGATCACCAAGGCCACACAAGCCCTGGAGTTAATTTGTGTCTGTTGTTTACGCATTTGAGGATAACTGGGTAAGGAGGAGGGAGCATCAGCCAATTGACGCGTCCGGGGCTTCAGTGCTCAAAGGCGATATAATTATGTTCAGTCCTTAATTTCATCTGACTCCTCTTACCCCAGACAAAATGCAGAAACAGCCGTAAAAGTGCTGGTGGCCATACCTGTGGCCTGGGGACCAGCCTGGAGGCCAGGGCAGCTCTGCTCTGTGCCGGTAACAGTAAATGAAAGCCAGGGGGAATGGAGTTTGGCTGACTGTTCCATGGCCCCTACAGAACTCCACAGCTGCCACACACACCGCGCGGCTCTCCCTTCACTCTCCATTTTGCTTCACTCTGCTTCCCTGACAGTTCCCCCATCCCAGCTCAGGTCACTTCCCAGGATCCCTCTGATTCTCCCATTGCTCAGAATGTCTCAGGCTACACTCAGCATAGCCACAGTGTCCTTCAGACTAGGCTGACCCCTCTCATCCTTCTGACAGCATTTCTTCCTGGCCACCCAGCAGCACAGCTGAGTCCTACACTTTAACCCCATGTGTACCCCACCCTACCCCATCCCACCCCACCTCCAGTGCTGCATCAGGGCCCTACTCAAACCCCCACCTTACCACTGGCTGCAGGGCCGGGCTGTGGAGTGTGAACCCAATACGTACTATATAGTTTGCTGATCACACTTCGATAGAGCAAGGATCACAGGCAGGGCAGGACAGGTTTGTCCCAGGAGCAGGGACACCTCAGGAGACTGAGAGTGTGACCTCCCCAGATGTATTCTCAGAGCTGAAGGTTCTAGGCTTCTCTTGCCATCCTGGTGTGTGTCAGGGAAAGGCTTCTTTAAAGACATCTGTCTTCATTCAGTTTCCATTGTTGCAACGAGGCCCTTGTTCATTTAAAAAAAAAAAAAAAGAGGTTTAACTCAGAGGCCATGTTGTGGGTTGCAAACTTCCAAGATGATTCAGAACATTACATAGTGAAAGGCAGACACAAGCTCTCTCTCTCTCTCTCTCTCTCTCTCTCTCTCTCTCTCTGTGTGTGTGTGTGTGTGTGTGTACGCACAAACATGTGCCAGTGTCCATCTGCCCATCCTCTGGGGCGCTCACTCTACCTCTTTCTTGCTCACTTATTCATTCTTGCTCTCATTCTCTCCCTCTCTCTCCTCTTACAAAGCCACCTAGACTCAGTCACAGGCTCTACCCTGATGACCTTGTCTGATTCCGCTCAACTTCAAAGCCCTGTCTCCAAACCCAACAGTCAGAACACGATTCTGATGTCATCACGACCCACACCAGAGATAAAAATGTCAACACACAGGAGCCCTTGGGGCCATTCAGTCACATCCAGACCATAGGACTGTCTGCGAGTCAATCCACAGGTCTAGGAAGTGGCCTTGTATGACACAAAGCAGGTGTTGATGCTGTGATGACCAAAGGTGACCAAAGGTCAGGGCATCTTCCTTGTCCTTAGGCTTATAGATAAATATGTCACCCAACATTATCAGCTGTGGTTGGGATAGTAGCAAAAGGCAAGGCCTGCAGAGCCAGCTGCCTACTGTGGTCCAAGACTGAGGATTCTGAGGATTCCGTGTTCTTCCTCATGTGGTAGAGGTTGACAAGGACCCACCCTCATCAGTTGCCAGCATGAGCTGTCCTACCTGTCACACCCAGAAGAGTACTGGGCATTCTGCAGTTATCAGCTGGTACTACAGCCTGTGAAACCGCTACAGCTGTGTGATGTTACCCACCCCAAACACAGGCATGATGTAACACGGCTGACACCTGCCTCTTGCCTGTTGCAGGTAACCACGCCTCGTGTGTTCTCATGTTTGTGAACTTACATGTTTCAAGCATCCATTAGAGTTGGAAGTGTGGGTGAGTTCTCCATGCTGGATGCTCTGTCCTGTAGAAAAGCTCCAGCATAAAGCACCTACAGAAACGATGCTGATAAGGAATGTTTTCTTGGGGCAAAGTTTAAAAAAAGAGAGAGAGAAAGAGAGAGAGGAAAGGAGAAAGAACCATCAAAGCCGCGTGAATGCCCTCAGTAGCTTCCTGAGACCAACTGCACCATTCCCTTATCTATTAGTAACACTGTGGAATGTTACTCAAAGCTTCTCGGGGGCAGTATCAATGGTCTCTCCTCAGAAATGAAAGCGTTTGAGGCAATAAATACGCTCATGAGTCCACATTTAGCCATGAACTCTAACTTTCTCTTTGTGTGCTGCAAACACAAGCTACTGTGGTTGGTTTACTTGTTGATGATAAGCAGGGGTTGGAGACTGGGACATCAAGGTTAAAACTTGAAAGCAGTCAGTTTGCGGAAGGATACTGAAAGCCCTTCCTCATTCGGGCCTCATATAAGCAAGAGAGCATGCGCGAGAGAGAAAAGCTATACACAAACTCGGCAGAGGTGGGTGTTACAAAAACATCCTATAAAAGGCTATGCACTTTATGACCCAAAGTTTAAAAAGAGAGAGAGAGAGAGAAAGAGAGAGAGGAAAGGAGAAAGAACCATCAAAGCCACGTGAATGCCCTTGGTAGCTTCCTGAGACCAACTGCACCATTCCCCTATCTATTAGTAACACTGCGAAACGTTACTCAAAAATAAATAAATAAATAAATAAATAAATAAATAAATAAATAAATAAATAAATAAAATAAAATAAAAATAAAATAAAATAAAAACCAAAAACCAAACCAAAACAAAACAAAAAAACCCAACACTTTTTGAACCCTTTCTTCAGTTCACTTGTCCACACCCACTCTTGAGAACAGCTTTCCTTTCTGAACTAACTGTCATCTCCGTTTCTAAGGACACATCAAGGTTCCGGTCTTTTGTTCTGGGCACAAGAAGCCGGTGTCCTCTAACCGCAGATCCAGAGCCTAGTGTTAGCATACCTCTCTGCAGATGCTAGCCTAAAGCCTAAGCCTGGTGGCCCTGGCACTCTGGATTTGCTCTTCCTTATCTCATGTCACAAAGCTGCGTGCTGACCACACCTGGCTTCCTTGGATCCTAACTGCAAAAGGCACGCTGTTTCGTCTTCCTTCTGTCCTCCTCCATCTTCCTGGCAGATGCTGGGAATTCTGCTCTCCTGCCTTGTTACCATCCTCACGAACTATAACAAAATCTCCCTCAAGCTTTTTTTCTGAGTCTATTTTAGAATTATTTTATTAACTAGATTAAAACTCCAAAAGAAACCCCAGGTCCTCCTGTAACATGATTGTTTTTAAAGAAGCCCACGAGGGTCCTAGAGCAGCTGCTTTCAAACTGTGATGGCAACCCCTTCGCAGGACTTAAATGACTTTTTCACAGGAGTCACATATCACATACTTATATTATGATCCGTAATACAAGCAAAATTACAGTTATCAAGTAGCAACAAAAGCAATTTTATGGTTGGGGGTCACCATCACATGAGGAACTGTATTAAAGGGTTGCAGCATCAGGAAGGTTGAGAACCACTGTCCTAGGGTGTCATGATGAGGACAGGAGGGAAATAGGATGCTCTGTGTGTCACACACATGCTTCGCAACACTGTCACCAAACTCCAAACACTGAAAACTGAGTTGAAATGATGAATCATAAAACATATACCAATTTAGAAACGTGCCTTCACACAGAGGAACCGTTTCAAGTAACTTGTGTTTGTGAGGGGTGTGTGCAAATGCTCATGTGTGTACACATGGTTCGTATATACACAGAGTCCAGAGATTGGTGTTGGGTGCCTTCCTGGATTGCTCGTCACCTTCTCTTTTTGTTTGGTTTTTGTTGTTGTTGTTTTGTTTTTCAAGACAGGGTTTCTCTGTGTAGCCCTGGCTGTCCTGGAACTCATTCTGTAGACCAGACTGGTCTCGAACTCAGAAATCTGCCTGCCTCTGCCTCCCAAGTGCTGGGATTAAAGGTGTGTGCCACCACTGCCTGTCATCACCTTCTCTTTTGAGACAGGTTCTCATTGAATGTGCAGCTCACTGGCTTGGCTAGCTTGTCCGGCCAGCAAGCTCCAGGGATCCTCCTACGCCCCCCTTCCCAGGGCAAGGATCAAAGTCAGATCCTCTTACTTGCACAGCAAGCATTTTACAGATGGATCCATTTGCTCACCCACCATTTAAAGTGAATCTTAAGCAGTGTGTGTGTGTGTGTGTGTGTGTGTGTGTGTGTGTGTGTGCATCTGTGATAACTATTCTTGGTTGTTAATTACACTGGATCTGGAATTGGCTCAAACACAACTCAATTGGTTTCCTGTGAGGGATTTTCTTAATCAGATCATTTGAAGCAGGAAGATCCACCTGGGAAGCACCTACAGTGGCAGTCCAGGACATTGAAGAAGGGAATTTTGTTTTTTGCCTGCTTACCCTCACTCTTGTGGGCAAGTTATTTGCTCCATTGGTACAACATCCTACACTGATAAAAGAACCCACTTCTTTGAATTCCAAAATAGATGGAAGAACAACAGCTCTCTGGGAATCTTCCAGGCCATCAGTATGAGGTTGGGACTGCTGAGACATTTACCCCTGAGGACTGAGAAGTCACCAAATTCTCAGGTTGTCTGATACAGATTGTTGAGCTACTCCAACTACACCATAAAAGCCAACCTAGTAAGTCAGTTTTTAACATGCACAAGCATATATCCAGTCTCTCAGTTCTATTCCTTCAGAGAGGGATGTTGTAAATGCAGCTTCCTAGCAGTGGTATGCCTTGACTGGAATGACTGTCAGTTTGTTTCCCTTCCTTAAAGTGGCATACAAGAAGCTATTTTTATTTAAAGCATTTGAGTTGTATGCTGCTCTAAAGGGACATCTTTGGAACTCCGTTAGTCACCTGGGAGCTTGCATCTCCTTTAAAGTTCTCCCTGGAGCACCCGTGTTTGTGAGCGGGTCTCCATGGACCAAGGGAGGGAACCCCCGTTGCTGTTCAGGGTCTATTTCTAGAGAGGGGGGTCAATGCCTGACAGCACACACAGTGTGCACTTTGCACTGCAGCACATGTCTCTGTGGGACCCTGGATGGAGTCACAAGCTCAGCTCTGCTATGCTTCCGTGACTTGCGATTTGTCCACAAGGAAAGTCCACAGATGCTGTGCCTGTGTCGTTGACATGTTTCTTTAGCCAGGCTGTCCACCTAGCAGGTCAAAGTAGCAGTGTAGTAAAGCCATCAGTCCTATACTACAGCCATCAGATTGACTGATAATGATACCAGATGAGTCTGATTGGAATCAGAAAGGGAGAGATCCATATCTTGTCCCCTAAGAATGGAAGGGTGTTGTGTGTTTCTTCTGAATCCTTCTAGGCACTTTTAGCTAACTGATGTGGGTATATCTTGTCCTCATTGTCAGAGAGCATGCACCTTTTTTCTCTCTTTACTTTCTTTTTTTCCTTCCCCTTCTCTTTTTCTTTCCCTTTTCCTTCCTTTCAGCAAGTTTTAGGTATATATCCAAAGTTGGTCTTTAACTCATGTTCTTTCTTCCTTCCTCCTGAGTGCTGGGATCACAAGCCAATGTCACCGGGCCTAGATTATACATATTAATTAAAGCAATTCTCAGGATTTACCATTGGGACAGACCCTGTGTCTCATTTAACTCTCTTGGCTGCCCTGTGTGTCTGATTCCAGTAAACTAGCTCAAAAGAGAAACTGAGCTGTGGTGATAGTGCTTGCCCAGAACCATCAGCTGAAGCTGACTCATTGCTCTAACTCCTAAGTACGAGGATCATTTGGTCAACACACAGACCAGAGGTCAGGCTGCCAGCCCCCTCCACATTTTTGTAGTCTCCACTGCTATACTCTGACCCAAACTTGCTCTAAGGCACCAGGGTGAATCCATCTCCCCCAGAACTATTGTTGGGGTATGGAACTGGTCTTCATGGTTGAGAGGTGATAGTCTATCTACTAGCATATCCTCCAGGATAGCCCTGGCACTGTCCCTTCCGCCCTAATTATTTATCTTCTTCATCTTGGACCGGAGCTGGAGCGTAATTGCTGACCACTTGTCTAGCATGCACGGGGCCACCTCTAGCACCGTAACAGAAAACCAGACTCCTGAATTTCTTCATTCCCGCCTCTTGCACCTCAAATGCAACAGCATCCCAAATATACAACTCAGCTAGGAAAATGGAAACGGCTGTGATGTAGGTTTTGATCCACTGGTTTCAGCTGAGATCTGTCACAGCCTGTGGACAAATGAGGAGGTGGGCTGGGGCTACTCCTCTGCCTTCTGACCCTATCAAGGATGTCAGTCCCCAACATTAGCAGCCCTGGAGAGACCATATCTCCTGACTGAGTTTTCAGTAGCTCTGGTTTTCTCATCCCAAACTTTAGTTTCCAAATCAAAAGATGATAAAAACAAGTCTATCAAAGTGATAGTACCCCTAAATCTGACAGGTGTGGAGTGTGCTCTAGTGATTGTGAATCTGTTCCCCACTTGAGGACAAATGAGCGCCCTCTACAGGAATCTCAGTCCATGAAGTAAAGGCTCCCTTCATTCTCACAGTGAGCAGGACTGGGGCATAACTGCTAAACTCACCCATTTCTTATCAGTGCTATCTTCTCCCAGATCTGAGTTCATCCTTTCAACCAGGCCCAGGAGGGCCATTTCCTAAACAAGCAGAGCAGAATGAGCAGCGAGCAGAAAGCATCCTGTGCACTGGCCAGTTGCCTGCAGGGGGTGCCTCCCTACAGGGTGATGACACTGCAGAAATTCTAGATACATTGTTGTCTTTCCCTGAATGAAGATTTCATAGTTTTCATAGGTATGTGAAAGAAAGAAGAAAGGAAGGAAGGAAGGAAGGGAGGGAGGGAGGGAGGAAACAGAGGGAGGAGGAAGGGAAAGAAAAAGAAAGGAAAGGAAAAGAAAGAAACATAGGTAGTATGCCACTTTGAGGAAGGGAAACAAACTGACAGTCATTCCAGTCAAGGCATGCCACTGCTAGGTGTGAGGTAAAGTAATTAGAGAAAAGATTGGAGTTGTACAGAAACTCAACAGTGACATCCATGGACCCCAAGCCCATGGTGGCAGCAGATTCTCTTGCTGAGGGCCTCTGGCATGTCTTGGTGTTTCCTGGAATCCACTAACTCCATCAAGGAAAGCCAGTGGTCTGAACTCTGATCTCAGCACCTGACTTTTAGATGCTAGCAGTTTGCAGGTGACTGGAGAGTAGCTAGATTGGGTTCCAAATCGTTGGCAATGCACCATAGGCTCCAAAACAGGCTCAGGGAGATCATATTCCTTGCCTGAGTCCCATAAACAGACACAGGGGAACTAGGACCAGCCAGTCTGAGGTGAGCCTGCTGCAAACACCCAAGCACCCAGCCTTCCCTGAAAGGCTTTCTGAAACCATTGCCAAGAAAGGGAGCCAACAGTAGCTTCTTTTCCGGGATCATCAGAGCACATGCAAGATAGAAATCTCTCCCTGTGAGCCCCGCATACCCCAGGCAAAGCTGACTTCATGATTAGATAAATTATAAACCATTGCATTTATCTGCCCATCTCTCTAATTAGACTTCCCGAGCCCTGGTATCTGCTGCAGACATGCGGATTCTGCACCTTTAATAAAGGAAGGGATTGATGCCACCTTAATCTCCAAGAGCCACAGAGATAAAAGATTTACCCTGTTTACTTTGGATTAGAGAAGAGTTTTGACCTTGAGTGGGAGTCATTGTTTTCAGGGCCAATTTTCAATTGGAAACATTGTTGCCTTTCAAAGGAAACCAGAAGCAGAGAATGTAGCAAGGTGCAGACAATGCCTGGCCCACAATGAGGTCTGGGATAGATCAGGCGCCCTTATTAAAAGAAAATAACTAATTTCCAACTGTTTCTGCCTTCTGAGGCTCAGACCAAAGGCGGCAGGGTTTGCTAACATCCCAAGCTGCTGGGCTGAGCCTGAGAATGAATACCTGGGTAATAATTAGATGCTTAGTGGACTAATTATTTTGTGAATAAAATCAAACAAAATCAAGTAATTAAACAACAGGCAGACAGAGGTGTCTACATCCTGAGTTCTGACCATTGTTGAGTGTCTGACTTAACAAGGAACTTATAAATAAGTAGGGGGTGGGGCAGAACACTCTGCCATCAACCACCATGGAGCCTTTTCTTATAGTTCAGACATGCAGTGGCCTCCTAGCTTGCTTGGCTCTTAGAGATTGGAAGTCAGGGAGCTACAGTGTCATTGAGGAATGTGCCAGACAGATGAGGTAAATAGTTCACCTGGGAGGGAAGGTTCTTTCTTCCTTTGAACCTGAGCCCAGCTGGCAGGGCTCCAGTGTTTGATCTATAAAGCAGAAGAGTAGGGCTAGAGCCTGAGGCTAGCCCGGTCTGTCTGTGGTCGGTACTTTGTGGTGAACTGTAACCCCAAGTACACAGTCCTTCTCGGGGGGGGGGGGGGGCTGAGATGACGATTTGCCACCAACTGTCACTCTGTGTACCTTATGGCTGTAGGGCACTGAGTGCTCTGCCAACTCCTCCACAGGGCTTCCAAGTATAGCTTAGGTGGGTGAGAACCCGTTCCCACGAGGCTTTGCAGATGTTTCCTAGAGAATAGAGATGTATTCTGTGTCCTTCCACTCACTCTTCAGAGTCTCAGCATCCAGGACCAGCATTTTGGTTTAGCTGTTTACTTCACAAGTGGGCAAACTGATTCCATGAAGCCAGAGGCTAACGGAGTCCACCTGTGGTTCCAAGACTAGAGGAATTTAAAGCTGGCTTGGGTGGCCCCCAGCCCTCACAAGACACTGAGGTGGATCTATATGCGTTGGCTGTGGTGTGATTCCCCATTTTCTCTGCCTCCCCAGGAAGGTTTGACTATCACCAGCAGGAGCATAAAAGGAGAGGAGGAAAGAAAAAGGGAGATTTGCACAGGCTGTGCTCAGAGGTCAGGCACACAGTGGTGTTGGGATCTACAATGGGACTGATGTGAATTGGTTCTCTGTAGACAGGAAGGGTAAAAACAGACTCATGATAACATCAAGCTGACCTCACAAATGTGGGAATAAAGAGATGTTAGTGTAACTAACCACCAAGACACAGCCGGAGTTGGATAACAGGAGTCCTCACACTGCCTGGTGAGGTCTGCAGCAGCAATGGAAACCAAAAATGGGCTTCAAAGTGGGACCACCACCCCAACTGGATGAACAGCAGCAGGGGACCATCCCCCTAACTGGGCAATAGGGATATTCGCAGAGTATGTGGGTCCTCCATTTATGTAAGCAGCAGTATGTGCAGAGACTCACTCAATTGTCATATTAACCATCTCAGCTTCTGTCCAGTTTCTGTCTTAAGTCCTGTAAAAAGCTCCAGGGTAAGAAACTCAGGATTCTCGCACCTCTCCAGGTCTCAGGTTCCCCTTGATGTCTCCTTAATAAAGCTGCTGTCACTTTGCTCAGTTCTTTGTCCTGATCTTTATTCTGCATCAACATGAGATTAAGACCACGTGATCTTTAACTATAGCCACTAAACCCTGCCACAGATCTACAATGCCCTGGACAGTGATGAAATAAACACAGCTGAGTTCTGATAAAACTTTATTTGTATCAAGCAGAGGGCTGTATTTGGGCTACAGAATTACCCTCACCCTTGCCTCTTAGGTTGGTCGGCAGAGCTTCTTTAGGACACAGGCCCCTTCTCTGGGACAAGCCACTTGTAGATATTAGGACAGGTCACTATAATCCAAATGATCTGAATGCAGACATGCCCAATGCTAAGCAGCATCTTGGGGAGGGTGAGGTGGCCACATGTGCAGAGTCCTGGGGACTCCAAATATCCTCATGGCTCCTTGTCCTTGGGCTACTTACTTAACTTTTCTAAAAACTTATTTTTTTTTTTTTACATCTTATTTCCTTTAGCTGCTTTCCCAGGCTTTGTCAAAGAGACGTGTTCCTGAACCTGCAAAGTCCTATGGAGCCTCCGTCAATGAATGACAGCCCAGTGAACAGGGCACAGTCTCCAGAAAGCTACCCCACCCAGAAAATGAGTAAGGTGGTGGCAGGTGTCTGGGACAGGCTCCTGGTTGGGCCAGGCAACATTTCCAAGCACTTTTCTCTTGAAAGGATCAAGTTTTAAATAATAGCATAAGGGGAGAAAGAGGGGAGGGGGAGGGGGCGCTAACTATAGACTTCCTTGCACAGAAAGCTTTGGCGCTTGGGACTTGGGGAAAGAAGTCTGGCCAGGCACCCTCAAAATAGTACACTTACATGCGATCCTCACCCAAAATACAGACGCCACATTGGCGCAGGTACAAGCTGTCTGTTTCTATACAGTCTGGAAGTCTGGAAAATAAACACTCCCAGAGCTGCCTGCCTGGGAGCCACAGAGGAATCCGATTAAGCCATTCCTAGGAGCCGCATTGCTCTGCCTGGGAGAAGACAGATCGGGAAGGCACAGCGGTCAGGGCTGTGGATGCGTGGGACGAGGTGTTTATGGACTTCAAATTGGTTTTAAACATTGTCTGCCCTTTAATAAGATTTGGCTGGACAATGTTATCTTCGAGTCGGGGAACGTTCTTTCCCAGAGGCTGGCCACTCTAGTAGGATGGACAAGCTCAGCTTTTCACTCACAGAAGCCAGGCTCTGCCTGCGGGGCACTGCAGAGGCCCTAACCAGCAGTCTAAAAGACGTCTGCAATACCTGGGTCCCCAGCTCAGCTCCACCATAGCCATCACCAGCCTGTCTAGGGGCCTGGTGTCTGAGTACAGCAAATTGTGCTCCTCCCTTCTATCTGAGACACATGCTAGACCGTCTTTACTGTCTGCAGTCTGTCCTGCCTCTCATAATGAGCAGAAGCAAATGTCCCTGGGGTCTTCTGTTCTATCTTGAGGGACAGATCACAGACAAGATACACTTAAAAAAAAAAAAAAAGCAGTGTTTCCATCAGGGGTGAGGCTGAGGAAGGATGGCAGCCCCGGTAGAAGGGACAGTAAGAAGGGAGTAGGGGTGAAGTTTGGATGAGGAATCCAGGTGCTTTCCAAAGAGCTGGATGAGGAAAAGCATATGTGTCATAGACAGCTGAATCAAAAGGCCAAAGGTCTGAGGATCAAAGGGGCAAAAAGCCCTGTGGTACACTCAAGAGGCTGCCTAGAGCTGAGGGGGAAGGAACGAAGGGAAAAGGTGGCTGGAGACAATACTGTGGGCGGGCTTTTCCTTGGAGGAGGGCTCTCGGCCATGGCTAGGATGTCTGACAGTGTCCAGGAGTCACTTTGTCCTTAGAGGCTGAGCTGTGGAGTATGGAATCCAGATGACTAGGCCGACCAGGCGCACTTCTGCAGTTTTGCAGGGGATGCATGATGATCCAGCAGGGGGCGCCACATACCAGCCTGTTCACCTTATGCCCACCTCACCTCCCAGTCCAGCCTGGTTTGGGATTCCACAGGATCCTCAGCTACCAAGTACGGTACTGTGTGTGTGTGTGTTCTGTTCACATCTGCTTGCACCCTAGACCACTTGCTTCCGACATCTTTGTGTATGCACCTGTGTGTGTATGAACTCATATATGCATAGGTCTGTGTGTTCATGTTTGTGTGCACATGGTGTGCATGTGTGTGCTCAGTCACTCACCTGTGACACGCTGGTAACATATCTGTGGGGTGGACAGCTGATAGGTTGACAACGTGTTACTCAGTACTTCCCTGAGACCATTACATCAGAAGCAGAGACAGCTCTCCTGAGATCACAAGGTGACCTGCTTTGATGGGTCCTCGGTGTTATAGGGGAGATCACGTTGGGGAGCCAGGCCTGAGAGAACAGGTAGTGATACCCCCGCTTGGGACCCCTAGCCCTCCACTCCCTGGGGCAGAGGAAAGTCATGTGGTGGAGCAGTATCTGACACACTAGAAGCTTTAAATCACATGACGCTATCTCCTGAAGATAGCCAGGCTCTGCCCTGAGCTGGACCTCCTCCAAAAAGAAAACCCCCTCAGGAAGAAGGGTCCTATAGGTTGGTGCTGACATTCACTTCCTTTTCCTCTCATACATTACGTCCCTATCAAAGGTTCCCCTCTCTTCCCTCCCCCAGTTTCTCCTTCCTCCACCTTTCCTTTCCCCCAGATCTTCCTCCCCCATCTCCCCTCAAAGGCCTCAAAGGGACATCAACCTAATACTGCATAAGAAGTTACGATAAGACTATGCACATATCATCACGTCAAGGCTACATGAGGGAACCCAGTAGGAAGAAAAGGGTCTTACAAGCAGGCAAAAGAGTCAGAGCCAGCTCCCACTCCCCGTATTAGGATTTCCAGAAGAATACCAAGCTACTCAGACATAACATATGCAGTGGACCTAGGCTAGAACCCTACAGGTTCTCCGATCTCTGCGAGTCCATGTAAGTATCGATCAGTTGATATTGTTGGCCATGTCCTTGTGGTGTGTCCCTGACCCCTCTGGTTCCTCTGATTCTTCCTCTCCCTCCTCTGAAGGACCCCCCAAGCTTCTACCTACAGGTTTTTCCTGACTGCTGAGTGTTCTGGGACTACAACCTAGCAGAATCATAAAAAACAAACAAACAAACAAACAAACAAACAAACAAAAAAACAAAAAACAGAGAGACTTCATTCAGCAACGGATGGGAACAGGTGCTGAGAAACACAGGTGCTGGAGTGATTCCCCATTCCCTCCCAGCTGCAGGGTAACTATGCAGATTCCATTAGCAGGGCCCAAGGCTCTAGATGGACCCTGTCTGAATCTAAAAAGCAAACCACAGGGAGCTATATACCCTTAGATGTACTGAGGCCTCCCTCATCATCATGGGCCAAGAGCCCCAAGTTTACAGACCAGCCTAACAGGCAGGGGCATTGAACCTGCTGTGTAGATGCACAAGGGAACTGAGGGAATCCAGGGGCCAAGGTGCCAAGGTGCCAAGGTGCCAAGAATATGAAGGGACTAACTCTATTCACAGTCAGAGTTGGGGAGTGGCTGGTACTAGGGAAACTTCCAGGCTGAAATCAAAAGCTACGGTCTTTGAAATTGAGATTATGGGCTATGCAGAATATCTATGCTACTGTTGATTCATTGTTAAATGTGGCTGGGCAGCCATGACCTACTCAGTTTATTCTGATCATGAGACTCAGTCCAAGGAGACCCTCTTGCATCTGTGTCCTGAGCAGACCTCCCTCTGTGCCCTGAGAAGGAGTCATCTCAATCTTTTACGTAGCCTTCTTGAGATGTATTCTTGTTCAAGCATACTTTATATATGGTGCAGGGGCCAGCAGACCCAGTTCAATGAATATCCACACTCTCCAAGATCTGAAGAGTTAAGAGAATTCTCAGCACACAGATTCATCTCCAACTGACCTGAAGTGTGTTCTCTCAGGACTCTGAATTCTCACCAAGACTAAAGAGAAGGTCTATGTGGAAGACCAGGCATAAAGGATCCTTCCTAGTCACTGCTGAGTGTTGTTATTAAGCTCTCAGCCCTGACTGATAGCTACTCTGGCTGAGACTGAGGGAAAACTCCAAGGACCACCAGATTCAGGTGTGGCAAACTGGAGTGTGATGCAAGGTTGATGTTTCAAAGGATACATCTATAGGAAACATGGGAGAAAGGGATTTTGTAGACACACCTTATAAACCTCTAGATAAGCCACCCTGCCCTCCCATGTTTGATTAAGGGCCATGAGAAAAGAAGGCCTGTGACACATGAGAAGGATCATTTGCTGCCACCAAGAACTGGCAGGCGCAGGAGGAACCTCCCTGGGTCTCCATGACAGAGGTGTCCTGTCCTGAGAATCAAAGTAGGCCAGCTTTGTGCCTGAAGAAAGAAGCTGCTGGACCTCAGGACTGGGAAAATGTCTTTGCTGCAGGCTGCTGCCCCAGACCTCCTCCACATGGGTCAGAGACATAGATGTCAAGCCAGGTCAGGGACCCAGGGCCTTCTTTAGACCATTCTTGGAGGAAGAAAAGCCCTTGGTGCTACACAACCCTGATGGCACCAAATCCTGGCAGATCTCAAGGTTGGCAGTCTGGACATGGTCAGGTGGGGAAGCACCGAGCTAGAAGGCTGCCTCAGCGATTCAGAGCACTTTATTCCCCCAGAGGACCCAGTTATCCACAGTGGGCAACTTTTGACCACCTCACCTTCAACTTTAGAAAGACCCGGTGCCTTTGGCTTCTGTGGGGGTCTTTATACACAGACACTCATCTATGTAATGACATCTCACAAAAGTGATAGGAACATAAGCTGCATTCTCTCTGCCTGCTGACCACAGGGTCCCAGGACTGAGGACATCAATGCACTGAGTCTCCTTGAAGTTAATATGAAGGGCCAGCCTTAGCCATCATGGTCCCTCTTGACAGACAGTGGAGGGAGCTGGAGAAGGGCCACCAACCCAGCTGCCAGTCTGGGCCTTGAGTTGGCTTAAATCATCAGTTCTCAACAGGGGTCACATACCAGACTTCCTGCACAGGAGATATTGACATCACTAGTCATAACCGTGGCAAAGCTACAGTAATGAAGTAGCAGCGAGAATAATTTTATGGTTGGGGACACCACAACATGAGGAAAGAACTGTATTAAAAAGTCACAGCATTAGCAAGGCTGAGAACCAGTGGCCTCAGTATTTAGACTCCCTACCATGGCCCGGCTTCTCTGTTGTGAGACTGATGGTTCTAGTTTGGTTCCTCCAGCACAACCTGAACCAGAGTTCTTTTAGTCCAAGCCCAGGGAAGCCAATGACCCAGGAGGAACCAAAACCATGGCTCATATCCACAGAGATGCTGTCTCTCTAGCACCATTAGTAACCTTCAAAGCAGCCAGCAAGACCTGTAGGCAGCTCTTCCTGTCCTGGCTTAGATTTAGTCTGACTTGTCTCTGGTTGCAGCAAAGAGGTGTCAATAGGGACCAGTTCTATCTACTGAGCTAGAAGCTAGGTTTCTAGAGCCCAGGCCAGTGAGAGAACCTGAGGTCCAGAAGGCAAAGTAGTACTGGATTCAGATGTTAGAATCTGAGGTTCATTAGGACAAATGAAGACACAATAGGACTCTCCTTTTACCCACATACTCATGGTCATGCACACACACACACACACACACACACACACACACACACACTCTGCTGGGGACATGCTCTTCTGTACACCCATCCTCTGTGGTCTGCCATCTCCAGCTGCAGATCCTGTCTGCTTATCATTTACCACCAGGGAAACATCCTGAGGTTGGGAGGCTCAACCACACTCAGCAAATGGACCTTATTGCTTTCAATTTCCTGCCAGTGAATTTCCAGATTCCTTCAGGCCCCATTAAAGACATGTGTCCTCCTTAGAGTCCTAGGGGCTAAAAATCCCCTTCTGAACCGATTCTCACTTTTCAAAAGAGAAAAGTGACTTTTCTGCATTTTGCTAACAGGTAGGTGTTGTCTGAGGTGACCCCACAGGATCCTAGGAAGATGTAGACCAGCTTGCAGCTTGGGCTTCCTGGCCCCAATTGAGGTTAGGAGACAGTGGGGTTCCTTCTTAAATCTCAATATTCTACTTTAAGATACCCCAAAAAAGCCCTCTATGAAGCCCCCCAATGTTGCCATGCCAACACAGTGGATACACAGATGTACACACACACATACAACACACACACACACACACACACACACACACACACACACACACACACACTATCTACATACTCCCTGCAGGCTCTGGGATCTCAGTCTCAAACCTCCCTGGAATGCTGACAGTCCAGATGCTAGCTGCTCAGCACGGAACAGGAAAAGTTAGAGCTACTGTCTCTGAAGAGGCTAGTTTGTGTGCAAACTCTGCCTTTCCTTCTAATGGCATAACTGCTTTGTGCCATAGTTGAGGAACTTGCTGTGGTCTACCTTTTCCATAGAAAGAAACCAGCCTCGTTCTTCCTAGGAAAAGGGCAGCTAGGCTGCAGGAAACCCATGTGACCCTGCCCGAGGTATGGATGTTAGGGCGGGAGAACCAGCTCATGAGCCAAGAAGCCAGCCTGCAGGGCAGCCCTAGTGTGTCCATTAACATTTCGGCTGAGATTTTGATGAAGCCTTCCTATTTAAAGGCAATCACAATATCCCTAGCATCACTTGTGAGCCATAAATATTTACACACAAGGACAAAAAACTGCCACAGAGAGCAGCTGGGGTTTATCTTGGCCCTGTCCTCCTCCAGACATAGGAGCCTTGAGAAGCCAAACAGATGACATGGCCCTCCTGCCTGTGTTCTGTCCAACTGGAGGACTCCATCCTACTATGCTCAGCAGGCTAGCTAGGGGAGTCTCCATCCAACAGAGTGGCCCCATCTCTTTGTCGTCAACTCCGTGTGCTCCTGAGGTCCTGCCCTGTCTCCACGCTGGGTGACTAGTTCCTCCCAAAGGAGACATTTCCTCCTGGAGGCAGAAAGAAAGCTCATGAACAGCCTGAGTTTAGGAATTTCAGAATGGTGTCCACAAGGTTACGTAAACAATGGCAGTTGCTGGGGAAAGAGTTGAGTATTCCAGCATGGAGCTGTCTGTTGGTCATGCAGAGAGTTCTAGCTAAGCACTGTTCACAAATGGTCAGCCACACCAGAGTGGGCTTTTCCACCATGCTGCTGCTTTTGAGTCACCCCTGTGGCTATAAGTAACCCCAATAAACTCATTGGTTCTCTAAACTAGACTTGGACTGAATCACTTCTTTGGTTACTGGTTTGTTAAATCTGAGGTGAATAGACATGTCTCGGCAGGAAAACACAGGATCTCAGGTAGAAGCATATGATTCAGCATGAGGTACCCACGGCACGCTTTTCTGTTTGCCAAGTTGACTGGCAAGGGAGAGTGGAGAATATTCCTCGGCCCACACAACCAGCCACCATGCTGGTCAAAGGAGGGAGGATTATTACCCATAGCAGGGCCAGTTGTCTGATCTCTCATAGCCCTTCCTTCTGAGGCCTTGGAACAACCATGTACATCTCAGTGAGCACTCAGTCAAGCAGTTCTTCTTGCTCACAAAGGGCTGTGTGTTCCCAGAAAGAGGTGACCATCTTATCAGGCTGCTACTGAATGTGAGCACTGGTTTACAGGCTGGGCTCAGAACGACCTTCTACAGATGTACACAGAAAACAAATGGCATTGTGAGTGTATGGAGAGAAACGGAGAGACAAAATGGGCAAAAGAGTGGCTGAACCTGGGCTGGGAGACCAGCTCCATCTTCCGCACCAGGACCTGAGAATCAAGAAGCCTCCAGCAGCATTATGTGTTTGCTTTATGTTAACTCTGTCCCATCAGAACGTAGTATGGGATATGCATAGGCCCATGGTAGATGAGTGCTAAGTGAGCATGTAACCTGCCTTTTGTACAGTGAATGTGGGCGTTTCCATGGTGTTCTAAATAAATTGTATCTGCAGTTAAGAGCCTTCTGGCCATAAACATGTGTGTGAGAAAGCCAGGGGAACACATGTGATCTGCCATATTTCAGCGAAGCCATTGAGACAACCGGGAAGGAAAATGTTTCTTAAGAGCCAGCAGATCACAAAAGTTTCCTCGGGTCCTACTTCCTCCAGATAAGAATCCAATTATGTAAATGCATGTACTTTTCTCCCTCAAAAATAAGGTTTGAAAGAATAGAACATCAAATTCCAACATGAAATTTTGACTATTATTTTTAACTCTCCATGTGGAGGTAGCATATATTTCCTGCTGTGAGAGGGAAAGAACATTCAACGGGTGTCTGATTTCTTCCCCTAGATCTTGTGCCTCAGAAACACACACACACACACACACACACACACACACACACACACACACACA
>JANHMN010000012.1:15043089-15061595 GCA_030674055.1 Rhabdomys pumilio
CACACACACACACACACACACACACACACACACACACACACACACACCTTTAAAAGACTCAGAACTGGGGACATGATGCTGAGAGACACTGGAGAATAATTACATCCTGTTCACTGTCCTGTGAGGAAAACCAGGCTGCATTTGGCATAAACAAATTTGAGCACAGAAAGCTTCCTCAGTTTGCTTTAAGCAGCCCAGCAAGGGGGTAACAAACTGAGGTTTCAAGGTTTGCAGGACACCCGTGACAAGTGTTTGGCTCCACCCTCAAAGTCACCTTGGTACCTGGGCTTCCTTCCTGTCTGTAGGCAACTAATGTAATATGGCTTTTATGTAACATGTGACCAAATCATCCTCCCAAAGCAATCTTGAAAGAAAAAAGAGACCTAACATTCGAGGGCAGAAAATACACAATTGCTGGTGTATGTAAGAAACCCTTTACTTCTAGTGATGGTCACTGTTAATCATCAACTTGACAAAATCTAGAGTCACCTAGGAGACTATGGGAATCTGCTTTGGTTATGTTAACTGATGTAGGAAGACCCCTCTTAACTATGGACTGGCTGCCTGTGGGCAGGGGATACTGTACTGTGTAAGATGGAGTTGGTGAGCTGGGTACTATCATCTGTTCATCCCTCACTGCTTTCTGAGTATGACTGGAACATGACTAGTTGCTTGAAGTTCCTGCTGCCTTGACACCCCTGACACAATGGAATACTGTACCTAGAATTGTGCACCAGAATTCGTCTTCTCTCCTTTAAGTTGCTGTTGCCAGATGATTTTATCATAGCGGCAAGGGAGGAAAACAACCTAGAAGGGTCTCATGAACTTCCACCAGATTTCGCTCTTCTTGTAGAAGCAGACAGCTGACCACACTATCCTTCTAAGAAAAAGGAACCAAAGAACTGTTAACACAAGTGCACAAGAAACAGGATGAAGTCCATCACAAAATCCACACACAGCATCTTCTGTGACAGCTGCTATAACATCTGTCTGTAAATGGACAGACTGATAGAAGGAAGAACCAGGAACTAGGTGAAAATCTAGTCTACCAAGAAGATCCTACAGACCTTGTTTATGAGTAGATTCAGGTAAGTGGCTCACACCGGAAAAAATACAGTTATATTCATTTCTTGTAATAAGGACAAGTTCCAAAGTGTTAGACATGCCAAAAGCATAGCTACCAACAAGTCCTGGAAACACATATGGCAACATGGACAATTGCTCTGACTATGTGAAAAAGGAAAGCTACTTTGGAAGGCAACACACACATATGCAAACTGGTGCAGGGATGGTGGAAGTCACATCTGTGGTGCATTCTGCATAAAAAGCAACCAACCCAATAAAGAAGATTTTAAAATAGTGAAGGAAAAGACCAGACCCACCCAGAGAAATGAGCTGGGATCACAGGCACAAAGTGGATATAAATCTCTACAAGTCATGGGAAAGATGCTCAAGGATTCCTGTAAGAACAGAAATGAAGAATAAAATGGTACTGGCCGACCCAGTTGTGAGCAAGAAGGAGTCGATGCACACAGCACATGTGTGTTCTGTAGGATATGGCTGCATGGGTCCTGCTTGGGTTGCATGGTAAACTTCAGAGACAATCTGATACAAACGATGAAACATGCCAGAGCCCAACATTCTATCCAGCCTGATAGCATGATCATCTTTCTCTCATTGCTGTATGGCTGGGTGTCAGGGATCCCTAAACCCACAAATGCATCTCCAGGGACACAGAGAGGCCCCAGAGAGCAAGCAGATACCATCTAATGAATGGGAAGAGGACAGCAGAGACTAGGCATGAAGGAAAGATCCTGCATCCTCTTCCTCCTCTTTCCTGATTTCTCAGCCAGCAGTGCAGCAAAGATGATGGTAAGCAAAAACTGACTGTAAGCAGTCTCTCAGGCACCTGGGACTCAACGGGTCTGCAGGTTTCCTCTCCTACCATCAGATCTGAAACTCCAGGAGTGAGAGTAGTCTCCCTTGTGCTGCCTGCCCCTCTGTCTTTTCACCAAGCTTTCAGACAAGATGGAGATGTTGCCACTAAGGTGTGTGTCAGGGCTGGGCTTCCGATGACTGAGTCTGCCAAGGACCACTAGGAGATGCTGCAAGTGGGGTGTTAGGAATGAGCTACAGAGGAGATAGGTGCAAAGAAATCAGGACTAGGGCATTGTGTGTAGGCCAATTAGCATTGAGCTTCCCCACATGTCACGCCCCACCGTGTGTGTGTGTGTGTGTGTATGTGTGTGTGTTTGTGTGTGTGTGAAAACCTTAAACGTATCAGAGATGGTGATACAGCCTAGGAGGTAGGGTTCAGGCCAGGCCTTCTCTGATCATTGGGCACAGGCCTTAGTAGTTTATGCCATCTTGGGGTCCAACATTAGAACTAGGAGGTGTGACCACAACCCATGGGATGCTGCTAAAATAGAGTAAAAAAGAATGTGAAGGAAATGAAGATAACCCAGGGTCTGAGAAGGATATGGGATAGGGAGGAAAAGACAGTGTGTACGAGTATGGAGACACGACAATGAGTCTCATTGCTATGGGCATCAACACACTGATATGTGTTAGCATTATAACAATTAAAAATCAAACCCAAAAGAAATCAACATCTTCCTTGGTCATCAAAGGTGTTGAGTTTAGAGAATCAGGATCTGGGGATGTAAGAGCCTGCCCCCCAGTTACCTGCTCAACAGTCTATCAGCCAGGAATAGAAAGGCTGAGCACAGAGTCAAAGATGTTTTCCAGATGCCCATCTGGTAGGTGTGAAACCACAACTCTAACACAAAGAGGGTAAGAGATTATCCTGAAGCCAAATATGAGTGGCCATGGCCCAGGAACACAGATTACCCCAATTCTATTCCAACATGAAATGGTTCTGTGAAGTTTTTACAGCCACAGAACAAAGAGTCATATATCAAGGTGCTTTTCAAATACATTGGTGGGGACATCAGAGAGCCGGTGGCAGCAAAGCAGAGAAATTTCAGCTATAAACCTCAGATGCTGCCCGATGACAGCCTTCACTTTTAGATTGGTGGAAGCTAGTGGTGTGTCAAGTTAATGCATTCCAGAAGATTCTATCTGTTAGTTACAGTGATGTGAAGTCTGACACAGAGATAGCAAGAGATGGTTATTTAGAGGGCTAAAGGTAGCCCAGAAGAAATAGTAATTTGGCCCTGGACCACTCTGTAATCGTTGACGTTCTCATCAGCTCATCAGCCTGGTAAAATGTTTGGTTTGAAGGCGTAGTGTCTTCCTGAGACATTTCATTCATAGTGCCCAATAACCGATGTTTTATTCTCTTAAATGCTTGTATCTTTTATTTCTCTTCTTTTCCTTATTTCTTTAAATGAGTGTAACCAGAAAAAAAAATCATTCAGAGTGAGGTACTCTAGACCCAGAAGGATAAATATGGTATTGCTCACTTATATGTGGATACTAGTCATTAAATAAATGATAACCAACCTATAATCCACGGATTGAAAGAGGTTAGACATAGAGGAAGGGAGTGAGGAAGACACATGGATCTCTCTGGGAGCAGGAAACAGATTTTATGGGTGGACTGGAGGTGGGGGGCGTAGGGATGGGAAGATCAAACTGGGAAAGGGAGGGGAAATAGAGCTGAGGAAGGAGATGTGGGGAGAGACAGAATTGAGAGCCATCTGAGAAATGGTATGAAAACCCGAGTGCAGTGGGAACTTCCTAAAATACATGAAGGCAGTCTTAATGAAGTCTCCTAATAACGGTGGCGATGGAGTCACAACTGGCCACCTCTTGTCACCAAATGAAGCTTCCAGTACTAGGACTTGTTTGCATTCAATTGAGATGTTGGCCAAGGGAGTTCCATGGAAATCACCAAACAACCCAGGCTGTTTCCAAGACAATGAGTTGCTCTCGGCAAACTGACAGCTAGGCCCCATTGCTGAAGATGGCGTCCACACAACTCACTGAATACGGAGAAGTCAAGTTGGTGCCTACAAGAAGCCTTCACCCCAGGGTGCTAGTGTCTTTAGTGTAAGAAGGTACTCTGCAGGCTACCAAAAGAGAAATGTAAACCCCAGTCCAACCACAGACACTTTGACCTGCAGTCTGTCTTGCTTGTGAGATGCTATGGCAATGGTGGCACAGAATTTATAGGTGTATTCAACCAATGTCTGATTTGACTTTAGGCCCACCCCATGAGATGGAACCCATGCCTAACACTATCTGGATGACCAAGAAGCAGAGACTAGATATTCCAGAGACATAGGGTAAAGCCCAAACTACTGGTCTAAAACCCAAAAAGTATTAATGAAATGATTTCTAATGACAATTCTGCTACACTTATAGATTGACGCATTATTCAGTTATCACCAGAGAAGATTCCCCCTGCAGCAGACGGGAACAGATGCAGAGACACACAGCCAGACGCTACGGGGGTGAGGTGGGGAGTGAGAGACTCCATAGAACACACAGCTCTAACTCAGATGTCTTCATCGAATGTCTTCCCTCAGAGCTCAGGGAACCCCGCGGAAGAGGAAGCCAGAAGAGCGGAAGAGCCAGAAGGGATGCAGGATGCCAGGAGAATAAGGCCCTCTCTGAATCAATTGAGCAAAGCTGGGATGAACTCACAGAGACTGAAGTAACAGGAAAAGGGCTGACATGGGTCTGCACCAGATCTTTCACATCCATATTGTAGCCTACAGCTTAGTGTTTTTATGGAACTCCTGAGTATGTGAATGAGTGAGTCTCTGATTTCTTGTGTCTGCTCTTGGGGCTCTTCTCCTTTTGTTGGGTTGCCTGGTCTGGCCTCAGTGTGATGGATTTTGTTTTATCTTGATATATATATATGTATATGTGTATGTGTATGTGTATGTGTATGTGTATGTGTATGTATATGATGTATATGTATATGATGTATATGTATATGTATATGTATATGTATATGTATATGTATATGTATATGTATATGTATATGTATATGTATATGTATATGTATATGTATATGTATATGTATATGATGTATATGTATATGATGTATATGTATATGTATATGTATATGATATATATGTATATGTATATGTTGTATGTGTATGATGTATGTGTATGTGTATGTGTATGTGTATGTGTATGTATATGTATATATATTATTATTACATACATATATATTGTTATGTATGGTTATTGTTTCTTAGAAGCCTTTTCTCTTCTAATGAGAGATAGGAAGGAACCATATGGAGAAGGGAGAAGAGATGGGGAAAACGTGGAGGATAAATGTATTTTTAATAAAAATAAATACAATTTAAAAATAATAAAAGATATGCAGTGTATTTTTATCATTCTCTTTCCCCGCCGCCAACATCTCCTACATCCTACCTCCCTTGTCCAACCAACTTTATATTCTCTCTCTCTTATAAAAACAAACAAACTCAAGCCAAAACAAACAGAAAGTATACACAGAATTGTGGACTTTGCTTTGTGTTGACCAACTGCTCTTAAACATGGAACCTACCCTGGAGTGTGGTTAATATACCCTTGATTTAAAGAAAAAGTGACTTTTTATTTTCTGGTGGGATCCAGGCTGGTGCAAAGATTATCTTGAGGCCTTGAAGTATGAACAGTGAACGGGAGTTTCTTGTCTAAACCAGGAACATGCTTGGAATAAGCTATCAGCTTAGGTAAGAGTTCCTGGTCCCAACTTCTCCATCTTCTTTATTTTCTTAATTCTAGTTTTTCCCCTCAGGGACCTGTTACTGAAGAACAGCCTTGCTGGTCCAGGCCAGTTTTCTCTTTCCCAGAAGCTACCATTTGTGAGTAGCTTCTTGGCCAGAAGTAGGATTTGATGCCCAATTCCTCTTCTCTGTGTTGATATCGCATGCTGGTCTGATGCTGTCATGGCCTCTGTGGGTTCATCTGTGAATCAACCCCAAGGTGTCTGGAAAAAGCTATTTCCTGGGGGTCATCCACCACCTCTGTCTCTGGCAATCTTTCCACTTTCTGTCCCACATAGATCCCTGAGCTTTGACAGAAAGAGTGTGATAATGACCTCCCATTTGGAGCTGAGAACTTGGAAAATCTTTCCTCACTGCATAGTGTCCACTTCTGATTAACTCTCATCTACTGCAAGAGGAAGCTTCTCTGATGTGGGTTGAGTGAGATACTGATCTATGGGCATAGGAGTATGTCATTGGAAGTCATTTATTGTTATGTTCCTTTAGCATAATAATAGCACTAGGTTTTCCCCTAGGTTCGTGACCTATCTAGTCTCATGGTTTTGGCCTCATTAATAGTATCAGATATGAGCTCCATCTCATGGGATGGATTCTTAATTCCAATCAAAAAATGGTTGGTTGCACCTATAACCATATTTAAGCTACTATTGTACCGGTGGGCTTTTCTTGCAGGTATATCTCTGTCTTGACTCGGAGAGTTTGTAACTGAATTGTAACTGAATGAGATTAATGACGACCTTTCTCCTCTGGTAGAATGTATTGTACCTTTCAGAAGCTTGAAGGCTAGTTAATAGGGGCGAAGCCTATAATTAAGCACCAGCTCGATTTTTTTCAATGGCTCAAATACGTGGTGTCTTCAGCAGTAGGTACTCAAAAGACTCTACAACCTATTACAGAGATACCCGATGGTCCATGTTCATAGCTACTTTATTCATAATAGACACAAACTCAAAACAGCCCAGCAGTCCATCAACTGATGAATATAGATAATGAGAATGTGCCACATTTTCACAATATGATATTCTTCACTGTTGATAGAAATGAAATATCAACTTTTGGGGTAAATGAATGCCAACCATTAGAAACAATCATCTTGACTGTGGTAATCCAGACACAAGAAGACAAACATTGCGTTTTTCATTTGTGGATGTTAGCGTTTAAGCTTTTTAATATGTGTGTTTAATTTAGAATATCCACAGAGGTTAGGTAGTCAGTAAAGGACTAGGGAACAAGAAGGGGGTCTTCCAAGGAAGGGGAAACAGAATATTGTGTTATAAAGGGTCAACGGGAAAACTGGACAGGAGGGTTAAGTGTGGAAAGTATGGGAAGGGAGGTAAAGAAAAGAATACTGGAAGGGACCACTAAAACTAAAGACCTTTGGAAACCCCCTATGGAAACCTACTACTGTTGAAGCTTGCTAAAATATACACGTATACGAAAGGTATTTAAATAGAGTTACGTATAATGGGATAATGGAAGAGAAGATGCCTAAACATGACACCATATACCACCAAGTAAAACCCTCCAGTGCCAGGAATGGGTTACATCTTTTTGAGTTGTTGGCCTAAAGCTTCACGTAGACATCCCCAAACGTTACAGGCTATATCTAATAGCCAATTGTTTAAAAATTAATCATTTCCTGTACAACCTCACACCAAGTTAACTTGAAAGTGGGTCAATGGAACAAGAAGAAGGAGAAAAACTGAAAAGCGTACACAGAGTGCTGAGACCTGTGGAGTGATAGAAAAAAACCAAAAAAAAAAATGTGCAGCAATGGTCACAGGAGGAAAACTGGCAGTGGTGTGGTAAGTCAGTCAGCAGTCACTGGGTCTTGTGGAAGCTGTGACCATGGACCAATGAGGAAGATCAGAGACTCTTGGACAGCAACGATTCCTGAACATTCAGAGTCAGGTCTGGCCATCTCCGTGTCCGTGTCTGTGTCCGTGTCCGTGTCCGTGTCCGTGTCCATGTCCGTGTCCGTGTCCGTGTCCGTCCTCCATCCTCATCTCCTCTTCTTGCTCCTCTTCTTCTTTTCTTCCTCTTGCACTTCTTTCTTTTCTCTTCTTTTTCCTTCTCTCCCTCCTCCTCTTTTTATCTCTGTTTCTCTGTCTCATTCTGTTTCTCTATCTCTTCCTTCTTTCCTTTCTTATTTTCTTATACAATTCATACAATTATATATATACATATATACATATACATATATAATACTTTAATCTCATTCTTTTCCATTACTCTCTTTTATCCCTCCTCTTCAAGCTCTTCTTCATCTTAACCTGCCCTCCTACATTCATGTCTTTTTTTTTTTTGACCTACCTCATTCAATTGTGATTGTCTGGCCTGTCATGGTTGATGGGCCAATTCCTACTTGTGTAAGGGCAACTTATCAGTGGCTATGCTAGTGAGGAATATGTCTCCCCTTACTCCAGAAACTAGTAACTCTCTGTAGCTGCCTGAGGAGGGTGAGGCTTCATGACCCCCTCCCTCATCCATGATGGACCACTGACTGGTTACCCTGTGGGTAACCAAAGCTGCTGTGATCATAACTGTAACAGTCATGTCATGTCCAAAAGATGGCACTTCACAAAATTCCTTTGTGTCTGCTATCTCTTACTTTCTTCCCCCTTCCACAATGTCCCCTAAGCCACTCACCATTGGCTGCAGTTTTCAAATCTCCTTTTATTTCTTTTGTCCTTGATTCCACAGTGAGGAGATCTAGGTACAAAACAGAGAGAACTCTGTGGAAGCAAGAGGGAGGGGATGGTGACATTGCTAGCTGAGCCTTTTATTTGAAATATAGACTAAGAGGCAGCTGTATAAAATTCGAGCAACCTTACACCCATCATGGAGTTGATCCACAGTAACATCCTCAAAGCTACAAGAACCTGGTCACAGGCAGAGTGCTGTTGTAGATTAGTTCAGGTCTTGCTTGGGGGACATTCCCACAGACTCCTCCCACCACTGTCACTATGACCTCTCCCTGGGGAAACTCCAGTTCTCTGTGCTGTCCTGTTAGGAATGATCTAGAAAGAACCATGCCGTCTGTAACTTCTTCTGATTGGACTTTGTCACTACTAATTTTCCATAGTGTCTTTCTGGTTTCGTGTGTCTCGGGTGGCGGAGGGGTATTCAGCTGCTCACCCCCTGAGGAGATGGGGCAGCTTTCAGCTGTGTATTCAGCACACTGGCTGGGGTGGGACTGTGCTATGGTTTCTGGTGGAATATGCTTTGCTTTGGGTAAGTACGTAGGAGTGGAGTCTCTGAATCATAGAGTACACTAGCTGTGAGGAGACAGCAGTAAAATTTGTGAGCCATGAGCCAGATTGATTGAACAGGCATGAATTCATCACCAACATCAGGGGGAAATGTCTCTACTTGTTATATTTAGAAGCAGAGAGAGAGAGAAACCACATGTACGTACACACACACACACACACACACACACACACACACACCAGTCTAGAAGAAGACACTGTTGAGTTTATCTCAAGACTACTAGACTTGGCTAACCTTTGTAAGGCGTTCATCCACAATTTATCATATTTGCTGGCTGAGAAACACAAGAGAATATCAGTTTTGAAAATGAAGCAAATATCCTTGACGGAATCCAGCATCCATTCACCAGAAGACTAAATGAAGCCAGAAAAGCACTACCCCAGATTCACAAAGGTGGAAGTGAGGCCAGCTGTCTGACATCACTGGGGTAGAGAAGAGCCTTGCATGTCTCCTGAGTCTGGGAGCATGCAAAAACATCTGTCTCGCTACTCATCTCTGTTGAACTTGAATTTTGAGCCAGTTCAACTTGGCACAGAAAATAAAGGCATGTGAATTGGGAGAGAATGAGCAAGGTTGTCATCAGAGTGCATAGCATTCTGTGTAGCAAACCCCGAGTAACCCCATCATTGGAATTGATATGTGACTCCCAGCCACATGCCAATATATAAGAACCAGCTTTATTTCCACAAAGTAATGATGTGTCCCTGGAGCTTGCAATGGAAAAACAGCAATACTTATAAGTAGCATGAGGCTAAAGATAATTTTGATAAAAGATGTGCAAGATGCTACGGCAAGCTACTGAATCTGCTAGAATTGCCTAAAGTCGCACATAGAAGAAAGACGTACTTGCTCGTGGCTTGGAGAGCACATACTGCTGAGATAAAAATCTGCTAAACTCATCTACTTAGCCACTGCGGTCTTGGGAAATGTTGTTGCCCATATTAATATATATTTGTTTACCCCCCATTTATTTAAAGAGATTGTTCACTTGACTCTAAAGTATATGTAGAAACGAAAGAAAATAGTTAAAGCAATATTGAATACGAACTAAGTTAGAGATGCTCACTATCTAACTAGCCATAAAAGTTCAATGTCTTCAATAAAGAATCAAGTGACAGACATGTCTGGGGTCCAACATTCAGACATATGTGTCCAGTGGCTCGTTGGTTCGAATAGTGTTTTGGGATGCTGGAAAGATGGCTCTGCTGGTAAGAGCATTCGTTACTGGATTTGATTCCCAGCTCCCACGCGGCAGCTCACAACCATCCCTAACATGAGTCCTAGAGCATCTGATGTTCCTTTCTGACCTCTGCAGGCACAACGCATGTACAAGGCACATAGATATACATCCAGGCAAAACACTCATATATAGAAGATAAAAATAAATAAATCTTTTAAAATGTGGTTAGTGATCAGCACTAGAGCTACTGGTGTCACGTGAGCATCATTCACGTCCCTATAACTGAAGTCAGCTTAAAGACATAAAAGCTGTGAGGGCTTGGGGGATGGCTCAGTCAGTAAAGTGCTTACCACACAAGCATGAGGATCTGATTTGGACCCTTGCTTCCCAGCCTGCCATGGCCATGTGCAACTCTAAGTCCAGCACTTGAGAGGCAGGGAAAGGGGGAATCCCTGGTAAGGCAGTCTAGCTGAATCTCCAAGAACTAGATTTAGTAAGAAACCCTTATTTCAAAAAGCAGTTTGGAGACTAGAAAGAAGAAGACACTCAGCATTGACTTCCTGCTCCCATGCATACGCACACAGGTGAGTGTAGTTGCACACACACAAAGAACCAAGATGGATGGCATTGGGGAACACCACCAAGGCTGATCCCTGGTCTTCATGAGTGAATATAAACACATGTATGTCTGCACACACACACATGCATGCCTGCACACACACACACAGACATACATAGACACACCGACACAGACACACACATACATACATACATACATACATACATACAGACAGACAGACAAACAGACAGACTCACACTGGTATATAGACTATGCTGACTTTGGAAGAATACATACGTAATCACTTCATATTGGCCAAGTGTTTTTTTTTTTTTTAATTTGATACAGAGTATACTATAAGAATAAGAATAAGGAGTAAGTGAAACTCACGTGCAGCTTTGTTTACAATTCTCAGGATAATGAAATGGGGCTGAGGAGGGAGCACACATGAAGAAGACACTTTTAAAGTCTGTGGAAGTAGCGGAGGATGTACGCTGGAAAACGGAAATCTCACAATTCGATCATAGACTCATGTGCTTGAATGCTTGGCCCATGGGCATTATTAGAAGGTGTGACCTCCTAGTAAATAAACAAGGGAAAGCACTAAAGACACCAAAATCATTAGGATGGGGACTGAGCCCTGAAAAGTTTCTCTGCATCTTCAGGCATCAAAAGAACACAAACTAGCCCTGCAGTGAGTGCCTGGTTATGATATTCTGTATGTATTCTTCATATTTATATACCTGTGTGTGAGTAGGTCTGTATGTGTGTGTGTGTGTGTGTGTGTGTGTGTGTGTGTGTGCAGGCATGCATGTGCCCACATCCACATGTGGAGACCAGGGGCCAGCCTTGGTGGTGTTCCCCAGTGCCATCCATGTTGGTTTTCAGAGAGTGTACACATGAGCATGCATGTGTGTTCACCTGTGTGGGTGACATAGAGGCTGGAAGCCAGTGTTCGGTGTCTTCCTCTAAATTTTCTCTAAACCAGTATCTCAAAATTTGAGATAAAGGTTTCTCATTTAGCCTAGTTCTTGGAGATTTAGCTAGACTGTCTTGTCAGGGATCTACTTGTCTCTGCCTCCAGACACACCCCCACTCACCCTCTAGCAAAGTGTTCATTTAAATTTTGATCCATCAGAGCCACCCACCCAACTCAAAAATTTTAACCCAGAAATGGTCCTGTCCAAAGGAAAGACAGGGACAAAAAATGGAACAGAGATGGAAGGAGAGGCCATCCAGAGACTGCCCCACCTAGGGATCCATTGCATCTGCTGACACAAAACGCAGACACTACTGCTGATGCCAAGAAGCACTTGATGACAGGAGCCTGGTATGGCTCTTCTCTGAGAGGTTCTACCAGCACCTGACCAATACAGATGCAGATACTCACAGGCAACCGTTGTACTAACTCCAGGGACCCCAATGGAAGATCTAGGGGAAGGACTGAAGGAGCTGAAGGAGATTGCAATCCCATAGGAAGAACAATATCAACTAACTGGACCACCCAGAGCTCCCAGGGACTAAACCATCAACCAGAGCACACATGGAGGGACCCGTGGGCTCTGCTGCATATGTAACAGAGAATG
The DNA here is from genome assembly GCA_030674055.1 of Rhabdomys pumilio. Classification (NCBI taxonomy): domain Eukaryota; kingdom Metazoa; phylum Chordata; class Mammalia; order Rodentia; family Muridae; genus Rhabdomys; species Rhabdomys pumilio. Next base: position 15,055,399 of record JANHMN010000012.1, read on the forward strand.
GTCTTATCTGGCATCAATGGGAGGGGAGGCCCTTGGTCTTGTGGAGGCTTGATGCTCCAACATAGGGGAATGCTAGGGAGGTGAGGCAGGAGTGAGTGTGTGGGTGGGGGAGCACCCTCATAGAGGCAATGGGGAGGGAGGAGAGGAGGAATGGGATGAGAGATTTGTGGAGGGGTAATCGGGAAGGGGGTATCATTTAAAATGTAAATGAATGGAATGATTAATAAAAAAGGGAAAAATAAATATAACAAAATAAAACCTGATCCCTCGAGTTCTGGCAAAGACACGGAACAGCCACCTGCTTATCCGCACTGAGAGGACCTCGAGATGAGGCAAATGCTCTATGTCCTGGGGAGTTAAACATGGTGCCTACTGTGTGGTGCAACCTGCTGACTCTCGGTCACAGAGGAACAGCTGACTCCAGCAAAGACTTGTGTGGGGCAAAGTTCATAGCAACTTTACAGGAGACAGCGCTGGACAACACGCCCATCTTTAAACAGCAAGCCGACAACTAGGTGGAGTATTACTCAGCAAAGAAAAGACTCAACTCTGTGCAGTCTACAGAACAGATACATTGAAGTTGTCACACTCACTGAGGACAAAGAGGACAGTCTGATCCCACTTATGGGAAACCTCGGACCCAGGAACAGTGACAGAGATCCGGTTGCTGGTGGCCTGTCATGGAGAGGCGGGGCAGGAGACAGGAGATACAAGAGTCTAGGAAGACAAAGGTGGTGGGTGGAAGATGAAGGGTTTCTGTGTGACGACAGCTTCGTTGCATGTGTCAAAATGTCTCAAAATTAAATATAGTACTCATTATACGGACACATCAATCTTACCTCAGAAAATCTGTAAAAACAAAAATGAAGGAGATAAAAGAGACATGTTTCTTTTAAAAATATGACAAACCTGCTAAATATAAAAGAGAAGGAACAATAATCGTAAGATAACAATAAGGAATATGTCACAATGAAGCATAAACGGCAAAGAAAGGCTTGTTTTTTTTTTTTTAAAAAAAACAAAACAAAACAAAACAAAAAAAAAACATAACCAGGGATTGCCCGAAGATGGGAAAAATGAGGCAGGCTGAGCTCTCCGTGACAGCAGGTGGCAGGTGTGCAGGGCGCTCACTGGAACCTCGTACTTCCAAGTCTAAAAGCTTTCAAACCTCCACAAAAGATGGAAACTCTTTCGACAAGGTACTTAAAAAACCAATACATCACCAGCCACTGGCTTTATCTCAGAAACACAACAGTGTCTCGGTGTTGGGAAATCTATTCACCCGCCTTAACTGATCATGGAGAAAATAGGCCTGTTAGCATGCCAATAGACAAAAGGCATTCCTTGGGCTAAATGTACTTCAACTCTAAAGTTTTAATGAGTTAATAACATCAAGACTCTTTTCATGTGGTTCTGTGACCCTGTCACAGAGGGACCTAATGTCCTACTTAATATTCAGTATGAGCCGTATTTTATTGCCCAACACAGAAGGTCCCCGCCCTCTCTGTGTGCGACTACTGTCTTTAGTCATTGCTACAACGCAATGTACATACTTGTCTACTGTCTGTCACCCACAAGGTCAAACCTCCAGGAGAGTGGTCCACATAGCACCTTGAGACCTAGAGAGGAGATCGGTATAGGAAGGAAATGAGCAGGAGATGTCCCTGTGATCCCGTGAGGGGTCACTGTCCTGTGAGGGAGGAATACTAGTGCAACACCACCGGCACTAGACAAAAGAGGTTCCGTGGAGTATGTGTGTAACCAGAGGGAACGTGCATAGGTGCCAGCCTCCTCGAGGGCAGAGCCTCAGGCAAAGAACAAATGTCAGCGACCCTGCACCGCATGTAGCCACAGCTAACAGTAACATCCTGGGGCTGGAGAGATGGCGCAGAAGTGGGGAACCTTGGATTTTCTCGCAAAGGACCTAAGAACTGTTTTCTGCACTGCTATCTGGCACTTCATAATCACCTATCACTGCAGCTCCAGAGAAGCTGACACCCTCTGCTGGCTATCACAGGTACTGCAATATATATTTTCCGTAGTAGAACCGCCCTCACTGACATGCCCAGAAACAGTGTCAGACGGGCTCTCCAGGTGATCCCTACTGCGGTCAACTTGACTGCAATTATGTCGTGCAATCATGCACATTCTTTCCCAAATAACTTTGTAGGAGTCATGCAATTTCAACCAAGATCTCAACTTAGCCACCTCGGCCAGTTTGAGGAGGGAAGTAACAAGCCTATCCACGAAGGCATAAGGGACAACCTAGAGACTGCCAGTGAGTTATCGGGCCAAGCTTAGCAACTTGTCTCAAAAGAGAGAGTAGCCACACAGGAGAAGCCGACAGAGCAAAAGAATAAAATCCAGACCAGGCCCCGAGAACATGTAATATTTGACATATGATAAAGGTTAGCTTTCCCAAACGCCCTTGAATTGACAGATTTAATAAACCATTCTGAGGTGACTGTGGGCTGATAGAAGTGAAGACAGAAAGCAACCACGAGCAAAAAAGTTAAAAACAAGAATTCCTGCTCCAAGCAACAGCTATAAATCCAGGTATTGGAGGAAAAAAAATGACATATCTGATAAAAATGTCATTGGAAGTCATGCAAACAGATGTAGCTCTGAAAGCGACAGCAATATATGTAAAAGATGAAGCCGATGTGTGACAATAAAGACAAGGAAAAGATCGTGGGACAAGCCACAATCACTGGCGGGAAGCCTTGGGGACGGGGGTGGGGAGGGAGTGTAATATAGCCTCAGACAAGCAAGGAACACCAATGGGGACCAGCAGACTGAATTAAGATATATACACACTAAGTGTGTGCATGAGGCATCTGGAGCAAGGAAATATGGAGTCTGTCAGAGGCGTACAGGTCAGGGTCCCACCCTTCAGTGAGGATGCCAGGGCATCTAGGCTTTTTGGAAGGACATCTGACCTTCTCAGAAAATTCCCTTTGTCTTCGTTCCAATCACTGTGGAGTGAAATATGGACCTGCATTTGTGTTCCAGGATATAACAAGCGACCCTGAAGGTCACTTGTACAATATGTCCACCCACTAAACAGCCTTCAGTGTCCATCAGAGATGAAGTTGTTAGTGGTCTGGTGTGTATCTGTATTAAGCACTATATGGAAGACAGAGAAAGCAGAGGAGAAGGGTCTGGGATGGTGGAGGGAGGGAGGAAAGAGGAGGGAGGAGGGAGGAGGGAGGAGGGAGGAGGGAGGAGGGAGGAGGGAGGAGGGAGGAAGAGGGCTGGAGAAAGCTGAAGAGAGATGAGACCCAGGACAATGTTAAAGAGGACAGAAGATGGCCAATGAGTGGTATCTGCCTTTTCCTTCTGCCTTCAAGGTCACCCATCCTGTTTGCCTCTAATGTGGCCCATGATCTTCTGAAGGGACACTTCATGATGAGAAAGAACCCCTGCCAACCTCCCTAAGCAAGTGGTGACTGTCCATCTGGCTGTCCCCTACCCAGTGCTCAGAAGGGTCACTTGGGTCTTCTGTGTCCTGTGAGGAACCCATCCTCCAGTAGGTAGACTTTGTAGATCCGCTCATACCCAGGAGGGATGGTCAATGCTATTCAGAAAGGACGGCACTTCTGTCAGGATAGAGCTTCAAAGAGGCACATGCTGATGCCATGTGTTTCACCTAGAGCCTCCAGCTTTGTGGTCCAGAGGCCACAGGCAGACCCTCATCACCACCAAGAAGTGACAGGTGCTGGCATCGGCAATAGGTATTGACAAAGGCCTTCAAAGTCAGCTTGACTTGCCGATCAATAATGGCGCAGGGGAAATAATTAAAACTGTCAGATTTAGAAGGCATTAAAAGCTCTTAGAGCCTTCAGCCAATTGTGGAGACCCAGGATTAGTGTGGGGTCGCAGACACTCCCAAAGCTCAGAGTGAGTTATTAAAGGCTTTCTTTGACACACACATGATGTAAAGGGCCGACTCAAAGGAAGATTGCAGACAATGACTGTTGAAGTCCATTAACCTAGGTGGGCCTTGCCTGGAAGTGCAGCCCAGGGTGAGGTCCTGAGACACCATCTTCCAGGGAGAGACTGAACAGCTAGAAACCACTTAGCAGTCTCATACCGTGACGTCCTGCAGTCTCTCCATGGGTCAAGTGATTGATGACAGGCTTCAGCTAGGGCTGAAGGCCCCTAGATGTACAGCAAGCAGGGATGGGCCTGCACTGTGGAAACAGAGCTCACTGAATCCGCAGGAAATCTCGTGTCACTCCCAGACACCTGGCAGCAGTGTATCCTGTCCCTGGACATTCCCCGTAGAAGAACTGGAAAGTGTCCAGGGACCAGCAGCCTTCCTCTCAGGGTATTCTAGTTCCCTGTTCTCGTTTCCTTAAACCCATGCGTCCACCAGGCTTCAGCTTCTCTCTCATCTGCTTCTGCTGCAGACATCTTTGTCAGAACCTCTCTGGACTCAGTGTTTCTCTACATTCTATCACTACACATGTGATTTCTGTCTTGGGACTCTGGATGGTAGAACCCCTGGGCCTCCAGGACACATTATTAACAGGAAAGTGCTATCCTGGTGCTCATAATTACTGTGTGCAGTGGGACTCCTTCTCCTGGGCCAAAAATGTCCTCTCTCTGATCATAGGTCACACAGTCATGATGTCCCCTGATGAGACAGGCACTGGAAGAGCTGGCAGCCCTGCGCTCAGCATGGGTTTCAGGTTGACTCTGGGGCTGCAAGTATCTTTTCAGTTGTGCTCTTAACTTTAAAGAACTGGGAAGACAGGTGAGTGCCAAGCAAACACGTGAAAACAGACTGCAGTAAGGTCTGGACTCTGCCCATGGAGGCCACAAATGGAGTACAGCACTGTGATACACTTCATGCATGTGACTTGGAAGAAAAAAGAACCCCAGGGGCCCCAGTGGTGGGTCAAATCAGAAGCTAAGGAGTGGAGGAGGTTATCACATCCTATCAGCCACAAGGTGCTTTGCGGCTAAAGGTTATCAACTTGGCACAAACTTAGAGTCACCAGGGATGAGGTAACCTCAATTAAGAAAATACCTCCATCAGATAGGCCTGCTGGTGTGTCTCTGAGACGTTTTCTTTATTAGATGGTTTAGGAGGGCCCAGCCCACTGTGAAAGATGCCAATCCTGGGCAGGTGGTCCTGGATGCTGAGCAAAGCAAGAGGAACAAGCCTGTATACAGCACTCCTCCAGGGCTTCTGCTTCAGCTAAAGCCTCCTGGTTCCTGCTTGGAGTTTGTGCCTGAGTTCCATTAGTGATGGAGTGTGATTACAATGTGTAACCCAAATAAACTCTTTCCTCCCCAAGTTGCTTTTGGTTGTGGGATCGTAGCGATTGAAAGCAAACTAGGGCAGGTGAGAAGCCAGAAGTGGCTCATCCATAAACACTTGATACAAAGATACAATGCATAGACCTGCTTGCTTCTGCAGGAAAAACAGGAGCTGGTCCTTAGGCGTTCAGGCCTGGGGATAAGTTAATGGTTCTGAGTAGTTTCTGTGGACTGAGGCTGGCAGCCAGCTGTCCAGTGACTGGGGACTACAGCTGTGATACGTCTCTTCCCCCTCATATTTCCCAGTGCTACCTGGACTTGACTATCACTGCTCACTCCAATATGTCTGAATTGCAGCCTTGAAACCTTTGGTGGACCTCCCAGAGGTTCTAGGGACCCCCTCCCCCGAGTTCCTCTGTACTTTGTTTAATCATCTTTTCTAAGAGCCACCTTTCTGGGACCCATGACACCAATAGGCAAGGAAGAAACATGACTTTTCCAAGTGGAAAAATGAAAGCAGGATACCAAGAAATTATCAGATTGTCTGTGCTTCCAAGAGACATGTCTCCACCCAAGTTATAAGCAGTGGCAGTCTGAAAGTACTTCCTACCTTGAGATTCCACAGTTGACCTTTCTTCTTGGAACTGTCTGGGTAACAATGACAGCGGTGAAGGTCAATTTGCAATGATGGTGGCAGGAGCCATGGAGTAGTGGTGACGGCAGGTGGTGGTGATGATGGTGGTATTGATGTTGTTAGTGTTGATGATAGTGGTGGCCATCGTGGGGATGATGATGTCAATGACGGTAGTCATTGTGAGTAGTGATGGTGATGATGATGGTGATAGTGATGATGTTGGTAGTGATGGTAATGATGCTGGTGATGCAATGATGGTAGTCATGGTGATGATGGTGATGATGATGGTGATAGT
>JANHMN010000012.1:15061605-15075966 GCA_030674055.1 Rhabdomys pumilio
ATGGTAGTCATGGTGATGATGGTGATGATGATGGTGATAGTGATGATATTGATAGTAATGGTTCTGATGATGATAATGAAAATGCTGTCAACTATGGTGACAGTGATGGTAATGGTGGTGGTGGTGATGGTGATGGTGATGGTAAAAGTGGTACTTCATAGTGGTAGGTGAGTATAGTAAGGAGTAATAATCTTAGTGCCTAACATGTAACAGATATCATTCTTGGGAATACTCATGCAACCACTTTAGCACTTGAGCTTAATTAGCTGCCGCCATGAGACAGAATTACAGATCACCCAAGAAACATGTCTCAGTCAAGTCCAAGCTGCCTAAAGTATGATGAGCCAATGTGTTTCCTTACTGGTGCTTGGTTCTCCTGATCTGTATTTTCAGAGTGAACGAGAAGCTACACAAAGGACCTACCCTGCCACTGTCACGTTGCTGTCTCCCTGGTTTATCTCAGGTGATACCCGTGAACTCCCCACACCTGGGGTGTATTTTATAGTGGAGAGTCAAGCAGAACACATCCATGGAGCAGCTGAGCAGTGGAAAGCAAGGGCCTGGCTGTGCAGGACATGATGGCCTCCTACAGATGAAGCAGATGCTATGGGTCCTAGCCAGGGACAGAGTTGCGGGCAGGAGTTCCTGGGCTTGAACCCAGCAGCTAATCACAGACAAATGGTTGGAGGACCTTCCAAACACAGCATCCTGTTCTCAGGCATCCTGGACATGTAACCTAACGATACCCTGTGTTTCCTGATCAGCCCTCCCTCTGGCCTCATGCCCTTACATGCTGCCCTGCCTGCCCCCTGTCTGACCTGTGCCTGTCACAGCTAGAGCCAGAGTTACCCTGCTTTGCCTCTGTGATACCCAAGGGAGAGCAGGCAGCACAGCTGTGGAGGGCGGGACCTGGCACAGCTGATAGGAGGAATTGCTTATGTGAGCTTCATAACTGATACCTGCTTGACCAATCAGGCCTGGGTTTCAATCTTTGAAAATGGGTTTCTTCTAAACGAAAAATTTAAGTTACCCCAGACACAACGGAGAAGACAGCATGTTCCACACAGAGCACCAAGTGGGCAGGCACCTGCTGAGCTAGGTGCTCATTTGATCCTTCTCCAGTAACCTCCTGCTTCCTGAACCTCTAGATAAGGGTTCTGGAGTCTTGGAGCTTCTGGGTCTGGGTAGGCTCACACTGTCTTTATCAGCTATCTTGCCACATTCAGACACTTTTGCTTGCTAGAGTTCATGTCCCAGATAGGAAAGAGATGGTAAAAACCAAGCATGTTTGTGGCCGCACCAGCCATGGGAACCCTCAGCACCTCCTCATATCAGTCCAGGTGGGGTGAAGGAGACATACCATATTCACTAGGGTAGGGCTTAGTTTCTGCCTCTCCCATGTGATGCTGGGTTCCATTTTCTCACCATTCATAAGCTACACCACAGGCCAGGATTCCTGAGAGATGATGTGGTTTGAGCATGGGCCACAGTGATTAAGCATGCCTGATATCCCAGAGATGCAACTAGCCTGACTTCTGGACCCTTGGAATCTTTCACCTACAAGATGAGCTACCAGATGCATGCATGTTTATTCATGTCAGAGTGTCTACGGAGGAAGGACCAATGGCAGAGACAATCAGGCTGCAGAAAAGCAAAGTGCTAGTTCTGGAGGGGTGGGCACAGGGGTGGAACAGGACAAAGATGAATGCCTCCTCATTGACACATATCTTTTTTCCTCCTCCAGAGCACAGAAGTGAGGCATGGTATCTGCCCACAGAAGCCATCTCAACTCTGACCCCATCCTGACTCCTTCTGAGCTCAACAGAGCACTGAAGCTTTCCAAACCTTATTCATGATGCACTCACCAGAGATCAAGTTTCAGAACAGAGCATGGCACTGGAGACTCAGACAGAGGTAGGAGGTCATACTCAGAGAGGTATAGTGAGTGTACAGCCAAGGAGACCAAGGGGAGGAGAAGAACAGAGCAAAACAGGCTCAGGAGAGGCTCAAGATTACACCACCACAGAGATGTCAACATTTAATACCCCCTGAACCCCCCTCTCTCCCTCTGTCTGTCTCTGTCTCTGTCTCTCTGTCTCTGTCTCTGTCTCTCTCTCTCTCTGTCTCTCTCTCTCTCTTTCTCACTCTCTCTGCTTTACTAAACAGGAGAATATTATACATACCCTTGATGATGTATGATGACTTTGCACTTTTATTATGCACGGAAGTTTTGAGTCTCTTTACCTTCATGCAGCCAAACTAGAGTCTTACCCACATTTCTCAGGTCTCAACCTCACATACCCTCATGGCTCCTGAAGCTCTAGCCATCACTCTCTGGGTAGGGAAAGCCCTGTTCCCAAAGGCTGTGGTACTCCCTTACTAGCCTTGTCTCCAGGCCCTGCCCTGTATCAAGTATAACTCCTCGTCCTCCTTTGCTCCTATTTCAAAGGGACAGACACTCAGGATGGGGAGCCGAGGTTGGGGTGGGTGGTTTTGGCTACTTTTAGGACAAACATTTACAAAGAGCATTTCCAGCAGTGGTCAGAGGGCACACTGCAGCCACAGCCCGCCCTCCTTTCTTGTGTCTCTTGGAAATTTGTTTCTTCTTATTAATGGAGTTTGCATTTTCTGGCTACCTGTGACTGTAATATGTTTTGGCCATTGGGGGGCGGGGTTCTAAGTTTCTATTTATATGCCTTGCCTAGCCAGCGCTGTTTTAAATTATTTTTTTTAACACAATCAGAGTGAGAAGCACTAGCACAGAGCAACAGCCTCAGTTTTATACACTCCCTTAATCATTCATCTCTGGAGCAGGCGCCTGGCCTTTCAGCTAGACATTTGTTCAAACGGATCCACTTGTTTTCTACCGTGATCTTTGATGGTTTCCTGGTTGTCAGTGTTGGTTGTCAACACTTGTCCAAACCATGGTTATACCTAATCCCAACTTCCTTTGCAGATTTTATTCTGTGATTATCTCACAGTTTATGCTTTCTTAAAAGAATTATGTATTTATTTTATTTATATGAGTTACACCGTAGCTGTCTTCAGACACACCAGAAGAGGGCATCGGAACCCATTACACATGGTTGTGAGCCACTGTGGTTGCTGGGAATTGAACTCAGGACCTCTGGAAGAGCAGACAGTGCTCTTAACCACTGAGTCACCTCTCCAGCCCCTCACAGTTGATGTTTAACACGCACACTGGTTTCTGGGTGATTGACTAGAAGCATGGGTTCCAATCACGCTCACACCACCTCCACCCATGATTCCTTGAGGCTTTCCCCAGCGCCCATCTCTGGCCTGACAGTTCCCTCCTTTCTTCGTCCTTGTTCTAACCACAACTCTCAAGGCTCTAGAGCAAGTGCTGTTGCTATTGTTGCAGGCACGTATTTTGTCATATGGATGTAAGACACTCTTGGCCAAATTAAACAAATGTTAATGCACTGGACTTTTGGGAGGAGGCGAGTCTATTTCTCACTTCAAAAATAATGAGCATTTTCTGTTGTTTTCCTTTGCCTCTCTATCCAAGCCCCAGTTGATCCTGGCAGACAGCCAGTTCCAGTGTCCTTTCGTCCTTCAGGAGAGTCTGAGGCTTCTTCTTCAGGCACCAGGCTGTCCACTCTTGCAGCCCCATCACTGTAAGGGCTTATTTCTAGGTCTGGTCACGTGGTCAGTTGTCTTAGTCTGCAAGACCAGTGGATGGTGTTAGAAGGATTTCCAATCTAGGCAGACACAAGAAAGCAGACAATGAGAGCCTCCAGTTAGGGACAACTGTGGGCAGTCACCAAGGAGGGGAAAGATGCCCTGAAGGACCTGGAGCAAGACTCTGGGATCAGGCATCTGCATTCTTGCAGAAGTGGAGAAATCAGCCACAAAAGAGGTTGGTATGGAATCAGGCATTGACTAGTTGCTGAAGAGCAAAATGTTCCCCACCCCACTGGTGGGCTGTAGGACCGTATTCCTTCTGTCATCTGCGCACCTACTCTCAGTGATGATAGAGATGGAGTATCCTGAGCTGGTGTTGTATGAATCTAGGGACACATCTTCAAGGGCGGTATCTTGAGCATCCAGCCGCCTTTCTAGGAATGAAAGACTTGCCAACTGGGAGGCCACTCATCTGCCTTCGTGGACACACAGTCCAGAGAGTCAGAAAATGAGGTTCCCAGAACCCGACTCGTACCCGTTCTGCCCCGCTCACTGGTGAGCAGCTGTCAGCCCGACTGACAATTAAGCCGTGCATCTGCTGCCTGAAAGATAAATTCCAGCATTACCGAGGTTTTCCATTTCACTTAACTAAAGCTGAGAACGAAAGAGGGACAATTAAATGGAACCCGAGGCAACCCAAAATATTATCCATCAAAACCATCCCATCCTGTCCTCCTGGTACATTCATCAAAGTGTCAGGTATTCCAAATACGGTTTTATCTTATTAATGCTGATTCCTTTCATGGGAAGACTAGAGATTTACCTTTCCGTGGCTATAAGGGAGCTTGGGGGCTGCAGAACATTTTAACTCTCCAGGTTTTCTATTTACCACCACCCTGCTTTTTTTTTTTATTGGATATTTTATTTACATTTCAGATGCCAATCCCTTTCCCCATTTCCCCTCTCTAGAAAACCCCTATCCCGTGCCCCCCTTTTCCATTTGGCTTTTATACAATTTTTTTAAAATGTTAATCAAGGGCTTTATAAGTATGGTAATGCTCAATCAGAAGTATAACCTAATACCCAATCTAGCTATGTAAACTATCTTTGACTAGTGGAGACACGTGAACTTCTGCCTCCATGCCCCCTCTCTCTTTCTCTTTTTCTCTCTTATTACCTAGCTTCTCATCTACTTCATCTTCTCCTCTCCTTACTCCATCTTTTCCTCTCTACCACCACCCTGCTTACACACAGCCGCCGATTTCCCAACCTCCTTTGGGTATCCCTTTCTTGGAGTGAACAGATGATCGTTTCTGCGAGGCACTTTGGTGGTTACTCAGTCCAAGATTCCCCTGTCCTGTCCACTCTTGTCTGTGTGCAGAGACCCCTGGAAGGGCTCTCTGCATGGTACCTGACAAGATAGTTCCCAGATGGTGTGGGTGGAGTCACACCCCCTCCTTATCCTGGAACCAAGTTCTTAGAATGCACAGGACATCGAAGAGCTGGTAGGAGACATGTTTAGAAATGATTTAAGAGTCAGAAATCAAGAGCGCCTTTGGCAGGGAGGCGTAATGCACAGACAGTCAGCAGATCCTGGGAAATATGGTCAATAAAAAAACAGATAATGGATGGACAGAGAGAGATGAAATAGATCCTGGGGTCCAGTATGCTGCAGGTTAGGGAGGGCCTGTAATACCTGGCTGTTACCAAAGAGACACCAAACACTATTCTTCTCAGCACTAGTACAGGGTACCACAGGGTAGGACATTGGCATGCCTCTTCCTCACCTGGCCTGCTTATTTTGAATTTACCCCTTACCCTCAGCTCTCTCAGACTTTGAAGCAGACCTCTGGTGGCCTCAAGGGGCAGTTACCTCATCCTGCCTTGGGTTGGGAAGGTAAAGATTACATCACACAGGCTGCCAGATTCCCTTGTGCCTAGGGAGGACACTAGAACCAGCCAAGACCTCCTGAACCAGCCAGGCCACAGCAGCTCAGACCTCCAGGCAGGTGAGTTGTAAAGATACAGAGTGGGTGAGCACAGAGTGGGTGAGCACAGGTGTGTGGATCAGCTTCATTGAGGAGGTGAGTGGCAAGGTAAAGGGGCTGAGACTGAGAGTCTTGCTTGCAGTAGCATAAGAGGAGTCATGAGCAGGCAGAGGGGCATTGCCAAGGACGGAGCCAAATTCACACTTGTGAAGCTTCAGAGCTAGGTGAGATTCACTTCGAAACACTGAAGCTGGGATTTTGTACTGGAGGGGAGGTACTTTCACTAATTAGTTGCCTTTTTTTTTTAATTGTTATAAATGACTGAAACAGTCCATGTTGTTAGCAGGAATCTGGCACCAGACACATTCCCTATAATGTTCAGGTTTCTGTCTGCTAAGTGCCTGAAACAAATAAAACCAGATGATAAGCTGCGTGAAAAGTGCTCTTCCCCACTGCTTATAAATATCAAGAGTCTGGAGAGATGGCTCAGCCGTTAAGTGTGTGCACTGCTACTGCAGAGGACTTGAGTTCAGCTCCCTACACAATGCCAGGCAGCTCTCAACCACCAGCCCCAGGGGATCTGACATCTTCTTCTGGCCTCTGCAGTCAATGCACACACACACACACACACACACACACACACACACACACACACACTTCAACATTAAAACTAAAATATTAAAAACTCTCAAATTGCTCATATCTGTTTATACAATGACATTTGAGAAAAAAATGTTGTAGACAGAAATGATAGATAATTCCTATTTTGGTATTATAAAGACTCATGTATTCTCTCCATTAGAAAGAGGACTGTGCACTTATCTAATGGATAGCTTACTTTGTAAACACAGTTCATGGCTTGTTTATTCTGAGTCACTCTAGTTCATTTCAAGTGCCCCTGGAAGGATGCAGGGTTGTCATTGGCAGATGCTAACTATATTTGAAGTTCTAAGAAGTGCCTGAGATGTGCCTTCAAGATAATAGGGGAAGGAGCACAAGAGGTGGAAACAAGAAAAGCTTAATGCAATAGCAAACCTCCTAAGGAGAGGGCCAAGAGTGGTCTCTGGTATGACTGAGAGCTTTAGTTTTCCTTCCTACCCACTTCCTCTGCTTCTTGGACAAGTTGCAAACCAATACTGTAAGTATTGTGGTGGTTTGAATATGCTTGGCCCAGAGAGTGGCACTATTAGGAGGTGTGTCCTTGATGGAGGAAGTGTGTCACTGTGGGGGTAGGCTTTGAGAGAGTGTCCTCCTAGCTGACTGGAAGCCAGTCTTCTCCCGTTCGCCTTCAGAACAAGATGTAGAACTCTCAACCTCTCCAGCGCCATGCCTGCCTGGATGTTGCCATACTTCCTGCCATGATGGTAATGGACTGAACCTCAGAACCTATAAGCCAGCTTCAAATACATGTTGTCCTTTACAAAACTTGCCTTAGTCGTGGTGTCTCATCTCAGCATTGTAACCCTAACTAGGACAAGTATTAAACTCAGATCTCTGAATAGAGCAGAGTTAGATGTTCACTTCCAGCCTCTGCTCCTTGGCATTGGTGGTGACAAGGAGCTGTGTTTCCAGGGCAGAAGTGCAGCTCCAGATGGTCTCCCACCATGTCTAGTCCCTTCCCAACTCACATATAGACCTGACAATGCCTGCAGTCCACATAAGACATACCTACTCCTGGGTAACAGAACACCGAAGAACAGATGTTGCCCTCCACCAAGATATCAGTCCTCCATCTTTCTTCATAGCTAGGTCTGGCCTGAGAGAGTTGAGACCTGAATCACAATGTGGTGGATTAATGGGAATGATGTAAGTGTCTTTTAAATGGGGGTAGCAGCTTTCTGTCTATTTTTGCTTTTACTTGTTACTGACCTAGAATAGAGATGGGTTTGCTGGAGCAAGAGGGCATCTTGGAATATGAAAAATGGTGCTATCTAAAAGGCTATCTGTAAACAATGTAATAGCACAGAGTCCAGGAGTTGGTGACCTAGTGTCACCACAGATGTACATATCAAGCCTGGGCTTCATAATTATATGGGGTTTGTCACTATTTGTTGTGTCTTTAGAAAGCCCCCTTCTGTCTTGTGATGCTGCATTTATTCTCTTATCCTGAGTTCTCACTTCAAGAGCCCAAAGAATAGAGTGGACAGATTCTGAAGAGTGAGCAGGAGGAGAGGACAATTTACTCACAAGGGAGCAACAATTCAAGTGAAAAGGCAGATCTCTGAAACTCCCAGCACCAAGACCCTCGGCTTCTTGGGCTTTCATCACTTTGATGCCAGTGAGAGCCACCTGGGAAGATAGAATCTTCTTTGAGAGAATGGCTTCATAAAACCACAAGACTAACCTGTAGGGAATCCCATGGGACAATTTCTAGATTAGTGGTCAATATGGGATGGCCCAGTCCATTGTGGTCAGTGCTATCTCTGGGCAGTCAATCCTTGGAGGTATAAGAAAAGTATAGGAATTATCGACTGAAGGGCAAGCCAGTAAATAGCATTCTATGATGGTCTCTGCTTCAGTTTCTGCCTCCAGGTTTCTGCCCTGAGCTCCTGCCTTGACTTTCCTCCACAATGAACTATTTATTACCTGTAAGCCAAATGAACTTTCTTCTCTGAGTTGCAAAACTAGGAGAGACATTGGTACCAGAAGTAGGATATTGCTACCTCTGAGTCACTCCTGCTTGCCCCAAGTGCCCTGGAAGGGTACAGGGTTGACACTGGCCGATGCTAACTCTACTCAATGTTCTAAGCAATGCCTTAGCTCAGATATCCAGAGGATGTGGGAGGAACACAAGAAATAGGAATAAGAAAAGCACCTCTTGAGGAGTGAGCATGTTGTTTGGGGAAGGGTTGGGAAAGTGGTTGGAAGTGTGAGCTGGAATGACTTGAATGTTCAGAGCCAAGTGAGCTCCTGTGGGAACTTGTAATGCAGAGAACAATGCAGATAATGGTGGCCTGGTTCATCAAGTTCAGAAGTTTGAGGGTTCCTCAAAGAATCTCTCAGGGCCATTTGTGTATTTTGGTATTATCTGTGGCATCTGGTCAGTTGAAGCCAAAGAGTCAACTGTGATCGAGAAGAGACAAGAATCATTGAGACCAAAATCTAGGAAGTATTTCCTCAAGGTCAGCACACAGAAACTGTGGTCCGAAGGAGCCAAGGCTGCAACTCATTCTGACAACTGGATTTGTAAATGAATAAGAGTCTCTCCTACATGGTATTGACTTAGGCAGGATGAAAGCTGCAGGATTTAAGGGGTCATTTAAGGGAGCAGATGAGGCTTGGCATTGTAAAAGGACAGGGAAAACCATTGATGAAGATGCAACTTCAGTTGCAGTGGAGACCCTGGGCACAGTCAGCTGACCAAGGGCAATGGAGGTGTGGAGTAGAGCCAATTTTAGCCTACAAGACAAGCCGAACATGTTGCAGATGACAAAGACAGAGAAAAGGAGTTGCCCAGACCCTTTGGAACCCAGAGGATTGTGACACACCACCAAGTAACACAATCTCTACACTGTTGAATTTGGATTTTGCTTGTAACTGTGCTGGGTTCTTCCTTTTTGGAATTAAAGATGTATAACTTATTGTTTTATTTGTTTCTAGTCCACAGTTAAGAGACTTTGAAAATTTTAGACAGACTTTGAATTATTTGGGAGACTTTAGATATTTTAAAGAGACTGAACTTTTAAAGACTTGGAAAACTTAGGAAAGTGTTTTGTATTTCCATATTAACATGCACCCTTGGGAACAAACAAGAAAGAAACTTCTAGCAAGCATTTAACAACGATGTGTTTGTGTCAAGTTGATAGAGAGTCAATTGTGCTGGCTCATTCTGTCAACTTGACACAGGCAGGGCTCGTCTGAGAAGAGGGAACCTCCATTGAAAAAACCCTTCCATAATATTAGCTTGTGGGTAAGACTTTGGGGCATTTTCTCGGTTGATAATTGGTATGGGAGGACGCAAGTCATTTTGAGTGATGGAACCTCTGGGCACGGGGTCCTGAGTTGTATCAAAAAGCAGAATAAGCAAGCCATAAAAAGCAATCCTTCATTTCTGTCTTCAGGCTCCTCCTTCTTACTTCTTGCCTTGACTCTCTGCTTTGATTTTCCTCCATGATGGACTGTAGCCTATAAGTCAGAAAACAAAGCAAAAACAAAACAAAAGAACAAATAACTATAACAAAACCTTCCTCTTCAAGTAGTGTTTGGTCATATTGGGTTTTTTGTTTTGTTTTTTTGTTTGTTTGTTTGTTTTATTGGATATTATATTTACATTTCAGATTTTATCCCCTTACCCCATTCCCCCCACAACCCAGGAACCTCCTATCCCATCCCCTCTCTTCATGCTTCTATGAGGATGTGTCCCTACCCACCCCCCTACTCCCACTTCCCCACTCTCGAATTCCCCCACACACACTTGGTATTCAGTCTTCATGGGACCAAGGATCTCCTCTCCCACCAATGCCCAACAAGGCCATCCTCCCCTACACGTACAGATGGAGTCACGGGTCCCTCCCTATGTGCTCCCAGGCCCATGGGAGAGCAACAATACCAACCAACCAGAGCTTCCCAGAGTTATATTGTTTCAATGATAGAGCACAAACTAGACCAGATGCCAACCAAGAGGAGCTGCGAGTGTCCTGACTGTAAATCCCTCATAGTCTTAGAGATGCCAACTCAGGGGTCCTGGTCTCTGTTACAGTTCTGAGCTCTTGGGTTGGGAGAAGGGAGCTTGGGATACCACCTGAGAACAGGTATTTAAGGAGTGAGTATAGGCAGCAGGTCTGGAAAGCAAAGGTGGTAGGTTGACTGTCCCCAAGGCAGAAATGAGTTTCCTGCTTTTGCTGAATCCTCAGTGGGTTAGTCTCCAGCATGTCTTAGAGGTGGGGATGGTTGGTTCCTAACAGCAGAAATTAGCTCTCTGCAGGAGTCAGAAGCAGCATCTTTTAGTGAAGGAGTAGGAACTACCAAAGCAAGAGTAGGTCTCCCTATCTGTAGCAGGAGTGGTAAGAATCTAAGCAAGACTCCTCACGTGCGGCATGAATGGTGGATCTTGGAGGCAGAAGCAGTCTTCTTCAGGAGGTGTCTGACAAGCCTGTTGTCCGAAGGAGAGACTGAGAGCTAGACCCTCAGCCAGAGCCAGGAGGCAGCCAAGAGCTAACCTCCCACGGGTCTAGAGAAGTTCTTCAGGCTCTGATTGGCCAAACATATACATATAAATGAAGAGATGAAAAGAGACCAATCAAGAAAGAAACTCTAGAAGAGAAAGCAAAACCCTACCCCAAAGTGGGAAGTTCTTCAACTGGGAAGCCCCTGTACCTCTTCTTCCCTCAATATTGGAGGGAACGTGGCACAAAGGAAACAAGAAAGGTGAAGGAAAATATGTGTTTCCTCCTGGCTCTAAATGCAACTCACCAAAAGCAGCTTGTTGCATCCGGGGTTTGGCTGTTGCCCCAGAACTTCTAAAATATAGCAGGGTCTTTCCAACCACTGCCGCCACTGCCAAAGCACATATTGCTGCCCACATCTAACAAAACAAGCTATTTGTAACTGACAGTGATGCTGTCCTGTATCTTCATCATCTGCCGTGCTGATGTCCACCTGGCACAGCGAGTGGTACCCCCATATATTTTCTATGTGCAAGGAGACAGTTGGAGTGCAGGTATTTCAACCTTGAAATCAATGTGCCTTTGGAGGCATGTCCAGACCAGTAAGTGGGGCTCTTCCCTTATTCATGGTCTGTGTTGGTTGTACTCATCTCACATTGAGAAGAATGGACCTGTTCCAGAAATTTGTGCCATAGAAAGCTATGCTTCCCCTGCCTTCCTTTCAGACTCATTCCTTTGGTATGTGACCAACAGCAACTCTGAAGTGTAAAACTACAAAAGGCTCCCCAAATCACAGGGAACCTTACTGCTATACTTTGACTTCCCGAGTTATGGAAGGTGTAGTTGTCTCTGGCCAAGCCCTGCCGTGTCATCTGTTTAAGGTTTCTGTAAGATAAAGGGTGTAGCCCAGTGATATGGAGCTTGTCTACAATGGTAACTGTCTTAGTTAGGGTTTCCATTGCTGAGAAGAGACCATGACCAAGGCAACTCTTACAAGAGACAACATTTAATTGGGGCTGACTTACAGATTCCTGAGGTTCAGTCTGTTATCATCAAGGCCAGAGCATGGCAGCATTCTCTCAGACATGGTGTAGGAGGGCTTCCAGGCAGCTAGGAGGAAGGTTTCTCAAGGCCCACCCCACAATGACATGCTTTCTCTAACAAGGCCACACCTCCTAATAGTGCCACTCCGTGGGCCAAGCATATTCAAACCACCACTGTAATATTGGGAAGGAGCGAAAGAAACTTATTGTAGACTATCATTTTGTTTTCAGATTCCATTTAATCATAGGCAGAAACTAAATTCAGGTCCCAGGCCCTGCGGAGCTGGGGACTTCCCTGAAACTGAAAACCTTCTGTTGTAAACAGTTGTCTGAGTCCAGCCATCTCAGGGACAACGTCTCCATTTTCCTGGAAGGGCTAAACAAGTTCATGTTCCCAGGTCTAGGAGCGAATACCTCTCCCACTTCTCCAAATGTTTTCTTAATTGTCTGTTAACCAGTAAAGAATGTAGCAATTGCTGTCATCTGAACCAAGGTCCATATGTTGTAAAAATATATAACCAATTGCCTGCTGGATCCTCGTTAACTACATGCAGTTGACCGGCTCCTTTGTCCCCGTATCACTCTGAGTTCCGAACCTAATGTCTAGGAGAATGAATTAAGGTCCTTGAAGTCAGATGCCCTGAATACAGCCCAGTCTCCAACCAGTACTCTCTTGCTTAACCCATAATGTCAAAATACAATTGGCTACCACTTCAGCTCTTCTCAGTTCCCCCCACACACTCGTGTTCCCAACCCTTAAAAATGTTGTACAGTCTCCCTCTCCCTATGAGGATGTGGTTCAGATACCTAACCGGCCTGAGCACTCAGAAAATAAAGCTTTCGATTTTTTAAGCTTCCGAATCTGAAGTGAGTTTTCTCATTTTTAAGCTTCTGAATCTGAAGTAAGTTTTCTCGGCTTCCATCCTGAACCCAGCTCTGCAAAAGAAAAAGAAAAAAAGAAAAAGAAGAAGAAAAAGAAGAAAAAAAATAGACATGACGTCTTAGAGGGAGTGCTTTCTAATCTTATGTCAACTTGAGACACCTGGAGTCACCTGGGAAGTAGAAGAAACAACCATAGAAAAGTGGTCCTACCATATTGGATTCTGCAAAAGCCTATGAGGCATTTTCTTGATTAAGATTGATGTGGGAGGGCCCAGCCCATTGTGGGTGGTATTACCCATGAACAGGTGGTTCTGGGTTGTATAAAAAAGCAAACTGAGCAAGCCATGGGGAGCAAATTAGTAAGCAGCACTCCTCCATGGAATCTGCTTCAGCTCCCGTCTCCAGGTTCCTGCCCTGATTTCCTGTCTTAGCTTCTCTCAATGATAGACGTATAGCCTGTAAGCCAAATAAACCCTTCGTCCCCCTCCAGGTTGCTTTTGGCCATGGTGTTTTCTCATAGTAATAGAAACTTAACCATATCGAAGGGTAAAGATACTCAATGTTCAAGTCTTGACACCATGGGCTTGATCCTCAGGATTTACGGCGAAAGTAGAGAACTCCTGAAAATTATTCTCTGACCTCTACACATGTGACATGGTATGTGTGTTGGGTCCCCTAGAGCTGGAGTTGCAGGTGATTGTGAACATTCCTATGTAAGTGCTGAGAACTATACCTGGGTCCTCCACAAGAGTAGCCAGTGCTCATAACCACTCAACAATCCTCTAAGCTCTATCTATCACCTGAGAGTTTTATTCTTTTACTGGATATTTTTGGACTTACAAGGTATCGTTGGCTCATTTTCTCTCCCTCCTGTGAGAAGTCTGCTCACACCTTTGTACAGGGGTTTGCTTGGTGATGTCATTTCCTTGGAAGGGTTTTTAATAGAGTCTGACTGTCACACCGTGCCAGCTCCCAAGGCTGCGTCTTCCTCAGGCCCATGGTTGTCTGTTATTGTCTGTGTTGCTTCTTATGCCATAGAAATTCAAAGTTTTGTGTTGTTGAATGAATCAACAGGATTCTGATTCATTTTTTTAAAGGCAGGCTTCTTGGGTCTTTTTGACACATCTCTAGCTAACTTCGGTCATACTGATAGAATCTCTTATTTTCTTCTGAGTATTTTAACACTTTACTTTTACGCCTGGCTACCCACCAACTTGAGACTCGCCTTTGTATTAATATAAGCTGAAGCTGGATTTCATTTTATTTCCCACGTGAAAACCCAGTGGCTCTGACACGATTGGTGGTACTGTGGCCACTCCTCCCTCTTCTACACAGTGTCTCCTCCCACGGCAGTGTGCCCATCTGAAGCCTCAGGGACCTGGGTCTGCCCTATTCAGCGCCTCAGTTCTTCCGTGGCCTGAAGGAGGCACTGTGCCATTCTTGCCCATCCTTGTGTCTGCACGAGAAGCTGACAGCTCTTTGCCTCTACAAAAAGCTTTCTTGACTTTGCCAATGGGCACCAACCAGCATTTTGACCTAGGCTTTGGCCTTTATTCATCTCTGTGATTGGCTCACTGATCCTTGGGATTCTAAGTCAAATAGTCACAGCTCTGAAGCCACAGTGTCCCTTCCCCTTACTGTTCATTGGAGCAGGCTGAGGCTGAGGCTGAGGCTGAGGCTGAGGCTGAGGCTGAGGCT
>JANHMN010000012.1:15075976-15103000 GCA_030674055.1 Rhabdomys pumilio
AGGCTGAGGCTGAGGCTGAGGCTGAGGCTGAGGCTGAGGCTGAGGCTATTTCAAAGCTCCCAATGCCCTGGCCAGCCAGTTGTTTATCAGCTCATCCCTAAAGTTTATCAGACTGACTCTGTTCCATGGACCATCCAGTGTCATGCTAAGCTCCCCACCCCACCCTCAGTGCATTCTCTTGCTTTCTTCTGCTGCAAGAGTTAGAGCCACTCTGCCCCATCAGCACTCTCCACTGCTTAGCCTCAGCACAAAACTTTGAATTTCTATGACATAAGAAGCATCACAGACAATAACAACTCACCACTGTGAAGCACACTCAGGGGCCAATCTATTCAGCAACACAGGACAAGAAATCACACAGCAGCGGTAAGCCAGGGGCAGGGGTATGGTGGCTTGGCCACAAGACTACTAACTTTTATGATTCTAGTAGAGAAATAAATCCACACTTGGAGGTGGGGGCAGTCATAATGAACCCCCCCCCACACACACATATAAGACCATGGATAACTTATCTTAGTCATGAAAGAATAAGCCCATTGGTTCATGGATGATGGAAAGACAAGGGTCCACATAGGTAAGAATAGCCATTGGAAGTATTGCAACTGGGCTCACACAAGATGGCAGGTGTGTTCACATGTGAATGGCCCATTGCCTGCAGCTCCTGCAAAACCAATTATTATAGCATTGAAAGTGTTACAGGAGCAGTGGAGCCTCACAAAATTCAGGAGCCTTCACATTGACAAACAGTACTATGAATTATGACTGTTTCTAAAGGAAAGAAGAGGAGGAGGGAGAAGGAGGAAGAGGAGGAGGAGGAAGAGGAGGAGGAAGAGGAGGAGGAAGAGGAGAAGAGGAGGAAGTAATTCCTGATAATATCTGGGGGATTCTCATTTTCTGAAGCCTGGCTGCTGGGGTAGATTCACCTGCTAAGAGACAACTGTATGTTATGCTCTGCACACGTCTGCCTATTCACAGAGTAGGGCTATGCTGCCAATGTTTCCTGGACTTCCTATTCCAGCACCAGCTACCATGGTAAGTCTTGGCATTGGCCACTGAAACAGTGGTTGGGATGAGGGATGAGAGGGCAAGCTACCTTTGCATTTCAACTCTAAGCCCCACATCTGTCACCCAGATTGATGAGCTGTCTATCCCAGCTCATTCTCAGGGTACTACCTCTGTATTGTAAGCTAAGATTTGTGTAGAGGGATGTGAACCATACCCACTTGTGTGGATCTATGAAACATGGGGAGGACCACCCTATGCTCCTATATGTCCCCATACTGTGTGATTAAGCAGACAAGGCATGGAGTGCCAAAATCATAGACAATGTGGCGTGGGAAGGAAATGAGTCACAGACACGGGGAAAGCCCAGGCTGAGAGCAGAGATGAAGCTTGCACAGGCTACCCAAATTTATACTTCTGCAAGAAAGAAACCTTGAGAGAAGGCCAGTCACAAGCTCTTTCTGCTCCTGGTACCAAGTGAGAAGCAAGGGACTATCTCAGAGCCTTGGCTTTGGGTCCACAAGCAAGAGACAGTGATGTGACCCTCCCACATGGAGCCACCAAGTCAGGACCTGATGGGCCTTCAACTTTTACCCAGGTTCTTGCTCTCCTGGGCTGTCTTCTCCTGCTGTCCTCTGGTGTGAACAAATGTGGGATTGTGTGTGTATGTGTGTGTTCGTGGTGTGTGTGTGCAGGGGGTCCTGGCTATCAGGGGTCATTGCCTTGTTCCCACCAAACTTCTGGCAAAACTTCATTACCTGCCTAGGTAAGGAACTTTCTAGGGAGGCCTGAAATAGGATGCACTGGGAACAGAGATGTCTCTTTGGCAATCTTTTTGCTGGCTTCCCATCTTCCCTGGATGCTGTGTTGTAACCTACCCCGTCAAGAGTCTCCAGCCTCCTTCCCAGCAGGCCCTGCTTCTAACTCTCAGAGCTGTGTGCTTTTTTCCAATTGTCTTAATTATTTTGCTAATTAGAAAAACCTCTTTTTGTTCAATTGGCATTTAGGAGGCTCCCCGGAGAGCTGGCAAGTGTACTCAGAACTTGCAGCAGTGAAGGCCTCAGCTCCGCAAAGCAACAACCAGAGGCGGCAGGCATAGACTGCAGCCCCACTGGAGTTCAGCCAGTAGGCTCCTTCCTTAGCACCCTGAATTGCTTTCTTCTTCTTCTTTTCAGTGTGTAAGGAGGAAAATTGTTCCCGAGCTTTGGTCACGTGGACTTTCTTCTCTGTTCACGAAAAGAAGACGGAGGGGACTTTCCTCTCTATTTTAATCATGGAAAAATTGACCTTTTAAGAAGAAGAAGAAGAAGAAAAAACCCTGAATTTCCCAAAGTCAGTCTGTGGCTTTGACATGAGTGAAGGTGCTCTGGGGTGAGGTGACAGTCCTATTGAGCTCTTCCAGTTAGATACCAGCTTGTAAAAATGGCCTGACTCTGGTTAATTAGATCAATAGAAAACAAGCTCTTTTATAGTTTCTATCAAAATCTGGTTCTGGCAGTTTAGACAGATCACAGGTGTATCAGGCATGGCCGTCCTATGACACACCGGCCTCCATATGCCACAGATGAGATGCTTTTAGAGAAAGGGTGGGAGAAGTAACTTGTGAGCAGCTTAGCCAGTACACAACTTTACAGGAAACATGGGCAGAGAAAGGTCTGGAACCTCAGTTGTATGCTTGCCCTACACCCTAGGTAACCCAACTGGAGCTTCCACAGGAAAAGATGAGGAGACTGGGGTCCAATACCTCAGTTTGAGCAGATTCCGTGCTTAACAGGAGAGCTGATGGTCCAGGTGGAGCAGAGGGCAGAGTTTCCAGAGGGTCAGGCTGTGAGCTGTGTTGTTGGAGGCCTTGCTGGTCCCTGGTGCTGTCTTCCAGCGGGCAGCTTTGGGTCACTAACAGCATTGGTTCTAGCTAGAGTGCTTTGGAGCATAGAAGTAGAGCTCAGAAATGGAGATCCTGAGGACACAAAAGACCAGCCCAGCAGTACGGGAACCTTATATAGAGAATGTTGTTCTTTGCCCCAGGGTGCAGCAAGGCAGCTCCGGCAGTTTATGTGGACCTGGGAGATGATGATGGGTTCAGCTTCCTACTCTGCCCATGCAGGTGACTCACACATGATGTATCACCTTTCCGAGTGGTGCCTGAGAGTCACGTAGGCACTGACCAGCTGTTTGTTCATGATATTTATTCTATGTTCAAAGTGTGCTTGTGCCCAGCCATATTCATTATCAAGACCCTTTCAGTGCTGGACTCTGTGCAGCTTGGAAGCACCTGCACTTGTTTACACATGAGCCCAAAATGTTGGAGCATCTCTATTTGGCTCCAGACAAGCATGGTGCCACCTTGAGACTGTATGTCTTATGATGGAATGCAGGACAGACCCTAGCAACTGTGGAGGTCTTGTGAGGAGGCCACTAGGATCCTTGGGCACTGAGGGTTACTGAAAGACCTGACCAGGAATTGGAAGTGACACCGCACAGTCCTGAGACCCAGTCCCATACTGAGGCTTTCCATGCAGACTGAAGAACGTACTGATAGAACTCTGGGGACAGATTACATCACCTGTGGTGGGACTAGAAAGACATCCCTAGAAAGATGGGGACTCCGGTGAACATCATTAAGAAGGTCCAGGAGTAACTGCAGACACGTGGGGCTATGGCCACGTGATGGGCAGGCCTGGCCTCCAGTGTTGAAGTAACTGTTTAAATCTGCCTCCGGTCAAGCCAACTATCTAAGCTGTGGCAGCTCTGCCTAGCTCAGCCACCATGTTCCGTGGCTGGAGGCCACGTGTGCGCTGCAGCTAGAAACGACCAGCCAGAAACACCAGCCCTGCTGCCCACGAGATGCCAGGGTGGAAGATGGCTCTGCCAATCTTCTATGCTGTCTCCACAAAGCTGGGCTGTGCCCAGACCATCTGGCCATTCGTGTGGGCCTGTTAGGAAATGAGACTCTAAAGCTTAAATACTAATCAAAGGCTTTATATGTTTGGTAATGCTCAATAACAATATGCCCATACAATTAGAGGTATTTCCCAATTAGCTAACCTAAATATAAGCTGTTACCCAGGACTGCTCTCATACCTGCGTGGCTCTTCTTCCTCCTACATCTCTGCCCTCTCTAGCTCCTCCTCTTCCTCCTCTTATTTCTCCTCTGCTGACTCCTCCCACCTTAGTTCCTCCTACATCCAGCAGAACAAAGGC
The DNA here is from genome assembly GCA_030674055.1 of Rhabdomys pumilio. Taxonomy (NCBI): domain Eukaryota; kingdom Metazoa; phylum Chordata; class Mammalia; order Rodentia; family Muridae; genus Rhabdomys; species Rhabdomys pumilio. The sequence continues at coordinate 15,080,180 of JANHMN010000012.1, forward strand.
AGGTGGGACAGTCAAAGGAAGAAGTCAGATCCTGTCTGAGCTTGAGGTTAGCTCCTCAGTGCTGCTGTACTCAGGAACAGTACCGAGTTCTCAGCATGCCTCAGTCAGGAAGTTTGTTAAAGGCTGAGAAATGATCACACATAGCTGGCCCACATCAGCCCTATAGTCCTTGAAAGCCATGGCCACACTGTGCCTGCCACCTACGTGAATTCTTTGTGGTCACCAACTTTCAAATGTCTCACAAATAGTCCTGGCAGAGATTCCAATACTGACCACTAACTGGACATCCTTCTCCCAGGGTGTGGCCTAGCCCTAGCCTTGCTTGGCCTGCTGTTCTTCTGAGGGTTTTTAGCACCAATTGTACTGGCCACCTGGGTGCCACGGCCAATCACTAGTGATCTTGGAAGCCATATGTAGCCTGTGTTCTCTTGGTCAGGTGATGTGACAAACCTCACTTCACAGGGAAAATTGAAGAGGAGGAAGGACTTGGAATTAACTAGGAAAATAAAGTGGCTATCTTCCTCTGCCCCAGCCTTCATTCTTTGGCTCCAGTCAGTGCCTAGACCCCTAAGACAGATGTTTTTATGATGGAACATGGCAGGCCCTACAGATTGTAATGCAGACACTGATAGTCTAAACCTCCTGGGACAGGAGAGGACAGGACGGAACGGGACGGGACAGGATGGGACGGGATGGGATGGGACGGGACGCAACAGGACAGCAGAGAAGAGCTGCAGGGGCAATGTGGAGCCGTGTACTTGGATCTGTTTTATTTCAGCAATAAAAAATGCAAGCATGGGGGAACACTTGGCCCTCTCAGCTCTAGCTTCCCACCCACAAAATGGGTAGGCAGCTTGTCCCTTGTCACCTTCTTCTCTCCTACACTGTTCTCATTTAAGGGACCTTTGTGGGGATCCCACAAGGACTCCCCACCTCTGACTTCTGTTGAGTCCACTCCATTCAGTGGTCAGGTCTTTCGGTAACCCTCAGTGCCCAAGGACCCCAGGCTACCTGCTTAGTATCCAGAAGGCTCTGACCCCCTAGTGACTTCCTCACAAGACCTCCTCAGTTGCTAGGGTCTGTCCTGTGTTCCATCACAAAGACATACAGCCTAAAGGTGGCACCATGCTTGTCTGGAGCCAAATAGAGATGCTCAAACATTTGGGGCTCATCTATAAACAAGTTTGGAATTATGTGTAAACAGATATACAGCTTCGAAAGCATGATCACTTTTGCAATTTCCCATTTCATAGTCATTCCCACAACCCTCATTTCACTGTTGAGTCTGTCCAGAGACTCGGTTTCTCCCTCAAAAGCTTCAAATATATAGAGTCTTACAGTGAAGTCCAAGAGAGTCCTGGAACAGAGCCTGGTTGTGTGAAGAGAAACCCTACATTCAGTTCTCCATGGAGGCCTAACCTGTTTCCTGAGGGTCATCTCTGTTTAGTGTCTGAGTGATGCGTTCTTCACAGAACTGTCCTAGATGATGTGGTTACGTCTAATAATTCTGAAAAATGTCCTTCCTGTAAGTGCATTCTAACTGCTCTGAGGTAAGGATGTATCTCAAAGGAGCCACCTCTCACATCCACTAGCTGCTCTCATCCTACACTGTCTACCGGGGCTGATCATCCCTTCACTTGGCACCCCAGCATGCCAAGTTACCCAAACAAGGCATGGAGATGATGGAGTTTTAATCACATCATTCTTCTGCATCCATCTGGGATAACACAGAACTCTCCCCTCCATTGTGCCTCCAGAAGCTAATCTCTGCTTGTATATGTGTATGTGGGTGCACATGTGTGCCTATGGAGGCTTGTGGTCAACTTCAGTTGATGCCTTTCAGGTGTTATCCACTTAGTTTCTGAAACAAGGTCTCTTCATTGCCTGGGAGCTAGCTAACGTAGTCCCAGAGGTCTTTCTGTTTCTGCCTCAGCAGCTGTGAGATTACAGGGGCACAGCAGAACATCTTTACATGTATTCTGAGGAGCGAACTCAGGTCCTCATGCTAGTGAGGCAGACACTTTGCTCACTGAGCCATGTCCTCACTGTCTTGCATTACTGCAGTGGCTTGTCCTTGATTGACTCTACTTCTTCATATGAGGTCTGACTCTCTCGTGACATCTGAAAATGTCACCTGTGGTTTTCATTGAGAGAACTATAGACTGACCTGCTATCAGAAGAAATAACCAGGACACCGGTTCTGATGCTTATTTCCTAATTCAACTACATCTTATGATGAATTTTGAGAGCTCACTAAATGTCTGGTCAGACTTCTGACCATTTGGAAACATTTTCCCACCTTTCCCTGTTCCTCTCATAATCTTTTTCAAAGGAAGTGATTTAGATTCTGATAAGGTTCAATTTTGCCATTTCAGATAAGTGATTTTTGTGTCAAGTCCAAGAACATGGATTCTGAAGAATTTCTTTCACTTTGTCCTAAAAATAATTACACATTTTAATTTAATCCTGTGACATGTTTTCATTAACTTCTGTAAGGTTTACATTTTAGGCAGAGGCTCACTATTTTGGCCTGTGTATACCTACTTATTCACTCTATTAACTTTCCAAACTATGAATATATAGTGTCTTTCTGTTTATGTAGGTCTTCAGCGAATATTTTCACTTATATTTAATTTTTTTTTCAAATCAACCATAGTAATATACAACTGTCATCCCAGAACATTGGCTGGGATAGAGGATCATGAGTTCAAGACCATCCTGGGTCTCATGTAATATCCTGTGTTAAAAACTAATTTGAGACTGAGGGGATTGACCAGATTTCTATGTAACAGTGAGGACCAGAGTTCATATCTCCAGAACCAATGGCAATACCAGGTGGGCATGGTGATACCTGTAATTTTAGCAACCTGGGTAAGGAGACTAGTCATATTGTTGAGCTCTTGGTTTTATTGAGAGACCCTGTGTCATTGAATAAGGAGGAGAAGCCATTGAGACTGATTTCTGACATCAATTTCAGGCTTCTAGGTGCACATGCACACACTCAGGTGAGCACACATCCACATACATATGCCCATACACCACATGCAAGTATGAAGACACATATGCAAAACACACACACACACACACACACACACACACACACACACACACACGAGAAATAATATAAATAAGTGTAAAAAAAAATCAGTCTTTGAGCATACAGATCCCTTGCCTGTTTGATCTTTGGAGAATATATGAAGGATATATATGTCTTAGTTGTATCATGCTTCTGTAAGTTTGTAAATGACTTTTGTGAATTCATCTTTTACCCTATAATCTTGCCGATTCCATTAGCTCACCAACATTTATGTAGATTTCTTGTGATAATAGTGCCATCATTTCCAAACACACATTATTTCAATTCTTGCTTTCCAACCACATGCCCTGCCCCCATGACCCATTTCACTGGATAGGTCAGTTACTATTGTGGAATGCAGGTTGTGAGAAAGGACATGTTGCCCTGCTCTCTGTTTCTGGAGAAATCATTTATCATTTTACCACTAAATGTGATACAAGTTGTAGTGTTTTTATTAAGAGTCACTTTCTCCGTGTTTCTAACTTTTGAGTTTCTCTCATGAAAAAGCATTGCATCAGTCAAGAGCACTTTCTACATCAGTCCATGAAAGCATATGGTTATTATTCTTCAGTGTGATTGTGTGGTTTATCACACCAATTGATTCCAGATGTTGCTCATCTGGAATAAACTCCACTCAATCATCACACACATTACTTCATGCATCTTAAATTTCAGTTTTCTATTGTTTTGTTTAGTAGGATGGTGTCAAGTTCATGAAAGATTATGGTCTCTGGTTTTCACTTTTTATGCTGCCTTCCTCTGGCATTGTTGTCAAACTAATGCTGACTTTGTGAGAATAGTTGGGAAGTGTTCTTTCCTGGAAGATAGCAGTAAAATCATCGTTACTTCTTTAAACATCAAAATTTCAGCAAAATTGTCTCACCCTGAAATTTTTCTTTTAGAAGGTCTTCATTTTAAGACTCTACGTATTTACCAAATTTACTATCAGTTAGATTAATTATTTTATCTTTGTTGAATTTTGATACAGTTTTAAGGCATTCAACCTGTGATTTGATGAATGTATGAGAATAGGTTGCTTGTTGTCTTTGCTGTACCTTAAGTACTGTAGGATCTGTAGTGGTGGCTCCTAGAGCATCTGTGGTGTCGGTTATTTTGTTTCTTTACTTTGTTTTTCTCTGCACTGATAAAAGATTGGGAATTTTTATGAATTTTCTGTAAGAAAACAGCATTTTCTTTAATTGGTTTGCTTTCATTTCTTTATTTCCATCGACTATTTTGTCATACACATATATGTTATTTTTTGATTCTATCATCTCTTGTTCCCTCCCATTCTTATTTTTAATTTCATTGGCTCTTTTCTTGTTATTTCCTTCATTCAGTCCTCTGTTTCTTCTTTTTCCTCTTCTTCCTCCTCTTCCTCCTCTCTCTCTTCTTCTCCTCCTCCTCTTCCTCCTTGTCTTCCTCCTCTTCTTCCTCCTCCTCCTCCACTTCCTCCTCCTCATTCTCCTCCTCCCCCTTTTTCTTCTTTTCTTCTTTTTCTATTTTGTTATTGCCTTTTTTTCTCTTTAGGATAAAGTCTCATTATATAATCAGTGTTATCCTAGAGTGTTCTATGAAACCCAAGATGGCTTTAAACTTATGACAATGCTCCTGACTAAGTCACCCAAATACATTACATGTGTGCACCCATGCTTTTACATTATTTTCCTGGTTATTTATTTTATTCTTTTTCCTTTAGGTAGCAACGCAGGTCATTGATTTGAGAGTTTCCATTGCTTCTCAATAACATGTATCTAAAATTGTGTAAAACTAAATTCCCTTTTTATCACTGGTTAAAGTACGCCTCACACATTTTGATGCCTAATGGTTTTTCTTTAATTTCTACTTTGATCCCTTCATGGTAGAAAACCCACTCTATGACATCAGTATACTTACATTTGCTGAGGTGTGTTTTACATGTGATAAGATGTGTACTGGTGAATGTTCTGAGGCTTCTATGCAGCATTCTGTATATATCCACTAGAAGGTGTTTCTTGAATGTGTTCCTCATATCCACATCTTTCTTAACATTTGTTTTAGAGACAATGTCATAGTTGCCATGTGTTCTCTTCTGGGTTCTGTTACAGTGACAAAGCACTCTGACTGAAAACAACTTATAAATGGAAGAGGCTTATTCAGCTTATAATTTCTGGCCACATCCATCCTTGAAAAAAGTAAAATTATAACCTCAAGGCAGGAACTTAAATGCACGCTGACTTGGTATTAGATGTCAACACAATGAGTGCCTATAATTTTTATAAATGTCTACATAGTGCATCTTTGCCCATCCTCTTACTTCCTTCTCCTATATACTGCTGATATAAACTGACTTTCTTTCAGGCAGCACACAGTTGAAGAGTGGGTAAGGGTGTGGGGCTTCATGGATGTATGTAGGGGTGTGTCTAGTCTTCAAACCTCTGAGAATTTTTATGGGTTGTGCATAATCACCTACATTCAAGACAATATCTGATAGGTTGGTAGTTGCCTGTCATTTTATTATTATTAGCTTTTAATCTCATTTATCTGTTTTCTGATGTCTTTTGTGTTAAGTGTTATATTTTGGGAATCTTGTCATAATATCCTAGCAGTCCTGGTGTGTGCTCTGATGTAGTTTGGAATGGTCATACTGAATACTTCTCAATACACACATATGACGATATATAGTCCACTGAAAGCTATATTGCTCTAAATATTGTTTTCAATATTGTATCGAAATAGGACTTCAGTGGAGTCCTCATGCCCTTTTGTATTCTTTCATTTTCCTTATTCTTGAGTGTTGTTTTAGGTACAAAAGACTATTACTTTTGCTTTAACCATAAAGTGTGATTTCTATTGCAAAGGCCTGCCTGTCATTTCAGCCACTTGGAAGGCAGAGGCAGGAGGATGAGACACTCATCCTCAGGTGACTGCATGTCTGCCCTCAGGCTGTGTGTCCTAACTTAGAGGTTTTCTTCCTCTGTGTCTTGGGGAGCATTGGCTTGGCCTTTTTGAACACTGGCATCTCTTACTGACATACCCAGCAGGCACTTGAGTCTGTATTTTTAGTTCTATATTTTTCTGTTATGGTGCTATAGTTCTATACCGGCTCCTTTTGGCGACTTCTATTTATCCGTTGAGAGGTTCTATGATGCTGTTGGGCTTAAGAACACTTGTAGAGGCTGGATGTTAGTCAGTGGGAAATTGTGTGTTGAGCATGTGTGAGATTCTAGGTTCAGTTTGCAATACCAGAAAAGAAAGGAGATCAAGGAGGAGGTGGGAGAAGAGAAGGGAAGAAGAAGAGGGGGAGGCTGAAGAGGGGGGAAGCTGAGGAGGTGGGGGAGGAGGTAGGAGGGGGAGAGGAGAAAAAAGAGGAGGGAAGAAAGAGAAGGAAGAGGGAGAAGAAAGAAGAAAGGAATGGAGATAAGGAGGAGGGAGAGAAGTAGAGCTACCTCCATCATTGTAACCCCAGCTACTTAGAGGCTGTGATTGAAAGGTTCTTGAAAGAACCATACTTTACATGGAAACTTCTACAAGACTGATTAACTGATGAGAATCTCAATGATAATAAAGATGTTGGGATGTTACAAGTCCAAAGCCTAATTACAATTTATCCTGGCCTACCTGTACTGCCTTTAGTAACCATTCTTTACCTTTGTCTGCCTCAATATCCTGTGACTAACAGATAAAAGCCTTTCTGTTTTTTGTTTTGTTTTGTTTTGTTTTTGTTTTTCGAGACAAGGTTTCTCTGTATAGCCCTGGCTGTCCTGGAACTCACTCTGTAGCCCAGGCTGGCCTTGAACTCAGAAATCCACCTGCCTCTGCCTCCCAAGTGCTGGAATTAAAGGCGTGCACCACCACTGCCCGGCTGATAAAAGCCTTTCTGAATGTACTGACCACTATTTCCACCAGCTAAAAGGTTGAGTTCCATCAGATAGCATCTGAAGTCAGTAATAGAGGTTTCCCCAACTTAGCCATAACCCACCTACCCAATGTTTCCATCAATGAATTTTAAAAGTGCCTTGATTAATGAGTTTCTTTGTTCTGTTACTATAAAAACATCGTGAAACTGTGACATGTAGAACATAGAATTTGTGGTAACCTGTGATTCTGGGTCATTGGTCACTCATACTGAACTTCAGAATGAGTTTTTTTCTATGGCTGACCTGGGCCACAGAAAAAAATTTCACAGCCAGCCTGGACAATCAATGAGGTTCTGTTTCAACGTGGAACATTTAAAATGGGCTGAAGGTACAGCTCAGAGACTCCATGACTGCCTCTAGTACACAAATGAGTCCCTGAGTTACTAAGAAATAAGAAAAAGAATATTTATAACATTACTGTTAATGCTCTCCTGAATGCTGGAGCAACCCAGTGTTAGGTTCAAGAGATTGTCCTCTCTCATTTGAATACCAAATGCCTTGGCCCTTGGTTGGATTCTGTGGGTGGGTGATTTTAAGCTGTAGGCTGGGGGATCCTGTTTGTACTATGGGGATAAATCCTTTATCAGGTCTCTCCTCCTCCATCCAAGTGTTGTGTATGGATCCAGGTTGATGTTTGTGGACCATTGTTTCTATGCCATTTAATTTGCAGGCATCAATATGCTATTTCAACTTTACCTGGCATCTATAAGGTGAACAGTTATCTCTATGACCTTGCTCAAGCCAAAGGAGACTCTGTCAGATCCAAGTATGTCCCCATGGGGAGGGTCGTAGTATGATCCCTAACAATGCCCAATGCCTTAGACTTGGGCATTAGGGATCCCGATGTAAAGTTACAAAGAGCTCCCCAGATTTGAGTTTGGCCGGAGCTGAGTCTCTTGAATGTATCCTTCAACATAAAAGAGAGTCTAGGACCCTGTGAGGGAGGGCTTTACCTTCCCCAAAAGCCATGGTCATTGGTCCTTTCCTTGTATGATAGACTTACCTATGGCTTCTGCTCCAGACAGGCTTGGCTGCCTTGTGGGTAAACAAAACATGAGAAGTCTTCAGAATACACATCCCTCCTGTAATGTGGGAGTTCCAGGTTCCTACTCAGGTTGTGTTCTTCCAGCCCTGGACTCCTATATTGGTTAGTTTTTGCCTGCCTAACACAAGAGAAGACCATTTAGGATCTTTAATTAAGAAGATACTTTCCTTAGCTTGGTCTGTAGACAAGCTTTGTTGAATGGTGGGTATTGCCGCCCTGAGAAGGCAGTCCGAGGTTGTATAAGAAAGGAGGGTTGAGAAAGACATGGAGAAGCAAGTCAGTAAGCAGCGTTCCTTCATGGTCTTTGCTTCAGTTCCTGCATCTGGGTTTCTGACCTGCTGGAGTTCTCACCCCGATTTCCCTCAAAGACAGAGTATGACCTAAGAGTTGTAAGAGCGAACCAATTCTTTGCTCCACAGTCACTCTTAGTCATGGTGTTTACCACAGCAGTAGAAAGCAAACTAGGACAACTTCTAAGGAGCTCACGTCTTCTTAACATTTCTCAAGAGTTTCCATTGCTTAGCAAAGAGAAGGTTGAGGGCACAAGGCTGCACTAGAAAAACTGTCCTATGCTTGTTTCTTTGATGAAGATGTAGTACCCAGAGGCCTACTAAATTGAGACTTTGGGTCCACTGGTGTTTAGTAAAGTCACTGAGCCTAGCAGCCACCAACAATCACCATCAGTGATCCCAGATGTTCATCACATCAGAGGGAATGATGCCAATGCCGTGTGTAGAAACCAACACATTCTTGATACTGCTCCCTGCACAGCCCAAGCATGGGCAGATAGGGAAACGTAGACTTGGTGCAGGCCCATCACAATCATGTTGTAAGAGTGAGAATTTGACAAGTCACCATCCAATATAACATAATTATAGTAACCACAAATGGAATTTATTAAAAAAAAAAAAGACAGACCATCAAAGCAATACGAAGTACATGCCAGGGTGCACATGTATGCTGTAGCTGTAGAGCTAGGGTGGCTGCCATATGGGGAGGTACCGTTGTGAGTGGAAGCAGGACCTTCCTTTGAGGTATGAAGCTAAAGGCAAGGGTCTCCCAAAGGCTTGCACTTGGATCTTCCTCACCTCCCATCCAATCCTGCTGAAGAGCTGGCAATCCCTGCTGGGACCACTTCACCCTGTGGTGTGGTTTTTATTTTTGAACACTGCATTAGTTATTTTTCTGTTGCTGTGATAAAACGCCATCGTCCTGGCAGCTTTTAGAAGAGTTTATTGGGACTCACAGATCCAGAGAAATGAAGCAGGCACAGTGACAGGAACTAGGAGCTGAGAACTCACATCTTTAAACACAAGTCAGAGGTAGAGAAGATGATCAGAAATGGGGTGAGGCTATCTAATTTCAAAGTCCACCCACCCCCATTACATGCTTCCTCTAGAAAGACCCTGCAAATGGGGACCACATGTTCAAATTCCTTAGCCCATGGGAAACGTTTCTCATTCAAACCACCACAAACCTCAAGCATTGGATGTACTTTTGTTAGTATTTATGGACTAATGGCAGTGAAGAAGGAGCTGAAAACAAGTGTAGCATCCTTTAAGGGAAAAGAGATCTTTCTCTCCTGTGAGTCAGAATTCAGTGGGAGGTGGGGAGATTCTCTCATAAGAAAGATGTCTGTTTGCTTAGCTGGTCCGCACAATTGGGCTTAGGAGTTCAGGCTTCACAAGAGCCTGAGGGAGGCAGGTGAATGAGTCAAGGATGCCAATTCCCCAGTGAGGACATTAGAGGAAAAACCATGGGAAGAGGAGCCTGCCCTTCCCCCAATCCCATTGTCCCCGAGTCCGTAAAAAGATGAATAAGCTTCAGGAGTCGTAGACAGACGCAGCTCCTGCCCCCACCTTTTCAGGTACTTCACATTACAAACAGTAAATGCAGCTAAATGATTAGAAGTAAATGTTCGTGAACAGCCCAGGAAAGTCGTTTATCATCTCAAACTCTTCCCTGGAGGTGCAGTCCGCCTTATCCAGCATTTATCTCCACTCTTCTGCACTGTAGCAGCCAATCAAAAAATCAGCTCATCTTCCTGACTACAAAACCATCTACTAAAACGTTTTTATACAATGCAAATTTTCAAGATTTATCATCTCCGGTACCCATAACTTAGACTGCATTAGGCCAGCATTATCAATTTTAATCATAGTCTTTCCAGCTAAAATTTGGATCAACGTCATTGGGCTTTTCAAAATTTCATTACAGGGCTTACGGAAAACACAATATCCCATAAAGAAACTGTATTTCTCTTGTCAAAAACAGGGATGGCTGTGCTGACAGCCGCTGCAAACTGTCCCCCTGTCTTTTAGCTTTTATATCACTTCTACTAGTTTAATTCAGTTGCCTGGTGTCTCTGGTCCTTGCCTCCACGGACTTCTGTCACCTAAATTAATCCACTCAGATCTTTGATTTATTTTCTTATAATCCCCAAATAAAAAAAAGTTAATATTTAACCCTGTTTCACCTTGTCTCTAGTGTATAAACCCCCCTAACTCTTCAACTGCTCGAACATTTGCCAGGCTAATGGGGACCCCACAGTGAGCATTCTGCCCCACAATGGTATGAAGAACACCCCTACAAAAGCACAGATGGTTCTAATACATGAAATCAAGCTCCTATCTTGAAGGTGGGACAGACAAGTCACAATAAATGGGAGAGATGGTCATGATGAGTGGGACATGGTAGGGACAATGATTTTGAATTACAAAAACTTGAACAAGGACACTGATGCTATCGTCCTGTGAAATGATAATCCCAGAGCCTCCCAACCTTGCTTGCAGGAAACAAGAAAAGCCTAGGATCTGGAGGGTCACACACCTTGGCTTGCAATGGTTTGTTAGTTTCTAGGAGGGAATGAAAGTACCGTGCTATGCTGTGGGGTATGCAGGGCAGACACCGCTCCATGGAGGCTTCTTGGCCAGCCTTAGGGTGAGGTTAGTGGTCTTTAAGGAACATAAGAGTATATGTGTGTTGGGACATGGCAGATTAAACTCATGCTTCACACATCTGAAGTGATGAAGAGAATGAGGCAAGTTCACTGGTGCAGCTTAGCTGAGTATCAGTCATGCTGTGGGCTAAGAAAGGTTGGGCAGCCTTAGGCAAGATCCATAGGAGGAAGAGGCTGAAGCCCCTGCAATGAATGAACAAGGAGCTATTATCTGCCAGTGTGGTCAGGGATGGCTCTGGCTCTGCTTTTACAAGCACGCATGTGAGTGCCTGTGTGTATGCACATGTACACACATGTATATATGAATATATATATATATACACACACATATACATATGTATATGATTGTGTGTGATTATATGTTTATGTACTGAGATCCTCTTGATGCCTGGGACCATGGAAACTTGAGATAACACCATCTTCTCAGCAGACAATGGGAACGAACCCACAGCCCTTCCTAGAGAGCAGGATAGCTCTTCTTCTCTGCAGTGACCATGTTAGTGAGAAATTCCAAGAAATAATCCAGGGTCATGCTAATACACTCACCAGCCCTGCCCTATGTGTGGCTTGATCTGATGTCCCCAGATAGTCACTGAGGGAGCTACTGCTGGGCACAGGGTTAGGAAGTCATGACAGATGTTCTATCTCTGAAGGCTAGCCACTGCCAGTGCCAGCTCCAGGATGGCGACCTCTTGAAATGTCCCCAGAGGCTCTCAGGAATGACATTCAGCTGACTAAAGGAAGACAGAAGGCAGGCCTCCAACTTCCCATGTCTTTAAGAATCTTATGATCACTGTGTTGTGGACTTCTGCCCACATCTAAAGTGATAGGCAGAAGAGACTCATGGAATGACTTCCCACGGGCTCCTTCATGAAGATGCAAAGGAAAGAGTGGGTGGAGTTTATGACCCGAGCATGTACTCCCTCCCCAGTGACCATGCAAGCTCTGTACTATTTTTCCTAACTTCCCTGTACATTCTCATTTTAAATGATCCCAGGACTTACTTGCCATTGACATCCCTTCAGTATACACCTGGTACATTAAAGTAGAATAGGCAGTACCCAGGAGATAAGTGGATAAGGAGAGGGTCAGAAGAAGGCAAAAGAAGGGAAGATGGTCAAAGCCCATGATATGGTTGAATGGAACCCACCATTTTATACAGTGAATACATACTAATAAGTTCTTTACAAGGGTGAAGAGGTGGCTTAGTGCTTAAGACTCCTGCTCTTGAGGACCTAGGATCAATTAATTCCTAGCGCCCACATCACATGACTTACAACCATCTGTGCCTCTGGTTCCAAGAGATCAGATGCCCTCTTCTGACCTTCATGAGTAATGCATACACACGATACACATACACACACTCAAGTATATACACATAGACATTAAATTAATTAACTATATTTTTAAAGGCAAACCAGCAGATATTCCAGAAACCTTAACCCAAGAGGGGAAAAAAAAGCATTTGTTCAAGTAGCCAGAGTTCAGTGGTCAGCCAAGAGCAGCCACGCAGTTTCTTTCTCTCAGTCATGGGGGAGTTGGAGGTAGTGGTAGGAAATTTGTTCCTGTGGCTGACAGGAAGCTCTCACATACAGTTTACTCTGACGTTTTGCTAATAATCAAAGAAAATCACCCATGCCATGCCCAGGCCCAGCTCTAGAAGGGTGGGTTATGTGGATGGTTTCCAGGTGACAGACAGTGGGTTCTGACAGAGTGAGGAGTGCTGGGTAAGAGAAGAAAGAGATACCAGATAGGTCTCAAAAGACTCTCCTTAGCTAGCTGGTCCCTCATCCACAGGTCTCTATAGAGCCCCCATACATGATTACATCTTGGAAGCCACAGTGTTATACAATGGCAGAGGTTGGGTTTGATGCATCCTTCACTGACTGAGAGGATTAACTGAGCCCTCAGGAAATGCTCTGGGCTCCTGGAGTTGATCTGTTCATCTAATCACTTAGATGCCAGCACAGGGCAGAGGAACAAATGAAAACAGATATCAGCACCCTGCATGGAACTGTCTACTTCCTGGCCGCTGGCTTGTTGGTCAGCACAGTTCCCAGCCTCAGAATGCTGGCTACAGTGAGCACAGTGGAAGATACTGCTAAGTCTATGCCCACACTAACAGCTCTGGAGATCTCAGGAGCCTCTGCTGTCTTCAGGGTACACCAAGCTCTTGTAGAGATTCAAACCCAACGAGTAGCTTCTTGGCTCACTCACAGTTTGCTGCCCCCGAGTTGTTCTTTTATCTAGAGTTTTGTTTTCTTATCTTAGACACCGATGGTCTTTTCAGGATCTGCCCATGGGAGTTAGGAAAGGTGGTATGTCTACTCTGATCATGGAAAAGAAAGCACATTTACCCCCAGATCCTAGTGTGAACTTCTCCTCAACACATGCCATGCCTTTGAAGAGGGGTATACACTTCCAAATGTGGTACCCAGAAGGTTCTACCCACTCATAATGCCCTCTTACAGGAGCTGCTTAAAGTGGGTACCAGATGGCTGTGTGTGTGGACAATAGAGGCAAATTCTTTCTAGGATCTCGCTTCAAATCAGGAGCTTTGGCCATAGGTCATATTGTCTTGTTCTCGTGGGTACATGTCATGTCTTCCTCCATATTAGTATAAGGTGGAAGCCAAAGGAAAACAGTGCCAAGTACCATTTCCCCACAAGCCATGAGTTTATTGGGTTCCTTTCTTACCTTTTGCAGAGGGTCCAGTGATGCTGAGGTCCCTCACTGACTACCTCCACTATGCCCACTTCATATATGAATGTAAAAGCTCAGTCATGTGTGTTTTGGTGAACAATGACGGTCATGTGGGAAACAGCTCACACCAATGGGGCACAGTCATGTAAGTATTCTGTATGGGGTGATGTGGGGAAGATCCCCTCTCATAGTAACCACTATGTATCACATCTTACCTCCCCAGACCTGCCTGTGACATAAGCTCACCCTGGCACTAGGGATGGGCAAAGAGCCTCCATGTCTCCCATTCGCCCTTCTGTCCTGGGAACTCTCTTGCAGCAGCTAGGTGGATATGTAGCTCTTTGGCATTTATGTCACCATCATCAGGGAGACCAGGGATTATGGGTAGCTCTGTGGGAAAGCACCTGTTACCAAGTATGAATGAACCCTTGCCATGCAGACCCTTACTTTGTGTGATCAGTCAGGAGTTGGCTGATGTCATGACCAGTGTCTTATTCAATCTGGCTGACTGAGGTTTTGTTGCAGAAGGAGTCACTGGAGTTTAAAGCCCCCTGCGAAGCAGACTGCACCAGTTCCTGGTACAGTTCTTAACTACAAATATGTTTCTGGCCCTGCAACCTCAGGCTCCCCAGAGCCCAATCTCACCGGCATATGGATATAAGGGGGCTGTGTTTATCCCCACAAGCTTCCCAAGGTTGTGAAGTACACATGGCCATCAGCCCTGTGGCTGATGCTCCCAACTCTGTCCACACCACAAGTAGTGCCAGCCTTGTCCTAGGCCAGGCAAGGGTGGGCCAAGTCAGGGACTTGGCATCAGGAGGCCCATACCATACTAACAGTTTTGGGGAAAAAAATGAAGCCAGTGTCTGTACTGGGCTCAACTCTGTTGCTGTCCTCTTGTGCCTACCAGAGGTCTAATGCTTCCATGTATAGTGTGACTACATTCCCCAGGGACTCTCAAGTTGGGATCAGGCACAGGCCATTTTTGTAGCCTGCTTTTCCCATTCACCCTGTGCACAGAGCCCTCTCTACATCCCTGATAAAAAATGTCTGCATTCATTCTCATATGCTAGATACCGTCTTACTCCATAGAGTGTTACTAAAGGGAAGAAGAATCTTTGAAACTGTTAACCAGGGAGACTGTGGAATCCTACCCTCAGCAGGACCAACCAGTGGCTTCTAGATGTTCTGATCTTGCTGGATGCCCTTACCTATACCAAATCATCCCATGTGTAGTAACCAAATGCCCAGTCCTTACCTAGGACAAAATATTCCATGAGCTGCTTGTCCAAGGCTATGGCCTCCCAGAGAGGTCCTACAGTATGTCCAGGAGAAGAGCCCCACCGCCCTTTCAGGCTGTAGTGGCTTTCAGTCCTGGTCAGCTTATAACCATGCCTTTTCTCCAACTTCTCTCTCTCCTTTCTGTCTCTTCTAAGAACATCAGCTATTGTATTTAGAGGTTACATCCTGAATCTCCTATGACCTCAAGGTTACCTTAATAAAATCTGTATAGTTTTTAAACCCAGTGATGTTCACAGGTTCTAGGGAGACATCCATTTCAGGGTTGGGGTCATCTTCACCCACTACAGGGCAGCATCCCTATTTTCTAGCAAGTGCAGGTGGCAGGCGCTATATGAAATGAGGTTGGCAGTGTGTCTAGGACATAGGACAGCCATCAAGGGATATTGCTGAGCCTCAGGGAGAGGCTGGGCTCTGCAAATGGACACCCCCAAGTCTATCATTCAAATTCATGTGCTGTGTTCCCTGCAGAAAAACTTTCATCTGAGCAGAAAATATTTCCCAATGAGCCATTTCAGAAAACAATCCCATAAGTGAGACTCTAATGCCTTGGCAATGACTGCCGTGACAATTGACAATTGGCTGTGATTTAAGTTTCAGATGTGAAATTTCTGATTGACGGCCATGATGACAAATGGCCAGTGAGGCACCAGGAGAGACAGCAGGCCTTCTACTGACTCCCCTGCAGGGAGGCACATACTGGCCACTTGGGTGAACCTGCTCCTCACTGAAAAACTTGGTGAGCAGGCAACCCATAACTCCTCAGCAGGTGTAAGCCCCAGGACTTACCAGAGCTTATAACTGGGGAGTCTTAGCTATTTACTTTCCATGTCCCCCATTTTTAATTTGTCAGTGCTAGCTTTAATCATATCTCCCAGGGACACCTCCCCCCCCACATCTTGCACACTACCCCCAGGTGTCTTTGCTCTGCAATGAGTAGGCTCACAATTTACCTACAAAGTAGAGATTTTTTTCCAGCGTTTGCTCTTCTCTGCCCTCTAGAAGGAAAATGGATCATATAGGAGCTGTCCCTATAGAGTAAAGAACTTATTGTTCTGGGCCCAGGATGGAATCTGACTGTTCACTTATTAGTTCTCCAGAGACTTCTAAGTTCTAGCTTGTCCAAACCAAAACAGCTCAAAAAGGGATCATTGCTGGAGAATACAAAGAAACCTGACAACTGACCTCCCGCCCCCTGTGGTTTTAGCTGTGCCCCTCAAAGAGCCAGAGTTGTGATACAAGATCCAAAAGGGAGGCCTCCTGATTTGGAAAGATGAAGTTAATGGGTGGGCCCTAAACCAGATGGCTGGTGTTTCAAAGCAAAGCCGAGACAGAGACAGACAAGTGCAGAGTTTGACAACATGAGGAAAACCAGTGGGAGACTGCTTCCCCCAGCCAAGGGAAAGCAGGAAACTGCAAGCTCAGAGACCAGTTGGAGCCTCTCACAGCCCAAGAAGGAAGCAGTACCACCCATCCTGAGCCAAGGCCTCCAGACTGCAGAGCCCCAGAGACTGAGTTTTCATAGAAGACACACAGAAAAGGATCATGGCTGCTATGATCTCCTTCAGTGGATCAAGGAGTCCTGCTCTGCTCCATCCACAGCCTTGATGCTGAGTGAGCAGTCACTCAGTTGAGTCTCCTGGGGACAAAACCAGAATGCAAAGTGGCCCTTAGGGATTCAAAAGGTACTCTAGTTGGTACCTGCACTCCACCATGGTGTCTCACCCTAGAAACCCCTTTCCAATGATATGTCTTCTCCCATCAAGATCCTACGGTCAGGAAACTGCTTCTGTAGGGTGAGCCTCTGTACTGGAAACAACCGTGTCTCACAGTTATCAGGGGCCACAGAAAGCCATCTAGACATGAAGGCCATGACTCACCTCTTCTTAGATAATCTAAGGTCTCTCAGGAAGCTGATAAACCAGTTAATCCCAGTTTGGTGCTTTTGACTACAGCCAATGATTCTAGAGAAACCAACCTCAGAAGCAAGCGCCATCTTGCCTGAACCTTACTGGCTTGGAGGGTCTGCTTGCTCCACTCAGTATGTGTTTGTGTGTGTCAGTGAGAGGAGTGGTGAGAGAGAGACAACCATAAGACTAGAAACATCTTTTGAGACCCAGTGTGCAGCCAGATGGAGTGCTGAATTTGGTGCTGAATTTGAGAGGGTGTGGGGGAGGGGAGGAGACAGGCGCTAGGACATGGAAGATCAGACAGATGGCGCTCTTGGGGGATAGCGGGTCAGGGATCATTGGTGTGTGCTGTAAGTTGGCCATGCTCCATCTGAACATGTGAGTCATGAGGCTCAGGCTTGGGAAACTAAGGCCCAGATGTTGTTGGGAGTTAGAGTGGGGTGGGTCATCTTTCAGGCAGAAGCCAGTTCCCTACGTCTCACCCTTTGTGAGCTTTGACATTGCTGTGACGAATTGTCCAACGGTTCCTCCAGCTGAAGTCGTGAAAGGTTAAAAAGTCATTAAGCATTTGCCGTGTGTCCCTATCAAAGTCATCTTAATTTCACCAGGACATGCAAAGCATCTCTTCAGGGAAGCAGGCTCTCAGGACGAATGCGATTCCTCATTAACAAAATGGCAAGCGCAGAGTTCCGTGTCAGAACCCTGAGTGATGGGCTATAAATTGGCTCCTCTGCCTTGGTGGAGACTTTAAATTCCTGCCTTCGGAAGGTGGGCTTCCTCCAGGTAATGAGCACATCAGCTGTCACTCAGCATTATTTAATTTCCCTGCGTGGCGACACCAGCCGGCACTGTGGATTGATGCCCCGTGCACCAAAGAGCCCACTAGAGACGGCCGATAATGCGCCTCGTTTCTGTCCATTATCTCCTCTACAATTTGAGGAACAGGAACTCGATATTGCTGGAATATTGATATTTTCCTCCTGCGAACCTCACTTGTCTGCCTTGTTTTTTTTTTTTTTTTTTTCTTTTTCTTTTTTGCAGAGCAATACTGTTTGTGTAGCTAGGGACCCACCAGAAGAAACGGGCACTCAAGAGCAGAGTGTCTTAAGTCCACAGAGGCCAGTTTCCATGGTCCCTGTTACTATATGGATCATGGACCAGGCTCCCTACCTCCTCCCAGACCTCTTCTAGTACACATCCAACTGGCCCACTCACCTGCCTTTTCTGTTCCCAGGGAGTTGTAGGGGTAAAAGTCCGGTGATGGGGTCAAATGAAGGTCACATGACTGTCTTTAGAGCTCTTAGAAGAAGGCTGTGACTCACATAACCTGGCAGCTGGTCAGAGAGTGAAATGTACGGGGTCTCCAAGCTTGGTATGGCTCCCGGGCAATTCTGTATCCCAGTTTTGCTTCCTTCTCTTCTTCACCAGATGAAGTCTACTTGGAACTCTGAGTTGTAGCCTGCTTACACACCCAGGGCATCAGGGGCTTGCTAGGGGCAGAAAGGGCAACCATAGGAGAGCTGTTTCATGTGGCTCCACAATCTACAGGAGCTGATATACAGTGAGAACCCCCGGAGGTGTCCGGTTCGAAGCAGTGGCTCAACCTTGATCTTCTTTCTCTTGTCTCCCTCGCTCCAGCTGTGAGGCGTTTTCCATTTGCTGTGCAACCATGTAACCCTAGAGAAACTTTCAATGTCGTGTTACTAGTGTGACTTTCCCATGCAGACTGCACTCTCCAGTTGTACATGCAGCTTTAAGAGTCCCAGCCTCCTGTAGTGGGATCACTGCACTGATACTGGTACTGCACAGGCTACAGTCCCATGATACTCTGCCTCACCACCACTATGGGAACACGACACCAAGCAAAAACAGCTGTTTTTATTCACTCGCTGTCATGGGGGAAAAAATACCAGGAGCACGGAAGGGTGTGCTCCACCGGTCCCTTCGCCGTTTACCCGTTTTAGAGCTCTCGATTTGGTCTGTCTTGGAAGCAGATCTTGGTGTGTTGTGGATGCAGAGCTTACCTTTGTGGGTGGATCTACCCACCCCCACCCATCTCTCAGTGCTGCGCTCTGCATTGGCCTTGCTGACACACTGGCTCACCATGGATGCACATTCGCTCATGGGTGTCACAGACACTCTGTAAGGGCAGCGCTGAGGACAGGAGAAGTAGGCAGACAGCTGGCTCACAGCTTCTTTTCCTCTCTCACCTTCAACTCTCGAAGCTGAATATAGTGATGGCACTCCTATAATCTCAGCGCTTGGGATGATGAAGCAAGGTAATTGTCACAAGTTCAAGGCTAGCCTGAGCTACAAAGGAACTGAACCTGCTCTCTGACAACAAAGCCATCTAAAGTCTCACTGGGTGGCTAAATTGCAAGAGGAAGAGACTACTAGGGTGCCATTTGTACATCTTCATGTCCCCACTTCTAAGGAAGGTTGATGAATTCTGGAGCCTGTGAAGGAGCTGGTCTTTTACCCATGCTTTAAGTGACAGACTGGTGCCTCTCGGACATGTTCTGTGACATCCCATTCTGTGCACACAAGTTTCCACCCTAATGCTGCAGTAGTTTCACAGTGGATGCAAAGGACGCCTACCCAAGGCTCTCCAGGCGACCTGAGACTTGAAGACCTCACAGACCACCACAGGAGAGTCATTTGAGGAATCTCTGAAGAAATCTCTTCTAGGACTGGGTGGAGTTGTGGCTACACAGCCCCAATCACAGAAGCACCTAGATGTGAATGGAGGACAGGGTTGCTCCCTTGGGCAGACCTCGAATGTGAAAACAGGTTTAGGGATCAGAAATACCCAATGTGGGATGTGGGGTCAATCGACATTCCTGAGTTCTGGCTCTGTCCACCTGCACACTGGCTGCAGGTTGCCCTGTTTGTACTCACCTGAGGGTTTAAATGGATACCAACCTCTTAGACGGTAGTTGGAACAGCAGAGCATCTGGTCCATCCAAAGTCCCTATTATGAGACTGTGTCACCTGGGAGATCTCTCTGAGCTCCATCATCAGTGAAGACCTATGGAGCCCCAGGTCTGAGCACAGTTCTCAGCCTCCTGCTCCAAACCCACCACCCAATCCAAACCCAGCACCCTCCCCTAAGCTGTGGCCTCATGCTCATCCTGCCTCATGGCTACTCAGCAAGGTGTGCCCATCTTCTGCCTGAACATTCCAAAACCCCTACTATCTGTAAGGGAGATGAAGCCTCCCCTCTAAGATCTCAGTGCCTTCAATCCTGGTTCCTCAGATAGAAACTGCCCAAGATGCAGGGAACATACTGGTCCCTGGGAGCCTAGGCAGCCCATCTCCTGCTGCACAACACTTCCTTGTCCCAGTTTCCAGGCTCCAGGGAAGGCATGGCCATTAAGGAAGGAGCCAGAGCCTGGAAAGTAGAGCCATTTGGAAGAACTGGGAGGCCGTTGTCTCCAGCAGGAGATGTCCTTCAGCACCGGCTCTACCTGCCCCCCTTCCCTAGAGCTGGGGTTCATTTCCAACTTGGGCTGCTGGCCTCACGCTCTGATTGCTGGTGGATTCTATTTAAAATGAGACCAGAGGAGGGAAGTGGAGGGAAAATGGAGTAAGCCAGAGACCCAGGAGGGATCTGAGTCAGAGAGCAGAGAATGGAATTTCCATTTGAGCAGAGTCCCTGCAGCTGGGGCCTCATTGACCTCCTCAAACATCATCCCAGAATGGCAGCTCAGCAGAGCAAGGCCCCTCCAGACGATTCCTAGAGGAACAGAAATGGACGTTTTAGGAAGATCCCATAAGATTCTTGTTGAGGAAGCATCTCCGGACGGACTGTCACTAAAAGATACAGGTGAATGAATATGCAAACAAACACAGGGCTGGGTGGAACGCTCTGAACCAGGCGGCACCCATAAAGGCACACTGGACCCTGAGGAAAGAACACTTAGGTCCCAAGGTCAGAAGTGGGCTGAGGCTAGACTCCCTGGCTCTCAGCCTGCCTTCCACTTTTCCAAGGAGTAAAACACTTGTTCTCAACACTTGATACATGCCCTTATTACCGAATCCTCCTAGAGGCGTGGATTTATTTTTTTTTAATATAGTTTACATTTTGAGTAAAATTGATCTTCATTCTGCCCCCTTAGGGTGAATGAGAACTGAGGTTGACCCCTGATATCTGAGGCTGAATAGGTACAAACAAATATATAGTCACTGGATGCAGCCAACACAGCCAAGGTTTAGTGGGCATCACTCATCCCAAATGCAAAGGACTAGGGCCTGAAGGACAAGTGGTCCAGCCATCAGGCACCTGCATCTGTGAGCCTTTTGCTGGGTACCCAGAGGCCATGGCAGTGGTGGCAGGCAAGACACTGCTCAGACTAGCTATTGCTTTGGCTATAACTGGGGATAGTGCAGTCTTCCCTAGGGAAAGGGGTTGGACGTGGGACTCAGGAGTTGGGGGAACTCACGGCCATCTCAAATCCCCACACATGTGCTCAGACCTTGGAGCTCTCGCCATCTCACCATCCTGGGCCTGTCAGAAAGGTACTGATCCCTATCCACTAATAGGATACCCAGCTCAGAGACATAAAGTGACTTGCCAGGGTCCCCAGCTCATAAGCACTGGAATTAATAAGGCTCAATAAAGGAAGGCTAGGAGTCGCTCGCACGGGCACAAACCAGTTCTGCAGCCCAAATGTCCCTCATCAGCATTTAATTTTTATTATTTGTATTAATATTGGAGATACAAGGCATTTGTAAATTAGGTGTTAAACTGTAGCCTTAGCTTTGCATATTCATGAGATTAACATGAATATGTAAAACAATCAGGAAGGCTCACTAGGATGTTGGCAGAAGAGCTCAGAGCCCAGGTTCTGATCACTCAGGCTGTCTTGGGCTTCTCAGGCTCCTCACCTTCAACTGAACTCCTGCTTTTGTCAGGCCCAGCAGCTCTTGAACAGAGAGTCTGGCCCCTGAGCCCTACCAAGATGTTCAACTACCTCATCGACCTCAGAAACCTGGGGACTTGGGAGAGGTGAGCTACTGGTTGGAAGAAGTCTGGCTCCCCAGGTGACCTGGCTTGAGTAGACAGGTTCCCAGATTCAGCAAATCTGCCTTAGCCAGACTCCATCTTCCGTGTGTTAAACAATGGCAGTTTGGAAATATTTGAGGAATCCCTTTG
The DNA here is from genome assembly GCA_030674055.1 of Rhabdomys pumilio. Classification (NCBI taxonomy): domain Eukaryota; kingdom Metazoa; phylum Chordata; class Mammalia; order Rodentia; family Muridae; genus Rhabdomys; species Rhabdomys pumilio. The sequence goes on from JANHMN010000012.1 coordinate 15,102,226, forward strand.
TCCACCCTAATGACTTTTGGGACTCACACCCTTGAAGCCACAGGAAGGAAGAGGGGGTAGTAAGTGTGTGCTCGTCGTGCACAAAGCAAAGCAGTGCATGCCTGTAATCTTGGCATTTGGTTCAGAAGTTCAAGGAAGGTCAGCCTTGGCTGCACATCGGGTTGGAGGTGGACCTTGGATACTTAATGCACTTTCTCAAAAAGGAGTGGGTTTGCAGGGTGTTGGTGATGCATACCTTTAATCCCAACATTTGGGAGGCAGACACAGGCAGATCTCTGGGAGTGTGAGGTCAGCCTGGTCACAAAGTGAGTCTAGGACAGCCAGGGCTCTATTGTACAGAGAAACTCTGTCTCCAAAAAAACAAAGCAAAAAGCGAATCAAAACAAAATAAAACAAAATAGGTGGGCTGGGGAGATAGGCCAGCCAGTGAAGTGTTTGCCACAGAAGCATGAAGACCCAAGTTTGATCTCCCAGAACCCACACCAAAAAGTCATTCTCCATCCATCAGATGAGTCAGGGCTGGAGAGGTAGAGACAGGAGAATCTCTAAGGCTCCCTGTCCAGCCACACTAGCCAATCAGGGAACTGTGAGCTCAGTGAGAAACACTGTCTCAAAAAAAAAAAAAAAAGTGGAACGAGACAGAGGAAGAGACCCATTGTGACCCTGTTCATCCCCGCACACATCTACGTATATCACACATCCTTGCACAGACTAACAGACAAGTAAACACACACACACACACACACACACACACACACACACACACACACACACA
>JANHMN010000012.1:15103010-15133010 GCA_030674055.1 Rhabdomys pumilio
ACACACACACACACACACACACACACACACACACACACACACACACAAGGATGGGGGCCCAAAAATAAGAACATAGTCACTGAGGTCAGAAAAAGAGTAATAAAGTGAGGGACATGGGCAGTCTAGAAGACTCCCAGGAACCTGGTGAGGCAGCTTCCGGTCCCTTAACTTTCTCATGGCTGTCATGGCAGCTAAGCCATCCACACACTTCTTTGAAGGAGGGTATCCCAAATGAGTCTGATTCCTTGGAGGCAGAGGACTTATCCTCCTGGTCCATCCTCTGGGGCCTCCTAGAGTTCTGGGCTTGGGCCACGTCTACCATCTGTGCCTTTGTTATCACATGACCACTCCCTGTGCCTGATCTTCTTTTGTTTCTATGCTAGAGGACTTACTCACTTAGGACTCACCTTACCAGACAAACCCTCAGACTAACCACCGTCTGAGATGGACTCCACTCAAAATCCTCAATGCCATCTAAGGTCACATTTGTGCCTCTGAGACTGAGGACCTGGGTATCTGGGAAAAGGGGAATATTTTTCAGCCCAGCACAGGCTTCAGAGTGCCCTTGGCAGTGTGACAGGTGAAACAGTATGTGTCTGGAGCTTAGGGTCCAGCTCACTGAGTCCCCCTCATCCTTCTACGGGCATTCTGCTGCTGGCTTCCCACCCCAAGGCCCTGACAACACCCTCATCTTGAATCTGTTGCTTTTCTTGGTCACCTGAGTTAAGGCAAGCATTCTATTGACAAGATCAATTTCTGTCTGGCTACCCATGGCATGGTGGTGACTGCTCCTACTTCAAGCTGGCAGGGCCAGGACCTCTGCAGATACTCAAGAGAGCCCTCCTACCTGTCCCTAACTAGCCTCAACACAGAAGAGCACATGATGCCCTATGCTCCAGGGGTCATCCAGTTTTGCTGGTGGCAACTTCAGTCTTTGGGAAGGAGAGGTGACATCTGAAATCTGTCTAAGCTGCAGAAGGCTTGGTTACCAGTTCGGTGACTATAAGAGGGAGGGAGAGTCCAGTGGTCTGAAGAACATGGTGATGATCAGCAGCTCACACACTGAGTTGACAGGCGTCATCTTGTGCGTGCCTCTAAATGTCGTGATTTCTTACTTTGCTCTGCCTGAGACTCTGCCTGGAGAGGTCAGGGAAGGCACATCATCACAGCACCCACTAAATTACTAGAAAACCTGCCAGAGTTAAGAACAGTCCCTCGAAGGGCTCAGCTGCCACCTCCATCACCATGTGCTCTGCCAGCTTGTAAGATCCCAACAAGCCCAGAAAAGAGGGTGATGGTGCATACAAAACAGAGAAGGTAGGGCAGCCAAGTGCTCCAGACCCTAGAGGAGGGGAGGAAATTGCAAAAGGCCTGGGGAAGAAGCTGCCATCTGACCAGGAGGCAGACACACGCGTACACACACACACACACACACACACACACACACACACACACACACACTGGGGCACAGCTGTTCCCCAACTCCTGAGACCCCAGGAACCCCAGAGGTAAGTGAGACTCATAGGCCACACAAGCAGGGTACATTCTCAGTAGGACAGTGGATTCCTGGCCAAAGAACCCACTAGCAGCAGGTACAAATGTGACTGCAAAGTTTCCCAGAGGCAACCTGGCCAGTGAACCCACCAGCAGCAGGTATGTATGTGACTGCACAGTTTCCCAGAGACATCCTGGCCAATGAAATTACAGCCATGCTCCAGAGCCCTTCAGCTGAAGGGTGGTTATTACTTGTGCTTTTATTTTTTTTAATAAAATTGAATGCACTGAGGGATACAGTGTTATGATTTGGTTGCATACACAGGGAGGGATTGCTGAAGTTGAGCAGATTGATCAATCCATTTTCTCATAATTACCTTTGTCTTATTTGGATTTTGTTTCTTTGTTTGTTTTGGGGTGGGGAGCATATGAAGTCTACCTTCCCTAGGATCTCCTACCCCCACCCCCACCCCCAGCACAGTGTGTTAGCTTCATGCACTGTGCCGTGTGTGTGCTGTGTGTGTGTGTGTGTGTGTGTGTGTGTGTGTGTGTTTGAGTTTGTCTTAGTTAGCTCTGTCAGTTAGAAACAACCTAGCAACTTGAAAGAAGGGAGTGTCAGTTAAGAAATGTCCCTGATCAGATTGACCTGTGAGCATGCCTGGAGGGATAGTCTCAATTGTTAACTGAAGTGAGAGAGCACAGTTCACTAGGGGTGGCACCATTCCCTAAGTAGATGGGCCAGTGCTTTATAAGAAAACTAGCTGAGCCTATGAGCAAGCCAGCAAGTAGTGTTCCTCCAGGATTTCTGCCCTGACTTCCCTTGTTGATCAACTCTGACCTGAACATGTAAGCCAAATAAACCCTTCCCTCCCCTAAGCTGCTTTTGGTCAGAGTATTTTAGCACTGCAGAAAAGATACAAGAATGGTATTATTGCTTTATCAACTCTGCCTACCAGAAACCTTTGACCTGGACCTCCTCCTTCCATCTGTCCCATCCACTGCCGACCTCCTATTTGTCCTCTTTCTTGGGTTTGCCTCTTAAGTGCCATCTGTCATCTGTCTGTCAGTGAAACCACCAAGATATGGCCTCTCTGTGTCTCCTATTCTCATCTAGAGCACTGTTTTTTGTTGTTGTTGTTTGTGTGTGTGTGTGTGTGTGTGTGTGTGTGTGTGTGCTATCGCAAATGGAAGCATTTCCTGTTGGTGCTGGCTGAAGAGTATACCTTTGCCTGGATGGGTGGTTTTACATATTCCTTCATGTCTCCCTGGGAACCCGTTTCCTTGTGTAATCCCGTATGGACATTAGACGGCCCATATGCCTGCAGGGACTGGCAGACTACCACTGATCTTCCACACTTGCAAGGAGAAGGGAATGAAGGCTACTAGTTCACACTGCTGTCAAGTGTGCATAGAAAAGGATGAGAAGAGAAACCTCCTGAGAGGGTAGTAGGGCCCTGGGGATATCTCCAGGCAGGTCCTCCTGGAGAGCAGTGGGCAAGGAAGGCTCTGGAAATCCCACTCAGACCAGGCTTGTCTCCAGAGCTGCTCTAAATTACTGAGAACCAGGAGCCCACTGAGCATGCTCTCAGTGGGGTTGCTCTCTGACCTTTTGCTTTAGCAAACTGCCCCTTAATGCCTGAGCATTCCATTCCATGTGGCTGACTTTCTCCACTCCCGGATCATTCTAGCAATGTCTCATTGCAGCATCTGAGGGAGCGTGGAAGCAATAGATGGAGCTGACAAAACTACACCCACCAAGAATTCTTTATTGGTTAAAACCAGCTCTCAGAGCTGAAGACTCGAGTATGCAAACCCCTGATACTAGACTGCAGCAGAAAGCCACAGCTAACAACATACATCATGACAAAAGACCAAAGGATTTCACCGTGATGATGGAGTAAGCAGAGATCCACCTCTGGGACGTCACGTGGGACTGTACGGGAAGATCCATCCAGAGAAATTAGACAGGAGTCAAAAAATATATAGTGTGGTCAAGAGAAAAAATGAAGCTACATCTGTTCACAGACCTTAGCTTTTATACTAGTGGCTCTCAACCTACCCAATACTGTAACCCTTTAATATAGTTCCTCGGGTTGTGGAAACTCCAACAATACAATTATTTCCATTGCTACTTCATAGCTTTAATTTTGCTGCTGTTATGAATCATAATGTAAATATCTGTGATTTCCAATGGTCTCAGGTGACCTGTGTGAGAAGATCATTCACCTTCCAAAGGGGTCACAACCCACAGGTTGAGAACCACTGTATATAGTGATGACTCCCAAGAAATCTGCTAAAAACCATCACAGCTTTACAAAGTGTTACAGCCTATACAAACCAGAGCTCTGCTGTGTTTCAAGAACTCAATCTCATACCACTAGTAAGTAATCCAGAAGTGAAGTGAAGAAAGCATCTATGGTTGTAATAGTATCAGTGAGCAATAAAGCTGACAAAAGAAAGTCAAGACTCTAGGCACAACAGACACCTGTGGAAGCAGATTTCACAGAAAGCTGATCCTGGACTTCACACCAGCATGTAAAATACCCAGGCTGATATAATGTGTCTGAGCACCAAGAGACCAAGTTCCCCTGTCTTCCAACTTACTACAAAGTGATGGCAACCCTTAGGACCTTGCACATATGCAAAAGTAAAGGAGTGGCTGATGATATGGGCCAAGGGAGACTCAGGGGAGTTTTTTGCAGTGTTATTGGGCCCTGACTTTGGGAAAAGGTATGTGTCTTTGAATGTTTTTTACAATAGTTGGCATACGAAACATGCTAAGGCAGAGTTCTTCTAAGGAAATAAGAGGATTTACACAAGCATAAATTTGGTGGACATACATCTACACCCCCCCCCCCCCACACACACACATAGTCAGTCTACACACACACAGTGTAGAGCACTGGGCTTTGGTGATCAGTTAGTAGTTCCCAACCTGAACTTGGACCCAGCCTCACCATCTGAGACAAACTACTCTTAAACATTGATACGGAGTCTTCTCATCTCAACAATGAGAGAGTTAGCTAACCCCTGCTTAGATTGCTGTGAGTACCTAGTCAACACTTGTGGAGAGTTCAAGGTGGAGCTTGGTTGTGGTGACAATGCAGGGGTAGACACTCTAACACCATTGCCAACTGTTGATGGCTGCTGCCCCTTCTTAATCACAAGAGATGTCTCAGTATCAGTCAGGTCTGAATACAGCAAATTATCAAGTGATTCCTTCAACCTTCTATTTCTGTCATGAATGTTGGTTTCAAGACTATGACTATGACAGGCCATCCACTGGGTAACATTCCAACAAAACCAGGAAGGAGCCAAGTAAGGGGCCTGAGGTACTGGGCCCCAGGAAGATGTGGTTGAAAGGACTCAGTGAGAGCTGAAATCCAGCCTCAGAAGATGTTATAATTTGTCTATGGCCCAAGGAGTGGCATTATTAGAAGGTGCGGCCATGTTGGAGTAGGTGTGGCACTGTGGATGTGGGCTTTAAAACCCTCATCCTAGCTGCCTGGAAGCCAGTATTCTGCTAGCAGCTTTCAGGATGAAGATGCAGAACTCTCAGCTCCTCCTGCACCATTCCTGCCTGGATGCTGCCATACTCCCACCTTGATAATAATGGACTGAACATCAGAACCTGTAAGCCAGCCCCAATTAACTGTTGTCGTTTATAAGACTTGCTGTGTCATGGTGTCTGTTCACAGCAGTAAAACTCTAAGACAAAAGGGGACTGTCTTGTCTTGAAATGAAGTTTCTGATTTTCTTCATTTATTGGGCATTGACCCAATACTTCACATGGGCTGGGGCAGTATGCTGTAACTGAGTTCCATCCAAGTCTAAACAAAATGTTCCATGTGTGTGTGGAGAGAGGGGGTGGGGGATTAGAAGGAATGAAACAGCAAAACAGAGCATGCTTCAGGACAGGGCATACTTGTCTACCCCTGAGCCACACATGTGGCATGACGTGTTGAATGACTTCTCGTTTTCCCTCCTGGAGGAGGACCAAGAGAGGGTTCTTGAACATTTGCAAACAGGAAGACTGTCTTGACTGAAAACAAAGATTTTCTTTCCAGCGAGGAAGGGATGAATGGGTGAGCCATCAGCAAGCGCGGCAGGGACAACTGGCTAGCCATCTGGGAAAATAAAACTTTATCCCTTTCGCAAGCCATCCACAAGAGATGGATTCCAGATGGCAAAAGGATCTAAATGTTAAAAGCAAAACTTTAAAATCTTAGAAGAAAATGTCTTTGGATTCTTATCCGTGTCCTTATTTTTTAAATAAGACTCAAAAGAGTCAGAGACCGAGATGAAAGCCGCACTTCACAGCATCAGAATTAAAACCTTTATACAGCAGAACAACCATAAAGGAGGCAGTAGAAGATATTTATCTAATAAAACCAGTGAGAATTTTTTTAATCCGCAATATACAAATGATTCTTGCAAATCAATAAGAAAATGGAAATACGATGTGTAAATGACATAAACATTCAGTCCAGAAACGAGGCGCTCAGATGACTAACAAACATATGAGAAAGAATTTAATTTTCCTCATTCCTAAGATAATGAGAGGAATTTACACACATCAGCCAAACTCATAAAAAGTAAATAAGACACATCAAATATCAGAAGGGCATGAGGAGAGGCTGCCAACGAGAAAGGAGGCAGGGCTGGTATAGTCTTTGATTTTGTAATTGAATAGTATCTATCAGACTTATGGCTGTGTGTGTGTGTGTGTGTGTGTGTGTGTGTGTGAGAGAGAGAGAGAGAGAGAGAGAGAGAGAGAGAGAGAGAGAGAGACAGAGAGAGAGAGGCACAGAGACAGAGACAGAGATGGAAAGACAGAGACACAGAGACACGGAGTAAGACAGAGACGAAGAGAGACAGAGAGAGATGGAGAGATAGATGAAAAAAGAGAGAGAGAGAAATGGAAAGAGAGAGAAAGAGAGAGACTGAGAGGGAAAGGAAGAGACCTGGGAGATCTGGCCCCTCCCCTCTGAACACCAACCCTGTAGGGGTTGCCATTCATGTGCCCATGGAGACCCAGGAACATTGCACAGCTCTGATGACTGCATCAGACCTATGGGAAAGCAATGTGCCTACCGGTAGGGAAAGCAACAAACGAACTGGGACATAATAACGCAATGGAAACGCTTACAGTTGTTGAAATGACTCAGACGCAAGTGTGCGCCTCAGCAAGAACAGGTCTCACGACGGGATGCTGAGCGGAAAAGTAAATCTCAGAATTGTAATATAGCACATTACCTTTCTCGTAACGATTAAGATGGAGAATGTGTGGTTCTTAGATCAGCAAGCTGAACAGTCTGACGCACTCCGGCTCCAGGGCATTGGGAGTTCATCATGGTGTGTGTAGAACCATGGTTGGTTTCAAGAAGCCCATTAAATCCTCACTTTAGCTACATAATAAAAACCTCTGAAGGTCAGCTGAGAGTGATCCCAACTTCTAGCAACGGGTCAGAGAGTCCCAGGTCCCCAGTCACAGTCCAAAACTATGCCAACCAACAGGCTCAGAAGCTCTTGAGTGAATGGAGGATGCATTCCCTTGAGGAAGGATAGCTTACCTAACAAAAGTTTAGTCACTACGTTTCTAGGCCCCACCCTGTTGGGCCTCTGGGCATTTCGACAAAGTCACTGTGGGTCCTGGAATGGCCAGCTTCTGGCTCTGAATTCATATGTTGCAGACCTCAAGCAGCACCGAGGCTTCTGGCCACAGCAGGACCTGTGGAAGCAAGACAGTCAACTGAAGCTTGACTCGGATTTATCTCACAGCGGGTTCAGTGGTGTCTCAACCCACCTGTAGTTATTTCTCCAGTTCTGATGTGTGACTCTGCATGAGAGAGACACGGAGCACTACAGCAGAGTGCCCACACTGATATCTAGGCCTGTAGAGTTGGGGACTTTTTCAGTGGCAGGAACAAATGAGTGTCATCGGAGCTGGATCTGCTCAAGAAATTGATCACTAGCAAACAGTACATATTTCTGGCAATAAGGCAGACATCAGAGCCACTGCTAAAGACGTAAAGGACATAGACATAGTGATTCTGCACAAACAACCAGCTTACCTGTTGGCCTTTGAAGATCTTGGATCACTGTAGCCTTTACCAAGGAATAACTCCAAGGTAAACTTCTGGACCAGGTACGGTTTCCTTACTTGAGAAAATTGGCACATCTCCAGCCCACGATTTGTGATTGTGAGTTGGCTCATGTCTTTACTGTCCAGTAAATGTCCAGGATGCCACAGGGAGCACATGTTTCTTCTGATAAGGTCCACAATGTATCTGTACCTTTCAACCTAAGTGTTGTAACTCTCCATCTGGACTCATCTTAGGTTGGTTTTCTACGAAAGTGATAAACATCATGACCAAAAGAAACTTGAGGAGGGCAGGGTTTGTTTTATCTTACGCTTTGTCTTAGTTAGGGTTTCCATTGCTGTGAAGAGTCACCATGGCCAAGGCAACTCTTATAAAGGACAACATTTAATTGGGACTGGCTTATAGGTTTAGAGGTTCAGTCCATTATCATCAATGCAGGAAGCATGGCAACTTCCAGGTAAACATGACACTGGAGAAGGAGCTGAGAGTTCTTTTACATCTTGTTTCGAAGGCAAACAGAAGACTGAATCTCTGAGGCAGCTAGGCGCAGGGTCTCAAAGCCTACCCCTGCATGACACACTTCCTCCAACAAGGTCACACCTACATCAACAAGACCATGCCTCCAAAAAGTATCACTCCCTGGGCCAAGCATATTCAAATCACCACACACTTCCAGGTAACAGTCCGTTTCTAAGGAAGGTCAGGGCAAGAACTGATACAGAGGTCATGGAAGAACACTTGTTACTGGCTTGCTCCTCATGGCTTGCTGAGTCTGCATTCTTATAGTTCCCAGAACCAACAGAAGCAACCACTGTGTGATGGGTCCTCCCATACAAATCAAGGAAATACCCCATAGTCTGTTACTCACAGGCCTATATGGTGGGAGCATTTTGTCAGCCAAGGTTCCCTTTTTTTCCAAATGACTTGCTCCTGTGAAGCTGACACAAAATTAGTCAGCACAAGGATCTTGGTAATCTTCTCTTTCCCAAGATATCACACTGGACTGTCATATCTGTGATACTTTGCTGGATGTACTTAATGAACATTAAGTAGAGAGACAGCGGCTTCCCCGGATTTGTTGGAGAGTGAACATCTGGAGAAGAATGAGCAATGTCCCTGTGGAAACTTCCGGAAGCAGCATCACCGCCATGTCCTCAGGCCATACTCATGGATTCCAGCAGTTGGAGGCAGGAGGGCTGATGTCACTGAAGTGGGGATGTTAGGGATGGTGACGATGCTGCTACCTAGGATGAAGACACTGCTCCCACAGGCGAAGGCTCATCAGAAGTTAGGAGCTTGAGCACAGCATTGTGAACTTAGGATTTCAGATCCAGGCAAACATAGGTAGGTGCAATCCTAGGATTTAGTGGCCAGACAATCTAGTTGACTTAAATGTCTTCATCCCTGTCAAAAAAAAAAAAAAAAAAACCCCACTCCTGAGGACTAATAATCAAATTATCTCCGAGATGCCACGTGCATACACGTGCACCTGTACCTGCATGTGTACCTGTCAGGAATATGCATACTTGTGCATGTGTGTGCACATGCACACAGAGGGGGGTAGATGGACAGACAGGTAAGGAGACACAGAGACAAAGACAAATAATGTAGATGTTCGTGTCCCTAACTCAACTCACAGGACCTCCTTCTTTCTTGTTTTGTGTCAACTCATAGATAGCTAGCGGACAGCCTGCAGGCTTGGAGTCCAACTTGGATAAGCATCCCACTGGCGATAGGTTGAAAATTCTCAGAAGCTTCCACTTTGTGGTGAAAGAAGTTGACAGAGACTCCTTCAGACATACCTAATAGCTCTTAGACCATTTGTGTCCCAATGGCATTTGTCTTCTTTTTCACTACCTTGTCCATCAACACTATAATTGACTGACTATATCAGTATAGCTTTCCATTCTCCAAAGACAGTTTGAAAGTACCATGGACAGCGTCAGTCAGCTCTGCGCTTCCTGCCAAGGTTTGTTAAAGAGGATCCAGGGTAGATGTGTTGCGTACTTCCACGACAGTACATCCCATGGTCTGACAGTACTCTTCTGGATTCAAAGCAACAGATTCCTGTAATCTGATGAGTTTAGACAATTCCTTCCCCCACTAAAATTGTTTGGAAATACACTGGTCAAGTATATATACTAGAATGTGCACTAGTCAAGATTCAACACAGAAACAGCTGCAAGATAAATCTGGAGCTATGTTGATGGAGACTTAGGAGTGATCGTGAGTCCTGAAATGACCCACAGTCTTCTCTTTGCAAGATGAAGGTTCAGAATAAATAGTAGCAATGTTGTAGTCAAAGTTCAGAGGCCCAAGAAACAACAATACCAAGGTCTCAGGGGTGAAGAGGATGAATGGCCCAGTACATTCCATCTCCTTCAAATAGTTCATGCCATCCAGATCATTGACGGTGACAATGCCACCATACTGGGGAGGGCCACCTTCTTTACTCAGCTTGTTAATTCTAAGGGTAATCTTCTATGCAGACACCTTATGCTACACCCAGGAATAATATTTAAACAGCTATGTGGGCACCCCATGACCAGTCACATTGACTCATAAAACTAGTGCGCAGGGCCAGCATATAGTAGCATGAATGGAACATAATGTCAGGGGAAGATGGCATTCACTCTTCCAGACCACCTCTCTCCTGTCTATGATGTTTCCAGTTCTCCGGCCTTCTGAGCATGTCTGAAATTTTCGGTGTTGATCCCTTTCCCCTGGGACCTTTGGGCTCCACCAAGCTTCTTTGGGTTTCCAGTTTGCAGAGGGCAGGTTGTCTAAGCCATGTCACTTCCTGGCACAAGTTTTAGGTGTTCAAATGCATCAAGTTTTTCATTCTGGTTCTCAAGGGAATCCTAACATATCCTGTACCATTTTAAAAAGCTTTATGTGATATATCTGCTATTAGCTACCGAGTGAGCTGTTATGGCTAATGTTTCTATAGCATGGTTTTCAAGGACATCAAATCCCACAGGGTCCTGTTGTCTTCTCCAACTACCTTCTGGGATGATAGTATGGTCTGGCAGGCTTTCAGATGCCATCCATGAACTTGTTTGTCAAGGCACTGTGGTAAAAATAAAAACGCAGTAGTTAAAAGTGGGAAGATGTAGAAAGATAGTTTGTCAGTCAAGAGCACTTGTTGATTTTCCAAAGGACTTGAGTTTGGTCCTTCAGTTGTTGTGACCAACACTAGGAAAACTCTGAAATAGTTACTTGTCTTTTCTCTTGTTTAAAGCCTCAGAAGGACTATTCTAGAAACTCCTGGGTATAAAAACCACCATGAATCCCAACTTCATTGTCAACCTGACAAAAATCTTTAATCACTTGAGAAGAAAACATCCACGGGGAATGGTCTACATCAGCTTGGGCACATCAGTGGAACACTGTCTTGATTATGCTAATTGTCTTAGTTACTGTTTCGTGGCTGTGAAAAAACACCAAGACCAAGGCAACTTATAGAAGAGAACATTTCACCAAGGGCTTACTTACAGCTTCAGAGGGTTAGTCCATTTTCATCGTGGCTATGAGTTCATGGTGGTAGTAGACAGGCAGGTATGTGCTAGCGGAGTAACTGGGAGCTTTGCATCCTGATCTGCAGGCAGCACACACACACACACACACACACACACACACACACACATACACACACACGTACACATACACACACACATACACACACATACACATACACACATACACACATACACACACATCACACATACACACACAGGGGGAGAGAGAGAGAGAGAGAGAGAGAGAGAGAGAGAGAGAGAGAAGGTCTGGCATGATCTTTAACCTTACCCCTAGTGACACACCTCCTTCAACAAGGCTATGCCTCCTAGTTCTTCCCAAACAGTTTTACTAACTGGGAACCAAACATTAAAATGCATAAGCATATGAGGTCATTATTAGCCAAACTACAACACCACTCAGCCCACTGTGGGTGATTCCACTCCCTAGGCAGAGGAATCTGGACTGTGTAAATGTATGGAGGAGTCTGGGCACAAGTACTCCACATGCAGTCATCCTCTCTGCTCTTGACTGTGGATGGGATGTGACTAGTTGCCACAAGTTTCTGCCTTGACTTCTCCCATTAACAAACAATTACCTGGGTCTGTGAACTGGGGTTCAGACTAATCACACCCCACCCCCAACACCTCATTCACCTGATTATTTCAGAATTGCCAGAGCATGCACTCTAGTGGCTTTTGTCTCTTGGTGTCTACTGAGGTCTCTGGATTTGTCTTGATAGGTTCCAGAGTCAGCCTGCCCTGTCACCTATGATCCCATCTGACTCTGATTGGCACGATGGCTTCTGAGCTGTTTACTTGGTGTAGCTAAAACTAAAAGAGCTCCTTTGTGGGGAATTACAGCATCCATTTTAACTCCTGCCTTCCATGGGGAGGGAGAACAGAATGTAGGCTCCTCTGGCTTTCCTGATGTACCTTGTGCATAGAATGCTACACAAGGAATCCAGCACCCTACAAAGGTTATAGCATCCTTCATAATAGCTCTGAGAGTGATGCTTTCGACCAGAGTCTTCTCTCCCCAAACCTCTGGAAGCTGTAACCCTCCTAACAAGACTCCAATATGCTAAACAACTCTGCCCTGATTCTATGGAGTGTAGCTAGTCAGGGTCAGAGAAACCAGTAGCATATTTTGAAGGATTCCTGGGGGTTCAGGATCGTGTATAAGCATGCCCTGTATTTGAACCTCAATTCCTTTGTCTGTCCTCTCCACATGAATATTTATGGCCCAGCAGCAAAGCCAGAGTGCATCCGCATTCACTGGACTTATCAACAAGGCCTTTGTGGAACTTGACCTAGGAATCACGCATGGGGAGGAGGGAGTGCGTGTGGTTTTGTGAAGCACAGGACCATGATGGGCAAAGTTAAATGGGCTTTTCTTCTTTTACTGTGGTAGGACACGGAACCTCTGGACAGCAGTGTCATGATGAATTGTTGCAGAATAAGAGCCACACCGAGGAACAGAACTCCATGCTATATTACAGGAAGACCCTGACCCTTAGTTGCAAGTTAGTTCCTGGTCTATGTGACTGGGGAGCTACTGAAAAGTTCTACCTGTCCGGGTGGCTCCACTCTGTTCATATGGTTGGAGATGAGTTCCCTCCTGGAAACCAGCGCTGAGGCTGGGGAACACACTGAGCTCAAAACACTGATCGGCTCCAGTAGAACTGTGTATAAGTCCCCGTGTGTTCAATGTCAGGACGGTCACAAATACAATCATCTTGTGGAGGGATGCACAGCAGCCAGTCCCTCTCTGCTGTATACAGCAATAGGTGGATCAGTAAATAGCCCCTTCAGCTAGTCATGCCATAACATGTGTGAGCCACAGAGTCTCTAGGCCCACTCCATCTCCAGGTCTTGGATGCCTAAATCATGTCTCAGAACACCAGGGTCTGAATACCTTCTCCTGCAGAGAGGCCCAAGATCTCTTGTCATGGGGACCTCCTGTAAGGGAGAGCCATCCCTGTATCACCTCCCAAGAACAGTTGACATGACTAAATTTCTATACCTGCCAGCCTCAATCCATAGAGAAATGAGAATATATGGGTAGCAAGTTCATCCTCTAATAGCATCAGGATGACCCAAAAGGGCCATCAAGCAAGAAAGACATCAAGGGAGAGGCTGTAGGTTAGCATGAAAACAGGCTGAACTGATCTAATTAACGATTCAGGACAGCCCCAGCTAGGCTGGATTCTCTGATGTTTGTATACTCAGTGAGGCATGCAGGAAGGGACACACAGAACAGCCACTTCCCAACCCCTAGACCTCACCTCTAGGTTGTGATTAAACTAAGATCTTGCTTGGTGTCAATTGTTCTCAGTGATGACGCAGATGAGCCCAGATTCACCACAAACATGCCTAAATGTGGAAGAGGGACACAGGAGAGGCAGAGCCAGAAACACTGTGAGAAAACCAGCCATAGTGACCATAGATATGGCAGGAGGATCCAGGGACTAAAGAGCTCAGGTGGGGCCCTAGAGGCTGTGCAGGGTAGATGTGTCTCTCTTGAGCCTCGAGGACGGAAAGACACAGGCTGAGTGACAAATGGTTTTAGCCAATAAAGACCCAGTTCAGACTTCTGACTTCCAAGTCTGTGCTATTTCATGTGTGGTGATTTGTGATAGCGGCAGTAAAGGGTGGGTGTAACCCATCTCTTTGTTTACCTTCCAAAAAGAGGCAAGAGCTTGTTCTGCAGAAAATTCATAAGACTTCAACAATCAAGAAGTAAGTAGTCTCCGCTGCTCTTTTGTACCACATGTGTGTGACTCAGAAAAACCTAAAGGTAAAAATGTGTAAATGTTGTCGGGGAAACTGAAGTTCCTTTGGGGGATTCTTAGTTTCATTCATAAACGAGTAGAGACACAGACTCAGAAGGAAGCTAGACAGAAGCTTTTTAGAGTTTAAGAGAGAAATATAGTATTAGGTGGGGAAAATCCCAGTCACCAGGGAGAGATGGAGAAAAACTCATGCCCTTTAAGTTAGGCATGGGATGGAAATTGATAACTTATTGAGAGAGGAAAAGACACTTCCAAGAGCACAGGTGGCTAGTGAGTCGAGGAAAGACCCAGGATTCTGGCCATTTGATTCAGTCTGGTCTATATGGTCATTTATATTTGTCTTTGTATTTTGCAGGATTTGTTTTTCTGCTCTGTTCATTAGATGACGCCAGGGTCAAAAAGGGTTTCCAGCCACCCCTTGCAAACCAGCTTTTTTTCACATGTCAATCCTGATGGAACTTTTAAAATTCCCTACTCTCCTGTTGCATAAATATAAAATACTTAATAAAATCAAACAATGAGAGTAGATTTGGAAGAAGGCAGAAACCCCATTGTGCCTGCATGTGGGTAAGTGCACTGTGTATGTGCCTGTGTATGTATCTGAGGAGGCCAGAAGAGGTCACCAGGTCCCCTAGGAACTGGAGTTACCAACAGCTGTGAGCTTCCAGGTGGGTTCTGGGAACTGAGCCGAGGTCATCGACAAAAGCAGCAAGTTCTTTTAAACATGGAGCCATCTTTACAGCCCTTGCAGATATTTTAAGATTCCCTTTGGACATTTTTTTTTTTTGGCCCAGTGGTTAAGAGTGGGTTACTTAGTTTCTGTGTGTTTTTGAAGGTTTTTCCCCCCATTTTCTTGCTATTAATTTCTAGACCCATTCTTCTATGGCTAGAGAAATTCTTGATATGACTTCACCTGCCTTAAATTTGTAAAGGCTTTTTGGTGACCTCAGGCAATGTTCTACATGTACCTAGAAAGAAAATGTGTTTGCATCTGTTGGGTGGACAATTCCATATATGACTGCTGGGTGCATAGTTCTTCTGAGTAAACTGCTCTGTACAGGTCTTCTGAGTGGATAGCTCCATATATGTGACTTCTGGATGAACAGTTCTCTGTGTGTGTACTGTTCGAACAATTCTGTGTATGGGAAGGGGTTTATTGGGTGACCAGCTCTGTGTGTGTGTCCTGTGTAGACAGTTCCATGGGAATCTTCTATGTAGATAGTTCCACATGTGTCTTATGTGTGGATAATTCCACATGTGTCTTCAGCATGATCAATCCTGAATGTTGGGTCCATCTGATCCACCATCCTCTTAGATCTTGCTGTTTACTGGGTTTCTGTCTAGATGTACCATCTGTAATTGGAAGTAGAAAGCTGAAGACCCAGATGTCCGTGTGTTGATGTCAATTTGTCCTGTTGAGTTTGTCAACGTTTGCTTTATGTAGTTGGGTGGTTGGACATAGGGCACATATTTATTAACAATCGTTAGACCTTCTGATGACCCTTTATCATGGCAAGAGTACAGAGTACTTCCTTTGCCATTACAATTAGTTTTGAGGTGATGGCTCCTTAGATAGACACGAGGAAAGCTCTGTTAGCCTTCTTGCAGCTGAGCTATCATTTCAATCCTATTACATTTAGACGACTTAAAGCGTCCTGAGTTTGGAGTGATGTTTGGATAGAGAGCATATGGCTGGCTTTTGTTTCTTTGTTGTCTGCTCACTAGCTCTATCTTTTCACTGGGGAGTTGGATCCATTCAGAGAACAGCCTGAGAAGGGGAGGTTTTCCTCTGGGATCCTGGTGATGGTTTTGTTTGCCCTGTACCTCTTTGTTCCTTTTCTTCTTTTGTGTTCCATTGTTATTTTGAATAAGGTTTTCAAAATAAAGAAGGTTTTTTTTCCCCCTCCTTCTCTCTGGTTTTTTTTCCTACTTAGATTTTAATTGAAAAAAAAAACTATTTGGTTAGACAGAATCTGCCTTAGCAATGCAGAATAACCTCCTCATCTCAAGTATGAGTGAATTGTATCCACACAGCCTCTTCTCTTAGCTTTTTTCTTTCTTTCATTCTTTTTTTTTTCAGGCAGAGGTAGGATATCTACAGTTCCCCAGGAGTGAAGGCAAGGGCATTGTGGTCTGTGGTTACTCTCTCTAAAAGAATGGAGAAAAGTAGGACCTGCTGATTTAGGCCTCAACTCCTAGCTATTAAAAAGGCTGCGGCCAAAAGATTGCAAAAAAGTCTGCCTAGGCTATGGCACAAGTTAAAACAACAACAACAACAACAACAACAACAACAACAACAACAACAACAAAAAAGCCCATGCAACTTAGCAAGGTCTCTGTCTCAAAATTAAAAAAAAAAAAAGCCTGAGAGTATAGTTCTATGGTCAAGCTCAAAGTACATGTATGGCCATAGGTTCAATCTTTAATGCTACAGCATCAACCAATAAACAACACACAGAGAAAGGGTCACCAGTGAACACACAGAATGTATATCGCTCAGTTGTCAGTTCACAATAAAGTTATTTATAGTTTTAATACAGTCTCAACAATTATCTCAGTGGTATGTTCTGCAGAAATTCACAGCTGATTTTTAAAGCATGTGTGGGATGCAGGATAATCCTGTGAACCAAAACAACTGAGAGGTAGGAGAACAAAGCGTTAGGATTTGCAGGAACTCTTCTCAAGACTCAAGCATCGATCTGGGAGGTACTGGCAGAAAGAGAGACACACAGGTCAGGAGACCCGAACACACAGCATAGAAACTGACCCAAAAAATGTCATCAGGGGAGTTCTCAACAAAAGTACAAAGACAAGTGGATGAGAAAGGATGTCATGTAAGAAATCCAGTTACACACAGGCACAAGGCTGGTGGCAGTCCTGGTAATCCATACCCTACATAGCAACTAGCCTAAGGGAGCAGACAACTAACTGTGCCTGTCAAGAGGCATCAAACATGACCTAGCCATATATTCAAGAACTCACTACAACTGTGTTATCTGCACAAGATGGGGCCCCATGAACCTTTCATTAAGCATAGAGGACGGACCCTCCCTCAGGGTTCATTGACAGTTAATGGGTACTGGGGGTTGAGGAGTCATTTTCTTCTGTGGTGTAGCCACTGTTAAGTCATCTGTGCCCCAGTAAATAACCTCCCCCTGTGCGTATGCAAGGAATCTTAATGGCACTCCAGAACTCTGGGGCACACTCACACTCGAACAACAGTCAGGATAGGAGAGAGGAAGATGGACTGAAAAGTGGAAAGGCTCCAGTGGGAAGGGAGGAGGATGAGAGAGGTGAACGGGGGATGAACACAGGAAAAAAATTCATTATATACACGTATAAGCCCATCAAAGAACGGAAATAAGTAAATGACCAAGGAACGACAATCTTCCGTACAAGACAGCTGCACTTGACAGTCTCCTGTTAATGAAAGTCTGCTTAACGAGATATTAGAAAACATCAACTCTGGAAAGTTTTTAAGTTGATAAATGACATAATTGAAGTGGAACCATTTTCTCCTAAACTACAGACAGAAACAAAAAGTCAATCCATGGCCTGGGAGAAATTAACTTAGAGCCACGTGGGCAGGATGCTTGTCTATAGAGAGTGCATGGGGCTCAGGAAGAAACGTGTGGAAGCTGAGCAGACCTGAACTGAAGACACAGGTGGCCAATAAGCAGGAGAAAAGACGCTCCCTGTCATTTGACTCCAGGGGAAATGCAAATTAAAGGCATGGAGACAGTGCTCTGCTCTTCACACCTGTTAGGATAGAGCCTTTGCAATTTGTGTACAGTTGCTGCCTGGAAGACAGACAGGGGAGGGCCACCTTGAAAAAACTGTTCAGTGGCTCCATGTGACAGGCCCCAGACGACTTGGTGATTCAAATTCTAGGTTTTATCCAAGAGCATGGAAAGATACCCCACAGAAACCTGCAGATGAATATTCGTTCATCTTTATCCAGAGTAGCTAGAGTCCATAAAGAACCCGGTGCCTACGGATTGGAGTGCAAACATGTAGTTTATGTCTACAGGAAGACATGCCAGTCAACAATGAGACATAACACAGCATGCAGTGTTTACCGGTGCCACACCACGTAGGGGACTTCATCAGTGTGGCAAGTGAAACAAGACAGAAAAGCCCAGCAACACACAATATAACACACGCAGAGACACCCCACAGTGTTGATTCAGAAAAAAAAAGACCCGAGGGGCCCCAAGGCACTGGACTATAGACATACAGAACAGCACATGTTGGCCAGGACATTGGTCAAAGCTGTAACATGAATGATATCTGGGGTGATAGACAAGTTGAGTATTTTCATCATGTTGATGATGATGAAGTCCACATGTCAAGCACATTACACTGATGGTTTTATTGTATATGAAATGTGTTTCAGGAAAGCATAGCCACAGGAAGCCAATGGGAAAAGAAACAGGAACGGTTGAATGGGCCCAGCTGATCCAGCATGAGGCAGGAGATTGGGCGGGGGATAATAAATGGCCACCACACTCCAAGAAAGGGGAACCCACAGGTGTAGCTCAATGTAATCCAGATCATTTTGAATATGTGTGCAAGAGAGCAAGATCTGGGCATTAACTATGTAGAGGAGAGACATTTTAAACACAGAGAGCAGTAAACTATAGCAATGAACCCATGAAAGGTGCACCATTGATGCAGAGGTGGTTATGTTGACAAAGGGGAACAAGCAGATAGATAAACAGAGAGGCGACAAGTACACAGACAGACAAACAGACAGATGGCAGATATGATAGAAAGATAGGTGGAAGCAGACAAAAGACAAATAGATGGCAGACAGACAAGCATACAGATGTCAGACAAAGAATATGACAGACCGAAAGATATCAGATAAAAGACCTGATGACAGACATCCAAAAGATAGATAAAAGGCAGACAGACAGATCATCATATAGACATACAGACATCTGTCAGACTGATAACAGTCATACAAAAGAGATCAGGCAGACAGACAGGTGGCAAACTGAAGACTCAGCCATCATACTTTGAAAGCTTTGCATATCCACAGAATTGACAGAGAACAGTAAATTACAGAAACGAACCCATGAAAGGTGCACCATTGGTGCAGAGGTGGTTATGTTGACAAAGGGGAACAGGCAGATAGATAAACAGAGAGGTGACAAATACACAGACAGACAAACAGACAGATGACAGACATGACAGAAAGATAGGTTGAAACAGACAGAAGAAACTAAACCCACACATGTGGTGGAGGTGCAATTGTCCCTTCTTGGTAACTAACAGGTGACTCTGAAAAGCATTGATAACTGCCTCGGTGAGTAAGGGAGCTGCTCACAGCACCTGCACTTCTGTTCAAGCAAAGTGGTCCTCAAAGATTACCACTGTGCAACAAGCCTGGACACAGGTAGGGCCAGCTCCACAGATCACCCAGGCTGGGACTCAAAGGGGCAGTCATGTTCTCAAGGGACTGAGAGCAGAGATCAATAATAATTGTTATGCAAAACACCAATGTGTCCGGAAGTTACTACCTTCCTTCTCTGTCACTCATGTATTCGGGAGAGCCTTGAAGATTAAGTTTAGCGGCAAATGTGTGGGTTTCGTTTTTATAAGAAATTCATGAATTTGGGGGGAACCAGAAGTAAAAGCATTGAGGGAAAAAAAAGTCAAAACCAGGAAACCAAGAACTAGCAGAGAAACTAGAGTCAGAAGGTGCTGATTAGAAAGACAGGAATAGTTGACAGGTGTTCAGATAAGCTGGTGAGATAAAAAGGCTGTAAGGAGACAGACAGACAGACAGACAGACAGACTTTAGAAATATAACCAGTTCTGTGGGACACGGTTCACAGTACATCGAGATAGAAGGACAACACACGGGGCTAACCCAGGAAATGGGCCCTCTGGGAAGAAAGGAACAACACATGCTTTTAGAAAAGTTATTTTATTAGAGACGTCTGTCACACATTTACAGAATGCCAGCCAACATTAGGCTGGGATAGGTGCCTCACTGAAACCAGCCTCAGAGAAGCTTCTTCTTGGAGCAGATGGTAATGGACAAAAGAAACCCACAACTAGGCAATGTGCACAGCGTGACTTTGGAGCACCCAATCCTAAATGGGGTGTCTGAATCCGAGCCTTTTCCTCAAGGCTCTGGGATCTATGAAGAAGAGAAATAGGATTATAAGAGCCAGAAGTAGTAGATGACTCTAAGAGAGTGGGGAGGGTCATGGTCTTAGTGCCCAGTCAGAATCTGCAGTCTGTTGTCTGGCCTGTGATGGACAAGGAGGCCCCACAGAGGAAGCAAAGCCTGGATCCATCTCTAGTGCCTGGGTCCAGCTTACTTCCCTGGTGCCCAGCTGTACTATTACCATGGAAACTGCATTTCCCATGGAAGCACTCATCTTCCATGGAAACCTCGAGGGAGCATATCTGGGCATGGTGGTCCCCAGAGCCTCTGTCTATGCTCTGACAGCAGCATAGACCCCCAGGGACAGTCTATAGTTAAATATGACAATGTGCTTTCTCTAGTTCTTTCGGAGGAAGGGACTGAGTCATGCCTGAACTCTTGAGGTTTCTTCCTCCATGGAGGTAGCAGCACAACATGGAGGGAGTATCATATCATGGAGGGAGTATCACATCATGGAGGGAGCAGCACATCATGGGGGGAGCAGCATACACACATGTGTCAGGGTAGACTGTGTGAGGATTCTGCTTTTATATCATCAAAAATGAGGGGGAAATGGACTTCTGGCTCTGATACTGGCGTACGTAAGTACCCATTTCCCCAGGCATGACTGCTCTTGTAGTGCTTGGAAGTAAAGAAGAAGAAGCTTTCAGTTCAATGTAAAAACTCACAAAGGAGAGACAAAGCAGAGCTTGTGGTTTGTGTGGATAGCTGGGCCCAGCATGTTTTATGATAAGTAGGGACCCTGCTCTCCTGTCCACCTGATCCACAAGCAGAGAAGGCTCTTGGGGGTGGAGCTCAACCCAGAGTTTTCGATACACACTGTCTTCTCGGTAAAGTGGGAAACTCCTTACTGGCCCCATGTTCCAGGCCCTCCACCTGGCAGAGCATTGAACTCAAAGTTCTCAGAGCCCAGGACTTATTTCATTTCTTCTTCTTGCCTGGCTCCCTTTCAGGACACCTGTGCTAAGAGATAAATGTCTGTCTACGAAAGACGCCACGTGAAGCTGACAGAGCCATGTGAAGAGCCAGATGGAATAGGGCACCTGACATAGAGACATCCATAGGGGCTCAGGGATATTCAAGGTTTCAGGGCTCAAGCTAGAGGTAAACTTGTGAGCTAGGTATCCAGCATCTGATAGGAGGTTCTGATGAAAGAAAGAGAGACCTGGGAGGGGTGGGTCTGCCAACTCTGGTAGGTCCAAGGTTCTGTCTGGGAAGCAAGCACCATGTGGACTCTGGGGGTTCTCTCTGGTGTTTCCACAAGAGAGCATGGGGAATTCTCACACATCTTTGGGATGACAGCCCTCCCAGCTCTTGAAACTCAGGTCATGTTGGAGAGGCTCAGGCTCAGAGAGTGAGCAGACAACTCACCATCTCTGATGTGGACATGTGTAAACTTGGTGTCTTCCTGGCCTGATGGCTACAGGCAAACTTGGAACTGAGACTCTGAATAAGGCTGCCTCTGAGAATTCTGGCATATGGTGTCTGCAGGACTCTGTGCTTTGTAGGATGCCAGAAGGCAGAATCAAAGTTGTGAGGCCCAGATACAGCCCAGGTTTGACAGCAACCCTGTTTGAGAGAAGTAGTTAGCGGATAAATTGAAGCCAAGGCCCGGCAAACACACCACAGACTGTTGTAGCTTGGGAAGTGCTCAGCCATTGGTTGAGTTATGAGACTCAGACACATCGGGGTTCCTTGTGTTGGCCTGCAGTTCATTCATCTGACATGGAGCAAGAACTCAGTCTCAGTCAATACTTCCCCTCTCATCAGACATATCAGGACATAGCCACAGCTATGTGGGCCATCTGTCACCCACGCACAACAGAAGGATCTGTGTGATCCCCACACGTTTGCTGAGAGAGGGTAAAATATGGCTGGGGTCTGCTTCCCAAGACCACGGGTGTGAGTGCTCCCAGGAACACTCTAGTGGCCCTGTGAAGGTTAATACTGTCAATTTAACGGGATCCAGAATTATCTAGGAGACAAGCCTCTGGAAGTACCTGAGAGGAATGCGTTTCTAGATTAGGGAAATTGAGGTGAGAAGATGCATATCCAGTGGGCAGGATCCTAGACAGAATAAAAAGGAGAAATGGAGCTGCTGAGTATAAGTATTTATCTCTGCTTCCTGTGGCAGATTCTAGTGGGCCAGCTGCCTCAAGCTCCTGCCTGCAGTCCTCGCCCACCATGAAGGACTTTATCCCAACATTGCGGGTCAAAATAAACACTTCCTTCTTGAAGTTGCTTCTGTCGGGTATTTTGACCCAGCCAAGAGATAAGCAAGTAATACAGGCCTTCAGAATTCACAGGGCTCCAGGAAAGCAGAAATGGTGACATGGTGGGTATCCATGGTGTAGGGCTTTCTACTAAGCCTCTGACACAAAGCTGAACTGTGGCTCCCTGTCTTCAATGTCAACATCCACCTCTGTAGCCATTGTCTCACGGAAGCAGATGTCCAGATCAACATAGGACTGCCTATGGTTAGAGCCCAACCAAAATAGAGTCATTTGGTGACTATATCAGGAGTCAATCAGCAGTGTATCATCAAAATGACAGAAAACATCTTAACTTAGGGGAAACCCAGTGAGAGTTTTCTGGGGATTACAGATAGAAAAGAGGCAAACCCGAACTGAGATGTGTATAAGGTAGAAGATGGATTGGCTGTCTTGAGACTGAGGAGTTAAGGCTTGCCTTCCCTTTCTCAGCAGGAGCAGTTGGTGGAGCAGCTGTGCTCATCCCCCCAACCCCAATCTCCACTGTGGGCTTGCTGAGCAACAAGGACAGGTTCCTCTTCCTGGTGCCCACCACAGGGGGTTCTTACCAGCGCATGTGTAGAAGCCTTGATCTCTGGCTTTCAGACTCCAGAATAGTGAGAAATATGTTTGTCACTGGATCACAGTAATGGGATGGAAAGCAAGAAAATGGAGACCTCCGCCACCTTTGGGGTGCAGGAATGAAGAGCGAACATTTGCTTCAGATGTTCCTGGGTACAATGTTGTCACCATGGCAAAAGAAAACTCTTGCAGTCTGGCGGGGGTCGGGGGGGTGTCTCACTTTCAAGATGGCTGCTTTCAGTGATGTGAGTGCTGCCCCTTCTGTTCTGGCTTGACCATAGTTGTACCCATCTTGACTAGTGAAAGATGAAATACTGCAAAATGCAGACAGCTTCATAGGCCTCCACCTACCGCCTTGTCACAGCGACCGTCTCCTGGACTCTGCAGCCATGTCCCTGTCTCCTGGTAAAAACTTGTTTGCCATCAGTGCCCACTTCACCCGGGTTTATTCTTTACCCCTTAGTGTTTCTCTCTTGTTCTCACCTACACGAGGCTATGCTGTGGCCCTGGCCCCTGCTCCCTGGCACACAGGCCTATGTCTTTTTTGTTAAGTTCCCCTTCTGAGCAGCAAGGAAGGACAGAGAAGCCATGGCCAGCAGCCTCCACTTGCCTGACCTAGGCTTGCCGGCTCAAGACATAGCCTGAGAAGACAGCACACATGGAGCTCAGTGGAATCAGTAGTGGGAACTCGGGAAGTTTAACCACAAAGCCAAGTCCAGGCCCTTCGGAGACAAGTCAGAGTCTGGGCAGTTAAAGCCAAGAGGTCAAAAGCAAGAATGTCATCCCTGTACAACGACACCCGCATCATTCCTAGATAATTTTTTAATCCATTAAAATTATAAACAAAATAAGGAATAAACCTGTCTTGAGTGATTCCTGGCTATACGGTAAGTGTGTTCCACAGAGGAAACAGGCCACTATGAGGCAAACAAAAACAAAACAAAACAACAAAAACAAATAAACAAAACAACAAGGACTGAAGAAGTGGATACAATCTTAGCTGTCTGAGCTAAAGTGAGAGCAAGTTAGGATGGAGAAAAGGCAGAGACCGGAGCAGAGCAAGGGAGAGAGGAAGAGTGGGAGAGACAGGAAAAAGAGAAGAGAAAGAAAGAACCCAAGGAATAAGTGCTGATATGGAACTTGGAATGAAGGAGGGAGGGAAAAAGAAGTGTACAAAGGAGGGAGGGAAAAGAGGAAGTGTACAAAGGAAGGAGGGAAAAAAGGAAGTATACAAAGGAGGGATAGAGAGTGAGCCAGGAGGGAGATGAGGACTAAAAAGGAGCAAAAGAAAAAGGAGGGAGAAAAGAGAGAAGGAAAAGGAAAGAGAGGGATGGAAGGAGGGAGGGAAGAAGAAAAAGAAGAAGGAAGGAGGAAAAGAAAGAAGGAGGGAGGGAAGCAAGGAACAAATGAAGAAAGAAGGGGGAGGGAGGAAGGAAGGAAGGGAGGGATGAGGAAAAAAGAAAGGAGGGATGGATGGATGGATGGATGGATGGATGGAAGAAGACAGGGAAAGTCAGGAGGGTGGAAAGGAGGAGAAGTCGGCACCAGGAAAGATGAGGACCTAAGGAAGAAGGCACAGGGAGGAAAGGGGGGAGCTATGAAGGGAAGGAAGGAGAAAAAGAAAAATAATTGTCAGAGGAAGAGAGAAAAGAAAGAGAGAGAAGAGGAAGAGGGGAAAGGAAAGAAGGAAGAGAGGACATACCCATTCCTTTGACTTCTCTTGAGGGAGCTGCAAAGGCTGGTGTACAGCTGAGCCCTGCATAGACTGTGGAGGACAGCAAGTGTCCCTCGGATGACTGTCACTATCCTCTGGGCCTCCTAAGAAATAAGAGCAGCAGTGGTCTACAGATAAAAGAGCAGATCAGTCCTTATATCATAGGAATGCCAAGGAAGGCTATGAGATGCTTGTCACAGAGAGTGTAGTATCTGGGATGTGTGAGAATACTTGTTCCTCTCCTCCTCCCCCTTCTCACTCTCCTACCTTCCTTAGAAACCTAAAGGGCAACCCAAGGAAGGGAGTGGATTGAATGTGTGTAGCTATGGTGGTCAGAACCAAATGAGGAAAATTACCTAGAAGCATGTCTCTGCCCTGCAGGAGGAAGGATTTAGTCACAAAACCATCAGGCAGTATGACTAGCTGCCAGGCAGTAGAAATAGTCTAAATGGCCACCAAAGGGAGGTAGGGAAGAGGTCCCTGCCAAGAAAAAGCAACACTTCTAAAATGTGCTTCAACACCCTAGCTGTCACTCAGAACCAAGAGGAGCATCCTGCTTGCTGATTCCCTTTGTAAGCTAATGGTGCTGGCCTAGGTGGGACAAGCATTCCTGCACTCTTGCTATGCAAATTCTCCCAGGAGTTCACAGATAGGAGCCTTGAGGAACCTGGAAGCCTACTCTCCCAGTGAAGGGCTTCACGATGTGATGTTCTCTCACACTGCCAGACCC
Source organism: Rhabdomys pumilio (assembly GCA_030674055.1). Lineage (NCBI taxonomy): Eukaryota > Metazoa > Chordata > Mammalia > Rodentia > Muridae > Rhabdomys > Rhabdomys pumilio. Next base: position 15,128,375 of record JANHMN010000012.1, read on the forward strand.
AGAGTTGGGCAGGTTTGGGTGGTACTCACCTGTGGGGCTTGCAAGGTAGAGACCATATCACCCATTCGTGGCCAAAGCCTTGACCATAGGATAAACTTTGAGCTCTGTGTGATGCTCTGGGAATGGCAGCAGTGGGAACAGGTAGGTGACCTCAGATAGAGCTAGCAAAACAGAGAAGCCAAGTGTCTGTGGGCAGAGAGACAAGTCACAGGGCAGAGGTGGAGAGGAGGTCACAAAGATATAGAAAAATAAAAGGTCAAGAAGGGTGCCCAGCCCCTGTCAGTGTCCATCTGCCCTGCCTGAGCAGCAGAATAAAACCTCAAAGCTCCCTCCTACTTGGCTTCTGTCCTTCAATCCCCTCTGCTGTGCAGACTCAGGACACAGCAGCTTCCTCTCTGAGCTTGTGCTGGTCACAGGCTTGCCCTCAGATGGATGAGTTCCATCCCAAGACAGATAGAGCTGAAGAGACAAGACACATATGAGGCAACTGAGGAAGGAATAGAGTGGGGAGCTTTCTCTGCCCACCTCTGATGCACCACAATGCTTTGGTGTTGGGACTTGACAGAGTCCTGGTGATATCCCCCGAGCTCTGGTACCCCAACGCAGAGGCTGTCATCTCTGGTGGTCTGCTCTTCTCTCTGCTTCTGGGAAGAAGATGCAGTGACAGACAGATGGTGGAGCCACCCAAGTTTCTGACCTTAGGAATTATGTTCACATATAAGTACACATATTGGATATGGTGTGTGTGTGTGTGTGTGTGTGTGTGTGTGTGCGTGTGTGTGTGTGTGTGTGTGCATGTGTGTGCATGCACGTGTGTTGCATGTGTGCACACGAGCAAGCACAAGCGCACACATTAGTGTATACATACATGTAAGCTATTGTATTCATGTATTCCTATGCATGCAGGGCTCATGTGTGGCCACATCTATGTCCATGTACATGTGTGTTTGTGGGAATATGTGTATATGGATGAGTATGTGTGTGCATGCATTCAGCGTGCACCTGTTTATGCCCATACTCCTCTACAAGTGTCTCTGTGCACATGTAGATGTACATGTATGTGCAAGTGTGTGTGATTATGTGTACATATTATGTGATTATGTGTTGCTCCCCTCCTCTGGTGATTTGTTCTGCCAGAAAATACAAAACATATTATAAAGTGCATGAGCCCTGCTAGAAGGTACTGCTCTGTGAGGCACCCCTCCTGGTATCCCTCTAGGCTCCTGTACCAATAACAAGCGTTTTCAAGGCATGCAGGTTTCAACAATGTAGTGAGATATTCCTGGGCAGCCCAGTAAGCATGGGGACTGAAAGGCTGTTCAGAAACTCACCACCCTGTAGTCCATGGGAAAGAGGAATGGGAATATGACAGGGGTCAGGTGACAATTAGTACCCATTGGGATTCAGGGTTTCTATGGCAGCGTAGTATCTTCTGTTCATATCCCCAGATATGCGTGGAGCTTTCTTAAGGTTTCTCTTAGAGAGCTGGATTTAGCTGCCCATCTGTCCTGGGCTCAGTGACCCTAGGAAGTGATGAGTGTTGGCAAGACTAGAACCATACTCAGCATTGTCAAAGCACCATTCTGCTCTGTCCAGCCCAGGACGTGAAGCCACTCTTCACCCAGCGTATCCATGTTGTATGCATGACCCTCCCATTAATCACTGTACTACCGTCTCTGCTGTGGTATCCCCGTGTTTGTGGTGAGATTTGACTTCACTAATGATTGCAACATACAAAAACAGTATTTGCTGGAATTTCTGCTGGAGTATATTGTTACAGGTTTCTATTATATTAGTTATTGTTTTTGTGTCTAGTTTAAAAGTTAAACTTCTTCTGGGGCATGAATATATAGGAAAAAACATAGTCTGTCTGGGCTTTGTTTGGTTTCAGCACCAGCAGGGCTGGGTCCATATACCTCAAACACAAGGGAAGACCACTCCGTCAACAGGTCTTCAAATTGCACCTGTGACAGTATGATCTCTGATAAACAAAACCTCTGGCCCCGTGCAGTAGCAAGCATTTGGTTTATATGGCCAGATGCTGAAATAGGTGGCAAGAAGCAAGCTGTTCCCCAGGGCACGTGTTGATGTTTCTAGCTCTTCATTCTGTGAATAGCAACCCTGCTGTCCCACACAGATGGGCCCCCATGGGCCTGTGGAGAGCTGAGTGAGGGGCTCTACTGTCCTGTGAGCCTGCGAGGATGTTGATTAACCCACCACTAGCTTGGTGAGAGCCTCCAGGAGGGACTCTGAGGAATCAGAGGGAGTTCATCAGCTGGGATGCCGTGTCCAGCACGTGGCTCCTCGAGGGATAGCATATGACAGTGGAATAAAAAATGGCTATGGAGGAGCAGGCCATCCACTTAGGCTGCGCGGCTGCCAGACACAATATTAATGGCATCATTAACAGCACTGCACAATTCCACCCTGGGGGTATTGGTGCACATGTATTAATATGGTCCATTTCTGGACTGCTGCAACATTGCTGCGTGCAGAATAATGATCACTCAGGTGACTGGGAAATGGCGTGGGTACAAGTGGAATGTACTGGCCTGGCCTCGAGGGAAACTTGACCAGGGAAGTGCCCCAGACCGATACTCTTCACTATGCACTTTCATTTCAGACCCCAGTCAGAAAACCAGATCAAAGGGACACAGACTGATGGGACCTGTGACTATGGACAAGTGGGAGTGTGCCTCAGGTTCCCTGTGTGAAAGTAGGAAATCAGGGACTCTCAAGACTAAGGCTCTCAATCATGCTGAGGAGCTGAAAAAAAAAACATCACTCCATCTTGGACACCTGGACTTGAGAGTTCAGACTATAATTACTTTTTCACAGTTAGAGAAACAGACACAACAAAGAACAGAAGCCAAAGCCAAGAGGGGCTGGTGACCATTTTTGGGTCTACAAGCTCAGGAAGTTGGAGCCATTCTGTCCCAGGGAAAAGCAAGCAGGCCTTGGGGACAGAAGCCAGTGGTGGGGGGCGACAAGGAAAGGCCAGAGTGAGTCCAGCAAGTGCTTTGGATCATGGCCCTGATCTAGGAGCCTTGTAAGACAAAAGAGTCAACCGTATCTATTAGACAAGGTAGCCATTGCTCAGAACCATCTGGATGCTGAAGGGGCCTCTGCTGAGAACAGGGAGGGTCCAGTCCTAACGTATAAGACAAGGGAAGATTAACAACCAAGAAACTAGTAACACCAAGAGACAGAAATCTCTAAGAGGAAACACTGGCTCAGGGGAATTAACCTTTTATGTTCCTTTTTACATTTTTAATTTAAAAAGAAAAAGTTATTTTTACTTATGTGTGTATATGTGGCAGGGGGTGTACATGTGTGTGGTGTCAACGGAGGCCAGAAGAACACATCGAGTCTAAATAGATCAGCCACATAGGAGTCAGCTAAGGCAGGCTGGGCCACCAGATAGCCTCTGTGGGTGGGACCTTGAAGACAAGCTATACCACCAGAGGTGCCCAGGAGGAGATGTTTAGGTTCTCATTAACATGAGTTGGCTAAACTCCTGTTACAGCTGGGCAGTACTTGGCAATGGGGGTTATGTCTGCTTTCCTCCCATCGCAAACTGGTTTCTTATGTGTCTCTGAGACAGGAGCCCCCTTAATTGCAAAGGTCTGGGGGAGAACCAGGCTCATGATAAAACCCACCGATTACATTCATTCCAAAGCAGGACTAGATCTGCTATCTGGAGATCAGCTGGATAAGGACAAGCTAGAAATTTCTCCCCACCTGATGTAGAGTCAGGGCCCACAGGACATGAGGCTGGACACAGTTCTCCAGGTCTCTTTCATCCACGCCTGGGAAAGAGGTGTCACACACAGGCTTGTGGACCAGGCCACTTCTCAGCATCCTCTAGTAGCTTCACCTGGATCGGAATTGTAGATGGCTCCCTGTGGTCACCTAGAAGATAAAGAAACCCCAGCTCCTTCTCTACCCCATGAAGCGGCACACTGTGAACCTCCTTGAAGGACCCAGTCCAGTGGATGGGGACACTATGACTCCTGCTGATTCTGGCCCATCAGCTATAGCCTGGTCTTACCTCCGTTGGTGGAGCCATCAGTGTTGCTGGGTGGGGAAGGCTCCCTAGTGTTGTAGGAGCTACTGTGGAGGACTTTACCTACTGCTTCTCATGCTAGGAAGACACTGCTCATTTGTTCCAGCTGACATGCGCCCGCAGGCCTATGAATGCAATAACTCAAAGGAAATTGGAAGTCTTTAGTGTGAAGTAATGGCCATCTTCAAGGAGACTGCTTGACCCCCTGGGTGTAATGTTTGCAGGTGCCATTTACAGTCTGATCTCAAGGCATTCAGAGACACCAGATTCATACACACTGTGCCTTCTGAGAGTCATTGAGCCAGATCTGATGATAAGGGGTAATTTGGGATTTGTACTCTTCTGCCTGTACTGAAAAGACCATTCTCCTCTCAGTCACTCAGCTATGGCCTCTCACTCTCCCAGGAGCAGTGACCAGTGGTCACATTATCTCAGAGGCCATGGGGAAGACACTGTGGGGAGGAGGCTTTGGGGAGGATGATGTAAGCTGTTTGCCATGGGAAGGAGGTGGTTTGAATTTCTGTCCTGAGGACCTTGAAAGGTGACATCATTAACTGCCTGGGATCAGTT
>JANHMN010000012.1:15143680-15176284 GCA_030674055.1 Rhabdomys pumilio
TTTGAGATAAAGCTTCTCCCCCAGCGGATGTAGATAATTTCTGTCAAAATCCTGGTGAGATTTTTTTGCAGATCTGACAAGCTGATTCCAAAATGTGTGTGGAAAGCCGAAGGTGGCAGGGGTGAGCAGCACAGTCCTGTGAGGCTGCAGAGTGAAGACAGGGTGGTGTGGGCGAGGGACAGGTACAGGCCAGCACAGTAGTACACAGAGGGCAAGATACCTCACACGCATGAGGAGAGATGTGTGAGAAAAGCAGCTCAGGGGAACAAAAGAAACTGTACATCTATGTGCTAAAACAAACCTGTCTCTACCTCATTCCTTACTATAAAAATCTTAGCTTGAGCCAGGGGTGATGCATGAGGCAGGAGGATCACTAGCATTTGGAGCCAGCCTGTGTACACTAGTGAGACCCCCATCTCAAAGAATAACGTCAATAAAAATACCTAATTTAAAAAGAATCTTAGAGCTGCATCTAAAGCCACAAGATTTATTTATGAGCCTGGATTTTGGAAATACTGATACATGAAACCAGAAGCAAACTCTGTTAAAGTGTGATAGATCGAATTTGTCAAAATGTAATCTTTCCCATCAAGAGAGAACCTGTTAAGAAAATGTTACAGAATGCCAAAAATAGCATTGGCAAGCCACACTGCCAATGAAGTCTGTAATATATACACTCTCAAACTCAATAGTTACACCTGTGTTCCATTACCCCTCTTAAGATCTTTCTCTCTTTCTCTGTTGCTCAGTTTTAGATTCCCGGCTTCTACTCCAAGTTAAACACACAAGTCTAAAGATTTTGTGCCAGAATCCAAATATGAGAGAGAATGGAATATGTCTGTATATCTTTGCATAGATGGGTAGATGATAGACAGACATAAATAGATGATAGATAGATAGATAGATAGATAGATAGATAGATAGATAGATGATGGATGGGTGGATGGATGGATGGATGGATGGATGGATGGATGGATGGATAGGTGGTTGGGTGGGTGGGCAAACGAACAGACAAACAGACAGACAGACAGATAAACAGACAGACAGACAGACTGATGGATGAATGGATGGATGGATTCATGGATGAATAAGTAGGTGGATGGATGAGTGGATAGATAGATGGATGAATGGATGGATGGATAGATAGATATGTAGATAAGTAGATAAATGAACTTAACTTGATTTACTCTATTTAGAGGATAACACTCCTCTCAGAAACCATGGATGCCAAATAAAAATAAAAAAAATTTAAAAAGTACCAGGTGTGTAAACCTCCTTTCAATTTGTTGGTCAAGGGTATCCTACAGAACCCCAATATTGTACAGGATATTGCTACTGTTCTTAGTTTCCCACTAGAACTAGAAGGTAAGATCTTCCTGATGGAGACACCGTAACCTCTGGTCACAGAATATAGAGACATTGAGTTAAGACTGACCAAGAAGCTTCCTCCCTGCTGGCTTTAGTTTGCATAGTACTGGATGATGCTATGTAGGCTGCTGCGGGATAAAGACCATCAATAGTTTTGTCCATCTGTGAACTCTATACACTATAATAATGACAAGCATAAGAAACATTCATGATTAAAATAGTGGTGTGAATATTACAGGGGAAACCAAAAGCATTCTGGCTGGATTTAAGGCTCACTCCACAGGAGAAAACACATGCTTTGTACTGCAGATCTGGCCAAGAACCCATGGTTGGGGAGCTTATAGGACCCAAGAGTGGACCTACCACCATTATTCTGCTAAATGGACACTCTATCAACCCCCCTTTCATCTTTCATTATACTTTGCAATTTTTTTCTGAATAACATACATTTTGTAGGTATAGAAAAAACAACAACAACAACAACAACAACAACAACAAAACCAGACAAGTCAGTGTGGATTTTAAGTTCACCTTCAGAGTCAAGCTGGGTTCAGCTGTCATATCCTTTTCTGAAATTTGGGTTCTCCTCCTCAGATGTGGCCTCAGGTGTAGTTTTTCTGTTGTGTTCTTGATTTTGTACAGGAACCTTATACTGGTGTGGTGGATAGGGAATGGCCTACAGACTTATGTCTAAGGCTGAGTCTTCAGTGGACCTTTTCCCTACTCTATGACCATAACAATTGCTCCTGGGTTTTATTATTATTCCTGATATGTGATTCAGGAAAGCTAGAAGGACCTGGAGTTAGGCTGTTTCTCTCTTCCCAGGCTGATTCTGACCTGATAATATCCAGTGTTGTTATCAGATCAATATTGATAATATTGCTTCCCTTCAGAGCAGACCTGACTAAGAACAGAGTGCTGTGTGGCACAGACCCTGCAACTTGTGATGGTTGGACATCAGCCATAGTGACCACACAAAAGCCAACGAGATTCAGTGGGAAGAGTGGCCTTCACACTCTAATCTTTCCTTGGGCTAGCCATATATGATATGGCACACTCTTTGCTGAGCAAAGGCAGCATCCAGAGCTCTTCATCAGCCACCTTCTCAGTTTATAATATCTTTAGCACACAATGCTATTATCAGGGGTTAAGCCAATGAGCACCTGTATGTATTTCAGAATAACTCTTCCTGCTAGAAGCATCAGAGGGCTATTCTTTGGCATCCCCTGAGAAGGCTTGAAAGAACTCCTAGGTGGAAAACAAAAGGTGTTATATATCCCGAGACTGCCTCCTTTCAAGTCCTTAACTTTTAACTGGCCACACTGCGCTGACATCTCAAATGTACCTGGCAGTGCCCACTCCTCTTCTATCTTCTGTTCTGGGCTCCTGGGCGTGAGCGTGAGCTCTGATCCTGACAAATTTCACACCCATTGGGAAGAAGAGTCTCATCTATGATCCAAATGAAGGACCCGGGAAGAGCTGCTCTCATTTTACTGCGCATCAGTCTAACTAAAATGAGAGCTTTGTGAATCAAGTTTTTTCTGTCTGTCCAAAGGATGGGGCCATTCTTGCCGTGCAAGGGGTTCAGTTCCTAAGCCCTTTGTGGGCCACCCTGGAAACCCAAAGTTAATCTCATTCTTTAAAATAATCAGCCAAATGGGCAACGCTCCAGCCAGCCAGACAAAGTGAAAAAAAAATGACACACAGAGTATTTGGGGGTGGTGTGTAGGAGCAGAAGAACATCACTACAGACACAACAGAAATCAAGAGGATGAAAGGAGAAGGCCTGAGTTCATGTCCATGACGTATAACGAGGAAAAGAGTGCAAAAAGGACACATTGTGAACATTTTACAATAACAAGTATGTGAGGGCTGAGGAGTCTTCTCAGTGTGTAGAGCACTTGCTGGACTTTCAGAGGACCTGACTTCAGTATCTGGCACCCACATGGAGGTTTACAACTGTCTTTAGCTCCAGTTCTAGGAGATCCTGAGCCCCTTTCTGGCCTCTGCGGGCACCAATTTTGCAGATATACATGCAAGCCAAACACTCATATTTTACAAACAAATCTTGAAAACAAAGAATTAAAAAATATAATTTGATTATATGTTGGACATATCACTTGAAGTGTTTTCTCAAATAAAATTTCAGTTGTAGTTAGATTTGCTATTGAACCCTATCAAATAGTCAAGGAAGAAACACCATTACCCTGGGGGTAGTTCTTTCAGGAGACATAGAAAGGGGCTTTACAATGTAGTGTGTGTGCCCAGCTTCTTCACAGGCATCATAAGAGGAGATGAAGGCAATGTTAGCTTTAAAACATCATGAGCACAGAGTTGATAGTATTTCCAAATCAAAAGCAAATTGAATCTATAGGCAGACAGCCATGCACAGATGCAGACACAGCCATGCAGGGACATATTCAGAGCCCTTCTCCCTGGCTGGTTGTACATTTGCAGATCCAAGTGACCAACCATGGACTGAATATATTTTCTAAATTGCCTCTGTGCTGACCACGTACAACACAGCATAACAGTCATTTCTATAGCACTTTCCTTGCATTAGGTATGATAAGTAACCTGGGATGATTTAAAGTGCACAAGAGGGCATATGTGGGTGACATGCAAATGCTATACATTTTATTTAAGAGAGCCAGGCATCCACAAATTTTGCTCTCCTCAGGGTGTCTCGGGAATATAAACTTGATTCTAAAATTGATTCTGTTACTATTCTGTATTAGCAGAATAGAGAAGAAGGGAGGAAATGCAGAAAAGCTTTTTTCTTTTTTAAAGCAAAACTTAATACTCATTGATGGAGAATATATGAGAATACAGATGAGAGAGGTGGGGTAAAGGGGGTAAAGACAGAGAAATTGGATAGAAGGGAAGGGAGGCAAGGGGGAGGATATGGGGACAGGGAGATAGGAGGGGGAGGGGGAGGGGAAGAGGGAGAGGGAAAGGAAGAGAAAGAGAAAGAGGAGATATATAGAAAGGAGAAAGACCCTATGCTCTTAGAGTCTTTCTTCAGATGGGCACCAAGGAAAGAAGCAAAAGCAGGCACCCACACTACATGGCAGGTCAATTCTTTGTTCTGAGATGAATGAGAGGACCAGGCCAGTCTAAGGAAAATGGGATCCACAGTGGGCTTGACCTCTTCCGTGTAACTAACTACTCTCTTACCTTTACCATGTCTGTTTCAGAGTCCAGTGTAGCTGCTCTGCTTCAACCCCTTTATCTGCTAACCAAAGAGAAGTTCTGCTTAGAACCAAGTCCCACATGATTCAATGCCAAGTGCACATCACACATGGTTCAATGCCAAGTGCACATTAGTGCCAATTGCACATCCTAAGAAATGCATGCTGAACCACAGAGTATTGCACACTACATTCTGAGAGTTTATGAGACAGTATCTGTCTCCAGAGGGCATGGCTTTATCCACACTGAAGATTTGCCCATGAGCCTGACTCTTCTGCAGTGAGCTTGGCTGGAGTCTCCAGAACTTTCCAGAACTTCATCTCCACCCTTAGGCTCTCTGCTCACTTTCACTATGGATCCTGTAACAACCCTTATTTCTCTCTCTTTTCTCTTTCCTTTCTTTTCTTCCTTCCTCCTTGTAGCCCTCATTCCTTCCCTTTCTCCCTTCATTTTCCCCTCTCTTCCTCCTACAGCATATATATAACATAATGTAAAATAACATATTTTTATATATAATAATTTTAATTTTAGAGTATTTTTAGTATTTAATCAAATATTTAATAATTAAATAATAAATAAAAGGCAATAATAAAAAATACTATATAATATATAATATGTGTATTATTATTTTTTTGAGACAAGTTCTTACTATGTAGCCCACACTGTACTCTAACCCACAAACTTATGACAATCCTTCTGCTTTAGCCTCCTAAATGACAGGATTTTAAGTGTGAGTCCCCATACCTGGACTGAAATCACATTTTTAAGAGATTGGATACACCCTGTTCTGGTATTAAAGTCAGTGTCGTGGTTGGTTGAACTGGTCTTTTCTGTGACCACTGCAAACAAACTTCCTCTGTGGCTGCGGTACAGTTTCCGAGAAGCACAAGCCTATACACAGTCACCAAAGATTTGGGAGTCCCTTCCTATCTGATGTGCCTATGCTTGATAAGTCCAGTGTAGCCACCCACCCTTCTGCTTCCAGTCCTCCAGTCCTGTTCTTCAAGACCCAGCTGATCTGGAATGCCACACCTCACAAGTGACACTTGAGAATGAAAACATAAAGAGACTGATATTCTACCTCTACAGTCCTTAATCAGTTTTAATTTTCTTCCAGGTTAGTCACTCCATTAAGGTGTAAATGGCACCATTACCTAGGACTCTTCTGCATTCTTCAACAGTGAGAAGTATACTAGCATGAGAAGAAACCATCCTCAGAGAAAAAGATGTGCTTGAGGCACACGGTGCATAAGGGTTATTTGAGCTGCTGGTGTCATATGGATGCTGTGCCATGACAACTCGTGTGTGTCAGTAAAGTTAAATGACTAAATGATAGGGCAAACATGCTGTCAGGCTACATCCAGATCCTTCCCTTCATATACCTCCATGATGGCTCTGCACATTGCCATCTTTCTGGGCAGTTTAGAGCATTTTTTGTGACTGCAAGGCCAGTGGATGAGAGAACTACGGCACAGCAGTGACACTAATACCCAGAATTCCAGGCAGATGCCACAATTTAAGGGCATAGGGCAGGTCCCCAAGACAGCACCCACTTGTCTCTCATACTCCCAGCCACACTTCCCTTACACTATCCACACTCACTGGGTCCCCGTTATCCCCTGAGGCTCACCAATGGATAGAACGAGCCACCAAGCTCAAGAAAGAAAGACTAGAGTTTAATAATAAATTTGTCCCAAAGGAAAGAGAGGAAAAGCTAATCCTCAGTCTCCACAAAGTCCTGCAAGGCTGGCATGGCTGGCTTTCTCTCCACTGTGACACCCTGCAGGGCTCTGAGTCTGGGCTCTGTAGATCTTGGTTCACTAGCAACACTCACATAAACACATATACTTACACACTCACACAAAGACATACACACTCACACACACAAACATTCACACACAACCACTCACACACTCACACACACACACACACACAATCATACACTCATACACATACATATACTCACACTCATTCATACACATATACACTCACACACGCTTACCTCTTCACACACATACATGCACTTGCACACACTCATTGACACACAGCCTCCTGGGTGTGTGGCAAAACACGTGCAGGCCATGCCAGACTCCAGCAGATAGAGGACCAGTGCTTGCAAGAGCTCAGCTTCTGGAAATTTTTAGTCAGACCCAGTCCTGGGCTGTAACCCTAGGGGGAAGGGAACTGTGAGGGAGTGCTTAGAGGTCAGAGCAAAACACATCCCACATGCCTAGAAGCCTTCCAGACTGCAGAGGCAGCAGAGGCTGGACCATGTAATGTTGGCTATTGGCTTAGGTGAACACAGAGGTGACAGGTACTCTGCTCTGCTGCTCTGTCCACAGTAGCCATGTCAGCAGCTTCATGCACCAGTCAGTAGCCACTGCCCACTGGAGTTGGTGGCTGCTGACACAGAAGCTGACCCCTGGGTTTGGGACTAGAGACCAGGTTCAGTGGGAGCCCACATTTCCTTGTATATAAAGATGGGTCCCCTAAGCATTTCTTATGAAGCAGACAGAACACAGATAGGAGAGGCATACACAGTCCTTGAAGGGTAGCAGATCCAGTTCCACAAACTAGCCAGAAGCTACCAATTGCAGTTCTGAGCATCCCTGGTGTCACCAAGGCTAACACTTCCAGAACACAGAGTGCTTACTTGAGTAAAAGAACCAGGATTCATGGGCTGGGCTCTGCACAGGCTATGAGACTGACTTAGGAATTCTAGAGACCCGTGTGTCCAGGTCTTCCTTTATGATGTCACGAAATTGAGGGGTGGGGACAAGCGAACCCTTATAAACAAGTCCAGGATGCTGGGCGCATCCACAATAAGAAAATAAAGGCACAAAATCACCTCTGCAGTTGGGAGAAGAGCAACAGAGAAAGCACATCATTCTTTCAGCAAATACTTAAAGATGGGAACTAATAAACTACTGATTTAAAAGCAAATAAACAAGCCTCAAATAATGCCACCTTCCTCCTGAAGCATCAGCACCAGGAGCTGACATGTCAGACAAGGCGCCTCTTGGGGACATGATAAATTTCCATTTATGTGTTTCTGATGAAACCAAAAGTGATTTATTTGATTTATATGAAGGTCTCTTCCCCATATCTTAAAGAATAGACAGCATGGGAAGCACTGTTCATGGCCATCGTTTCAGGACTAGATTTACTTTATTATCTTATTTAGTGATTTATGGCTTTACTTTTGTTGAGATTCCAATCTTAATATTGTCGGAGCTGTGGACAAAGTAGATGCTGTGTCTCTTGTGTTGGGGATTACGAGTCTTACCTCCACCTGTCTTGGCAGCTCAGTCACCCACTTATACCAACATAAGCCAGGTCCAGATGGGATTGTCCCCTGTGTTACTTCTCTGTGGACGGAGAAGTCTGGCATTGCATTCTGGGATAGTGGAGGGTACAGGTCAGGTTCCATGCTGGAAGAGCAGAAGTGCAGAAGAGGCTCTGTCCTGTGCGAGAGGACAGGGAGGGTTACAGACAGAATGCAGGAAGTCCAAAAGCACAGCACAACTGGCCGATCAATGTCAGAGAGGCACCGACCAACTCAGCTGCCCATCACTGCCTGCTTTGACAGTCAATCACACACAACACGGACTGGTCCCTTGATGAGCTGGTAGAGCACTGGGGTACAACAGAGGCAGAAATAGATATTACATAAGGAGGAGCGAGCTCTACTGACCCAGATCCATACAGTGTCATACTCGGGTGTAAAATATTCTAATGTAAAGTATAGCCATCTGCACACACCATCCACAAGCAACTGTCTTGGGTTAGCCTGTGGTCTGGGGGGCAAGGGCCGACTGCTGCCAACTGCTGCCAACTGCTTCCAACTGACCTTTTGGAGAACCTGCTGCCACATAGCCAGATAGACTTGATTACTTTTCAGGGATTAAAAAGCACAAAGATCTTGAAAGCTCTTCTTCAAAGAGCTGCTGAGCAGTGTTAACATCCAGCCAAGGGTCCTTGGTGTGACTACATAAAGGATGGTTAACTTTGGGATTACCAGCTGGTGTTCTTAATCTCACCATCTGTGTGTGTTACCATATTTCAAGGTCCCTCTGACAGTATGTGAACACTCGACACATTGTGAGTCAAGAGGAGGTGCCCAGTGAAATGCAGAGAGTGCACTGGTACCATTGGTGTCATTGCCAGCCTCAACATTAGAATACTGAGGAGTGTCATAGGTACAGGGTCAAGGGAAGTGTGGCTAGATAATTTTATAACAGGCATTTTTAAACTGGTGCCTGATCTGGGTTTTATCTTGTGAAGAGAGCCTTAAGTCCAATCAGAAAGTTGGTTCGTCCTCTGATGTTCATGCATCTAACATTCTAGAAATGAAAGAGGAAACAGGGACGCCAAAACCACAGAAAGAATGTGCAGTAACATGAATGACTTGTTGCCAGTATACCCAACACCCGTTCTCAGTAAACAGCACATCAGAGCTACTCCTGGGGAAACAAACGAAGTGAACACCTACCTCTAGCTTGGAAACAAAGAGAACTTCCCTGCAAAGAACATGGGTTCAAATTCACTCCAAAATCATCACCTCTTCCCAGACATGTAAGGAGAAAACAATTACTAGTGTGCATAACTCTTCCAGAAAGTCCACTCTGTGAAGCCAGCATCACCCTGACTTCAAAAACAACAAAAAGTATTGTAGTAAATAAATATCATAGACCAGGGACCCGAAGAGTGTTTGTTGTTCCGGATGAGGAGCTGGGTTAGCTTCCCAGCAGCCATGTGGTGGCTCACAGACATCTGTAACTCCAGTTTGGGGTGTGTGGGAGGGGTGCAGATCCAACACTCTATTCTGATGCAGCTGATACACAAACATAGATGTGGGCAAAAGAAACATACAAATATCATAAAACTAAAAAGGATAAAGTAGAGAGTAATGGAAGAATACACTGGGCACCTTGTTCAATTCTTCTGTATAAGTGCACATGGATATACACAGAGAGAGGTGAAGGGAGCGGGAAGGGGGAGAAAGAAAAAGAGGGGAGGGGGAGAGAGAAGGAGGAGAGAGGTGGGGGGAGAAGGAGGAGAGAGAAGGGAGGGAAGGAGAGAGGGAGAGGAGGAGAGAAAAGAGAGGAAGAAGGAGGGGAGAGGAGGAGAAGAGGGAGGGTAGGAGGTAGTAGAAGGAAGAAAGAGGTAGAGAGGGAGAGAGAGGGAAACAGGAAGGGAGGGAGAGAGAGAGAGAGAGAGAGAGAGAGAGAGAGAGAGAAGAGATACATCTGATTTTATTCTTTTGCATATTGATACCCTATGTCCCCAGCATTTTGTATTGAAAAGACCTCTTCCAATGTATGAACACCTTTGCCAATATCACCTTTGACTTAGACTTAGGTGTGCCTAATTACACCATGGCTTACTACTCTGCGCTATTTGTTTAGGTGTCTGCTCTCATGCCAGTGCCGCGTCCTCTTGATCACTACAGGGCTAGTTACTAGAGCCAGGTAGTGTAATTCCTCCTGCTTTGTGCTTGTTGAGGTTTTGCTTGTATTGTAATGCTAAATACTGGCCCCCAAGGCCTGGTTGCCTCCAGGGACTAGAGTCTGCAAATACACAAGTGACATACCCAAATGATGCTATGTAACCTTGCCTCCCCCAAGTTATCCCTGGTTGGTGAGTAAAGATGCCTACAGCCAATTGCTGGGAAGAAGAGAGATAGGTGGGGATCTTTGGTTCCCAGGCTTGGGGGTGAGGAAGGGTGAGAAGACCATGAGAAAGGAGAAGAAGGTGGAGAAAGGAGGAAGCAGCTGTGAAGTAGGTGAATCATGGAAAAAAAAACGCCATGAGGGATGGCCAATTGGAATTAAGAGCTGCCCATATGGATCATGGCAAATTAGAATTTGAGGATATGGATGGAGAAATAGATTCTAATAGTATAAAGAGTAGATATCTGCCCAGCTCTAGTGCTGATTAAGGCTTATTATACACATAAATGTTGTGTGACTTTTATCTAGAATTGAATGGCCGAAGGTGGGGTAGAAGCCCCTGCATGGGATTAAATATTTTCTACAAGTGTTTTTTGCTCCAGCCAGTTTTCTCTATTCAGAGCACAACATGGTTCCACGCAAGTTTTAGGATGCTTCTTCATAGTTCTGGAAAAGATGTTGTTATTTTAATAAGGACTGTGTTGAATCTACACATACCTTTGAGATGTGTGGACACACCAATGATACTGACCACTTTAATCCATGATCACAAAATATATTTCCATTTTGATGAATTTTCCTCAATTTCTTTCACCAACATTTTATGGCTTTTTTTTTTTTTTTTTTGAGTCATCTCTTACTTCTTCGGCTAAATTTTTCCTGGGTGTTTCCTGTAGCTATCTGAGGCAAGATTGGGTCTTGATTTCTGCCCCAGATGATTTGCTGTTGGTGTGGTGTCAGTGGTCCACACTGGGTTTGTGTTGGGTGGGAGACTAGCCCTATTTATTGTCACCCAGTTAATGGTCAATTGCTAGTGACACAGAGGCTTAATGCTCTAGTTTGGAAGCTCTGACATCTACCACTGCAGTCATCTCCTTACACGGGCCTGGCTCATCTCACTCGTCTCCACAGTCTGGAGATTTTCAGTTTCCTTATCCTTTTGCTGTCTCACCCTGAGCAGGCATCTGTCGGCACTATTCTGATGTCACCTTCAACAAGAGAAGATGCCCACAGGTTACATTTTCCTCCTGTTTGTTGTCTTACTGTGTATGTCTTTCCCTTCTATATTATCCATTTTTTCTAGACAATGTCTGCCTCATTGACAAACCATTTCTCCATTGGCTCCAACTTCCTAGAAGGGCTGGCATCCTGGCCCCATCTGCTCAGACACAGTGTGCCACGTGAGTTCTTCTGTTCTGCTCATCTGAAGCCCATTGGTTTGTCCTTTTAGTCACACGGCTTCCTGTTACTTTGTCTAACATCAGTGACTCATTGGTGAGTGGAGTGGTTCCTGGTGGACATACTAATGTAGGGAGGGATGTGGACTTTAACTAGCTTCCCTCTAGGTGACTTCTAACTCCAATTATGAATAGTACCTTTTCTCTCTTTAAATCCATATTTTTAAAATCAATATAGAGAGTTAGGAAGTGAGCCCCAGTGCTCCCCACACCTAGCAGGGTTTATGTAGCAGAGGACATGAGCTTCTAGATCACAGCTTCTATCCTCTTGTCTTTCAGGCTATCTAGTCATAACTATATGAATTTGTTTATATCACGGACTCTCACTTATCTTTTGGGTCCATTTCTCCCATGGTGAAGAGGAATCCGTGTCCTTTTTTCCATTAAAGTTTATGCAATTACTTTGTATGCTCTATTTTCCTACTATATATATATTATATAGCATCCTAAATATATTACATACTATATGATTATGTATTACATATTATATATTTATAAAGAGTATATAGTATACAATTATAGATGTTATATAGTATACTATATATTATATATGTGTATATATAAATAAAACACATTTATATATAGTATATGTAAATATACTATATATAGAATACTATATAATAACTATATAATATAAATAGTATACTATATGTACTCTATACTACTATATAATATAAATGGTATACTATATATTCTCTATACTACTATATAATTTATACCATATAGTATAATATATAGAATATAATATATAGTATGTACACTATATATTATAAGAAAGCATACATGTTTTCTTTTTAGGTTATAAGTGTTTTGTCTACATGTATTATATATTATGTATAAATAAAATATATGTATACATATATTATATATACATATATAATTTATATATACTATATATTATATATAATATAAATAATACACTACATAATATAAATGGTATTTTATACATACTCTATACTACTATATAATATTTAGTATATAGTATAATATATAGAATTTAATATACAATATATATAGTATATGAATATATACTATATATTATAAAGAAACATTTACATGTTTTCTTTTTAGGTACATTATTGTTTTGTCTGAATGGATGTCTGTGCACCATATGTGTGCTTAGTGCAGAGACAGAGATAGCAGAGATCAGCAGAGGGCATCAGAGCTCCTAGAACTGGAGGTATAGATAATTTTGAGCTACCATGTTGGTACTGAGAATTGGACTTAAGTCCTTTGAAAGAGCAGCAAACTCTGTTAACTACTGAACCATCTCTGCAGCCTATATACATATACATACATACATACATACATACATACATACATACATACCAGTATACAAAATGAGGAAACACACAGGTGTGAAGTATATAATGAAGATGTCTGGAGGCCACAGCAGACAACATGGCAAGATACCTTCCAAGCCTGATGGAGTGGAGGCAGAGAGAAGAGGAGGTGCATATATTTCTAACTCAGAACAGTGGCCCCCATTTACCAGTGGGAGGTGAGAAAGACTAGGGTGCTAACTGAGGATGTCTTCAAATCTTTGAAAGATCTTTAGTGCTTAGAATTGGAGAAACGCTGATTGTCTTTGGAGAGGGTCAGGGCATGGCAGGCATCAGGAAAAGGTCTGAGGTTCCTGGTGTCTTCTTCTGGATAACACTGATATGAGTTCCTGAGTAGAAGAGGGGTTCTGTGCTAGGTGCAGAAATGCTAAACTGGACCCAGTGAGGCACTAGTGTGTGTCAGAGAGGATGGAAGCAAAGTTCTGGGACCCTGGGCTAGAGGCTGGAGCAGCAGGTGTGAGCATCTGTGACGTACACTTGAAGCTGCAGGTGAGAATGACATCACTTGGATGTGGGAGGTGTGTGAACAGAGAGAACCCCCTTCTCCTTTGAGGTACTTTGCCACTCCATGCAGGGACAAAGTCTGAGCTATATAGGAAGGATGGAGCAGACAGAAAAGAGGAGAATATCCACACTGTCACCTGGAAAGGGTGGGGAAAAAGCAACAGGAGGTGGGATGTCTCTGTAAAAGGCAGTAACAGGAATGGTTGAGGGCTGTAGGGAGGAGGCAGAGGTATTGGGAGGAAGGCAGGGGTCATTATGGGTGATAGCTATAGGGAAGAGGCAGGGGCATTGAGGGTAATGGCTGCAGGAAGAAGGCAGGGGTATTGTGGTTATTGGCTGCAGGGAGGAGGCAGGGGATATTAGATGTGATGCTCCATTCTTACCCACCCACTGCTGTTCTTAGACTCATATTTCAAGACAAGTGTGTTGGAATCTTCTCATCCTTACCTGGAGAAGCTCATGGCCTAGAGGCAGCAGAGCTTCAAAGCAGTGACTTGTCTTATTTTTATGCTTTCTCACTTGGTGGCCCTTGAACCCTGTGGGAACATGTTTTTGGAACCCCATATCTGAGCCTCCAGATCGTAGCAGTCATCTCCAGGTTTAGGGGATCAGCAAATTACTGTCTTTGGGTCCTTCTATACCAAGTTGGTTCTTGGTCAGGGCTTAAGACAGATGCCACTCACACACACACACACACACACACACTCACACACACACACACACTCACACACACACTGAGGCACTGATAGTTTTGTGATTCAGTGACATTCCTTACTCAAAAACTGTATTTCAATTTCCTCCAAATTGATCTACTGCCAAAAAATCCTCTAACTTAGTATTACAAAAATAATCATTACAATCTCCATAAATCACGAGCTTATAGCAGTTATGGTAATCGTGGCTCTAATGACTGCTACATGGAGATGGATGGTGTCCTAATCACTTGGCCTTCATTAGTGTCACAGAGCTGATCCTCTATAAACCCTCCCCCGTGTGTTCTGGTGACAAGCAGTCCCTCTAGCGCCCAAAGCATCTGTCTTACTCAAGTGTCCTGGTCACGAGAGGCCTGACCACATCTGTTGCTTGACATTTCCTGGTGAGTCTGTTTCACCCCAGAGAGAGCAACAACAACAAAAATACTAAGTAAATGATTCCATCCAGGTCCAGCAAGTGGAACAGTGAGTTTATTGGAGTTATGCTGAGGAAAATGAGTCAGGGGTTCCGTACAAGAACATAGATAATGAAGTTAATGGCTTCACCTAAGAGTCACACTCCAGAGTGGGTGTGACTCAGGAAAGCTGCATCATTGGAGTCTTCCATCTCCTGTATACCCTAACACTTCACGAGAGGTGGCTGGAGGGAGCTTGTGCCTGGAATCTCAGGTAAGGGGATTAGGACCATCCAGCTCTTGGGAAGGTACATTTATAGGTTTGATCTTCTGAGAGTCTCATGCAGTTGACAGAGTTGCTTTGATTTTCTAGAACGCAAAAGGCCAAGTCATGCCCAGAGAACAGAATTTCACAACAATATCAAAGCCAGATCACCTACCTCCCACACAGCCACACCCACCCATCCTAGGCCTGTGCCTCTTTGCACACCCAAGTCTCTCACTTTGCCTGGGAGTGTGCCAAGGATCAAGACCAGGCAGAGAAGTGCCTCCATCCACATGCTCTGCAAGGTGTCACTGGCTAGTGTAGCTGTTTACAGGGTACTAGGGAAGGGACTTCCTTCCCTGCTTGGCCAGAAGAGCCATTTCTTCAGGAGAGTCTGAGCTAAAGCAAGCCATTCACAGTGGGACAACCGTAAAGGGGAGCTGGGCGACCTCATGTGCCTTAAGCACACATGTGGGATGATGGAACATAGTGGGTAGTCCTTGTCTTTCTTTGTAGTGTGTTGGGAGAGGGGTGGGTGAGTGCACACGCATGTGAATATGTGTGAGGCCAAGGACAACCTGAGGTGCTTTGCTTAAATGCTCTCTACCTTGGTTCTTTGAGACAGGCTCTCTCTCTGACATAGAACTCAGAGTAGACATGGCTGACTAAAAATCTCTGGGGATCTGCTTGTCTATGCCATCTCAGTGCTGAGACTACAGTCTTGCACACCATGCCTAGCTCTTCTTGAAACACTGGTTGTTGGTGCTAAACTTAGGCTCTATACATGCATGGCAAGCACTTTATACTGAGACAAGTTCCCAGCCCTGGTGGTTATCTTTTGAGATATTTGTCTGTCTATCTCTATGAGTTCTGAGATGCAGATGAAACAAGTATCAGATAGTTGAAGTTTTCTGGGTGAGAGAGAATCATTTTTAATTGAGGATGTTGCCACTGTTGGCTTCCCGTGAATGACCCTACACCCATGTGCTGATATGCAGCACTAATTAACCCATTGGGTAAATGCCAACACCAAAAAGACATAAAGTTGGAGGGATAGGGGAGTTAAAAGAGAGGAACAGAGGAGAAATATAATCATATTTCATTGTATGCTTGCCTAAAATTCTCAAAAATAAAGAAAAAATATGCTACTATAGCTGACATATACTACATAGTTAGCCTACAACCGTTGTATCTGTACTGAGTGTATATTTCTCCTTGTCCTCACTCGTTAAGCAATACACAGCTCTAAAAAGCTTTTCAAAATTTAGCTATTCAAATATCTAGAGCTGGCTTATAGTTTGAGGAGGGCTATGTGTTAGTTTCATGCAAATGCTACACAATTTTGCATAAGGGCCATAATCAACCTTGGATTTTATCCACAGGAAGCCCTGAAATCAACTCACTGGAGATGCTGAGAGAGGGCACGTGCACAAACTGCCCCAACTACACATGTCAGACAGAGACTCTCTATAATATCTGGGACTCATTTTCCCTATCACTAACTTGAGGCATCAAAGAAGACCAGGTATGGCCAGGAGGGCTCACACAGCCTGCTACAAGTGCAAAGTTTTCACCTATAATGGTTAGAAGCTGGATCTGGAATAGTCCAGTTGCAAGCCCTGTGCTGGGTAGTGTTTTGTCTTTCTGGGAAGAGTCCAAGGTCCATTTGTACAATATATTCTATCTAGTCAAGCCTTGGCTCTCAAGCCAGGTTACCATGAGAATGTTCAGGTCTTCCATCCACTTCCTTCACAAAAGCAGGAGAGACATGTTGACCGCTCTCATGGATGCAGTAGACAGGCTCCAGGTTCATGAAAACTCTGACTTTCTCTCCAAGACTATATGAAGTGTGAGTGGCTGTCCATGCCTCATTTGTGATGCTGGACCCTGCTGACTCACCTCTAATCTCACCATACTTGCTTCCTTATGCAACAGGCTCATCTTCCACTAACCACAGACTTCTCAAACCACTCTCCTTTCATCTTCATGAAATATTCCTGTAACTGATTTACATATTTATTACATTGATTCTGCAATTGAATGAAGGTCATAGAGGGTAAGACTCCTCCTTGCTCCCATTTCTGGGTATTTCTCAGCTTCTGGAACAATGCTAAATCAATGAAGCAAAGTCTTTTTCTCCATCAGTGTTTTATTGCTATGAAAAGACACCATGACCATGGCAATTCTTAAAAATAAAGGAATTAGTTGGTGCTTACTTACAGTTTCAGAGGCTTCATGGCAAGGAGCATGGTGGCATGCAGGCAGACATGGTAGCTGAGGGCTCTATATCCAGATTTGAAGGTAGTAGGAAGAAAGAGACAACAGGCCAGACTCGAGCTTTTGAAACCCCAAAGCTCATACCCAAGTGACACACTTTCTCCAATAAGGCCAAACCTTCTAATCCCTCTCAAGTAGTGTCACTTTGTAATGCCAAGCATTCAAATATATGAATCTATGGAAGCCATTCCTATAAAACCAGAGTCTCAAAACAAACAAGAGGAGGCAACACATAAGTAGATGGGTAGGTGGATTAGTGGATGAATGTATAGAAAAATGAATGTGTTGAAGATACCGGGATGAGTGGATGAATGGATGGATGGATGGAAGAGTGTGTGGATAGATGAGTGGATGGGTGGATTGATGGATGGGTGGATGGGTGGATGGATGGATAAATGGATGGATGGATTTGTGGATGAGTAGATAGATGGATTTGTGAATGAGTGAATGAATGAATAGATGGATGGATGAATGAGTAGATGGATGAATGAGTAGATGGATGGATGAGTAGATGAATGGATGGATAGATGAGTGGATGATGGATAGAGGGTGGGTGGGTAGGATGATGAATAAATGAATGAATGGATGGATAAACCTGTGGATGACGGATTAATCAGAGGACCACTGGGAAGTCTCTGCAAGCAAGTCGCTGTCCAAAGGAGTCTGTTGATCCCTGAGTCATCACACCTTTCATATGGCCAGCTGCTGAGGCTATTCTGGGCAGTTGGTGCTACTACCCACAGAGACTAAGGTTCTGGAATATAAAGCCCATCTCCCACAGAAGCAATTATGGGGCATCTTGATGTACTCACATTGAGTGACAAGACCCTCAGGGCTGTCATAGAAAAAGAGGGTGTGGTGAGTTTCAAGGACTCTAACCTGTTCTACGCCTCCTAGAAGAGGTGTTACTCTAGCACATCTTCCCATCATAGAATCCAAGCTCTAGTGAAGCTTTAGAGATCTGTGGTCAAGAATGACCTTGTCTCTCAATAAATACATAGGAACTTGATAGCTTGCAGGGTTTGGACTTTAAGGATGGTAGTACAGACTGGAGGGAGCACTGGCAGCTGCTATGGGTCCTTTTGAGGGCTATATTTCCAAACACCCAGAAGCCAGGGGCTCTATCATGAGGGCTTACCTTTCTTCTCATGCTCTGTGATCCCCTAAAATCAAAGCAAGATCATTGTGTACATTGTGGTTGCCTGTAGCCTCTATGACCATACCTGGCTACAGTTGTCTGTCTTTTCTCTGAAATAGGTACATTTGGGCTGGAACTGGCCAAAGCTTCAGAGCTGAGGAAGAGAACTTTGGTGTCTCCCATAGCCCGTATCTGTCTGATTCTACCAGGCTCAAGTTATTTCACTTAGTAGGACACTCTTCAGTGCCATCTATTTTCCTGTAAATGACACTATTTTGTTCTTCCTTATTGCTGAATACCATTCTGTTGTGCAGGTAAACCACATTCTCTTCATCCATTCATATGTTGATGGTTCCATACCTTGACTATTGGACAGTATTGCAATAAAGGCAATGTACAGATGCCTCTGTGGCATGGGACATGAAAGCCTAAATGGGGCTACATAGGAAGATGAGGAGGATGCAGGAGGAAGGTGTGAAGGACAAAGGAACAAAAGGGAAGAAGGTATAAGTGTGTGTGTGTGTGTGTGTGTGTGTGTGTGTGTGTGTGTGTGTGTATGCGCGCGCGCGCGCACATGCGTGAGTGTATGCATTAAAATGTCACAATGCATCATTATGTATATAAAATTAAAATATTTCAAAAGGATGGGACAGCTGGCCAATAAAAACAGGAATCTGCAGTGGATGGGTGGGAGATGTGGGTGTGGCTCCCCTCTGCCTCTCCCTATTCTACCCCTTGGGGCTGAGAGGTAGGAGCTGCCTTCTGCCCACAGGGTTCTCTGGTCCTCTTGGAGAGGCAATCAAGCTATAAAGGGAAACAATAACATTCTCCTGTGACAGCAGATAGTGAGAAGGGACTGATCTCTCCTGGAACCCTGAGGCAGATAACAATGGGGAAAAAAAGACCCCAGGTGGTAGGAACTTTAAGATTTATTGACTTGAGGATTTTTCTATCAATTTCCATGGAAGCAAAAGCAACATACAATCCTGTGGGTAGTTGCCTCTTTTCTAATGTGGGAATTCAACGTTTGTTCTCTGGGGCTGTCCTGCAGCAGCCTGGCGCACACCATCCACTCCCAAGGTTGACAGCTCTTGGGAGGACAGAATGATAAAGAGATAAACAGCTACTCAGAGCTTCAAAGTTGCCTGGAGCTGCCTTAAGTCACATCTGGTCTGAGAATTCAGGAGTGCTAAGGATATCCCAGGACCCTCAAGACAATTTAAAACATCCTAGTACATTCCCTACTTCACAAGATAGCCCAAGACATCCAAGATGCACAGGACAGCCCAGGATACTTCTGGGTACCCCAGGACAGTTCAGGATGAGTCACAGCCAACAGCACCAGCTGACATCCAGAATGCAAACCTAGCATTCTGCAACTCCAAACCCATGTCTGTCTCCTCTCTAACTGAAGGGCTCCTTTGTCATCTCCCATTCCCTGAACTCGGTCAGTGACAGGCAAGGCCCCATGCCACACAGGTGCTTCTGGGTGTCTTCCTCCCATATACATTTCCTCTGAAGTTTATGGTCCCTGCCAGCACAACAGAGACTAGGAGGTGGCTGGCTCCTGGTGGTTAGGCAAAAGGCTACTTGCTGAGAGTTGAGTGGTGACTGCTGTTTGCTGCCTGCTGTCTTTGTCCTAGATTGTAAGAGCATGTACTGTCATCTCAGAGGTTCCTCATTGTCTTCCCAGAGGGAAGGATCCAGGCCCTCAGTGACCCAGATCCTGACAGCCAGCAGGCAGCTGTGCTTTCTGCTGCCTTGTCCTTGTCACAGCAAGTGTGGTGCTGTCCAGAGAAGGATGCCCTTGCTGTTCTGAGTTCCTCATCCAGGATACAGGAATGCTTGGATGACCCTGTACTACGCCAGGTGTCCTCAGAGTGGGGAGACACTCCGGAGCTAGAAACAGAAACAGGAAAAAACAAACAAAAACAAAATCAGGCCCAGCTGAGAGGCAGAATCTTAATACAACCAGTGAGCCAGAGTCACCAGATGGCCTCACATGGTGTTAGATTACTTCTGACAGTATGAGTGTTTCTGAATGAGGAATTGTGACAGCTCCTTTCTGTCTAGTGTTAGGTCATATCCCATGTGGCAGGGTATCTACTCTCCTGGGTGTTAATCTATGTATGTATGTGTCTGTCTGTGTGCATGTGTTCATGTACATGCTTATGCCTATGATCCCCAAATTCTGGAATAAGAGAGTCTGGTTTCATAAGTTCTGTCTTTCAAATTGCTGCACCATTTTACAATCCCTCCAATAATGTTTGGGCTTCTTCTTGCTCCACTTTCTGCTCAGAATTTGGCATCTCTGATGTGCTTGATATTTTTTTTGACTGATCTATACATGAATGTGTGGCTTCTTACTGTTGCTCAGGCCTGGTTTTCTTGGCGAATGAGAGTAAACAACAGGAAGTGCTGTGAAGTTCACATCCTGGACAGCCATGGGTTCACTAACAGACAAAGAATGTATCCCGGGTCCACCAAACATTTCTTCCTTTCCTTTCTATCCCAGCACACCACCACAAACCAAGCTACAGCAGCTTGTTTTGCTCTATGCATCACAGTGGTTATCAAGAAGGAGGTCACAAGCCATATTCAGCAGCAAACCCCTGATCTGAAATGGCAGAGCAAATATCAGAAGGAGCCAGCGTAAGGATTTTGCAATCGGGGATTTGGAGCAGCAGTGACTAATGTGTTAAACCTTAGCTAACTTTTAGCAGCTAAGAGTTGTAAAACACAAAGAAAGAGGCATCAGGAGCAGAGGAGCAATGTGTGCAGAAACGAAAGCAAGCATAGAGTAGAAACCAAAACCATGGAACTGGCAATAGCCACAGCAACCACAACAGACTCTGCCCTCAGTTGGGTCATTAGCAGATGACATAGTTGAGGGGGGAAAAAATCTCTAAGCTTGAAGCCTTCAAAACTAAAAAAGAAAAGGACACAAAGGTCAACTAATACAACAGGATATTCAGGGACTGTCAAGGTACAAATGCCTGTGATGGGAATGGCAGGGGAGAGGAAGGAACAAGTGACACGTTTGAAATGATGAGGGTTAAGATTCGCCAGAATTGGGGACAGGTAGCAAAGCACAGCTCCAAGGATCTCACAGTGCGTCAAGCAGACTATTATCCCCACTCCCAAACACTCAAACTCTTTTAGCTAACTTCATAAAATCAAAGTGGTTTTTGTTTTAATCTTGAAAGAACTCAGCGTGCAAACCACATTATCTAACGAAAAGATTAAAAACCACATCTAGCTTCCCTTCCGAAGCCACATAAGCAAGAGGAGGCTGGAGTGAAATATTTAAAGTGTTAGAGAAGAAAACAACCACCCAGAATTCTATGGTCTGCAAAATTATCTTTCAAAGGCGAGGAAGGAAAACATTTTAAGAATTTATACTGGGCTCACACACTTCCTAACTCATATTATAGGACAAACATCATCTAGAAAACAAAGTCAGTTAAAGACACTGGAACAGAATACAACTACAGACCAATATTTTTATGAGTACCCCAACAAAATACTAGCTATCAATTTTCGTTAGCATGCTAAAATAACCACACCCTCTGACCAGGAGGAATTTGTATCTGGGATTTTATGGTGGTCCTGACTGTGAAAAGAAACTGGTTACTGTAGCATCCTTAAACAAAATCATGTGACCAACTCAACTGATGCAGAAAAAAATTTGATGAAATTCAACCTTCATGCACAATAAAGACAATCGACAAACGTTAGAAGGAAATCTCAGCATAATAAAAAGATATATGCCTTAGTTGGGGTTTCCATTCTTGTGAAGAAACACCATGACCAAGGCAAGTCTTACAAAGGACAATATTTAATTGTGGCTGGCATACAGGTTAAGGGTTTCAGTTTATTATCATCAAGGTGGGAGAATGGCAGCATCTATGCAGGCGTGGTACTGGAGGAGTCGAGAGGTCTATACCTTGTTCAGAAGGCAAACAGGAGAAGACTGGCTCACGGGCAGCTAGGAGGAGGGCCTCAATGCCCACTTCTACAGTGACACACTTCCTCCGACAAGGCCACACCTCCTAATCTTGCCTCTCCCCGGGTCATGCATATTCATACCACCACAATACATGTGAAGCCTTCAAGAATAACATGTACAATGCTGAAAAACTGAATGCTTGTCTCAAAGATCAGCCACAAAAAGGCTTGCTTTAACTCTTCTGTTCAGCACAGTACTAGAAGGCTTAGCCAAATCCACTAGGCAAGAAGAATAAATAGAAGGTAGTAAGCTAAGTAAGTAAGTCCAGCAAATGAGGTTAAAGAAACTAGGTCTCGTGTGTATAGCAAGCAGAAAGATGAAGGAATCACATATCTGATAAGAGATCAACATGCAGATTATACAGATTCCTGAAGCTCAACAGCTAACAAGTTGACTTCTGCCATTATTTTGCAAAGTGGATGTAGTATTAAACTATCTCCTAACAATCTATAAGCTTCTATTTATAGCAGATAGATATTAACAAAAAAAAAAATCCAAAAACTGGCCAGGATATAGGATACTGCAGAATGCTCAGCCCCAGATGAACATACGTGCTGCTGTCTCCTCTCAAGGCCCAGGGATCCTTGTGGAAGAGGGTGTGTGAGATGGCTATTCTTGGTTGTCTGCATCACTACATCTAGAGCCATCTAAAACCGAATTGTCTGTGTATACCTGTGAGGGATTTTTTTAATATAAGTAAAATCATTTGAAGTAGAAAGACCCATTTTTAATATGTATTCTTTAAGGTGAGGAGATACACCATTACTCCAGATCTTTTGAGGCAAGAAGCTCCACCTTTAATCCAGGCCACACCTTCTCCTGGCAGCCTATATAATGGACATGAAAGACAAAAACCCCGTTCATCTCCACTGGCATTAGAGCCTATGTTTTGGGGGGGATTCTGGCCTATACTAAAGATCAGCTGAGACATCCAGCTGTGTGGACTGAACAACTATTGGATTCTTGTAATTTCTATTGAAAGACAGCCATTGTTGAACTAGCCGGACCACAGGCTGTAAGCCACTCTAATACATGCATATTCGTAATATCAGGTCTGTTCCTTATAGAACCCCAACTAATACAAGGTGGGAAGAAATGTAAGAACCAGAGGTGATGGAAACGGCATCTTCTGGCTACAGCAGGGATGCTGCTCTTATGAGCTCACACTGGCTGTGACAGCATGCACAAAACCTGAATAAACTTAAGCCAGACCAAATCCCAGCATGGAGATGGGAACTGGGCATGAAATCTTACCCATAGCAGCAGAGCTATAGACTACTGCTTGTTGCTGGGAAAGGAAGAGTGCAAGGTGACCATCCTCTACTGAAAGACCACACACTCAAATACAAAAGAATACATAGTTAAGTGGGTAAAGAAAGGGAACATGGAACAGGGAAGAGTTGAGGTATGAATTTGATCAAAACACATTTACAAAATTTTCAAAGAATTAGTAAAATTATACAAAAAAAAAATCAGAGACTTGAATAGATGTTTCCCCAGTAAAAATTTACAAGAGTCTAATCAGCACACGCCAATTAGAATACACCTTAAAAGAGACTGCAGTAAGCGCTGGTGAGGATATGAAGACTTTGAAATGCTTGTTCGCTGACATTAGGGATATAAAAATTGGCAGCCACTGTGCAAAACAGTGTGGCAGCTTCTCAAAAAAAAAAAAAAAAGATTGGAATTAATTATCATGCATCCAGAAAGCCCACTTCTGAATCATACCTACACAGACTGAAACTGAGTTTCGAAGAAAGACTCACACACTCACACCATGCTAGTGTTATTCACAGCAGTGTGTAAATGTGGTTGCTACTGGAGTGCCCATCAATAGACAAGTGGTTAAAATGTGTGAAGGTTGTAGATGCCAGGGGACATCACTCGGCTTGAAGAAGGAAGGATGTTTCTGTAACACAGTACAAATGGGACCTAGAAAACACAATAAGTGGCATCAGCCAGTTACAACGTGACAAATTCCGATTGATACTATTTACATGGAGTAGGGAGTAGTCAGATTCATAGTGAATGACTCATGAGGATAAAAGAAGAAAGGTAGGTAGGTGGATGGATATAAAATTGATAGATGATACACAGATAGATGATAGATATAGATAGATAGATAGATAGATAGATAGATAGATAGATAGATAGATAGATGATTCACAGAGCCCCCAAAAGAATGGTGGTTTCTGGGTCTGTGCAGATGGGTCATGAAGACGTGGAGCTTTGCTTTGGCAGGAGGAGAGTTGTGTAGATGAATGATGCTATCCAATGTGAGCTTTCAGTGCCACAGAATGATACACATGGAACAGACAAAAGCCATGCATATTTTAGCATAAAATTTAAAGTTGTAAATAAATGATGGCAAGAAAATTCTAGAAATCAGTGAACACACTAGCTAAGAGGTTGTGTGTGTGTGTGTGTGTGTGTGTGTGTGTGTGTGTGTGTAAGAAAAAATTTTTTAAGAAGAACAAAAATGCAGAGAGTGTTTGCAGGGAGCACTTGCCCTAAAAGCAATGTGAGTAGAGCTGAAAGGGGAAGGGAGGGTTGGGTCTTGGGGAGAAGGGGAAGTAGTGATTATGGTCACAAGACATTGTCTGATATTCTCAAAGAACTAATAAACCAACACAAAGAGAAGGAGTTCATCAGAGAGAAGGAAAACTCTCTAAGGTAGAACTCTGGCTCACACTGGGGAAGGAATGCCAGGAGGCAGTGACGGTGGAATATCCCATTTTTATTACTCTTAATCTAAAAGATAATCCTACTTCTCAATCAGTGAATAACAGAGGATTGATTTGATAGACAAAAAGATATACAGATTATGGAAGACAGCTGATAGCCAAATAGATGACAAATAGACAAAAATAGATAATAAATGACTGATAAACAAAATATGTGGATGATAGAAGAAAGGTAGATTGATGAATATAAAATTGATAGATGAAAGATAGATAGATAGATTAATGGATAGATAGATAGATAGATAGATAGATAGATAGATAGATAGATAGATAGATTATAGAGACAGAAGTAGATAATGGTTAGATAGATAGACAGCTGATAGAAACATATGACAGATGGACAGACAGATGACAGTGAACACATGATATCTAAGTAGTAGACAGATATGATTACATCCCCTGTATGGCCCTGTCACCTATGTCCTCACCTCTCTAATCTGCTAAGACCTTCCCACCTAAAGAACCCAGCTCTGGCTAAGCTTAAGTCAGCATGAGGCCAGCTTCAAGGGGACAGCACTGTTCGGCTCTCTCCTTCTCAACCTAGTTCCTATCCCAGACTCCATGCTCCTGCTGTTACACTAAGTGCTTTGTTGGGTCTGCTAACCCTATGCTCTATTATCCTGCTGCATTTGTCCCACTTCCCCTTCTCCTTTCCTCCTCTCCTCTTGTTTGTTCCCTTCTTCCTGCTCCCTGCTCAGGAAAGCTGTGTGATACTTGATGTGCTGAAAGCCATTCTGCCAACCACTCCCGTGAAAGGCCATCTTTCCAGCTCTTGTTCCAACTTGGCTTGATTTTTAATAAGCAGTTGAAGACTAGAAACTCAACAAGACATCCACTTTTGATGAAGAGATTGTACGTTAATAAAAAGGAATGAAAACCCATCCTTGCTGAGGCCTCAGGGGATCATCAGCTCTGAGGACTGTATCTGCCTTGCTCTCTTCCAGGGAGGCAGGCACTGCTTCTGGACTCAGCAGAAGCAAGACTCACCACCAGGGACCCTTTCACTTGAAGCTAGACACTCACAGTGCAAACAAAGAACCCGTTTCCTCCTCTGCCAGAGCATTGGCTTCTGGCTGGCTCTGCTCCTCCTCCCACTCTTCTACTCCTTGGAAAAGACCTCAGTCCATTGGCACATGCAGCAGAGGAAGGGTTTACAGCCTCCCATTGCAGATACAAAGAATGTCTTCTAGTAGTAAGAGTTTTCAGTGATTGCTGGGATCACTTATGCAAAGGGTTCTGGGACCTCTGCTACTGGGATCTGTGCTCTTGAGGGACAAATCTGTGAATCTGTCTGTGAATGTGGGACAAATTCAAGGTCATACTTCTAAAAATAAAAGTAGGCAAAGAGATGTGACTTATTTTCAACAAGAAAGAAGAGGTCACTCTGAGGCTGAGTCTCAAAAAGGCAACCCAAGGGCTGGATGGATGCTCAGCCATTAGGAACACTGGTTGCTCTTCCAGAGTTTGGCAGTTTAAAATCAACTGCAATGTTTCTTGCAGATTCAGAGGATCTTATGGCTCTTCTGGTTTCTATGTGCACCAGGCATAAAAGTGGTGCACAAGCATACACATAGGCACATACATTAAAAATTTAAGCAAAAGGGCAATCCAGCCTCTTTCATTCACCCTTCGTTCATTATGGTATTTTGTGATGAAGGCGCTCCACTGTCAGGCACCAAGGAAGGCACCTGTTGATGGCCCATGAGGTTTTGAATCCAGCAAAAGCCAGGCCATATTGTGGAGCCAGAGGCTCCTCATCAGACCTCCAAATGAGCACACAGCAGCCAGGCTAT
This sequence comes from Rhabdomys pumilio, assembly GCA_030674055.1. Classification (NCBI taxonomy): domain Eukaryota; kingdom Metazoa; phylum Chordata; class Mammalia; order Rodentia; family Muridae; genus Rhabdomys; species Rhabdomys pumilio. The sequence goes on from JANHMN010000012.1 coordinate 15,170,332, forward strand.
CTGTTGCCTCAGGATGCTAAAAAGAAGCTTCCAGCCAAAATCTGCTACATAGCAATAGAGATCCAGGCTAAGTAGTCATAGCGTCTGTGTGTCTGTGTGTCCACGTGTCTATATGATATATGCAGAGCCTATGTGTATGTAAGTGCCTCTATGACTATGTGCATGTATGAGCATTCCTCTCTGTCTCTCTCTCTCTGTCTCTCTCTGCCCCCCCCTCTCTCGTGTGTGTGTGTGTGTGTGTGTGTGTGTGTGTGTGTGTGTGTCCCATAAAGGTGGTTTCAATCAAGCACAAGTATAGTAGAGGGTCCTGGTGACCTCTGTCACAGTAGGCCATCTGTACTTGGCTCTACCCTCACCCCCCAGCAGCAGGAGTTCTGTAAAGGGCTTTCTTGGACTCCCCAGGCTCTCAGATCAGTGCTCTCAGAATTATTCCGGCCCAAACAGCACTTTGAGAGTGTTTGAAAGCACTCAGTGATCACCTCCTCATGAGCTGCATCTCCCTCTGCACCATCTCTACATCCATTACTAGGTGACAAATGGACTTTGAAGCGCACGAGAGGAAGACTTTCTGAACAGTGCAACACTGCTCGCTGTTCTCTCTTCCCTAGCACGAATGGCTCTCAGTGTATCTCAAGCTCTTAATAAAAATGAACGACAACACTGAGCAACTGTCTCTCATCACACTCCAGACAAGCAGAGTAGGGAGGGATGCTGGGCTGAGGAACCTTGGGAGATAAAGATTACAACTGCGTGCTGGGGTCCCCCTGACGGTCCTCATTGGGGCAGCAGAGAGGCTGCTGGTCTCTTCTTAGATCCCAACCTCATCAGATGGGTAAATAAACATTACAGAGAGTTCATTTGAAGATGACTCTGCCTGAGGGAGAGAAAATGGGAACGTGATGAGGACAGGGTGAATTTTTAATACAGGGAGTAGGTATCATTACCACTGCGTTTCTTTCTCCAAACTTTCGATACCTCTCACATCCAGCCTCAGAAACTCTACTTGTTCCAGTTTCTAAGGCAAGTTTCCAGGATCTGAGAGAGGACACAGTTTCATCCATATCCAGCATCCCAAGTAGATTGCTGCACATGCCAAATAAGGGCCTGTAGTCATGATGGACAGGAGAAAGGAGGGAGGAACTTGGAAGGAGGAAATAAAAGATAAACAGAGGGAGGGAAATAGAAGAAAGGAAAGAGAGTGTGTTATTCATGGAAGCTGTGTTCCAAAGATCCCAGTGTTGAGGGGAAGAGGCTTCATTGAGCTGCAAGGGTCTCTTGGAGAATCTGTGCTTGAAGGCGTGACAAAGACGTTGACATAACAAGACACATGTCCTTGAAGACTGGGGAACTGCTGATCTAAGCCAAGGAAGTCCCTGAGACACCTAACATATTAAAAAAAGTTGGGAGCCTAGAGTTGCAGATCTAAGGGAGCCTCAGCCTTCTCCAAATTTGTGGTAATTATGAAAGTCTCCATATTGACTAGTGAAAATGACAATCACATGGGAGAAGTTACTCTATGTCCCTAAAGGGGGACAGGCTAGACAAGGTGGACCTGGAATTAGAGTGCCTAAGAGTCCAGAGAGTTTGGACATCCTAGAGTTAACACCCACCCAATGAAGCACCATCCAGCTGGAAAACCCCTGTTCTCTGGTGGAAGGGACAGATGTACCTATTAGGGTCTTTCAGGACCCCCAGTGGCCAAATAAGCTGGACTCTCTCCCAGTTCAACCTTCAAAAAAGAAAGGACCATAATGAAAACCTTTTGATTGACCAAATATGAAAACTAGGAATAGTTCAGTAGATCAAAGAATCCAATGGGCTGAATAGTATTTAGTGAGACTCTACCAGGGAATAGCAACTGCTGCTGCAGGAGATGACGGGTCTGACTGTGAAGAACTGTGACTCAGTATTTATCACCAGCATTCAGTGACTCTCAGGATGGTCATCCCACTCAGGCCTGCCTAAAAGGGTGTCCAGAAGACAAACTTGTTGAGAACCTGTACCCCTTGAGGCACTAGGTGTCAACTGTCTTCAAGTCACATGCTCCCAGGGCTGTGGGGAACCCACCAGCACTGTTTCTAGGTCTCAGTCTCTGAGAAATGGGTATAAAGCAAAATAACATCTGAACAGATAAGTGGAGACCTTATTCAAGAGGCTGCTGAAGAACCCACACCCAAGTTTAGATACCAGGCAGCATGGAAGGGCCCAAAGGGAAAGGTTCTGTAGTCATGGCAGCAGGCAGGTTGTCTACATGGGAGCTGAAGATGAGGTGAGAAGAGAGCGTGAAGGGACAGGGAGTAGATGTGAGCCATTCTTTCTAAAGGGGCTCTGAGTTTCTTTCAAATGGGATGCACCAGCATTCAGAGACCTGAGGGCACAGACAGGCCAGTTGAAGCTTGGCCAAGCTGGTCAGAGGGTCAGAAGCATGCTCTTCTATCTCTTCCCCTGGAGAGCAGGCTGAGGAACATTCTGGTTCTTCAGCAAGGGCTGGCCCTGCTCATTTAGGGAATAAGAGGGTGGATAGCCCAACAGGGTTGGGCTTTACCAAACAGCTCCAACAACAGACCCCTCTCCTCTGCTTTGTGACTCCATTCATCCAACCCTCCATGCACTCACTGTGGTGGTATGGATAGGAATGGTCCCCATAGACTCATGTGTTTGAATGCTTGGTCCATAGAAAATGACACTATTAGGAGATATGGCCTTAGAGGAAGCATGTCACTGTGGGGCGGGCTTTAAGGTCTCGGAAGCTCAATCCAATCACTTTCTGCTGCCTGCTGATCCAGATGTAGACCTCTCAGCTCCTCCTCCAGCACAACATCTGCTTACCTGATGATATGCTTCCTGTTGGGATGATAATGGACTAAACCTCTGAAACTGTAAGCCAGCCTCAATTAAATGTTACTTTTTATAAGAGTTGCCATGGTCATGGGTGTTACTTCACAGCAATAAAAACCCAAAGACACCTATCAACTCATTGATTAATTCTTCCACCTACCCACTCACCTACCTACCCATCAATTTATCCTTTTCCCCATCTATCCATCCATCCATCCATCCATCCATCCATCCATCCACTTATCCACCAATTGGTCCATACATACATACATACATACATACATACATACATACATCTTTCATCCATTCCACATTTCCCTGTTCTGCAGCCTGCAGGAATAAGGAATAGGAAATATACCATGGGCAAGAAGCCCCTCCCTACCTTTGGAGAAGGAGTATAGGCTCATGGAATTCCTGGTTACCAGTCTCTTGAACAAATCTCCAAACATGGTCACATGATTATAGGCCTCTTGGGGGAAAAGATGGCCAAGGCAAGAGTGAGGGAAGCATTAACCTAGGTACACAAGGCCACAAGGCAGGCACTAGAAGATGAAAGCAATGCTCGGACCTCCTCAACCCCCAAAATAAAACTAAAAAGCAGAAATGAGATTGGTGATGAACGGACTGTAGTGTGATGACACACTGACTGCCTTCTGAGACTGTAGTGTCCATGGACCCTAAGAAGACTTACATCTGGTCCACACACATTTCAGCCAGCACACAGAGGGGGACCCCACAGAAAACTGGTGGGTGAGGAGACAGTACACTTCAGCATGGGAAGGAAAGAACCTCACCTATGTATATGTTGTGTGTACCCATGGGCACATTTACACACAGATGAAAGTGCACATGTGTGCATCAGACATGTTCACAGACCTGAAGTGCACATGCACTTGTGTGTCACAAGCACATGTGTCTGCACATGACAACACACACAGACATGTCCATATATGTACACATAGCTGAGTGGCATACAAGAGAGGGCTTATTGTGGAGCCAGACTTAAGAATGATCTGCTGCAGGGGTCTCTGTCTGGGGCACCATGACTGGTCCCAAGACATGGATGACCCATGTAATTGCATTGAGCTTTGGCTCTTCCTTCTTTGAAAATGCAGTGAGATTTCTGTCTAGGGACTGGACACAGCCTGAGGGAGTATCAGGGTGGTAGAGCAGGAGAGAATTCATGGAAGGGCCATCTGCAGTTGACACACTCACTGCTATTCTGTCTTTGTAGTTTCCAGGTGATGACAGAGACGAAGGGAGGGAGGAGATCCTACCCCCTGCCAGGGATATGAAGGCCTGAGTTCATGGTGAGGGAATCACAGATTAAGAACAGGACTACACCAGGGAGCTCCATGAGCATTTTCCTAGTCCCTTGCTCCTCTATGTCTTCTTGGTGCCCTTCCCCACCTCCACTAACATCCAAAACAAAATTCTTACCATCAGCTAGAGCCATGTTCTCAGCTTCCCTAATGCTGTGACCTTTGCAGTCCCTCATTTTGTGGTGACCCCCAACCATAACATTATTTTCATAATTGTGATTTGGCTACTGTTATGAATCATAATGTAAATACCTGTGCTTTCTCATGCTCTTAGGTGACCCCTGTGAAAGGGTCATTCAATCTCCAAAGGGGTCAAGACCCACAGGTTGAGAACCACTGAGCTAGAGGCTCACAGGAATGTGAATAGGCCTATCTGTAAAAGGGACGTTTCAAGGAATCTGAAAACTGACTGTCACTCTAGGGAATTCAGAAAGGCCTGTCAGGTAAGGATCCCTGATACTGACCAGGAAGCAGAAACCGGCTTGCATCCTAGCCTCACCCCTTGAGGAACTTCTTGGATTGTTCAACTATTTCCAAGCTCTCCAGGGCAAGCACTGCACAGGTTGAGCATATGAAAAGCACATCTCTTCACCCACAGTCAGAACGTCCAGTGCAGCGAGCTGAGGCTATCCCCTCAGCTCGAGGATTATAACACCAAGGGGCAGCAAGTATCCGTCTGTTGTCCAATATCCGTACTCTCTAGTCTTAATCCACTTCCAATGTTGTTTTCCCCTATTAAGGGCAAGACTTCCAGCAAGAGATGGGGAGGATTTGAAGAGGAAGGAGCCAGGCCTTTGCCTTTTGAAGAAATCTAATCTTGAAACCCGAATGAGGCTCCCGCTGAACACAGCTCACACAGACAGTGTGTTAATGTGTTCAGGCCGTCAGAAGATACAATAGGAGGCCAGATCCCATTTACACAGCAACAAAAGAGACAAAACACCCATGAATAAATTGGACAAGCATTGTGCAAGACCTGCTTGGGAACCACGAGACACACGTGAGCAAAGCCAGAAGCAAATTTGAGCAGATGTAAATTTACACTTGGGGAAACAGCAGAGCGTGGTGGGGACTCTATGGGGAGCTAATGTGTCCTTTTAATCTTATGACAATAAGGACAGTGGTAAGCTGCTTTCTCTGCCAGAAGCGCAGGTGAGGGCAGCTGAGGAAATATGGGCAGGAGGGGAAGAATCAGCTCTATCCTTGAATTCCCTGCCATGGGGGCCTACGGTTCAGAATGAACTTTCTTCATTAAGTTGCTTTTGTTAGATATTTTATCACAGCATTAGAAAAGATAACCCCTCTACCCAAAGACCTGTTCCAGGTAACGGCCACCTGTACCTGCTCTGTCAGACATGTAGTGGCCGAGCTTTAGCTCATTGTCATGAAACATCAAGACTTTGAGTAGGGATACATTAGGAGGCAATGGGATTAAAAACAGAAGTGGGGGGGTGGAAATTTCAGGGAGGCATAGGAAATGGGCGGGGCTACTGAAAATAGTCCTGGTGGCTAGATCCGAAATCCTCTGCACCAGACTGACTGAGTCAGAAAATCCATGTGGGAGAAATGGCCGTGAAGGGTTTCCCCAAGCTCTGGGGACACTGCCAGCCCCAGCCTATAAGAAGTCTCTGCTTCAGTTTTTTCCAGATGTAACTATAGGAGCTACAGAGTCCCTGCACACTGAATCTGGGGAAGACAGAGTCCAAGCTTGAGAATCCTTGGAAATTATCTGCATCTCAGTCTCCTTCACACACACACACACACACACACACACACACACACACACACACACA
>JANHMN010000012.1:15176294-15208973 GCA_030674055.1 Rhabdomys pumilio
ACACACACACACACACACACACACACACACACACACACACACACACACTACTGCTAGCATGTGTCCCTCATCCCAGGAGTGTTGGATAAGGGACTTCACTCAATGTCTTATAAGGGTCAGATTTTGGCTACTAGACACTGGGAAGCCTGATACAGCCTCTGACCCTGCGCTTGCTCAGTCGCTAACTCTTTAAACCAATCTGATTCTAGGCCACTGAAAATTAAAGAAAAATGAGCTAAATAGAAGTCATCAAAGAGCAGGCTCAAACCCTGCCTCCTCCCAGCACACAGAGGGACAGATCCTACTGTACAAAGATTTCTGGTCATGCCAGAGCAATGTCAACACAGCCTCAGCCTGGGAGGATACAGTTTCCCAGCAGTTCTGACCTTGGGAATTGGGTGTTAGTCCTCTACCTGAGTCCCAGTTTCCCATCTACCCTCAATGCTCTGCTATCCCAGCTCACTGAACTCCCAGAATAGCAGGGCATGGGATGGAGAAATGGCACCACTTCCCTTGCCACTACCAAGGAGTTGTTTAAATGAACATGGTCTGCCCCAATACAACCTACACATCTGCCCTTCAATGCAGGCATGGATATTAGAAAGGGGTTGCTAAAATCCTTCTTCTTTAGAATGCTAGGCAGGCAGGACACCCTTGTTTGTGGAGTGAATTAACACCTCGCTGATGGCATTGATATTGTGACTCTGCCTCTCTCAATCTAGCTGCAGGAGGTGACCTCCAAATAAAGGTAATTTAATCTGCAGAAATCACCCAGCAATTGACTTTCTCGAAACTGGTATTAGATGAAATATCTGTTCCACTGAGCCTGCCTGTCATTAGCTATTCCCCGCTATTCCCCATGAAAGGCCTAATGTACATGGCTTAAAAACCTCCTTTGATGTTGTCGAGTTTTATAAGCCTTGCCTTTTATTAAGGAATTAACAGCAATGGGGGTTTTGGGCTTGGTGAGTTTGGACGGATCACCAGAATGTTACTTTGGGCAGAGAGAACTTTCAAGGACTGAGTGGTAGCATCAGAAAGATCACTACCACCTATGCACAGGGCAAGAAGAATATGGTGCATTGTGAAAGGGAAAACCTAGTTCCTCAAATCCAGAGAGGAACTGAAAAGCTAGGCTCTGATGGTGCTCAGAGTCACTACAATCCAGGGCACACACAGCCCATCCTGGAGATCCATCCCAACTTCCTGCCTGACCTCAGCTTCAGTTCCCAGCACCCACGTTGGGTTGGCTTACTGTTAACATTTACTACTTCATGTTATTCCAGTTCCAGGGCATCCAGTGCTTTCTTCTGGCCTCTAGAGGTATGCACACAGGCATGGCACACACCGCACACACACAAACACATTCACACTCACATACATATAGACACTATAAAAACACAGACACATACATACAAATACACATATAAATACAAACACACATATGTACATATAAACACCACATACAAACATAAATACACATAGATGCACAGACACATATACATAAATTCATATAAACACACACACACACACACACACACAAACACACACACACACACACACACACACACACACACACACACACATGCTGGCCTCTGTCCCAGCATGTCCCACCATCACACCCAGAGTCCTGGAATCCAGCATACTCAAGTTCCCCTGTCAAGAGCCTTCACTCACTTCATCCTGAGAAAACTAAGCAGCATCCCTAGACATCTAGGGCTATGCCCAGAGGAGTCTAAGGGCTCATAATAAAGCAGATAGTAGAAGTAAAGACAAGGTGGGCAGCTTGTCTGGAGCCCAGAAACCTGACTGAAATCACTTGTCCACCCAAACCCTCTCTCTTCAACCTAAAAAGTAAGCCTGGGTGCCTAAGGGCTGAGAGAGACCCATTCTTGGGCCAAGATTTCACAGAGACATCGGGGACCACTCCCATAAGGTGATGATCACATAAACTGACATCATTGCCTCTGGAGCCCTAGGTTCTATCTTAGCTTCTGCTTTTCCCCTTACATCTCCTGTGCCCTGGAGATCTCAGGACTGCCAGTGCCAACTGCCCTCCCTCTGCAGAGCTGGCATGTGATGGTCCTCGGGCTCCAGGTTCTGGCCCTCACTGCATCACCTGGGGCAGAACATCTCATGTGAAGTGTTGTTTGTGTTCCATCTATAGAGCTCCCAACTCGCTTGGGGCAGCACTGAGTCTAAGCCCAGGGACAGGGAGAGGACAAGCATGGGGACAGTCACCTACCTCTCCCAGGGCTCACTGTCAACCCCTGAGGTCTGTGGAGGAGAGGATGCCTGGTGGACCTGATGGAGCAGGAGAGTGGGTGCGGGAAATGAGATGAACCGTGAGGTCCCCCAAGCCAGCCTGAGGGCAGGTGTGTCACATGGACTGCCATAACCTGAACAATGCCAATGTGTGCTGAGTTGAACCGACTCCGGGGAACCATGTAGCTTGTGGGCAGGGCAAGAGGAAGTGAAGACAGAGCCCAGACTGCCTTTTCTTAAGCTGCACAGAGCCAAGATCTGGCTCTCTCAGGGTACCTCCGGGAAAAACAAAGAGAGATATTAAGAAAAACAAATCTAAGATTCTAATTCCTCCGTGTTCTGAAAGGCACTCCGAGGGCAGGTTTTCACTCCCCATTAAATAATTCACACTGACACCAAAAAGCAACAATGGAAATTCTTCAAACAGCCTAAAAGAGCAGGTTGAAAAGCAAGTCACCTAACCCTCTTGTCTTCCTGGGATCCTTGTCTGAGATGCCCCACCCAAACCAGCCAATACTGGCTGTCCATAGCTAGCAGAGGGACCTGAGGAGAGGCAAGAGATTTTAGAGGTCGCAGAGGGGTTAATAAAACTGCCTGCTCGTACCTTGCTTCTGTGACCCCATCCGCATCCTTTTCCGTGACTTCAGGACCCAATTCTCAGGAATATGATTGCAATGTCAATTAATCTCTAGGAGTTAAGGCTTTGAGCCAAAACCTGGCTTTCACCAGGCAGCGGCTACAGGTACAGATGTGTGCCAGCTCACTTCATTTCAAGAAATAATCCCAAAGAGCCGTCTCCACCCTGTTTTGTCCAGTGAGTCCCAAGCTCAACCAAGCATGAGTCCCATAAACCTTAGTGATTCTGAAGCCTGATTCGCAGCTCCAGACAGCCTCTTGGACTCATCCTATTGCAATAACCTCTGGCCACAAAGCGCTGGAGATCATGTGGGCAGCTGCTGCCTGCTAGGCTGGACCAGCTAGCACTCAGTGGCCCTAGACAAAGGTTGTGGAGGAGATGGGGCCCTTGAGTGTCAGGTGGCCTCTGAGGAGGACAGCTGGTCCTGTCCTAAAGAAAGTACCTAGGCACAGGGAAGGTAGAGGGGGCTTGTCCAATAAAAGAATGAAAAAAGGGCTGATGAACTCACAGGAACCGGGTGACTGGGGAGTCAGAAGGTCACCACTGGACAGAGGCTGTGGGTGGGAATCTGTGGCCTGGCCCAGGCGTGTGCACTTCTTCAGGAGCCCTGGGCACCAAAAGAACATCTATGGAGGAGGAGAAGCCAAACATCTAACCAAATAACCTTTGGGGGCTTAGAGGTGGGAGTTCTGGCCAAGGATAAAGGGGGGAACAGACCACCTCCCAAAATACACACACACAGATTCTGATGTTGCCCTGTAGGGCTAGAATCAGCAAATTTTTCCTGCCTTGCCTAGTCAGCTAGAAACATCTCTGATGAGGGGGACACTGTGGAGCCTAAATGAAAACCGTTAGCACATAGTGGCACATAAGAGGGAAAGGCAGAAGAATGGACAAGTCAATCCCTTTCCTCAGTTCCACTTGAAGATGGCTCATATTAGAGGCATCTGGGCTAGCTTCATAACTGCCCATCACCACTAATACACACACACACACACACACACACACACACACACACACACACAAACATACACACACACAGAGAGACACACAGGGCTGCCCAGCTCTCTACTTTGCATCAGGTGCCCCTCAGAACCATGGGCTTCGAGGTTCCCTGAAATCTTCTTACTAACCTTCCCAAGCTCCACTGCTTAAGTGATCCACAGACAACATTCAGAGTCTAGTCCTTCCCTCATCCCTCTCCTCTGAATTGTCTTAATTTCCTTCCCAGTTTCTACTAAGAAGCCAGAAAACCCTTGGAAATCAGGGTTGGCCCTGACCTCTCTGACCCAGGACCCTGCAGTGTGGCTTCACTAAAAGTTTCAGCATCCCTGCAGTGTGGTTTTGTTATGTACCCTCTCCCAGCTTGCTCTCCCCCTCTCCCCCTTCATCCTCACTCCTCCAGTCCAGTTAACCATCCTGTCATCCCCAAAGCTTCATGGACAGAAACACATGACTGGAACCACTCTTTTCATATCTCTGCTCCAGGATCTCCTTGGGGACGCTGGCAGGGGCCATCCTTTCAAAGAGGACCTGGTAGTGGCAACGAAGCCATCCCTTTCCCATGGTGTGTGCTGCACCCTTGACTTAGCATTTTGTCACAATACCTTGCCTGCCTCTGCTCCTTATTTATCTGACCCCACTGGTCTCCTGCCTCTCTCTCATCTCCGTAAACTCTAGGAACTCGAGGCCATGCCTAGTTTGTCCTCATTTCATGCAGACTGTCAGCCATTCGTCTCATGATTCTTCCTTCCCATAAGCCACTAGAGCCTCCATCTACCTAAAAGGTCCAGAAGCCTTCAATTTACCCAGGGGGCTGTCTGTCAACAGAACATGGGAACTCTAGTGGACACAACAGAGACAAGGCAGCTGGAGGTGCCAAATGCCCCTCTGACACATCTGTCTTTGTGTCCCTTTGCCTCTGACAGGAGCCTCCGGTACCCACAATGCGAATCCTACAACAGGAATGCAAACCCAGCGCTGTGCCGTAATTGCTCCGTGAAATCCAGATCCTCTTTCTGACACGCATTTTAGCCACTCGCCTAATCATTAACTGATACTTTGCTGCATGGAGATAATATTTCTAATATGTAATGCAATTTGCCGAGTAGAGAAAGTGCTTACGGCACAAAGCTGTTACTAGAGGTCGGGGCCCTGTATGGAAATTGATGAAGATACGGCCTCTCAAAGGCAGTGTGGCGTCCGGTGTACAGCAACGATCCCGGTGTGTGTGTGCTGTTTATCTATGCAGGAGATGTGTTTGTAAATCAAGGAGAAAGGAAAATCAATGAATCTGCATCTTTTCTCTCTCCGAAGCCTATTAGACGGACTTTATTTAATGCGGGGCTCATTTGTCGTCCATCACTTAGGGTGATGCACGGGGGTCAGGACCCACCAATAATTTTAATCTCCTAAAAGCACATTTCTATGCTAATTTTTAATTACAATTAGTGCCAATGTCAGCTGTTAGCTCTGGTGGCTGACTTAATGATCTGCTTGTATTATACTTCTGACGTGAGACTTGAAGGGAGAGGTCACTGGGGCAAACAGTGATTCAGAAGTTCAGTGAAATCATTTGAAATGCAGGCTGCTCCCTCATCTGATGCAGGTATCTTTGTCCTGAGCCCCACACAGCATGGCTCACACTCTTTCCACTGGGCACAGCAGAACCTGATCTGACCTCACCAATTTGCTGAATTCTGCACCTCCATCTTCCCATGTGCCAGCCAGCTTCTTCCAGGAGCTCAGGGCCTACCTTTCTAGCCAGGCATGGAAGAGAGACAGACACAAGGCACAGGGACACTATGGCAGCTTCAGCAGGTTCAGATAGAACACTATGCTAAGGTTCAGAAGGTTGCTACACTCCAGTTTTTTCATTTTATAGTGGGAGGGAGAGGTCATGATCAGCTCACAGTTGCCGCTAAAGGATCACAGCCTGCTCCAGTCTTTTAAACAAACAAACAAACAGACAGACAGATAGACAGACAGACAGACAAACAAATCACCTTATAGCTGCTTAAGTCATGGGAAGCCCTGGGACCCTGGGGACTTTCAGGGTTCTCAGATCTTTTGTGTGGTTGGCTGTCTTTCGTGAGTTTTTTTTTTTCTTCGCTAAGCCCATGCAAAGAGCCAGATTCTTTAAACTAGAGGTGTAAAAGGACCTTCCAACACCAGAAATCTCCCTGTCCCAGCAGCAGGGAGTGAATGTGGGCCTGTCTTTAGGTCACTTACATATGATACAAAGTCTCTCTACACAGACAGACTGGCCTCAGACTTGGAATTCTTCTATCTCGATCATCCTAGGAAGCACTGAGCATATAGGTGTTCACCATCATGTCAAACCAAGACTCATTTTTAAATAATGGTGTGTGTGTGTGTGTGTGTGTGTGTGTGTGTGTGTGTGTGTAGAAAAATATTCTGTGACTGAGTCCCATACATCAGTCGTACAAGACCAGACCAATGCAAGAGCAGCCCAGCTAGTGGAGGTTGCAAAGGCCTTTGGGAGGGATTTATCATCATGTTTAGGTTAGACAATAAGCCTCTGAGAAGAGAAAAGTTTGGGCAACAAGAAAAAGGGCTAGCTGTCTGCATCTCCCTAAAACAGGCTCTAGAGGTGGGAGGGGCACTGGCTTCTGACAAGGGAACAGAGGAAGGGGCAGAGAAAAGAGAAGTCACTGGGACAACAAGCCTGATTGAACGCCCGTTGCCTCTGCAGGCTTTGCAATGCCCTGACCCGCCTAGCAGAGGGCTCCTTTCCTTTCTGGTGTCCACCGGGCCTTAGTAATGGAAGCTGACAGAATGCAAATGTGCCTCTGAAAGAAGCCGCAGAAGTAGCAGTTTCTCTCATTTAATTTCAGATGGGCTGTCCGTCTCCTGGGTGCACAGTCTCATTAGAATTCAGAGACTAATTTTGTCCATCAACATGAGATTATTAGTTTGAGAAAGGTACGAGGGTGTCCTCAGAACGGCTGGCTTGCACATTGGGGGCTCCGGTACGCAGTGGAACAGCTCTAGGGGTTGTGAAACCTCCACAGCCCATCAGGGAGACACCAAAGCTTGGGGTAGAAGCCCTGGGATCTTAATGCCACAAACACTTGAGGGTTTGAGCCAGGAACGGAACTCTTCCAAGCAGGAAGTGAGAAAGGATCTACAGCCCAACCATTTCTCCAGAGAGATGCCCCGAAGCTCAAGGCTCCAGGCATTCTGAAAAGTTTCAATATGGAGTCTCATGATCCCACACTAAGGATAATACCTTTGGGAGCCTCAATAGGGCTCCATCCAGAGTCCCAGATGAGGACATCATGCTACCATCTCATGGGATCCTTACGACCCTTCCCAAAGACATGACGAAGTCTGACTTAGAGAGGGAAAATAGTAGCTCACACATGGCCATCCAGGGATACCCCAGTCAGTGATGTTCATGCCAGGACTGAGTCCCAGAGCTGTTTGTCCTAAGACACAGTTGATGTCTTTATGGTCAACTCCTGGTGGCTGACTACCTTGAAGGCATTGCTGGAGTGAATGAGCCTGGGAGAGCCAGTTAGCAGCAAGTGCTGTTCGGTGGTGCTGTTTCCTCTAATTTGAAGCACCTTCTCCTGAAAGGAGGAGAGGACTCATTAAGACTCACCAAGTAAATGAAACGCATTGGGCTGGGGGAGCTGAGACAGGTACAAGGTTCGCAAACCCTTCCCCAAGGTAGTATGAGCTTGTTTTAGAGAAATGTCACTTCTATAGAGCTGTCTGTAAGTTGTATAGAGAGCTGCGGGATCATTGCTTATGCTGGGCAGGTTCTTAAGGAATGCAGCTACCCCTTGACTCATCCATGGTCCTGCAAAACCCCAATAAGCTCACCAGTTTGCCACACTAGACTTGCTTGAAAAACTTCTTGAGCTTGTCCTTCCTGCCCTATCTGAGTGGACACTTGATCACACCTGCCAAGACAAAGTCGTACAACAATCAAGGCACAGAGCAGGAGCGAGGGGCAGAGACCCTAGTGGGAATATGGATATCTCGCCTTCCTTAGACACACTGTGTGATCTCACGCTCTATGTTTTCCTCTCATATTGCACATGTCCTGGGGTCCCCACCTTGGGGATGTTCCGGTAGCAGAAATTGATATCAGAAAACGGAGAGGAAGGTGAAGTGCAGAGAGAGTTTGAACTCTCACGAAGAGAGCAAACCACCTTTCACAGTGATATACCTACTCTCTTCCTCATCTGCCCATTGACAGCCCATTCCTTTCGAAGCGGGCAGAGCATCTACCTGGGTCCTGCCACCTGCTCCAGCCACATCCTCCGGCAGAGCATGACACTGGAAGTGTCCCTCTGTGAGAATTTAAAGTAGTGACTAACCAACAAAACAGTGTCAGAAAATGACTAGGATCTGAGGAAAACAGCCTTGCCTATAAAGGGTCAGGAAAGTATACATGAGAGTAAAAGGGTTTATCAGAGTGAGCAGGCTCCTGGTGACTAACAGCCGGCATTTACAAAGTACCCCCCTTATGCCAGTGCTCACTGATTCAGAAAGAATCACATTTCATCCTTGTGACTTTAGGGCGAGTCCACCATTAACAGACTAGGCTTACTGATGGGGAAAAGACACAGAAAGTATCTGTGAGCAGTTCAGAGATATAAACAAACAAACAAACAAACAAACAAACAACAGCAGGAAAGGCAGCAGGCCAGGGGAGTCTCTGAGATACCAGCTCTTAAGCCAGGAGACTACACAGAACAGGTGTTCTCCACAGAACCCAGCTCTCAGACCAAATGTTCTCCACAGAACCCAACTCTCAGACCAAGTGTTCTCCACAGAACCCAGCTCCCAGGCCAGGTGTTCTCCACTGCTTCTAATGCCACTTCACAACATGCCCAGAGCCTGGACCTTGTAGAACAACACTTCAGAGCCATCAGCAGACGTGTAATGACAGCATCCTCTGTAACTTTAATTTTTTTCAAATCCTATTTTTAATGATGGTTCTTAAATGCTTTAACCTTTCTTGTAACTCAACACCCACCAGTAGTGGAAAAGAAAGGATATGAGGGAGGGATGGGGAAGTGGATCTGTTTAGAAAGGCTCTTTGGAACAACTCCTGGCAGTTCATTTCACAGGTTAGCAGGCAGCGGCAGCTTGATCCATTCGCAAACACTTCATGGATACACTAGCAGTGCAGTTCGGTAGAGTCAGGGTAGCAACAGTTAGACACAACCTAGCAGAGACAGCCAGGCCTCAGCCTCAGCTCCAGTCAGCAGGAGGGACCAACAGGAACAAAAGAAGTTCTCAGCTGTGCGTCTCTCAGGCGAACATCAGCAATGACTGGAAGCGTTGCACTGCTAGCTGTACCAGCACGCCAAGCTCTGTCTCCATCACTCTGTCTAGTCCTATTTATACCCTCCAGACATCACGTGTTCTTCACGTGCCTTGCCTCAGTACATGTCTTGCCTTAGCACAGGCATCCAATCAGCTCAGAGAATTGGAAGTGGCAACAAACCACAGCACACCACCAGAAGGTTTTTGGTGCGTATCTCTCTATGGAGTCCCAACAAATGCAGCTCAACTATGCAATGTAAGGACTAATACATGCATGTTGTTAGCAAAGAATCCCTTATCATTGGTCCCTTCACATGCTTGCTTTAGCAGAGGATCCTCTCTCCTGTGTCTGTTTCAGTGAAACTTTCCTTCACAAGTCTGCCTAAGCCTTTCACCTGTGTCCACTTTAATGAAACATTCCTTCATGTGTTTGCGCCAGCAAAACATCATCTAACTGACTTTCCAAAGAACCCTTAAGTTTCCACTTCAATCCGTCATTCTCATGAGCACTAGACAACCTGAGAACTTTCTCACCATAGGCCCTAGAAAAGAAGCCATGTATGATGACGTGGTGCTCATGTTCTTGGCTGACCCTTCAAGGCAGGTGTGGAAGAGACTAGTGATTACAAACCAGGCTTTTTAACAGTCCCCACCCCTCCCTGACAACACTTTTTATAAAACTACCTAACCTGGCATTCCTGTCATTATGGATATGGGCAGATGGGCATCAGGATCACATGAACCTTTGGGGAATTGCAGATGACATGATGAGGGCTCATTTCTACCAGGAGCTGCTTCCCACTCACACGAATTCTTCTTAGAAGCAGGAAGGAACAAGGAACCATGCCAAACCCAAGAGAGTCTTGAGTCCCAGTCTTGACACTGTCACAAGAGACTGTGTGGGCTATAGGAAGAAGATGGAGGACTCAGACAGCTCCAATGGTGTCAAATGTCCCCAAAAGGTGGCTCCCTAGAGGACAGACACCTGCCTCTTGGGAGAGAGTCTAACTCAACAAGGGTGAGAACAAGGTAGGAAAAGAGAGAGGAGGCTGGGGTAGATGTTCTAGTAGTGGCTGCACCAAGAGATGCTATGAGGCTGGGAGACTTCATGATCCACTGCCTACCCCACAGGGCATCATCTCTAAAGCACAGGGACACGGGTCCCACTGAAAAGGGAGCAATAAATAAATAGTTAGAGACTATCTAAAGCTGCCCTAGTGAAAGCAAATGGGCAAGGTTCAAGGATCCAGCGCTGTGAGCACGCAGTAGATATACTGGGCTGAACAGATGTGCCAGTGTGACCACAGGCTAGATATCAGTGGCTGAGTGGACACAAAACGAGTCCAAATGCAATTGGTGAGCTGAAGGAAGCCAGAGAGGCCTCAGACCTCTGATAAGCAGAGGCTAGAAAAACCGGAAAATGAGCCAGTGAAGCAGGGAGCGGCAGAGAATGGCTAACAGCTTGGAAGATAGCTTTCTGAGCACAGTTTAGAAATGACAGACCAACAAGAGAAAATGGACAGAGATCAATCAGATATGTGGGAGAAAAGAGAGAAAATGGAGACAATTTTAACAGAGAGTATAGGGAAATGGGTAGCCAGAGAACTCAAGCAAAGAAGACACAAGATGGTTTGAGTGGGTCCTCTCTCCCCCACCCCAGGGCCAAGGGATGGAACAGAGCTCACAGTGCTTACAAAGAAAGGCCTGACCTGCAAGGAGGGGTTGGCATGCCCAGATCTGTGTGTATAGAAAGAGCAATATTCCATACACCTTTGGATTGTAATGATAAGGTCTGCTGGGACAATGAGGTTAAAGGGTCAAGTGGATCTGTCTGCTGGAACGTCTGAGAAATGATACAAGTCGTTTGCATGTGTCCCACTGTGTGGACCAGAGGCTGAGCAGATGACAGACAGCACACCCGTGAGAAAACGACAACAAGATCCGATTATCAGCAAAGCCTCTCTCCAGAAGACAATGGAACCTCAGCAAAACAAAACACAAGCCCACAGATTTGTAATTGCAAGTCTGGAGCGATCGAGGCCACGGAAGAACAATGCTGAACACATGTGAGCACAAGCCCTTAATCACAGGTCCTTCCTGGAGCCAGCACCAGGCAGGTCTGCTGAGGTCACTCAGGAATCCTGGGGAGAAACAAACACTAGTGTGTGCAAATGTGTCTATGAATGTGCATGTGCTGGTGTACATGTATGTGGAGGCTAGAGGTCCTTGTCAGATGTCTTGCTATACTACTCTTCTTTATTTTTGAGGTGGTAAAACTTGGCTGAACTTGGAGCTCACCAATTGGCTAGGCCGATCAGCAAACTGTGAGAACCCATCTTTATCCACTCTATTTCCCCAACAGCTCAGAGGTTATAAGTAAGAGTATGCTGACTGTCATCCGCTCAGCCCAGCTTTCTACATAGATGCTGGAGCTCCAACTCAGATCCTCATGCTTGCAAAGCAAGCACTTCACCTACTGAGCCCTTTCCCAGCCCGGATGTCCTAGATTGAACTAGAGATTGACACCACGTGGCAGGTAGATAGTTGGCATGTGTGAGCATGCTAAGGCAAACCAACGACAAGTAACAAGTAAAAACAAGTTTTAGGGATAGTCAGTCTACAGGGGAAGTGGGTGGCCTCACAGATCCTGGGGAAGGGTTTGTTAAATGCTCACAAAAGGGTGGAAACTAAAAAGAGCCTGTAATTGATTCCATAAGTACCTGTTACAGAGTTTGAGACATAACTGTGAAGGCAATCCTGGCAGAATGAAAAGTCTTCTCTGACACCAGATAGACATGATAAAAATCAAGATTTTTTTTTTAAAGGGGGATTATAATAAAGGTGTACATAGCAGTCAATATGTATGGTCCATGTGGACTGCTGTGTACTCTTCCATCCCCTCCCATGCAGCCATGTCAGCAAAGAGAAACTGAATGTATCCTAGGCACATGAGGTGTCTGAGACAGGGAAAGTTGTGTAAATCAAACCAGGGGCTGAGAGCTTAAGAGAGCCTACCAGGAGGAGTCAAGGATCACTCTCATTGACCCACAGACACAAGATAATTCAACCCAAAACACTGGGCAAAACTAGAGGTCATAATAAGAATACAGCATTATAGATATTAATGCGCATGAAAGCACATAACATTGATAAAGAGAGGCTGTAACTCAGACATAAGTGGCTTGAGCCTGAAACTACTGATTATGTAGCTATTATGGGAGAGAGAGAGGGGCGGGGCTCAAAACAAAATCACAATGCTTCAAAAATAACAAAAAAGAGACTCAGCCTTCTAGATGTTTGGACACAACTGTGCTCTGAAGAAGGCGCACAGCTGTATTTCATCAAATGAGTAAAACGCTCAGTTCAATAAGCAGCCACACATCCATCAAACACCTGTAGAAAAACAATAAGCAGTGTGCTGTCAACAAAGAGAGAACAGTTGCACACTGCAGTAAAAGTGCAAAAAAAACTGTGTGTCATTTGGGTGTCATGAGAAAGATTGCCCTGGACCTCTTGATCTCATCTTTCCCTAACAGCTCATCTGATAAAGAGTGCAGGCCCTTCCTCTGTTGCTGCATCCTAGAGATCAGTATGGAGATCTTGATGTTAACCACAGTCTTTTAAAAAGGAAAAACCCTTAATCTATGAAATAGGAGATAACAGAAGCAATGCCTGCTAAAACAGAGGAATATTCAATATTAAGAGTGAAGACAGGGCTGGGTGTTGGCTCAGACGATAAGGACTTACCTCGAAATAATGAAGACCTGATTTCAGATCCCCAACACTCGTATAAAAAGTCAGGTGTGGAGTGCACATCTAACCCCAGAGCTGGTAAGGTGGACGCATGGACGCAGGAGGATGCCTAGATTGTACTGGCCAGTAGATCTAGCCATTTGGTGAACACAAGGTTCAGTGAGAAATACTGTCTCAAAAAAAAACAAAGTAAGGTAAAGAAAGACACCTGATGTCAACTGCAGGACTACACACACATGCATACACATGTTGCATATATATATATATATATATATATATATATATATATATATATATATACATGTATATACATAGTAGAGTAAGTTATTCCTATGAAAATAAAAATTTAAGACCAAATTAAAATGGAAAATATACAAGAAATTGCATATACCAGTAATTAATACTTGCCAGTGTTGGCAGTCTTAGGAGGACCAAATTTCTATTAGAAATAAAGTGGTGTTCAATATTCTCAGGCATCAGGTAAAAAAAATATTAAAACTCCTTTGAGATCCTATCTCATCCCAGTCAGAATGGCTTAAATGAAGAAAGCTGAAGATAAAATTTCAGGAGGAGGATGTGGAGAAAGAGGGGAACTATTCACTGCTGGTTTGTAGCCGGTGTGGCCATTATGGAAATCAGTTTATAAGCTTCTCAGAAGGCCACAAATAGTCCTGCAATATGACCCAGCTATACCATCTTCAGTGTGTACCTAGGGAATTCAAGTCCTACTACAGAGATTTTTACCACAGTAATGATCATTACTGTGCTGCTTACAACAGTCAGGAAATGGAACCAGACTTGATGTCCACCAACAAACAGATGAATAGATAAAGAAGCTGATATGTATACACGCATGCGCACGCACGCACACACACACACACACACACACACACACACACACACACGCAGATACATATATATATATGTGTGTGTGTGTGTGTATGTATGTATATATATATGTATATGTATACATATATATATATATATATATATATATATACATATATATATATATGGAGAGAAAGAGAGAGAGAGAGAGAGAGAGAGAGAGAGAGAGAGAGAGACCCCAGTCCCCACTAGAATACTATTCAACTGTAAAGAAAAATGGAATAATAAAATTTGCATGTCATTGCATGGAACTAGCAATAATTATCTTGACCAAAGTATTCCAGACTTGAGAAGATAAATACAATATTTCCTGTCTATGTGATTCTTGGATTTTAATATTCATAGGAGGCCATAGATCTTGAAACTACAAAGGAGCTATCAGAAGGGAAAAGGAGATCTTATACATAGGAAGAAAGCAAAAAGAATTTTAAAAAGAGGGCTACTATCTTAATTTCACTTATGTGAAAAAATGTTCTGACCAAAAGTAAGGAGGGAAGAAGAAAGGCTTTATTTTAGCTCACGATTCTAGGTTATGGTTCATCGTACAGGGGATATCAAGATGGCGCTAGAAACAGGTAGTCACATGTACAGTTGAAAACAGGGAGAAAGGAATGCATGTATGATCATTTGAGCTCAGCCCACCCTTACACTTATTCTAGAACCCCGACATAGAGAATGATGTCACCCACAGTGGACTGGGTCTTTTCACATTAATTAAGACAATCAAGACAATCCCCACAAACACATCCATAGGTCTAATTGATCTAAACAATTCATCACTGGTGTTCTCTTCCCTGGAGATTCTAGGCTGTGTCCAGTTTTGATAACTAAAGCTGACCAGCATAGTAACAGAATGCTTATAAAAATTGGACAGTGTGTAGCTGAGATAGGAAGCAGTGATAGAGAGCAGGGAATGGGGAAAAATCAGACCAAGAAGATCAGCCAAAGACAAAGTATTTAAAAATTTGTAAAGAAACTAATGACTTTGTATATTTAATTTTTATAAAAACTAACATAAAGAAGGAAGGAAGGAAAACTATAAAGATTTTCCCCTTGAAACAATCTCAAACGCTCATATGATATTAAGAGAGAATTTCATTAAATCTCTTCCTCTAAAAGAAAATCTCATTATTCATGTTTAATTAATTTCCAAATTCTCTTTCTGCAGCAAGGTATCTGATATTTTAATACTAATATTTGAAAATTATTCACAATAAAAAGGCAAATTAATGACAACGTGTGCGTATTACTTCAAAATGTCAAATGCAATATTTAAGAATGTGCAAACAATATGACAGATGGTTTGTAAGCAGCATCTGACTCACACAAAATTAACTATGACATGACAACTGGGGTTCATCCTGGGAACACAGGTGTCATTCAGCATTAAGAGGAAACTTCAGTGATTTATCATCATAATAAGTGACAGAGCAGAAAAAGTTCATATGGCTACCTCTACAGAATTCAAGAGATCCTGTGAAAGGATGCAACATTCATTCCTCTTTCTAGGTAATACTCAGTATCAAAAAAGTGTTAATTTTTGTTTAGCTTGATACAGCCTATCCAACACAAAGCAGGGAATCCCAGTTTAATATAGGAATACCAGAAGCAGTTGCCTGAAGACACCAAGACAAGAACACCCAGCCCTTCCACCACTGCCCATCACTACTGCTCAGGCAACAACTGAAACAATTAGACAGCATAATCCATTAAATATCAGTGGGTAAAAAGGAAAAAAACTGAGTGGTTTTCAGTTCACAGAGGTTATGACAATATGTTCATAAACCACCCTGGTTTTATGACGATAGCTTGATAGTGTAACTTGAGATCTGGGATGGTGATACCTGCAGTGAGCTTTTATAGTTCGGGATTGTTTTTACTATCCTGGGTATTTTGTGTTTCTCAATGAAATGTAGGATTCTACAGGAACACTACTGCCTGTCATGTGTTGTGTGTGTATCCTCTTGCGTTCATTGACTGTACTTTTTGGTGCAGTGTTTGGGAGCTGTTATATTTAGCATCATGTCACTGGCACATGAGGATACTTTGACTTTTTCCCTTCTGATCTGTACTCCCTGTCTCTCTGTCACTTGTCTTGTTGTTCTACCTAAGACTTGAGGGGTTGGGGAGAAGGTTAAAAGGAGTTGGGGAGAGTTAATCACAGTGATCAAAAATATACAAAATTTTCAAAGAACTAATAAAATGAGAAAGAGAGAGAGAAAGAGAGAGAGAAAGAGAGAGAGAGAGAGAGAGAGAGAGAGAGAGAGAGAGAGAGAAAGGAAAACACAGAAAAAAGAAGAATAAAAAACAAAACAGTGGACTATAGGCAGGTGTCAAGAGCCACTATGCTACTACATTCCAAGATGGCACATTTGTCAAGGTATAAAATGACTTAAGCAAACCTCTCTGCACCTGGCTTTTCTTTCTATAGCAAGTCTCAGTGTGGGAAGAACAATGATTGGGACTGCTAGAATAAATGATAAAAATATCACTCCATTTTCTGTGGCTATAACGAAGTAAGTGATGCTAGGGCATTGTAAAGGAAAAAAAAAAAGACTGTTTAGTTTACAGTTTACTCTGAGGTTCCCAAAGTGCTACCAGCTCTGCTCATCTCTGAGGGCTCCAGGATGTATGTCATAACACTATGGAAGCATATAAGATAAAGAAGTCTTCTAGTATGACAAGGAGCCAGTGAGGAATTCAGAATTTAAGTTTGTTCTTTCATGGCAATTTGTAAACTAAGCAGAAGAACCACATCAGTCCCTTTGAGGCTCCACCCCTTAAAGGAGCCACTATTTTTACTTAGTTCCAAGCTGAGCACTGAGCTTCCAGCACATAAATCTTGGGGCACAACTATAGTACCCACAATGAGATGCTGCATGCCAGTAGATGAAGCTGCATACTCTGGCACACAAGAAGAAATGAACGAGATGCGTGTCTTATGTCTCTGTCATGGTTCTCATTAATGCAAAGGAAAATATTAACCAACATTCACGATAGAACAGCATTTCCTCAGCAGCAACCTCTCTGCAGCACCCGGTAACAATCAGCACTCATTCAGAGATCGATTCTGTCAACTGATCACTAAATTACACACACAAACTGGCTACAGATCTAAGTATTTTGTCCAAACCCACAGAAACATTCTATGAGAATTGTCCCTGTGAACAGAAAAAGCAATACTGTACAGTCTATTATCATCTAAAGAATTGCGTGCCAACCATGATATTAGATAGGTGGATGGATGGATGGATGGATGGATGGATGGATGGATGGATGGATCAATGGATGGATAGAAAGATAGATGATAGATAGATAGATGACTTATAGATGATAGTAACACATAAATGATAGATAGATAGATAGATAGATAG
The DNA here is from genome assembly GCA_030674055.1 of Rhabdomys pumilio. NCBI lineage: Eukaryota > Metazoa > Chordata > Mammalia > Rodentia > Muridae > Rhabdomys > Rhabdomys pumilio. The sequence goes on from JANHMN010000012.1 coordinate 15,193,518, forward strand.
ATAGATAGATAGATAGACCATAGATAGATAGATGATCAATAGACAGGAAGATAGATGGATAAATGACAGATAGATGATAGCAATAGATAGATGGTAGATTGATAGATCATGAGTAGATAGATAAGTAGATAGATAGATAGATAGATAGATAGATAGATAGATTGTAGATAAATGATAGATAGACCATAGATAGATAAATAATAGACTGTATATATATTGATAGATAATTAGATAGATATACCATAGATAGATAGATAGATAGATAGATAGATAGATAGATAGATAACAAATAGATGGTAGATAGATTGATAGACCATAGAGAGATGATCATAGATAGATAGATAGATAGATAGATACATAGATACATAGATAGATACATAGATACATAGATACATAGATATGACTGATAGATAGATAGATAGATAGATAGATAGATAGATAGATAGATAGATAGTAGATAGATGGATGATAACAGGTAGATGATAAAAATAGATGCTGAATAGATAGGTATTGTACATAATAATAAAGTAATAAAGGGGAATCTTAGTTTCAACTGATCATTATTCTTAAATAAGCCAGACTCAGAGTCATTCTTGTAATGCTAATTTTTATGCAAATGAGACGATAGCACAAATATATGTTCTAATGTGTTTGTGTTTCTTGAAAGAAGTAATGTCACCACAAAGTGGAACGTGAAGGTGAAAGGAACAGAAACAGAGAGGAGATTGGAGAATGTGTTTCTATGTCCTAAGCTGTGACTGTAACACTGCTTAAGTGTTGTGTGGACTAATGACAAAATCAAAAGGAAAACCAGCCCTAAAGGCTGGGAAGTAAGCTGAACACTCTAAACCTAATTTCTAACAAATAAACAAGCCCGAGGTGTCAGCGGGACTGAGTTCAGAGGAGGAAAGCACAGTATTTTGACAACAGGTCCTCACGGAGGCCAAGTGAAGAAGACAGGCAGAAATAACTTGATATAAAATGATACATCCGTCTGGCCAGTACCACAGCTGTGATTTTCAAACGTGTACATTGCTTGAAAGCCAACTACGATATGATATGATGGAGCAGAAAGAATGTCAGGATGCTCATAGGAACTGGTGGGAATCATGAACACAAACTCAGGGAATTCCTCAGAACTGCAAGAACTGATGTCGTGTTTGTGCTGCCTTCTCATTTGCTTGAAAATTACAACCAGGGGTATATGACTCTGAGTCCAGTTTTACTAATGACAAGCCCTAAGATTCTGTCATTGACCCACTTTCCTTTATTACTACGCAAAATATCTGTCTGTCTGTCTGTCTGTCTGTCTGTCTCTCCATGTATGTATGTAGGAATGTATGCGTGCATACATCTGTCTATAATCTATGTCCATCCGTCTGTCTGTGTGTCTGTCTGTGTGTCTGTCTGTCTGTCTGTATGCCTGTCTACTTGTTTTAGTCAGCGTTTGTATTCTTGCACAAAATATCATGACCAAGAAGCAAGTTGGGGAGAAAAGGGTTTACTGAGCTTACACTTCCACATTGCTGCTCATCACCAAAGGGAAGTCAGGGCAAGAATTCACACAGGGCAGGAACCTGGCGGCAGGAGCTGATGCAGAGGCCATGGAGTGGTGCTGCTTACTCTATTGCTTCCTCTGGCTTGCTCAGCTTGCTTTCTTATAGAACCCAGGACTACCAGCCCAGGGATGGTACCACCCACAATGGGATGGGCTCTTTCCCTTGATCACTAATTAAGAAAATGTCTTACAGATGGATCTCATGGAGGCATTTCCTCAAGAAAGACTTCTTTTTATGTGATAACTCCAGCTTGTGTCAAGTTGATACACAAAACCAGCCAGTACTCGATCATCCATCTATCATCTATCCATCTATCCATCTATCCATCTATCCATCTATTCATCTATCCATCTATCCATCTATCCATCTATCCATCATCCATCTACATACCTACCTATCTATCTGGGCAGTAAGAGACACCCAGTGCCCATCCAACCATCTCTGAAGCTTCTTCCTTCCCAAGGGGTTGGTGCTGTGTGGAGAGATAGCCCATTGTGGTAAAAAAGACAGAAATGGTACTCGATCATCACAGAAAACAGGAGGCTATGCTACACCCGTGCAACTGTATCAACACACAGAGTCCCAGGGCTCCTGCCAACCTGCCTGATCTGCTGTTTGTTTTGTTTTTTAGACGTATACAGTCTGTGTACATAAAACCTATGAGTTCCTGATGTGACTTTAAAATGGTGAGTCCATGGCTGTTATTAGAAGCTGCCTGGGTAACCACCCATTCATGTAAAGTACCAGGAAAAGGAAGACTGCAAAGGATTCTGCACTCTTTCTGCACAGAGTTGTGTTCCAGACCTTGATTAGAGGAGAGCATTCCAATATCCCTAGCTCTCTAAAGCTCTAGTCTAGGTGACATTCATGACACACTCAAAGACCTACAGGCACCCAGACTTTGCTATGATGGAGATAACCTTCAACACACCACTAGTGAGCAACACCATCAAACCAAAGGAACAAGCCTTCCACTTCCTGGCCAGTTCCACAGTGGATCTAGATGCTGAGGGACCTGTCACACTGGTCCCCATCCTTCCTTCCCTGTGCTCTGGGGTCAAGATGGAGTGATGAGCTTACCATGTGGGAGATTAGGCAAAGTAAGGCACAGACCCTCTATAAGGTGGGGTCTCAGTCTTCCTTCACATTGCTCCTATGACACACCCCCAAGCCCTTCTGATGCCCTTTACCCCACTCTCTTACCAAACAATATCACACTCCGCAACATTCTCCCGATTCTGAGTAGAAAAGCCATTCCTTGAATGCAGTAGGTGCTCAATAAATCCCCGTGGCTTGAACAAACTTGTAAGATAAGTCTAGACCTGTTTATTCAGCTTGCTCAAGAGAGGCTGAGGCCCTTGGCAACCCTTCCAGAAGGGAGTCATCTACAGGTGTCTGTGTTGAGTTCCACAGAGCCCCCCCAGCCACACCCAGAATTGACAGTGGGCACGATCATGTTCTCCTTTCCTTTTCCAGAATGTTCCCGTGGTGACCTATCCCTTTGGCCTCCAGCTTCTTTCAAGGAAGGTCTCGGGAGGTTCTTTCCCACCAGGGCCAGAGTATCCAGTCAGTGTGGCTGAAGCACAGGCGGAAAGGCACACCCTACTGAAGGTTGGGAAGTCACAGAGGCATCTCTAAAGGGGCCAAAAAGCTTTGCTCAGAGGGGGAAGGGACAACTGATGTGTGTGCTCCAACTTGGTTTCCTAGTGCGCAGACTCTTTCCCCTCCCAGGTGTTCCAGCATCAGAAGTCCCATTGTGAAGAGCCTCCCCCGCAAGGTATTCCATTGTGCAGAGTCTCTCCTCCTAGGTGGTCCCAGTGTGTAGAGCTCTCCTCTCCCAGGTGGTCCTCTTGGGCGAGTCTCTCCTCCCAGGTGTCCCAGTGTCTGCACCTGCTTTGTACCACTGTTGAGACCTCTCTGTCTTGCCTGATGCTCATGAACATCGCTTTTTCACTTCTGTCAGCAGCAAGATTGTTCCACGCCGGAGGCCCACGGTGGCAGGCCCACAGGATGCTAATGGGCATTCTAAGTAGAAGATAATCTTTTAATGTTTTCCAAGAGGCCTCCGTGGGCATGATGCTTTGTGAGCACACCTGAGGAGCCAAATCCCAGCTTATCCTCCTTGATTAGTCAGCTTTGTGGAGGGTGCCAGGGGAGACCCTGCAGGTCTAAATCCAACTCTTCATGGGTGGGCTGGGATTGGGAGCACATCTGCAGGTCCTGGGTCCCCAGCAGCTGCAATGTGGCCCAGCTGCAGTGTAGGGAAGGAGTCCTTGATCCTGAACAGTCCTCTGAATAAAGGAAGGGATGGGTCTGTCTGAGGAACTGTGTCCCTGTGTCCCAGGCAGAGTGGGTGGGACTGTTGCCTCCATAAAAAAGCAGAGTGGGTGTCAGCAGGCTCCATCACTGCCATCAAGCAGGGGGTTGGCCCCTGTAACCCAGTGATAGGCTGGTTGCCCCTCCTCCAAGGGCCAGGCAGAATACAAGCAGGGGTGACCCTGAAATGTGCATATACCAGAAAGCCCCAGCCACCCAGAGAGCGGGGAAGTGGGGGCAGATGTCAGTCTTGTTCTTTTCTTTTTCTGCTTTCATGTGTTTGTGTGGTGTACATGCATATTTGTATGCTTGCATATGTGCATGCATGCCTGTGCAGGGCGGGGGGTGGAGGGCCCAAGGTTGATACCTTGAATCTCTCTCAATTGATCTTACATCTTATTCACTGAAGCAGAGTCTCTCAATCAAATCCAGAGCTCAGTGATGTAGTTAGTCTTGCTTGCTTTGCTCTGGAGATACCCTGGATCTGCCTTCCTCTGTTGGAACTATAGGCACAACACCAAACCCTCTGGGCATCTGCTTGGGATCTCAGGATCTGAACTCTAGCCCCCGCATTTGAGTGACAAGTGCCTTAACGACAGGGTTCCCCCAGAGTTACCTTTATCTAGTACCTCCCATAACAGAGAGCCTGGAGCACTGTGTAGTGGATGCCAGGCAAGGCTGGGGAGTCAACTGGCCTTGCATACTTATCTGTCTCAGAATGTCTGGTGAAAAATTCCTGACTTTAGGAAGTCAGGCAGCAACCAGCGCTGAAGGAGGCACCCACAGAGAGCAGGTCTATATCACTAACTGCTTGTCCAAGCCTGCTACCTTGTCTTGTCATGGGGCCATTCCTTTCTCCCCTTCCAACCACACTGGAAGCTCTGTCCTGCAATATACCAAGCCTCCCACAGGCTCAGATGCTGCAGGCTAGGCAGAGGGTTGGCCTCCTCTGGATTTTGTGCACTTTGCTCTGCCTTGGTAAAGATGCCAGCTCCTTCGGCCTTACCCACAAAGCACATTGAGTGCTGTGTGCTGGCCATCTATCTCCTTAATGAGTTCATTTGTCACTCCAAGTGTTACCGTTGGCCTGGCTGATTGAATGGGCCTGCTCTGGCCTAGACAAGAGAAAGCTAGGCCCAGCTGATTGGAGGTCACCCACAGGCTGGCCAGGGGCTTCCATGAGGCCATGGTTGGGTCAAATAAGCTGTGCAGAGTCCTTGTTTGTCATGTACTATGACCTTTCTGAAGATGTCCCAGGTAGAGATCAGAGCCCATTTGTCCCTAAACAATATGGTTCAATTACAGATATGCTTCTTGTTCCCAGCAGGGTCATGTGTCATCTTCCCTGCTATGTCTATTTACACATGCCCTGGCTCATGGACACTCATTGACTTGCCTGGACCAAAGGAGATGGTTGTCTCTGTGCCTAAACAGGTATGTGCCATAGGCCAAGCTACAGCCCAATCAAGGGCAGGGAAGGGCAGAACTCAAGAGAGTGTTCTCATCTCCACCATACTACTTTATAACTGAGCCATTTTGGGAATGTCACTCCTCCTTCAGCTCAAGAAGATTCCAAAGGATTCAGGACAGTGACCAATAATGTCACGTCAAGGCCAACACTTAGCTGCTCAGCTGGACACTGAGGTATATGAAGCATGTCAGGTTGTGTCCTCTTATAAACTGTGAGAAACCCCAGGTAAATGGCAGGGCTCAAAGTGCAGATCCTGTAGATGGTTCCTGGGTATGATGCTAAGTGGAGACTGTCCCTTGGTGTTTGGTCATATGCTTTTGGCACTGGAGATACGGCAGTAGCACTAGGTTAGGATTCAGGCAGTCCCAGCTTCATATCATGAAACTCTACAGAGGGTCTGTACTCCAGACACTGGGGCACATGAACTATGTTGGTTGTAGAGGTGATTGACAGCCCTGCCTCCACCAATCAAATTAAAGAGGTTGAGTTATCAGTAACCAGTTATAGTGATTCTTTCAAGGAAAGTCTGTGATTGGATCCTGAACATCTGTTAGTCTCCTAAGAAGCTGGTGTGCTGTTGCTTCCTCTCATTGCAGTGACAAGTTCAGTGACATTTTGCTAAACAAGATGATCCCTGGAGGCAAGCAGCAAGGACAGCAGAGACAGAGACACTGGAGGGGAATTTGGCATCAAACACAGTTGACTATGGGGTTGGGGACATTCAAGCCAGAGAAAGGATGGAAAGGACATATGATAGATAAATACCCAAATAGATGATAGATATTTAGATGATCAGTGACAGACAAAACGGACAATAAGTAGAATTAAAGAGACAAAATAATCAAGATAGAGTATATTAATAAAAACATTAATGTAGCTTTCTATTCCAGACTGTAAACTTCCTCAGGAGATCCAGCTGCCAGGAACCCTCAGAAGTTTCCACTAGGAGCATGTCCCCTCCCTGCCGCTTTCTCTGGAGTCTGAGCCTGAGTCTGGCATGCAGACCAGGGGCTTGCATTGCCCAGAAGAGCTGATGTGATTCTGATGGCACTGAGGACACGGAAAAAGGCCAGATGCTTTTGTCAGCACTGTGGAAAGTGGAGAAGATGCAGGTGGAGACGGGCACACTCCACTCCTATGCTCTAGCCTCCTTCTGGGTGAAGACTCTTAAACAGGCTGCTGCCTCCTCCTCCTGAGAGCGGTGCTCCCCAGAATGTGCTCCTGAAAGTGAGTGTGGGGTAAAACTTCATGACTCATGAAAGACGAAGCAGAGTCACACTCCAGTGACCTCAAAGGAGCCTTGATGTGACCAGAGCATGTAAATGGCCTCAGCAAGGATGTCGAGGTTTCACATGTACACATACATGAAAACACACATACACATGCATACACATACATGTGCACACATGTATGAAAATACATATACTCATATGTGCATACATACACATATGGACACATGTATACCTGCATGAAACACACCACACACACACACACACACACACACACACACACACACACACACACACTGGAGGGTGTGTGAAAGGGGAAGGAAAGGTAACTAAGAGAAATTCTAATTCCAGAGCTAGAATTATTTGAACTGTGGGATAAAGTTCATATAAAATGAGCCAAAAGAATAAAATAAATACCCACGAGTCTGTGCTGGTGTGAATAAATATTAGGATAAAACAAAAAGAAGGGGGAGGAGAGAATAGAGAGATCTGTACAGAGCAATTACCAGGTGATTTTTGTAGCTATCCCACACGCCTCAGGTGAAGTAGAGTGCTGTCTTAGCCCTAAAGCCTGGACCACAGACTGCCACTCCATTACAAAGAATATGGAGCAGGGAGGCCAGGCAATCCCACTCTTGAGAGGTGAGGAAGGGCCACACCCCTGCTGAATTTTTATTCTGCACACAATGTTATAGAAAGTCCTCTCTCAAACACAGCAAACTCTACATGGAAATGCCAAGTGAATCCCAGCCAGGGGAGGCCCACAATATAGAAACTAACATCTCTCAGAACAGACCACTGTGGATAAAAAGTCTGAGAAACTATAGCAGTCAGAAAGACCTAAAGATTCTATAACCATTAAATGTCCTCTGATCCCTGAACAGAGACACAAACCAAAGGAACAGGGGAACAGCAGGCACTTGGCCCAAGCATGTGGTCGTAGCCTCCATAACTGGTTGGGAAAACAGGGCTTGGGGCAGGAGAACTCTCTATGCTGTCTTTCCATAGTTTTGCAACTCTAAAGCTGTTCAAAAATTTTAAAACTATTTTTAAGAATCAAGGCAATGGCCACATGTGACAACTGTCTATCAAGCCTTACATTTGTCCCTGTGGCTATAGGGTGACCTAGTTCACCCCTTCTGGCTTCTCAGTTCCAGCCTCCCAAACTTCCACCCCCTGTTGTGAGGTTTGTCCAGGGAATGGGCATCCCCTTCTGTGCCCAGGCTGGAATGTTGGGCAGAGAACAAAGACAGCAAGTTCAGACTTGGGCTACCAAACCCAAAGGACCAGATGATACCAGAGAACCTTGGTCCCTGCCTATACACAGCCATACTTCTCTTAGGGGCTTCCAACTCCAGGGCCACCACCCATCCAGAGGAAGCATACATCCAACCTCATGTTTTTCCTTTTCAAAACTGCCTGCACAGGCCCAGGCGGTGTCCATCCCTCTTGACTGGCTCCCTACCTCCTTCCAGCTGGCTTCTCACAGCTCCCTTCTCAGTCAGTGTCTGAAGGTAATGAACAAGTCACCCTGGGTTGCTTCTTCATGTCACAGGGCAAGGACTGTCATCACTGTAGGAATGAGTTTTCCAGCCCCTCCATCTATGTCAGGGCTGGAAGGGTTTGTTACTTCACCCAAGCCCTCCCGCAGGGTACCATCTTGTACAACCAGCAGTCACCAGACCCCAGGATTACAGAAAGCTAGCAGCCTCTTATCCCATGAGTCAGGCTCCATAACAAAATGGAGTTGGAGTCTGATTTTTCTCCCTTGGCTGGATCTTCAGGGTCAGGCTACTGCTTCCAGACTTACTGGTACCCACCCACCCACTCCCATGATCTGTTGCCTGCTTCAGTGTGCTAATCAGCCCTTCTATCAGGCGTGCAAAGCTATTAAGAACAGCTAATTTACATTATCTGTTAGCTGAACCAAGAGATGGGGTGGCAAAGAGGAATACATACTCTAGGAGCCACACTATGGGGCTAAGACTTCATGCTCTCCTGGCTGCCAGGCCACTCTCCTAGAAATGGCTCACCTTCAGCTGCACATAGGAGGCAAGGTCTGCTGACTTGCAATTAAGGGAAATCCATATCTAGCGTTTTTGTTCAGGAAGACAGTATCTCCTGTGTTTGTAAGGAATTAGCTAGACCTGCTCCTGCCATGATTAACTAGACGATACCTGGTCTGTGATTCCCAGTCCTTAGCTTCAAATATCCACCTTCTCTCCCTGGGCAGGACTTTGGAACTAGCCACTCAAGGAGGGCTGCCTCCTACTCTGGAAAGCAGAGTCTCTTCCCACTGAGGAGACTCCTGGACTGGCTAGATCCCAGCCTTGTCCTGCCATTGGTCCTGAAGAAGAGGCTAGGAGCATTAGACAGAAGCTGGCCTTCCCCATGGCTTTGTCCATAGCATCATGGATCTTCAACCTTAGGAAAGGATAAAGAACTCTCCTGTTTGCCTTCTGCTTCAGTTCTTGCTATAGATCCAAGAAAAGCAAACTAGGTGATCAGAACCCACACCATGCGAAGCTGTCCTTGCCCTTCCTCACCAGAACAGCAGGAACAAAGGATTCTGGGCCAAATGGGTATCAGCAGGAGGGAAGGGCCCTGAACAGAACTGAAGACTCAAGTTGATAAGTTGAGGGGTGTATCCAGCCATCCTGGAGTGGCCAGTCCCATAATTCCAGAGAATGCACAGATGCACAGAACACCGGAGTTCATTCCACCTGCATCTCTCTCTGTACCCCTATATGTACATGAGGTTCAGGGCTGCTCCGGGAGGCAAAGGATCCTTGTTTCCCAGCACAGATCAGACTCAGCATTCAATCTGAGTTCTACTATTCTACCAGCTAAAATCCTCACTTCCTAGGAAGAAAACAAACAATATTTTCAAGGTTGCAAGGCAAAAGAGCAACCCAACCACGAGAATGCAAGTTTTATCCCAGCTCAGGCTTCACTGAGTTCATTAGTTAGAGTTTTATTGCTGTGAACAGATACCAGGACCAAGCAAGTCTTATAAAGGACAGGATTTAATTGGGGCTGGCTTACAGGTTCAGTTCAGAGATTCAGTCTAGTATCATCAAGGCAGGAACATGGCAGCATCCAGGCAGGCATTATACAGGAGGAGCTGAGAGTCCTACATCTTCATCTGAAGGCTGCTAGCAGAATACTGGCTTCCAGGCAGCTAGGATAAAGGTCTTAAAACCCACACCCACAGTGACACACCTACTCCAACAGGGTCACACCTAATTGTGCCACTCCTTGGGCTGAGCATATACAAACCATCACACTGAAAGTGTACGTACTTGATCTACCTTGTGGACAGGGAGGAGTGGTACAACCTCGAGGTAGTATTGTAAGTAGAGCCGACACAGCAAGCTTTCCAAGCACCAGGATTTGCAGAGAACTACGTAGGACTGGGGTGGGGCTAGAGGACAGTGGGTCATCACTGCTTAATAGGAAGAAGAGATGGTCACCTCTGTAGATAGATCATCCCAGAGGAGACCCTGAATGGACTCTGCTCTCTATCTACAGCTGTGCCTGATCTGATGGTTGTTGAGAAACAGCCTCTCTGTTTTAGGCACGCAGCTTGCTTCATATGAGTATCTTCCTGATGTGCTCTGGGGTGACTGAGGGCATCTCTGGGGATCCTCAATTGGGCCATAAACTCTAGTCTCAGACACTTGATGAGGTTTATAATCAGATACTTTTCATCACCAAGATGCTTCTCTTCTTTTTTTAAATTTGAAATTAATAATCCAAGATTCCACTACATATTATATGAAAAACTCTATCTCTCATTTAATGAACTCTATGCGACTGATCAGAAAATAAGATATATAAAGTGTGGCACGGGCTTGTAGAATGAGGAGGGGATGCATTTGGCTGGAGCTGGCCTTGGAGATGGCTGAAGCAAGCCAGGCTGTGAGAAAGGTGTGAAAGGATGCCTGTGACTGAGCCTGGTCAGCTGTGCTCAGAGCTGTGGTCTCTCTTTGGCATGAACCGAGTTTCCTGTTGAAATGCAAATTTTCTGGAGTGAAGTCTTGCCAGGCCACCCTGCTGGGTCTTGAAGACTGTGTTCCTGAGAGAGAGCCTAGCCCTGCCTGCAACATAGGGAGAGAGGGCCTAGTGGTAAGCATGCTACAGAGCAGTCAGTGATCTGAACCCTCTCTCTAAACTGGCCCTGACCCCCTGGGCTGGTTACGTCTGACTACAGCAAGTCACTTAGCTTTTAAAATGGCGTTATAAGTGTTGGCGTGTACTCGCATACGTGGCCAATAGATGTATGCATGTTAAGGCATTCAAACTCAATAGTGATCAAAGACATGCGTATCAGAGCCACGGAGGGATGAGGGACGGATAGCTTTTCTGTTTTGTAAACTGGCCAAGATTAAAAAGAATTAAAATCCCTGATCTGGCACCAAGTGAAGAGTGGGTACCCTCCTGCCTGCTGTATGGCTGGCGGGTGGGTCAGAGTGTGTCTTCCTGGAGGGTAATTTGGCAGCACACAGCTGATTTTAGAACACACAGGGTTTTCATGCATCTCCGCCCAGTGATGCCACTGCCAATCTTTCATTACAAAATTATTAAGTGAGGGTAAAGGACTAAGATGCTGCCATGCTTACCTCAGAACAAACGAAGGAGCCATAATACAAATGAGTACGAGTGACTCACATGGGACGGGTCCTTCCCCCATTTTAAATAGTGAGATGACCTTCACTTATTGACACGCAACAACATTTCAATGATAGATAGAAAGGTATACGAAGATCATGGAGTCCCAGCAGGGTACATGGTATATACCCAGTCGTCACATAGATACTAAAGGAGCATCTATTCTGTGCTAGAATATTCCAGACTCACAGGAAACATGCAGGTTCTCTCCCATGAGATGCAAAAATACAATTTGTTTTTTTTCCCTGAGGGACACCGTCACAGCCTCCGTTCCCCAGGAAAGCCAGACTGGCTTCTCACCAGCTGCACAGGGTGTTTTAGAGTCTGTATAAATCTCCATGTAGAGGCTCAGACGCAGGCTTCTGACCATGGTTTCGCTCCCCCAGGTTTCAGTTAACTGCAGCCAACCGTAAGAGGAATGGGGAGGTTGGAGAACTAAATAATTCACACTTTTAATTCTATTTCATTACAAGATATTACCAGAATTATTCTACCCCATTATTGGCAACCGCTGATATTTCCTGTGCCCGATTTATGGTTTGAACTCTGAACAGGTGTGTTCAGGAGCAAACTGAGCCTGAGTCCAGCACTGTCTGGAGACCGTCTTCATGGATAAGGAAGTAGCCATGATTGCAGTGTTTTAAACTAAAGTAATAAGAGGGAGGGGGAAGGGTGCATCTCAGTTCCTCCTCACCCACAGGGAAGGGATAGATGACTGAGATGCTGGAAAGATGGCTCAGCAGTTAACAGCAGTTGTTGCTCTTATAGAGGACCCAGGCTGTGTTCCAAGCACCCACATGATGGCTCACAACAGTCAGTGACTTCAGTTCCAGGGGATCAAATGCTCTCTTCTCATCTCCATGGGCACCACTTGTATTACACAGACATACATGAAGACAAAACATCATACATATAACAAAAATTTTTTTTTAACAAAAATCATTGCTTTCCCCTCCTTTCTGTGAGACCAGGGCTCTCTGTGTAGTATTGTTCGTGTCTTGAAACTCCTGGGCTGGAGCAATGCTCCTGTCCCAGCACCCAAATATCTAGATTAGAGGCATGTGCCACAGTGTCTGATATTCATATTTCTTTCTGTACTTTCTTTTCCTTCTCAAATCTCAGCTGATCTCTGCAGATCGCTGGTCACTGACGACCATGTGGAGGTGTTCAGTGAGCTCTTATTCCCTCGGATGGAGGTTTGAGCTTCCCCTGCATAAGAAACACTCAGCAGACAAGAAGACTTGTCTCCATCACAGGTTGCTTGTTGCGGGTTCACACTGCTGCAGACTTTCCCCTCTGACTTGGCATCTCTGGCCTTGAGAGCAGCTTGCTTTCAAGGGTTGAAATTAAATACACTTTCAGGGCTGGCAAGAGGGATCAGTTGATAAAGGTGCTTGCCGCACAATCTTGAGGACCTGAGTTCTATCCTCCTCACCCACCTAGAGACCAGGTACAGTTCTGTGTACTTGGAATGCAAGTACTGGAAAGTTGAAGACAAGGGATTCCTGGGGCTCACTGCCAGCCAGTGCAGAAAATGGGTAAATTCTAGGTTCGGTGAGTATGCTAGCAAATTTTATGTCAACTTGATATAGCCTATAGTCATCTGAGAAGGGGGAGCCTTAATTGAGAAAATGCCTCCATGAGATGAGTTGTAGACAAGTCTGTAGAGCATTTTCCTAATTACTGACTCATATGAGAGATCTTGGAATATTGTGGGTGTTACCAACTGTGGACTGATAGTCCTGGGTTCTATAAGAAAGCAGGCTGACAAGCCAGTAAGGAGCACCCCTCCATGGCCTCTGCATCAGCTCCTGACTCTAGATTCCTGCCCTGCTTGAGTCCCTGTTCTGATTTCTTTCAGTGATGAACAGTATTATGGAAGTGAAAGCCAAATAAAGTTTTTTCCTAAGTTTCTTTTAATATGGTGTTTCATCACAACAATAGTAATCTTAATTAGAACAGAAAGTCTATCTCAAAAATATAGTATAGGGAGTGAATGAGAAAGACACTTGATGCCATTCTCTGGTCTTCACAGGTACACAAATATGCCTCAGCACCCACAAATACACACACACACACACACACACACACACACACACACACACACACATACACACACAGTTTAAGTTCATCTCACTACTGCCTTGCTGGACAAATGTCTCCTCTGGATTCTTAGAAGGAAGAGAAGAAGCTTGCAGACAGGACTGTACCAGTCCCTCCAGCTTTCACCCTGGCGGGATCCACAGCCTCAGCTCAGGGGTGGGATGAGCCAAGACCAAACCAGACTCTTGGGTCAGTGAAACCTGTCGAGCCGGGCACTTTGCTGATGTTCAGTTAAATTTCAAGCAAGTTGCTCAGAGTTTTGTAATGTCCAAGGTTACAGGAAAATAAAGGCAAATGGTCCATTTTATAGTTTGACATCAGCTACCATCCACGGGTAAGTGGGCATCTTAGCATGGAAATGGGTGGGTTAATCTTCCCAACATCCCCTTCTTCCAACTGCAGGGAGCAGCACCTTGCCCATTGCTTCTCCTGGGCTCTTTTCACTAGCATATTGGGCACTGGTCACAATAGCAAGATACTCTTCTAGGGGACAATCTAGCTGGACATTTGACAAATGCATCAGCACTGATAGCCCCTGACTCTGCCCTGATCCCATTCAGGTTATCTCCAACTTGTCCTGGTTTTTCTATCAGTCAAAGACACCTCCCCCTTAGCCAAAGGGAGCCGTGAGTGACTCTTACTAGGAAGATACTACTGCCCTGACAAGTCCTATAGTGATCCCTTCCCTTCCAAATGACAGCCAGAGTTCCCAGTGACCCTCAGTCTTCTAGGGTTTTATGTTCCATCACGATAACACCTCACCTGCAGCTCCCACCCTATGCCCTAGCCTCCCTATAGATCCTAGTGTCCCTGCTGTGCTAGGTCAGAAGACCCCCCCCCCACACACACACAAGCCCTTTTTGTTCAGCCCACCTCCCTCCTCTGCTGTGGAGTATCAGTTTCATGTTGCTACAGTGAAATGTGTTGTGTGACAAAAATTTTCCTGGGGAGATGCAACACACATATCTACTCACCCTAGATAGGGAACCCAAAATATATCAAAGTACAGATACCACTAAAGCCCAACTCGGTGAACCAGGACTTTTATTGGGGTTATTAACAGAAATATTGTTAAAGGGGTTAGTTACAGGACCAGAAACAACTCAAAGGCAGCAACATCACTAAAGCCCATCCCAGATGATTGACAGATCACAAAGTTGGGGACCTGGAGCACACTGCATAGCTGGCACAGGTTGGAGACTGTCCTTTCCAAGTGACCCAGTTGGTCTAAATGTCTTCTAGGTAGCTCAGCTGGTTTCTTCTTCTTCCAGGCAGCAGGTCTGCTCTCAGAGTCTTCTTTGCAGTTTGGCTTTGCTCTTTGGAGAGGGAGACTCTCGGGTTTTCTTGTTTATTCAGGTAGGGAGGAGCCTAGTGAATCTGGCTGGTTTCAGGGACTTGCTGAAGCTAATCATGGAGGAAACCATTACATAGTAACATGCCAGAGACAAGGAAAGCAAAGACTGTCTACTTAGGTCACAGTTTCAGAAACTAAATATCAGGGTTGTTCATATCAGTTCTACTGTGGAAAATGAGAAACAACAGATCCACTGAAGTCCTTGGCTGCAGCAGATGTCATGACTTGAGCCATAAAGTGGGGAATGGAAGGAGCCTATCATTCCTTTTAAGGGCACAATTAACAAGTTGGGGCACCCCAGACCCTCTCTGCAACCCCAAGGAAGGTGGTGGAGCTCAATGTGTCCCCCCAAGAGGCCTAGCATTCTGATTCTGTTCCTGTGGATAGCACGGGAGAACAAATTTCCATAGATTCCCTAGGACCATGCACACTGAAAGAGAGATGGATGAGGAAAGTCTGACACTTCAACAAGGAGAGTTAGACCTCAGTTAGGGACCCAGAAGTGCTATGGAAGACTTTCAGACCTTGTTGATGTTGATGGCAAGTATGAAGGCCAACTGCAGGTAGAATTCAGACCATATACCATGTGTGCACCTGCCCAGACACACAGACAGAGAGATATGTATATATAGACACATCTATGCAGAGAGAGACAGACACACAGGCACAGAGACACAGACATTCTCTCTCTCTCTCTTTCTCTCTCTCTCTCTCTCTCTCTCTCTCTCTCACACACACACACACACACACACA
>JANHMN010000012.1:15208983-15236339 GCA_030674055.1 Rhabdomys pumilio
CACACACACACACACACACACACACACACACACACACACACACACACGGTTTGACTCAGACAGGACTGTGAGTCAGAGAGAGAAGGTGAGCCAGCAGCTAAACATTAACTTTAGGCTCTTTTCCTAGAGTGTCTATATGAACATCTGGACTGAAAATATCTCTTCTCATCCCAACAAAAATAGAGATAACAAGAAAAAAACAGAAATAATGTAGAAGAGGAAATTAACCATCTACCACAGAGATGTTTGACCTGAGATCAGATTGAAAAACATTAGGAGGAGACATCTCATCACACACAAGTAAAAAGACTAGCTTTATTTTTAAGTTATAATGAGTTAGGAAATTGAGGCATTAAAAAAACAAAACACCAGAGGCCCTGAAAGCAGTAACACAGGAGACAGAAATTAGCTGTGACAGAAGGGGAAAGGAATAATAGCCATGACAGAGGAAGCCATCTTAGATGCGTTCTGTGGAGGCACAGTATAGGAATTACAGAGAACATGAGGGAACTGAAGCAGGCAAGAATCATATGATAGCTCAAAAAGAAAAAGTTGTGTTTTTTAAAATATGATTAAATGTCTTTATATTTGTATACAGGAATATACATGCACATATTCCCATATATATCTGTGATTACATTTTATAGAAACAATTATATGACATGTAATATACAATTTAATTGTTAATTATGAAAGAGGGTGAAATTATTAGAAATGAGAGATAAAGAAACGCTCTTCCAGGAATTCACTGCTCCAAACATGTAGTCAATATAGAGGACAATATTGAGCTGTCTTTGGGATTTTTTTTTGTAGGCTTTCCCAGTGTCAAAAGAGTGTGAAGCAACATTTATAAAGACTTCAGTGGAATAAAAATGGCACTGAATAATTTTATATCCAGCTAAGATATCACCCAAGTAGAAAGGGAAGCGATAGCTTGTCCATCAAAGACAAGTGTACCCACAGCTTTTAAAGACAAAAATGAGAGAAGTTATTCAGATAAGAGCTCAATAAAAAAATCTGTAGCAAACAAATATACAGTGAGTTTGTTATGAAGTCTTATCAATCAGCATTAAAGTTCAAATCAGCATTAATAGTTCAAAGCATTGAACTATTGAGTGGGGTGGCCAGTCAGTATGCTGAGTGATAGTGCAGTATAAACAGCAATGTGACTACACAGTGGGTGGCTAGAAAGGCAAGCGATGGTAAATGACAGTGACAAAGAGCCAATGCCATTGTCAGCTCAGGTCAGTAGACATTGCTTAAGGCTCATGAGTCAAACAACAAAGGCAGGGATCTATTATTTAGTATTAACATGACTAGGAAAATAAATAAAAGTAATTATACCAGTAATAATGGAAGCCTTTTACATGCCTTGCATTTTCTCCCAGCCCACTGTTCTGAAGGTAATTTTACCTAATAAAGATTCAGCAAGTGATATGAGAGAGAAGGCATGGGAATGGACACAGATCCCTTCCCACATTAAGCCCCTCTTTGAGTTACTGGTCTCTTGGCTGAAGTCACTGTTACTTTGAATATATCACATATACCTTCCAGTTTCCAGTGGCTGCTTTCTGTAAAAACTTCTAGGCTTGGTTCCAATTCTTCCTAAATGAAACACAGAGGGATTTGCTTTTCAGAGGAAGCAAGAAATGAGGGAAAATAGAGCATTCAGACACAGGGAACAGAATCACCCACCATGAAGTTGCACATGCACAGAAAACACTCAACACAAACCAATTCTAGCAAAGCCAGAAGTGTTTTTTACAAAGTAGGCCTAAGCCCAATATCGAAAGCATGCCTATTATATAAGACAACAACGAACTCTGAAAGAAAAGGGAAGGATAGAAACCTGGAAATGTGTGAGAGAAATGAGCCATCCTTGTGGCATTAAATTAAAAAACAAAATGAAAGGTCTAGAAAGGAGGAAGTAGAAAACACAAACCCGCTAGAGGAAAGGTTGTATTTGTCTGGCACCTCTAAAAAAGTGCAAGCAACTTAAACATATAAAAAGATTTGAAAACATTACAAATGGAATATGTAGGAATTCAGACCATACACCGTATGATGCTGATGCTTTCTGTCAAAATTGCACCCGATTATGTCTAGGTGTGCCTGGGAGAGTCAAGGAGGTCATCTGTAAGAGTCCATCAGATCTCAGCATAGTGTGAAACAAACACAGTAATGGCACGATACAGAATATAGTCTGTGAGCATGACATCATTGCAAACCACAAAAAGATGGAGATACTGTGGTGCAGAGTGAGCTGTGCTGTGTCCACAGCATGGACTGTCGTGATCAAGCTGTCTACACGGGGCTGGGCAGTGTGAGTACGTCATGTTTCGTGCTTCTTTAAACTGCCCACACACAACTTTGACTGCATGATACAGTTCACAGAAGCACACTGAAGTTAAGATAATTCTACAAACAGATTTCCCCTCTCTGGTAAAAGTGAAAAACTCAAACTTATTTCCAAAAAATTATAACTTCAAAGAAAAACATGACCTCAAAAGAAATAGCAAGCCTAGGTAGACCTATAATAGCCCTTAAGTGAACGGAACAGTTTTGCTTATAAAACTATCTATGCTGTGTTTTTATTTTGTAAAAAAGGCTCGAGTGGTTTTATGGAAGACATCTACCAAGTAGTCAGAGAATAGATCATTCCAATTCATAAAGGATTTTCCAGACAATAAAAAAATGACCGAACTTACTTTATGACATGAATCTAATCTTGATCCCCAGCCAGGCAAGGGCATCATAAGAATGGAAATCATGGGTCAATATAATTAATGGGCATAGACTTTTAAATACCATTCAAAATATTAACAATTCAAGTGCAGTAACCCATCGAAAAATGACTCATGAGCAAATTGGATTTTCTGAGGGGTAAAAGACTGTGTTAACCCCTCGTGTTATGGCTCACCACATAAAACCTACACAGTTATTGGAATAGATGCATGGAGGTGCATTTAAGGCTCTAACCCCACCTTTATTCTGAAGATATGACTGAGGCATGCACAGGAGATACTATCCCTCACTTCATGCAGGTCCTCTGTGACTCTGGCTGCGAGCATGCTTCTTCCAGAAACTTTCTGTTTAAAATTTGCAGCTGGCTAAGGATACTCCAATCCAGTGAATTAAGACAAGAAAATTAGGTAAAGTGTAATAGGATAATTACTTTACTGAATTGAAATTGTTCAAATTAATGAAACACCCCACAGACTCTCTGCATCCCTAAGGTGTAAGTCTATTGTTGGGGGAAATAATAAATGTCCCTGAAGGATAAACAGATGGCTTAAATAATAACAAAATACAGGAAATGTGATCAAGTCAGTAATATATATGAAACCACATACAGGCTAGAGAGATGGCCTAGTGGTTAAGAGCAGTGTTCTCTTGCAGAAGACCTAAGTTCAGTTCCCAGGCCACTCAATATATTAGGCCACTCACCACGGCCTGTGGCTCCAGCTTCAGGCAATCTACCACCTTCTTCTAGACTTTACAAGCAAGCATTACACACACACACACACACGCACACACACACACACACACACACACACACACACACACACACACCACATACACATAATTCAAAGCAATTAAATTATTTTCTAAAGGAATAAAATTTAGGTCAGAAAACTACAATAAAGGAAACGTAAGTGACTGGATGAAAAGAGATGACAGAAGAAATCCTCAAGATGAATAGAAATTAAGAAAAGAGATACAATATCATTTTTAAGTTAAAAGAGCAATCACTGTAGAATGGGATTTTAATATTCAGAAACCACAATTGATAAATTTGGTGAAATACATGAATTTATAGATGCAAGGGTTCCAGAAAATTTTTTTTTTAAAAAAAATATGTACACGTAGTCATCCCAAATGAAATCTTGGTGAACAAAGAGGAAGCGAAGCTGTTGAGGTTAACTAGAAACAAGTGGCATGTCAGAGCAGGAGGGAGCAGGTCAGCAGACGCACCTTCCTTGGGAGCAGAGTCTGGAAATATGTCCCAGCATCCTTAGACTGCTTAGAGAGAGGAAGGAGAGAGAAATGAAACAAACAACAAAACCATCGAGATCTAACAATCCTTCAGGAACAAAGGCAAGGCATCCTCATTTTCTGAAGAAAGAGAACAGGAGCATTTGTTGCCAGGAGACCTCCGGGAGAGAAGCAGGGAGGAGCTCAGGGGCATCCTCAGGGCCATGGTGAGATCCTGCTGGATGGAAACTCATAGTCCTCAGGATCCAGCGAAGACTGGCAGAACAGATGACTAGTTGGGTAAATAAAAGAAACCTGTTCTCTTTTGAAATGAATATATCTAAGCAAAGATGATTGCATTGTTTTAGGGGCTTTTCAGCATTGCAAGAAATCCATGTAAGAATAGAATAAAATACCCTAGTGAAAGGGGGAGGAGCTGCCTAGATTTCAGATGAAGCATGGAGTCCACCCAGAGCAGACTGAGACATCGCAGATGCACCCTGACTCAGAGAACAGCAGCTAAAATACAGGGCAGGCGTGCAGGGATCCAAGCCAGAGGATAAAAATGTGTGCTTCAGATAGTTTTAGAAATGCAAGAGAAGAGCACTGTAGAGGGATGTACAAAGGTAAAACAAGCAATGACAGCCAAAAAATTCCAATTGCAGATCTAAAAACAGGCACAGAGCTGGGAGACAGACTGAGCTCACAGCTCTTGTAGAGGACCTGAGTTCAAATCCCTGCACCCATCTCAGGTCACTCATAACTGCCATTAACTCCGGCTCTAGGGGGTATAGTGCTGTGTCCTGGGATCAAAAGGCACCTGCATACATGTGTGCACATACATATATATGAGTAAGTATACAACTAAATCTCAAAAAATGGTTACGTTTTACAGATGAAGAATATTAAGAAAATAAACCCATTTATCAGCAATAAAGGGAACTTGAGGTGTTTGGTACAGACACTAAGAAACTATAATAAGATACATCCTGCAGCCCAGGAAGTTTTCATGTCTACTTGGTGATTCATAACTCAACAGGGGATGAGGAAAAACATGAAGAATTTAAAGGAACAATTTAATGTGTAGTTATTTATAAGCATTCAGAAAAAAAACTATAGAAGGTACATAGAGATGGACAACATCACACTCGGTGCATTTTAGCATCTTCAGGCAATTTATAGAGAGACTGGACAGAGGCTTCATAAGGAGTGAACACTTTCAAACAGCCCTCATCACTTTCCTCAAAGTGTTAGGTACAAAACGCTACCCCTCATATTACAAACTATTCCTCACATAACAACGTGTACATTTGCCTAGATTTACTACCTATTTATCACATTTACTTATGGGTTTTATTTTGTGTGTGGATATGTACGTGGGGGTTTGTGCCTTGTACACGAGAAAGCACCCTTAATGGAAAAGACTCCACCAGTACCTTCTTTTGGACCTTCAGCCCACAGAATATGGAGGAACTGTCACTTAACCTGCCCAGTCTGTGTGACAGCTATGGTAGACTGGGACAGGGAAGGTTCTAGGATGTGAATATGTGATAATTAACAATATTGTGTATTAAATATGTGCTGCTAACTATTTCTCTGTAATACCCTAAAAGAGCCACATTTAAAAGCAGGGGTTGGCTTCATCACGCTTCTGTATACATCCACATTCTGTTTGATCATTTGTACATGGTCTGGGCTTTTCTTCTGTGAGGTTCTTCTACCTAGTTTTTCCATGAGCACTGTACTAGGCATACAGCACAGGGTGTGCTGTGTAATGCTTTTCAGATCCTGTCTCTTTGATTTTTATTGTTGTCACATGTCACAGTCGTACATGCTAATGAGGCATGTATACCGAACACACGTATGCTGGCTATAAAGATCAAACCAGGGCACCTAGTGTTCTCTTGTCTTCTAGCTGCATCTTGTCTTCTCTTTGTTAGAGGCTTTCAGCTCCTGAGAAGACGTAGAATAGGTGCCAGTGAACTGTACTCCTCCACTGCGCTTACAGTAGCTGCGATGTTAGCTTTTGTTGTTTGATTTCTTTCCTAGTTAGCTTTCTGTTGTTGTGATGAACACCTTGACAAAAGTGGTTTGGGAAGGAAAGGATGCATTACAGATTCTAATCTGTCCTTGAGGGACGCCAGAACAGGAACCAAAATGTGTCAGGAAGTGAAGCAGAGGTCATGAAGAAGCACAGCTGATTGGTTTGCTCTCCATGGCTTGCTCAGTTTGTTTTTAAATACAACTCAGGTTCATCTACCCAGGGATGACACTGCACACAGTAGACTGGGGCCTTCCACAACAATAAGGAATCAAGACAATTCTCCATAGACATACCAAGGGAGGCAATTTCTTATTTAAGGTTCCCTCTTCCCAGGGGTGTCAAGTTGACAACCAAGATTCAGCATCACAGTTTCCATAATCAAAACTTCCAGTGTCCCCTTCCTGACCCTCCCTAGCCTCTCATATTTTCTGTACTTGTTTGTATCTGCCAAAGCATATTCGGGTTCCTCTTTATCCATATACTTTACATCTATTTCCTTTTCTCCTGGGGTCTTTTAGATCCCGGCCACTAACCCATAGGCTCTGACTTGCATTTCTCCATGGCTGACCATTCTCAGTTTCTTTCCTGTTCGTTTGTTTGTTCCTCTTCCTTAATTTAAGAGATGTCTGTTCAGAAGCTCTTTAAACATTCCTTACAGATTTGGCATATTAATTAATTATTGGATGAAACATTTGCAAATCTTTTCTCCCAAACTTTCACCTGTAACTCTTGCACCAGCAGATCCATCGCCCTCTTCTGGCCTCTCTGGGCACTTCATGCATGTCCTACACAGGCAGACATGCAGGCAAAACCCCCTGCAGATAAAATAAAATGAAATAAAACATAAAAATCAAAGAGGACGTATTTTCTCCGATGCGTGCTTTGGTACTTTGGTAATGGACCAGTTGGCTGTAGGTACAGGGGTTTAGTTCTTGGTCCTCTATTCAGTCCATTGTTCTGCATGGCTCTTTTTGTGTCTGTATGTTGCTGTTTGGTGACTGGGCTTTATGCCTACAGCTTTATAGTTTTTTTCAGTGCAATACTTTTATTGATTCTTTGAAAATTTCATATGTGCCTACCATGTATTTTTGACTATATTTACCCCCCTTTTTTCTCCAATTCCTCCTAGATCCAAACCCCACCTCCCCAGACCCTCCTAGTTCCAAGTCCTTTTCTTCAAATAACTCACCGACTCACGTTTGTACTGCCCATATACTCATAGGTGAGGGGCCATTTGCTGGCACTCTATTATTTTGTTCAAGATTGCCTTAGCTATTCAGAATCTTTTGTACTGCCATATGAATTTTAAGATTGCTTTTTACAGTTCCGTGAAGAGTGTTATTGCTATTTCAATGGTAGTTTTAAAGACTCTCTAAGTCACTTTGAGTAGTCTGAGCATTTTAACATGAATTTTGCCCATCCATGAGCAAGGCACATCTTCCTTTTGATGGGTCTTCTTTTTGGTTTCCTTAATTAATGTTTGGTAACTAGCATTGAAGAGAACACCCATTCCTTTAATTAAATTCATTCCCAGGTATTTTTCTTCTATTAAACTATTAGGGATATGTTTCATATTTTTTTCTAGTAAGTTCATTACACCTACCACTAATATTTGAATGTTGAATTTGCAATTCCTAGCTTTCCTGACCTCATTTGCCAATTCTGTTAGTCTTTTATACTCGATCTTATCCCTTAAAGGCCAAGATGCAATCTTTAACCATATTTAAATGGAGTCTTTAGGTTTTTCTATATATGGAATCCTAGCATCTGCCAGTAAGGGGTAATTTGATTTCCTTCCTTCTATTTGCATGCCCTTGGTTTATCCCACTTTCCCAGTTGTTCTGAATTAGACTAAGCTCTCTTCTGGGTACATGCACTGGTGGTAGACTGCCTCCTCCTGGGTCCAGCTTTAAACGAATATTTTCAGTTCCCAGTATGATGTTGATGACCGATGACCATTTGCTTGACACATTTATCCTTCATCATTAAGACACAATCCTTCTGTACCTCATTTGTCCAGTTGCTTTTAAATTATGAAGGGCCATTGATTTTTATCAAATGCTCTTTCTTTTATGCACGGAGATGACAATGTGATTTGGATCATCCATTCTGTTGGTATGATGAATCACACATATTGGTTCGCACATATTGAACTTGCATCTCTGGGGTAAGTCTAGTGGGATCATGGTGGATGATCTTTCTGGCGTGTTGCTGTACTTGGTCTGCTAGTGTTTACATGTCTGACCACCAGGGACGCTGTATATAATGCTTCTTTTGTTGGGTGATTCTGCTTTTGCTCTCAGGGTAATGCTGACATTATAGAATGGGTTTCAACACATTTTGTTACTTCCACTTTTTCTTTCAGAAAATCTTTAAAGATATTGGTGTACATGTATGGCAGTTTGGTGACTTCTGGGAGGCAGAGCAAGGCAGATTACTGTAAATTAAGACCTGTCTGGAGCACACAGCTTATCCTAAATCTGAATGACAGAGTGAGAACTTATCTCAAACAACCAACAGATCCATCAACTAACCCACCCAACAAATAAGCAACAACAGATTTTTTTTTTTAAAGAGTTAACAGAATTTGGCAATGAAATTTTCTGGATTTTTTTTTTTTTGAGAGAGAGAGAGAGAAAGAGAATTTGTTATTGATTTGTTTTGACTTTATTACTTATCACTGCTCTATTTAGCTTTTTTGTATCTCCATGACTCAATTTTTGTAGGTTATATGTGTACAGAATTCTATCCCTTTCTTATATGTTTTTGATTTATTGGTGTGTAGGTTCGGAATACCTGATGATACTTTGTATCTGTTTTAGTCCCCCTTTGTCACTGTCAAAATGCTTGTGAGGCAAATGTGAAAGGTTTATTTTGGCTCAGGGTATCAGGGGTTTTATTCCATGATGCCTGCATCTGTGGGCCTAAAGTGAAGCAGAAAGTCATGGTGGTGGACACATGTACAGCAGGAGGCTGCTCACCTCATCAGGGGAGATAGCAGAAAGAGGGAGAGAACAAGGGGCCAGACGCCAGACAAAGCCTTCAGAGATGTATCCACAGTGGTCTCTTTCCTCTCACAGGGCCTCACTTCTTACTATCCCATCTGCCATGAACCCACAGGTGAAATAATCTACTGCTAAAGTTAATGCCCTGATTTGTAGCGAGAATTTTGGTTTCTTTAAAAATATAGCTATGTTATGTGAATATGGTTTGCTTTAATCCCATATGTGGGATATAGGACTGCTTCAGATTGTGCACAGAAGCTAACTATGATTTGCCTCGTGCTCTGGTAGGGGCATGAATTTGCCAGCTGAAGACACTTTATGTTTGAAATTCTGGGGACTCTTGAGAGGGTTTGAAGTTGCCAGAGCCCTGAGAGAGGTGATGGCGGCTGCTGTTACCCCTGTGCTGGCCCTGCTGCCGCTGCCCCTGCTGTTGCTAAACTTCAGTTTGTTGGTTTGCTGTTGGTTGGTTGGTTGCTGTTTGCTGTTTGTTGTTTGCTGGTTGGATATATCCTGACAACGAAGAATGAACTGGCCCCAAGAAACTCAAGTCCCTAATCAGCAAGAAGTTGTCTAACAGTATCATCCATTTCCCCTCTAACCTTCTTTCTCTCCTATCTAGTGTTGGGGGGGTTGAAAGAGATTGGAATGGAGAAGGGTGGTAAGATAAAGAAGCCAATACAATAGCCAAAAAACGTATAGTTACATTGTTTCACTTACCTCTTAATAGTGTTGTCAGCTAGGGGAGAGAGCCTTCAACATGAGACTGTGCAGAACATTTCCCAACCCAAAGATGATGGTTTTCCTGGGACATCAGTTAGCAATCTCCTGTTTTGTTTTCATCTCTTCCTTATCTCCTCCCCGTTTCTTCTCCCCTTCCTCTCCCCCTCCCTTCCCCTGTCTTGTCAGGGAAGCACAAAATGTTACATTTCCAAAAAGGAATCTCTCCAGTTATTTTGGAGGTAATTTTGCTTTCCATTTATTTCTACTCTGTTCTTCATCATTTCTCCCCTCTTCTGACTAATTTAGAGTTCTGTTTATTCTAACGTGTCTAGGTTCTTGTGGTGAATGATGAGGTTATTTGAAACCCTCCCGCGTTTGGAGGCAGGTGTTCATTACTATCCACCTCTTCTGAGTTCTTATTTGATTGTATCCCATACATTTTGGAATGCTCTCTCTGTTTTCCCACTTTTTGGGAGTTGCTTAATTTCCCTTGGATTAAGTCCATGACTTAGACATGTCGCCCCCCCTGTGTAATTTCCAAACTGTCTTACATTGTTGGTTTTGTCTTTATTCCATGCAGTCAGAAACGATATAGGATGTGAATTTTATTTTCTTGAATGTTTGAGGCTTGTTCCATGACTTAATATCTGGTTTATCACGGAGGGACTGTTGCATATACTCCTGAAAAGGATGCATTATGCAATCATTGGCTGCCGTGGCTCATACACGCACACTGAGTCCATCAATAATACAGTCAATTTAGCTTGGATGGGTTTTGGTTAACGTTTTGTCTTACAATCTATCCATCGATGGAAGTGGGGTAGAGGAGATCCCATCGTTGCCATATTAGAGCTGTTTGATACTTCTAGCTCTGACAAGATTGATGCTGTTGCCGTGGGTACCTTCACAGCTGTTAGATCCTCTCACCCAATGGATTCCTTCATCACTGTGTGGTGCCTGTTGTCCTGTTTATAGTTTTGAAGTCTGCTTTTCTGATACAGGAATAGTCCTCCCTAGTCACTTTCCATTTTCAATTTCGTGAAATCTCTTTTCTTCCCTTCTTTCATTTTCATGCATAGATTTTAATAAATTATACTTTTGTCATATAAATGCAAATATTTAATACATTTTCTATAGAAAACATAAGCTTCTTTTTCTTTTAAAAATTGTATGAAATTCGTTACAATTAATTTTGAAACATTTTATTTTTTTATTTTTTTATACTTTGAAAGCTTCATACATAATTAATATCTGTTGATCCTGTCTATCCACCATCATCCCCTCCACCTTCCTACAGTGTCTCCTCATCTCCGTCCCCCCAGCTTCATATCCCAGCTTCATGCCCTTTTTTGTTTATTCTAAAAATATTCTTATTTATATATTACATGTCATTAATATGAGATATCTATATGTATATGGGTGTGTGGTCATTCACTAGGGCCAGAGAAGCTTACCAGGGGTTAGCTATATCCTCCAAACAGGTTGATCCTCCTTCCCTCATCAACTAGCAGTCAACTGATGTTATTTCTCTATTGAGAGCCTCTCCCCTATCCATACCATGACTGGCTTGATCCTGTGCAAGACTTCTGCAGGCAACCAGAGCTGCTGTGAGCTCCTGAGTGCATCATCCCTGTCATATCCTGAAGTCAACATTTCCTGCTCCTCTTTGCATCCTCCACACGCTTACATTCTTTCTGCCCCTTCTTCTGCAAGGTTCCCTGTACCTTGGACAATAAGAGGTGGAGACAGCTGACTCTAAGTACACAGCTGGGTACTTAGAGTCACCTATCCTCAGCACTGTGACCAGTTATAAATCTCCACTTTAGTCACTACCCAGGGTAAAAAGATCTCTGACCAAAGCAACACAAATCTGTGGGTACAAACATAAATATTTAGAATGCACTTTGACAGCATGACCATCTAACAAAATAATAACAACCTACAACTCCTTATGGCTTATGATTTCCACAGTCATAAACTTTTGACTAGGCTGACATTACCAAGCATGAATTCTCTCCTGTGGAGCAGAATTCATATTCAATCAGATAGTGGTTGGTTGCCCCCATAATCATTATGCCACTATTGCACGAGTATTCACATCTTGATAGCAGGGAAGTCCTATGGCATGCAAGGTCTAGTACTGGTAAGACATTGATGTCTTTCCTCCCCAGCAGCCTGCAAAACACCCTCTGGCACTATGTAAGCTAGCCAGTAGCGAGAACGATTCCTAGACTATAGAGATAAATTTTCTATGCCCTACATCCCAAGACAGTGGTGTCTGGAGTAATGGGGTCTTACCATCTAGTTGTGGACAACCCAACCAAGAGTGATGGCAATAGCCTGTGTTGTTTTGGGGGCCTCTGGGGTCTTCCTAATCAATGAATCATAGGGATTTATCCTCTGTCTGACATTGATACTTTCATTTAATAACGTGTTTTCTGGGAGCAGTATTGTTCTTTCACGTCCTCTCAAACTCTCCCTTTTCTTCCATATATATATATGGAAGATATATATATATATGATATTATAAGATTATATATATATAAGATATATATTACATATATAATATATATAATATATATATATTAGCTCACACATTAGTAGACTTCCATACAGCATCTCCATGTAGCCTTAGTCATGACTAACCCACTTGTACACTTCCCTCCCCTCAATCCACCCAATTTCCACCTACACCTTTAATCCTGTGTCTATCCTTTGTGTTTTATGTCACTTCTGTATTTTTTTTATGTCATTCCTGTATTAACATCCCTTTTAATTAGATTTTTTTTCTTAGGTGATGAATGTAGGTCTCCACACAGCTTTTTCAGGCTCTCTGTGTTTTATATTGAATGTACTAGTTTATTAGTCACTTGGACATATAAGTCCATCCATTTCTTTCATACTGTACCATCCCATTCCTCCTGCCTATTTTTCTCTGTCTTCTCTGTTGTCATAAAACATTTTAAGCATGTTACTTCAATTCTGTTGTCAAACAAAATTTTTGGAATTATTTTCTAGTGCTACAGATCACAATATGTCATCTATCCTGATCTAAGTTTAAAATTAAGTTATTTTCTGAAAAATCATAAAAACTTAATACATGTTTATATTTTTATCACCCATCCATATATATGTGTGTGTGTATAATTTCAAAACATTTTAAACCCAGGAATATAATAATATAATTTTTATTTTAAATGACCATGAATATTCTAAATAAATTATGAGATTATACACACACATACATGAATATTTAATAATTCAGCAACTCTTGCAGTAAGGACCCTCTGGCCATGATTTTATCAGCTTTGCTTGCCTGAAAAAGCCTTTGTTTCATCTCTATTTTTGAAGATTAATTTTTCTGGATATACTTTTTGGCTGGCAGGTATTTTTCTCTGTCAACACCCTCACTAAGTCTTGGTGTCTCTGGCCTCCTGCACTTTGAATGTGGAACCATTAATCTCACCATTGCCCATCTGTGAAACCTGTCATTTTTTTCTTGCTATTTTCGAGAATTTATCTTCATCACCATCTTTGAAGCTGATTTCTCTTACCTGGCTTGGTTTTCTGATTCCCTCACCCCCTTCTTTGGGAGTGTCTCAGAATAGATAGATCTGTTTGTTACTCTCTTGCCTAAGGCTGAAGGATTTGAGCTGTGATTTCTTTAAATCTTTTTTTCCCACACCACATTTTCTGGAGCTCTGATTACAGGTTGGACTTCTTGGTGTGGGCCTAAAGGTCTCTGAAACTTTCAAAGTTTTCTTCAATCATTTTTCTATCAGTTTCTCAGATGAAGCCATTTTTATTGATCTGTCTTAGGTTCACTGGTCCCCTTTCTGTTCCCTTCAATCTGCTGTTGAATCATCTGGTAATTATTTCCATTTCTTTTCTGATATTGTATTTTTCACCTCTAGAACAATGATCTCTCTCTCTCTCTCTCTCTCTCTCTCTCTCTCTCTCTCTCTCTGTCACACACACACACACACACACACACACACACACACACACACATGTATATCCCCTCCTCCTCTGTGAAATTTCACCAATTCACTTATCAACACTGCCTTCTCCTTTAGCCATTTGAATTTATTTATAATATCTATACATATCAAAATCTACACTGTCACAACTCATAAACCTTTGTCAAAGCCAACACAAGGGTATCTCTGGTTGGTTTCTATGCTTGCTTCCTTTCCTAATAGCCAGCCAGTTTCCTTTTCATTTTTATTGTTTGCCGACATATTTTTGTAATTGCACATGGGTGTGTGCACACAGAGGCCAGAGACTGATGCTGGGCATCTTCTCAGTTACTTTCCACCTTAGTTTTTGAGACAAGTTCCCTCACTGACTTGGCTAGAATGGTTGGCCAGAAAGTCTCAGGTATTCTCCTGCGTCTGCCTGCTCACTACTAGGATTACAGGCACATGTTGCTTGACCCAGTGTCTAAACTTGGGTTCTCATGCTTCTGTGGCAGGCATGTTGCCATCTGAGTCATTTACCCAGCTCTCTAGTTCCCTGTGTCTTTGCATGTCTAATAGATGCTGGTAGGAAGCTCACCATTATAAGGCATTGCCATGGGTGCTCTGAAATATCTTTGGCTTTACTAAGTGTATTTTGTCAGCGTTCATACTTAAGTCTGAGGCTCACTCACCCTCCAGATGCTTGGTTCTGTGGTTGTCTTTTCAACTGCTGCTTCCTTCTTCAGAACAGAAGCTTCCTCCTTCAACATGAGGACTGCACAGGTAGGAGAGCAAACTCTGTCGGGGACACGGGACTTTTGCA
Organism: Rhabdomys pumilio; assembly: GCA_030674055.1. Classification (NCBI taxonomy): domain Eukaryota; kingdom Metazoa; phylum Chordata; class Mammalia; order Rodentia; family Muridae; genus Rhabdomys; species Rhabdomys pumilio. The sequence continues at coordinate 15,223,510 of JANHMN010000012.1, forward strand.
AATATGATCAGTCATTTCTGTTGCTCTTTCTGCTTTCCTCTGTATGCATGCCATTAGAAATCAACAAGGGATGTGGGCAAAGTGTTTCTTAGCTTGCAATCTCAGCCCATTTGTGCTCCAAGCCTACACATGTCCTATTCACTTTTCCAGATGTTCTGTTGCTCAGAGTGGTTTCCACATCTGCTGGCAGGGCTGTGGGTTTTACTGTAGGTGGGGCTGTAAGGAACTACCTCAGGCACGCAGCTGCAAAGCTGTGGTCCTCAACAGATGCAAAGGCCTCCCTTCAGAGTCTTTCTGCCTGATTTCTGTTTTTTGTTTTGCTTCCAAGCGTCTTTCATGCATAACTGTGTTTGGAATCTTTAATCATTGCCTGCAGGAGGAATCATCATTGACTTCTTCATCTTCTCTTTGTGTCTTTGTGGTCAGCTGATACTTCTTCATTCCCCAGGCTCCAGAATTCTAGGGTCAAGGGATATCTTTACTGCTCCAACCTTTTGGGTTTCCTGAGGTGAGCATCTGGGGGTAGTACAGTCTCTCGATCTATAAATATCTCTGGTTCACAGTCATTTAAAGATATGTCTTTTTCAGATATAGAATTTTAAGTTGGGAAGTGATTTTCCTCCCTATCAGAACTTTCAAGGTATGCTGTTGCTCTCTGAGTATGGAATGTCAGTATCATAGATACCATATACACAGCCATCCTCTGGGTCAGCAGATTGAACATGGATGGACTTGGCTGGTATCTCATGACCTTGGCTTGCTGGATCTGGGTGTAGAAGGTTTTCTCCTCTTTTCCTTCCTTCTCTTGTAGCATTGTGCAGTTGGGACCTCAGGGTTGTCTTTTTCAAGGTATCATAGTGGGCTGACTTTCACAGCCAGATGTTTTTACTTCACAGCAACAGCAAACTCAACACTATCGACTTAGCTAGAAATCTTGGGGCAAAACTCAGAGGCAGTGTGGGTTGCAGAGAGAGGTGTGAACTGATGCACTTGGCTGTAACAATCCAACAAGTCAGAGCCTCCTTCGGAGAGTACATGAACTTGGGTCTGTGGACATGCCTTTTCTCCTAGTGGGCCTGATTAGTTGGATGCTACTAGTGTCTAGGATGGTGTAACCATGCCACACTGATCCACAACTAATGCTTAATTGCCTTGTGACACACATTCCATGTGACCTTCCAGAAAATACAGGCTGGACATTAACTCACATTGCACATAGGAGAAGCCCTTCTTCACCTAGAGCCTCAAGGTAGACAGTTGAGCCCCCTCCCATAAAGCCCAGAACCAAAATCTTAGGACACAGAACAGGATTCTCCACAACATTTTGTACAGACTTTCCTGTGGATCTCACACATCAGTGTCATATCTATATCTCTTTCTGCAGCAAGTTTGTTTTCCAAGACACACACAAACATTAGCAGCTCTAGACTGATAATTTGTCTGAACAGTGAAGACAAATATGTCAAGCTCTCCTTGTGGGAACCTTCTCTCTTGTTAAGGGAGAAAGACAAGGAGGGACCCAGGTCTCTGCAACTGTGGAGGAGAGAAAAAAGGGGGAGTTGGGGCACACCATCCTTCAAATGGTCAAGCATGAATTTAAATTTACAGAGTGAGTAGGATCTAGACCATGGGTCAGGGGGCACTGGGTTCATGGCAGGCAGAAAGGAGTTTGTGCAAGACTATAATGCCTGACTGGGTGCAGTGGCAGGACACTTATCCTGTGCAGGGAGGCTGTCCTGCTCTTTGCTCTGGGTGCCACCCTTATCTTGGCTTATGGTAGTTCCTCTGTGATTTGTTAGATGTTCTGTCCATACATGAGATTTACAGCTAAGGGTTCTTAGTGTGACTATTACAGTCTGACAAATCTATATACCTATTGCCACTGACATCATTTACTCTGTGTGTGTATGTGTGTGTGTGTGCATGCACATGCATGCGTGTGTGTATATATGTGAATGGTATGTATATGTGTACTTGCATGTGTGTATGTACATGTGTATGTGTGGTCATGACACTTGAAATCTGAACTTTGACTCAGTGTTCAGGACCTCATAAAATATCACTAAGCAGAGTCTCCTGCTGTATGCTTACACAATGGTGACTCACATAGGCTTCTGGTTTCTACTTTCCTATCTTTAGTAGGAGAGCCCTGAGTCTTGAGCATTATGGGGGCCATTTGATCTGCAACTCTGCCTGTGACTTTGATTGGCCTGTGTCAGGGGACAAGAGTCCTTCTCTTTGAGCTCTCCCACTTCAGGCAAAACAACATTTGTCATGTGGAGTCAGGAAATGGGTACACCTAGAGGTGTGGCTTTGAAAATGTCCTTCTGTTTGGTCCAAATCATCCCAGTCTATCTCCATGTGTCTCTGATAAGGTATTACACAGCAAGGATGCACACCTCACATACAGAACATGGGCTCATTTATCACAGAGGAGTGTGTAGTGTGTGTTGGGGGGGAGGCAGTGATTAATTGTTCCACTGTTTAGAAAATGATGCTAGAGTCTCTGAGGAGCTGAATACCCCTGACTGACCTAGGCTAGGGACACTGCTTCAGGAAAGGTGCAGCTGTCAGTCCTAAGCAGGCTGCAGGGGAACCAGGATAGATGTGACTCTCCTCTAAGAAATGCTTATGACTCCAGACTCTACACCCAACACTTGAAAGTGGACAGGACACCATTCACAGTCTCTGTCACCATTGGATGAAGATACATTATGGTGTGGTGGGATGTGACCTGTAAATCTTAGATGTTCCAACAGAAATACTTTACCCTGGTCCCAGTTCCTATCCATGGTACAGGATCTAGCCTAGGTTCTGCTGTCCCTAGGGCTGTCTTTATTTTGAAACCCTGTCTGTGGCAAACCTGTCTGGTGGAAGTGGAGATAATGCAGATGACAGTGTATCACAGTGACCTGGTGACTCAGAATTGCCCACAGCCATTAGCTGCTGCCACTGAGAGCAAGTGCAATGACATTTGTCTTCTCCCACAAAGATCATTTGGGCTTCTGAGCCAATGGGGGAACTTGTTACTAAAAGCATAACAACCTAATGTCTGTCCTGAACCATTTTGCCATCAAATGGGGCTTGCAACTTCCTTGAATACCTGATTCAGGAAAATCAGGTATACTCTTGGGATACAATCACTACAACCCCCTACTGGGTGGCACAGGGCTACTGTCCACAGTGTCATGACCAGCATGCTAAGGCAGGCTCCCTGTCCTTGCAGGTCCCTTGACTGTTCCTTAAATATAGTAAGCTTTGGCCCAGGCTCTTTGCATTTAGTGGCCCCATGCCCACAGCATCTTTTTCCCTCTTGCCTTAGAAGCCATCAAGAAGATGCTAAAAACTAGCAGCTGATCTTCCTGAGATGGTTCCACCATGGACTATCAAAGTTAATGATGGAATGGATTCTCTAGGCAGGGTTGAGAAGAATTTTATTTTAGGAAAGATTCCTGCCATTAATATGCTTTTACTGTTGTTTTTATTAAATATATATAACAATCACTAGGTATTAGTTCACCCCTTTGATCAGCTCTCTGCAGAAATGTGCTTTCTTATAGTGATGCTATATAGACAAATAGATGATTTCTTAATTCTTAATGATGATCCTATACGAATTCTTAAAACTATATTAGTAATTATTAAGTTCTTTTATAATAGTACTGCTATTAAGTCCTCTCTGATATTAAAAACTGCACTGAGAACTCTGCCAGTTTTCAAGAGTCACTAGTTAATTGCTTCTGAGATAGCAAGCAGGCATCTACAACTTAGAGCACATTCCAAGAGGTCATAAAACAATTAACCAAAGGTCATAAAAAGGGAACTGAGACTACAACTTGGAGCACATTCCAAGAGGTCATAAAACAATTAACCAAAGGTCATAAAAAGGGAACTGAGGATTTACTATAGGTACAAGAACAGAAGATAAAATATTTATTGGACTTATCTATTCAAAACTTCAATGATAACTTAGTTATCGTCTTTAACCCTTCATGAACCTGTAGAGCTATTGACAGATGATGAATGTTAAGACAGATAATTATTCTTAATGGATATGCATGTAAATATTCTCTGTTGTAAACTTCTTATTCAATTTATGGTTTGAATTTATGTATAGACTTGTGATGAACATTTTACCATGTGATCATGTATTCTGAAAGACATGTAAGAGCTGAGGACAATGAGCAGAGACTGGCTCTTTCCCCCTTTTTCTTAGAGAAATTTCATAGGAAACTTTTTAGAATTTAGAAATGAAGGCTAAAAATCACTTTTAAAGTGTTCCCTTTTCTTCCTGCCACTTCAACTAGCAGGCTGGGAGTTAGAGCCTCATAGTCACTGCAGAGATAGAGCAAAGGCTATATTACTCAATCCCCTGCCTTTAGGCTACAGGTGTTTATCATCTAAGTCAGCGACTTTTAACCCTCAGAATGAATAAGAAACTTTTTAGGACTTTTTAGAATTTATCAACAAGCATTCAGTACAGTTGGAGAGCTAGAACATCCAGAGACCATTAGCCTTTAAAGCTACTCCTGAGTCTGACACTGTATCTCCTTTCAACCCACTCCAGGCTGGGAGGCCCCTAGTACCCTCTCCTGCTGGATTCTTGTGGAGGCCACCAGTCTCTAGGGACAGAAAAGAGGATATTTACACAGCATCTCCAACCAGTCCTTCCAAGTTTTCCAAGTTAGCCTTGAAATAGTTATTTGGCAGTGGAGCAAGCTTCTGCCTGTTCATGTGCCTAATTGAGTTGCCAAGCTAAACTTTAGCCACAGGCTGGAAGATTCTGTAGCTCTTGCTTACTGGAGTACTTCCTCTTTACTGGGCCAGTGAGTATTGTACCCAAACAGCAAAGACTGAAGCTGGTAGTGCCAGGGTGGCTTATATCATCTTACTACAGGGTCTGCTTGTTATGGTTAGTTTTTGTCAACTTGACACAAACTAGAGTCACATAGGCAGGCAGCTACCCAGAGTGCCCTTCTCCATCTCTCTTTCCAGAGGAACCCTGTGCACTGTGAAATTACAGATTGGTGTCACTCAAGGGTCTCTGTTCCTTCCTCATGTCACATGAGTCCCCTCACTTCTCAGAATACTCTTTACTGCTCAGGATGGTGACCATGGAACTGTTGGGGGCTCCATGGCTGTGTCCAAAGAAGACCCATGACAAAGAGACTCCTTGATCATGCTTTTCTCAGACTAGGAGTCTCCCCTTGTCTAATTTATATCCATATCCTAGCATCCAGAGCCCTGTGCAACTGGGGACCCCATACTTCTCACCAAGCTTTGCACCCTGTGGCATGGGTATCTGTGACCTTCTCTTGCCTTCCACAGGAACTCTGTTATTCACATGCTATTCACATGTCCCACATGTCTTCTTCATTCTGCTCAGCTCACCATTCTGCTCAGTGGCTGGAAGGCTGTGCCATCTGCTATGAATGAAGTTTAGCTGAGATTCTCAGCGTGTGTCTCTGGTCTTGGCTCCTGACACCAAGGACTTGAATAAACATCTCCCTTCTTGTCTTGATTAATGGGAATCCAAACTTGTTTTTCTTTAATACTCACTTCTGAAGCTCGGGTCATGTTCCTCCTTGCAGTCACTGGCCCTTTTTTGAAGCAGGGCTGTGCCCAAGACAGAGATTGGATCTTCTGACTGTTTTTGTCCCAGAAGAGAATCTTCTCAGAGAAAAGCTTAAGGAAGAGAGGTAGAAACTTCAGCTGAGCCACCAAAGGCTACCCCATCACCAAGGGGCCAATGGCTACCCACAGCCAGTGACGGAGACAAATTCCCTCCCTGAAGCATTGGTGGAAGGAATAAACGAATGATATTCTTAAAAGCAGAAAACAAATGTAGTTATTATTTCAGAGTAATTCTATGACCACAGGCACAAACAAAGAAATGAAATATATTTAGGATGCAGCATGTCCCTAGAAATGTTAACTTCTGGATGAAGGTAGGTGGGGCCACACAGTGAGATCAGCCCTAACTGCATGGAGCCAGTGCACAGGCACCCTCAGGACACAAAACCATGATCGTTGCTCTAGGTTTGAGGGAGCACCAACACAAATGCTAAGTAAAGAGGGGTTCACTGAGTGCTTGAGTCTGGCACAATGTTCTGTCTCCATGGCAGATACCTGGCCAGGAATGATGAAGGGACTAGGTCCTGTGCCTCTTTCAGTACCCATGTTGTTGGGGAATTAATTGTTATGCAGGCTGATCTGGGTGAGTAAACAGGGACAGGAGCGGAATCAAAGCCCTGAAATGGGGATGGCTGGATATGTGTTAGGGTGATGATAGGTCATTGCCCTAAGATCCTGAGGTATTGGTTTTTCTGTGGAGCACAGATGCCCCTCTAATCTGGTTCTTCATCACTGAAAGATGGTGCATTACCACTCCACTTTAAGCCCAGTCTACTCTTTCCTACCTTTTTCCAGTTGCTGCTTACCCCATGGCTGACCCTGCTAGAGAATATCCACAGTCAGCTCAGACAGATAGGAGGGAAGAACCTATGAATAACCCTGTCAAGTGTAGTACAGAAGCCCATCTCTTCCCATTGAGTGAAGTCCAAGGTCTCCAAAATCTGGGGTCTCCCCATGCTAGGCACAATTTTAAGAGGATCAATTCCTGTATACCTACCCACCTCTCAGGCTGAGGGGCAGAAAAGGACAAGGTCTCTACATGGTTTTCCTTTGGATGTGAGGGTGTCTAGTAAGAGGCAGGGAAAGCTCAGACCATGTAGGGAAAGAGGGCCAGGATTCACTCGGGGTGACAGTGGTCAATACCTTGGAATATTTTATCTCTGCTATTCCCTACCTTTGAGGGACCTTTGTTCACAAGTTTCCCCTTTTGTGAGATGTCACTAATGCTGGATGGTTTTTGATGAAGCAATTGCTTTTGTCTTGACTATGCACTAGTCAGGAGCTCCTCGCCCAACTTCTGTTACCCCACTAAACTCATTAATACATAAAGTAGGACTTTGGTGGTATTAATTTGTTCTATTGCCAGTTCCCTATCTGGGGTGAATAGACATCTTATAAATGATGCCATACAACGTTTGATTAGAGGATGGGTGAGGGATCTGGTCTTGGTCCCAATGTCCCATCCTGACAATGATGCTCTGACTGCCATACTCCAGGGAAGCTTACCACAGTATACTTTTGTGAGGGAGCCTGAGGGCAGGGACTCTAGGCTGACACTTCTTGACATGAATACCCAGACCTTACCTGAGAAGGGATAGGGATGACTCTTGAGGCTGATGCAAGCTATCTTGTGCTTCTTTTTCAGACATAGCACAATCCAGATCTTTAAAGACAGACTGGTCTTGCCTACCTGCCTCTGTGGCTCTGAAGCTTAATGGAATCTCTTTAGAACAAAGCACAGTCTATCATCTATAGCCCACCCAACAGCCACACCTACCTGTGGTTATTATTAGTAAAGAGGAGTTGGCAAATGGCCTTGGGTGGTGACTCTAGACCTCATCTCCAAGGGCTGCTCTTTGGAGGTCTGAGATTTCTGTGAAAGGGAGTCCTTTGGGGGCCACCGGACCCTTGAGCAGGACTCTCCTGTGTCCTCGCCATTATAGCCCACAAGAACTGGGCAGATACGTATGGCAATCCATCTTCCCTTGGGCCACCTGTTTGTCTCTGGCCCACAGGGGTGATGTAAAGCAGAAAATTATGCCTTTAATAAACAGGGAGCCCTGCTCTTGCCTCTGGGGGATGGACAGGGACTCATCCCAGAGGTGCTGAGCACACCTGAGCAGGTCTATAATACAGTATAGAAACCCTGGGTACATACCAGGAATAGCTTCCGAGCCTATTGGTGCAAGCCCAAGAAAACCATGGCACTCAACTCCCAGATGTTGCTTCAAGGAGGAGCTGGTGATGGTGTCAGCCTCAGGTGTTGTGACCAGGAAGGACCCAGTGCATGGTGCCCACCTAATGTCCCCACCAGCCAAACAAACTATTTCCCCTCTCCCAGGACACCACGGCCAGGGAACAAAAGCCATGATTATCAAAGGACTTTTTTCTTTATTTTCATAATTTAGCTGAATCAACACAAAATTGGATACTGTAAAACAAGGGGGGAAATATGCTGTAACATCTTAAATCTCCCGGTCTCTGCCCTCGGAGGTCTCTATGCTAGCTTTCAAAGGAAACAGACAAGGGGAGGTGGTGCAGATGTTGAGGTTCAGTGGTGAAATGAGACTTCCTGTCCTGCTCACCCCCGGCAACACAGGCCACTGGAGCCTGACACTGCGGGGACAGTAGCCTTGCCTGACCACCTCCTCTGACGAGAACCCCTCGTGTCAGCTTCATCTCCCTGCCCAGGATACTCATCCCTCTGCATGAGTGAAGGGAGGACACATGGATACTGGAATGGGTCTCACAGGAATGGACTTTCTTTCCTATCTTTAGCCTATGGTTGCTGGAACGGCATCTATATACTGAAGTTAAATATATTTTTTTAAAAAAACGTTTTTCTTTAGTAGTATATTACTAGCGTGATAGTCATGTTAATTGGATGTGTAGGTAGTATAATTTTAGCAGAACTCAGGAAAATGAGTGGGGACTGTGTCTGTCCCTTAACTGGTGGCCTCTGGCCCCACAGTGTAGGGCAATCAAGGACAGTGACTCTGCTCCCCAGCTCCTCCACCCCCTCCATCCCTGCTGTCTCTGCCTCCCAATGTGGAGGACAAGGACCTTTGAGAATGAAAGGGGCCATTCATCTGGGAAGGGCAAGTTGGCTGTACATGGACTCAAGATCTATGGATGGCAAAAGGGGTTAAGAGAGAGAGGGACCAAAATCCATGACCAAAATATTGTATACGCAATGTTTACCAACACACAGACTCACAGGGGGACGTGAGCTACCAGACCAAACCAAAGCAAAGAGAGACAGAGCTTCCTAGAATAGGCAGGGTCCTCTGCACCTCACCCACAGCTCTGTCCATCCATGTCTGCTCTGAGGTCCTCCATGGCCACCCCAGAGTCTCCAGGATCACAGGGGGGCCTGGCCACAGCTCTCAGGATGGTCAGACCTGCCGTCAAATGTTAAATAGGATTTTCTACAAATATACAACATATAAAAACTGTTAAATATATAACTTTAGGCTTTTGCAAAATACATTTAATGATCTCTTTCAAACAGGGTTACTTCAGTTTTCTTTAATTTGCTTTCTGGAGCTAAATGGTGTATCAGATGAGATAGCAGTCACAGGAGACCCAGCATGCTCTTGGCAAATGGTGGATTATCCAACTATCAAAAATGGAGCTGTGGAAGAGGCATGTCTAACTGGTTAAAACAGAAAGTGATTTTAGTAGGATAGAGTTGGTCTAAGCACAGGGGCAAAGGGTCTGTGTCCGGGGCCCTTGCTGTCCGCTGGGGGCCGTTGCCGGCCACGCCCCTGCTGGGTCCTGCAGGTGCACCATGGTGGTGTCCTTCTGGGCAAAGCCATCCTCCTAGGGCACGCTGCAGTGTTCGTGGGGCGGGGGTCTTGGCCTCGGATGCCCTCTCCATGCTGCCTGGGCCACCAGCATGTCTGCCACTGTGCCCTCCCCCGCCCCACAATCAAACCCGGGGAATTCTTGGCAGCAGGGATGTGTCCACGTTAAAATAGATTTGCTCTTTGGTCTATTGAGTATACTGAAAGTATAAGAAAATAAAAGCGATTCAGACAGTCTGGGACAGAGGAGGTGGTGGCTTCTGCACCTGACAGTTCCCGGACCTTGAGTTGTGGCTCAGCAGGCCGGACGGCAGTCTCCTTGTTCTGGTCCTCCAACTCCAGGGTGCAAGCAGCTAGTGAGGATGAATGCAGCCAGGCTCCACACACCAGGGTTTGCTGATTCCTGGCACCACCCTTGACATGTGTGTCTGAGTCCCGGCCTCCTGGGTTCAGCTGAACAGACTTGAGCTCAGAGCTCCGAGGAACTGGGCTGTCTTTGTTAGGCCTCTGGGAAACAGTGGGTGGATGAGGGAGAATGGGCGGTGTCCACATAGGATGGAGGACAGTGGCTGAGGTGTAGAATCTCCAGGGAGCCACAGCCACTCCCAGGGGGCACCGCAGGGGCTGCGATTGTCAGGAGACCTGAGGAGCAAAGACAGAGAGCTGTCAGCCTCATACTGAAGTCATCCAGAGTCACATTCCTGACACACACACATTCCCTCTTGCCCAACATGGCAAGTTTAACATCTTCTGGACCAAGAATGTAGACCTGGACAGCTGGGAAGAAGGGTACTCTGTGTAGGTTAAACCCCAGAAGCACCATTCTGCCTGTGTCCCAGGGGAGGCTGCCCTCTGCTGGGGACCCAGAGGAACCTCTGTATACTCTCCAGCCTATGGTGGCCAGAGCTGGTCTAGGTCCTTCTGGTTTCCTAAGGGTGCATGGCATAAACTGGCATACTTAGCATGAGTCCCACACTGGCACGGGGAGCAGGCACTTCACTCCTGATCCTTTAGCAGCTCTGGTAGGAGAGAAGATATCTCACTCCCACCTTTCAGTAATCAGATCCTAGAGAGTTAAAACATCTGCAGGAGTCCCATGGGGCAGAGGGGAAAGGTGGAAGGTTGGTGCCTGGAGAAGCCTGTCTCCCAGGAAGAGCACTCACACAATTCTGACCACCTTAGCAGATCACTTTGCAGGAGAGACTGGAGCTGAGACAGTGATGGGTTAACAGTTGGATGGACCACACATTGACCATGACATGACGGTTTGGTTATACACATACCTTCTACCCTCTACACCTAAACCTCACTCAATATCCTGCAGATGTAGGAGTCACTGAACCTCTGATTCTTCCTCCCAGTATGTCCATGCTGGATAAATCTGCTTTCTCTGTTTCTGTTTTGTTTTGTTTGTTTTACCATTGCTGGTCTTTGTTGTATTAGGATGGATGCTGGGCCTTGTTTGTTGGGGCTGCCAGGTCTCAAGCTGTGACTCTAACATCACCAATAACAACCCAGCTCTGCCACCCCAATGAGGTGCCCTGGGACTAAGACACCACAATTCCAGAACATGGGATCCTTCCATGTTCCAGGGTATGTCCTCACAGAGTGAGGTCCAGCTGCTGAGTGGCCTCTCTAAGCCATGTGCTATGGTAGGGGTTTCAGGGAGACAGATTACAGGTTGATGGAGGCAGCTACCTTCCATTGGCCTGGCAAACTCATAGTTGTACAGTCAGTCCTTTGTATCTTCGTGTACTTATCAAATGATGGAGAAAACTGCACCTGAAAAGCTCAGATTGTTCATATCAGTAGCACTTGACAGTGTAAGAGCAGCTCACATAGCATTCATCAGAGGCTAAGGCTGCCCCACCCTGCCTGCCTCCACGGCTTGGCAACTTTGGTGTGGGCTTCAGGGATGCTCACCCCTCTCCCACTGCTGTATTGAGCTGGGATCGGTGGTCTGTGTCTGCAGCACATTTTGGAAGGTGATTGTTAGATATGATAGGATGATGGGGGCTGTCTGCAAACATGGGAAAACCAACAGCTGCAACCATATGCATTTGTTATTTGGTGACATCTCCTTGGAAGAAAAACATATTGTTGAATTATCAGAAATTCACTCTTCCTAGATGTGTTCTGGGGGCTGCTCTCCCACCACCGTTCCATAGCAACAGCCTCTGCTCTTTCTGGAAAGGAACAATGAGGAAGGTCTTAGCATCACTCCATCTGTGCTGTAGGACAGCATCCTCCCCCCCTACACACACACCCTAGCTGGTGTCTGTTCTTGTTCATTTTCTTCCATGATAAACCCCTTCCATGCTCCCAGCACCATGGAGATTTTTCATGGTGAGAGACCAAGCAGGCTATGCTTAGCACTGTGTGCTCTCTCCCTTCAGGTAACCCAACCCTTCTGTCTGTTAAGGCATGGCTGGCTGTGGCAATTTTTTTTCAGAAACAGAGAAGCTCTTGGGTGTCTCTTCTTGGCCCAGGTGCCAGAGTCATAGAACAGGGTTCACTTGGCCAGGCTAGTCATGGGCTAGTGGGATTGTCTCTGAGCATGGACTGCCTGGGACAAAGCTCACGAGCTGCCTCATTACCCATCCTGAGGGCTGACCCTGCTGGTCACTCCACAGTGAGCCTTTCTGTTTCTGCTCTTGCCTGGGTCTGCGTGATGGCTACATATACTATGGGTACAATATAATGGCTATACATGGATAACTCGGACAACAGCAGCTCCACAGCTCGTAGGTTTGGAGCTGGAGTTTGAGGGCAGTTGGGCCAGGCTGGCTCCAACTGCAGGGAACTGCCCGGGTCTTCTTGAGACTGGTTGTCACAGTCTTAGCCTCATGCTGACAGGGCCCTATCTCAGCCTCTCCTTCACAGCTCAGGGTAGGACAGTTGCCACTGGACATGCTGGACATGGAAGTACACTTTGCCTGGAGGGCCTTGGTCCCCACACATATGCACAGACCTATTGTCACAGGTTCTGAGTGGACATTCTCTTAGGATCCTGAGTCCTTTCTTCATTGGCTCCCTGGCTAGCCTGTGCCGTGTGATTTCTTCCGAGTCAGCTGCTGATCTTGCCTGCTGACTGTGAACTCAAGTCTCTCAAACTCCCCCCACCCCCAGGCTCTGCTGTGCCCTGAAGCCAAAAGTCTGTAATGCCCTGGTCTTTTGTTACGAGGCTCATAACGTGGAGCAATTTGACCTGTATCTTCCAGATCTAATGCCAGCTTTGTCCTTACACAAGAATATCCCTTGACGGTGTGAGTAGTCATCTTCCCCCTTCCCCTATCCCCCAGCAACCCTGGGTTCTGGGTTTTGTGATATATATATATGTGTGTGTGTGTGTGTGTGTGTGTGTGTGTGTGTGTGTGTGTGTGTGTGTGT
>JANHMN010000012.1:15236349-15261349 GCA_030674055.1 Rhabdomys pumilio
TGTGTGTGTGTGTGTGTGTGTGTGTGTGTGTGTGTGTGTGTGTGTGTTGAACACAGGCTCAGGTTTATAAGGAATGTCTTCCTGCTATTTGAACCATCCTGGCAGGGTTGAAGATATTCCAGAGATGTTTGCTGCCCTCACTTTGGCTGTCCCACTAGTCAAACACTGGTCCCCAAGAATCTGGAATTCTCCCCCAGTAATCTCTGGCTGGGAAAAGAGGAAATTAAAGCCTGAGACAGATAGAGGGGACACTTCCTCACACCTGAGATTTACAACCTGTCAGGCCACCTTACAGAAAAGACAATGATGGGTCAAGGTTGAGCGGGACGGCACATTGACCAGCACTGCTTAGATATGTAGAATGTTGCCCTCTACTTAAACCTTAACCTGCCTTCAGGACCCTGAGGATGGATCCGAGAAGGTCATTACATCTCTTTTCTCAATGTAGTCGCATTGAATACATCAATCTTTCTATTTTCCTCCTCCCAGTTTCACAATTAATTAGACTGTTTAAATTGGCCTGTTGAGTATAGGTAGCTGAGACTGGCTTGCTGGGCACAGGCTGTGACCCTAAGTCCACTTACCATTACAGAGCAAGTCAGGAGTGTGTTTCACGGCGATCACAAGTTCTGTGATGGATATGGGGATGGAGCTACTTTGGGACTTCTGTGGTCTCCTTTCTGCATTCCAAATGTGACAACTGCTTCTTTGTATTCTACCACTCCGATGACAGCCACACAGGCCCTGGTACCACAAGTTCCCCGCTCATAGGTCTGGTCTACACACAACAAGTCTACCCCACCCCAGTGCACACTACTGTAATCAAAATCTTTAGTTTCATTCTTCCATATGTAAATATCCAGGGTTTTTTTTTTCTTTCCAGTACTCTTTGTTGGAAAAAGGTTGTCTTCTTTCTAGTGTACACTCCTGGTACTTTTTGTTTAAAATCAGGTTCTGTAGCTGGGTGGGTTTATTCCTGGGCCCTCTATTCTATCCCAGTCCACATGCTCTTCTGTCTCTATGGTTCTGTAGTAAAATTGATGTCAGGTCTTGTGATATCTCCAGGATGGTTCTTTGTGTTTAGGATGGCTTGAACTGTCATGGTTTGTGTCTCCATATGAATTGTAGAATTCTTTTTCTCTGTTTCTTGGGACAATTGCCATTGGAATTTCAATGGGGACTGCACTATATCTGTGGATTGATTATGTTTTTATGGCCATTTACACAATAAATTAAAAAAAAAACATGGACCATTTATTTATCCATGATGGACTCAAGAAGCCTCTCTATCTTCTTGTTTTGTTTTGTTTTGTTTTGTTTTGTTTTGTTTTGCTTTTTCGAGACAGGGATTTTCTGTATAACCTTGGCTGTCCTGGAACTCACTCTGTAGACCAGGCTGGCCTCGAACTCAGAAATCCGCCTGCCTCTGCCTCCCAAGTGCTGGAATTAAAGGCATGCGCCACCACTGCCTGGCTGCCTCTCCACCTTCTAGTGTCTTAAACGTTCTTCAGTGTTGTGATGCTATTATTGCACCATCTTCCACATCCTCGATTAGTTTTATTACAGCATATTTTTGAAGCTATTGCAGAAGTGAATGTTTTCCTGATTTTTTTTTCCCTCAGCACATTCGTTATTGGTATAGAGAAAGACCACTGAACTTTGTATGTTGGTTTTGTATTTTACTTGGCTGAAAAGTGTTATTAGGACTGAAAGTTTGCTGGTGGAGATATCAGAACCTTCCACACAGAGAGTCATGCTCTTTGCAAACACAGGTGATTTTGCCTCCTGTTTCCTGTTTTACTCTGACTACTCCTTCACTTCTCTTGCTCCTGGTGCTGGTTAGATTTTTGTCAATGTGACAAGAGCTGGAATCATCTGGGAAGACAGAACTAGAATTGAGAAAACGTTTCCATCCTACTGGCCTGTGGCGGGCATTTTCTTGATTAATGATTAATGTGGGGATGTTCAATCCATTTTGGGTGGTCAGCCCTGGGCAGGTGGGTCCTGTGTTGTATAAGCAAGCACGCTAAGCAGACCATGGGGAGCAAGCCAGTAAGCAGTGTTTCTCCATGGCCTCTACTTCAGTACCTGCCTCAAAGTTCCTGCCCTGACTTTCATCAGTGATGGACTGTGATCAGGACTTGAAATGCAAACAAGCCCTTACCTCTCCACATTGATTTTGGTCAGTGTTCAAACACAGCCATAGAAGGTAGCTGTTGGGAATTGGTTCTGGTGCTTTGTCTTATTTTGGCTCCCCAAAAAGCCATGCTTCCAGACCTGAGGGTCCCTGCCCCCAGCTGGCTTTGATTGACAATAAAGAATTGCCATGCAGCCAATGGCTGAGCAGAAAGATGGAGACAGGATTTTTAGACTGAGAAGGCAAGGGGGTGGGACAGGGAATAGGAGAGACAGAGAATCACCCTGACTCAGGGGGAGAAGGATCAGATGTAAGAGCTGCAGGAAAGACAGCAACCAGCCATGTAAGCATTCAGGAAAATGGCCCTAGAAGCTACTCCTCCAATTGGGTCTGGGGAGCAGAGATGAAATGTTGATTTAGCAACATGACTCAGGAAAGTTGGAGGGGAGAATGTATGCTAGCTGCAGGGAGGATTAGAAATGCCCAACCACTGAGCTAGTCAAGGCATATCAAAACTGCCATATGTGTGTATTTCATTCGCAAATCCAGAGAACTCATGCAACTGACCAGGAGCTAAAGTGGTTTAACTAATTCACGGTGACAGTAGCTAATACACTGTTGTAGCCAGGATACCACACACTATATTGAGCAGAGACCCTTGTCCCTTGCTCTCAGCTGTCCCACTTAATGTGATACTGGCTACATTCCTGCCATCTACTGCCTTTATTGTGCTGAGGTACGCTCCTTCTATTGACTATCTTCGTGGCTTTTATCATGAAACTGTCAAAACCCCTTTCTGTGTCTACTGAGATGATCGTGTGCTTCTGTCCTTGAATCTATTTGTGTTCTGAATTACACTTGGTTTGTGGAGACTGAACCATACCTGCACCCCTGGGATGCAATTAGTTTGGTCATGGTGTTATGTTTCTTGTATTCCATTTGCAAGTATTGTATTAAGAATGTTTGCTGTGGGGTGGTGGTACACATCTTTAATCCCAGCATGAAGGGGGCAGAGGCAGATGGATCTCTGAGTTTGATGCTAGCCTGGTCTACCTAGTAAATTCTAAGACAGCCAAGGCTACACAGAAAATCCCTGTCTCTCTGTTCTCCCACAGGACCTGGGTTCAATACCCAGCACCTACATGACAGCTCACAACTCTATAAAAGTCCAGCTCCAGGGGATCCAACACCCTTACACAGGGAAAAATGCCCATTCACATAAAATAAAAATAAATAAATCATTAAAAATTATTTTAAAAGGAAGAATGTTTGCATCTATGTTCATCAGAGATATTGGTCCATAATTTCCTTTTTTTTTTCATGCTATCTTCATTTGGTTTTGTTATCAGGGTAGTGATGGCTTCAGAGAATGAGTTTGGTAGTATCCCTTCCATTTCTTGGAACTGTTTTATAAGTGTTGGGTTTTTTTTCCTTCATGGTTTGTAGAATTTGGCAGAGTCCACCTGGTCCTGGGTCTTGATACATATGGAGATTTATTGTTGCTTTGATATCATTGTTTGTGATAGAACTCTATAAGTTGTTTATACCTTTTTGACCTTACTAGGTCATCTTTGAACATATTTATCCATTGCTTCTAGACTTTACAGGTTTACTGGAATATCATTTCAAAGTGTCCCATCATGGTCCTCTGAATTTTACTGGTCTCATCCCGTTTATCTTTTCAAAGAAACAACTTTTCGTTGGGTTGATTTTGGGTTGTCCACTTAGTCTCTACTCCGTGAATGGTTGGAACAAGGAAACTAGATCCATATCACTCACCCTGAACTAAATCAATAAGGAATGGATCAAAAATAGCTCAGCTGACCCGAAACCTCCAAACTGCTGGAGGAAAACACTGAAAATCACTTGATTATGTGGACACAGCATCTTTCTGAAAAGGGCTAGAATTCTGCAAAGTTGATAAGACTTGACAGGCTGGATAAATACCTGCACGGTCATGGAAATGAGCAGCAGGGTGAAGAGGCAGACTGTACAATGGAAAGAAAGTTTTAACAACTGTGTATCAGAGAGATTAACATCTAGAACACATGAAAAACTGAAAAAAAATACAAGCCAAACAACTAACAAATGGGCTAATGAGATGAAAAGACAGTTCGAGTGTGTTATGTTAACTTGACATGAGCTAAAGTCATCAGAGAGGAGGGAACCTCATTTCAGTAAGCGTCTCCATAAGATCCAGCTGTAGGTAGGTCTGTAGGGCATTTTCTTATTTAGTGATTAATGGGGGAGGGCCCAGCCCATTGTGAGTGGTGCATTCACTGGGCTGGTGGTTCTGGGTCTATAAGAAAGCAGGCCAGTAAGGAGCATGTCCCCATGGCTACTGAATCAGCTCCTGCCTCCAGGTTCCTGCCCTGTGTGAGTTCCTGTCCTGACTTCCTTCAGTGATGGACACTGAATGGCAGTGTAAGCCAAACAATCACTCCCCCCTCCCCCCACAACTTGCTTTGGTTATGGTGTGACTAACTTTAAGCAAGATGTGCAGTTTTCAAAGGAAGAGACAAAAGTGGCCAATTTAGACACCAGGGGAATGTGAATGAAAGCTAGTATGAGATCCTATCTCACCCCAGTCTGAGCAGCTGTCCTTAAGGAGACAAAAATCGCAAGGATGCTGAAGAGAATGCTGGAGAGGAACCAACACTGCATGTGGGGGTGAAAACTAGTGCAGCCACTGTGGACGTCAGGGCAGCGGTTCTTTTATGACACGGAGAACAGAACTGCCACATAACCAGAGGTACTACTCTTGGGTATTTTCCCAATGGACTCCACCTCAACACACCTCAGAGGTGCTTTCCTCCTGTCCACAGTTAAGGCAGCACTAGTCATAATATCAGGACATGGAGCCATGACTATCAGGAAATGGCACACACAGAGACATACACACACAGACACACACATACACACACACACACACAGACACACACACACACACACACACACACACACACACACACACACACAACTTCATTCATCCATAAAGAAAAATAAAATTGTGACATTTGCAGGAAAATGGAGGCAACGGGAGATCATTCTGCTAACTGAAACAAGACGCAGGGGGACACATACTATGATTGAAGAGACAGCCCAGTGGTTAACAGCACACACTGCACATGAAGAGTTTGTCTCCAAAACCCGACACCAGGGAGTTCACAACCACATGTACCTATAGTTCCAGGGGATCTGATGCCTTGGGAATCTGCACCCACATGCATACATCCACATACAAATACACATAATTAAAAAATATATTTTAAAAGAAAACAAAATATTACATGTTTTCTCTCATATGTGGGACCTAGCCCCCCCCCCTCCCCACACCTCCAATATGAAAACAGCTAGGAGACCATGGAGGGAGAGGAAGAGATCTTTACGATGGATGTAGGTCTGAGGAGAGAAAGGATAATGGAACACCTTATTAGAAAACAGAGGGGAGACTGTTTGGGAGTAAGAAGGGTATAAAGAGGGGGCCTAGGAGATAAGGAAGGAAAAGTGGGAAAAGGAATGTCTAAGAATGAAGTAAAATGGTTAATACGCATGAAAATGCTCTAACGAAACTTGTTACTTTATGTGCTAATAGCTTAAAAATAAACTCTTTGGTGTAACAATTTAAAAACAAAACAAACAAACGAACAAAACCAGTATATAGAATATAAGAATGAGCCAGGTATAGTGGCGCACACCTTTCATCCCAATACTCGGGAGGCAGAAGCAGGTGGATCTCTGAGTGTTCAAGAGCCTGGTCTACAGCATTAGTTCCAGGACAGTCGGGGCTACAGAGAAATCCTGTAACCAACCAAAATCCAAACAATCCAAACAATCAAAATAAAAGACATGGATGAGCCTATGCTTGCTTTCAAAACATAAATATAATCAAAACACACTGTATGAAACTCTCAAAGGACAAATAAAAATACACGGACATAGACTGCAGAGATGGCTGAGTGGCTAAGAGCACTGGTGCTCTTCCAGGGAACCCGGGTTTGATTCTCAGCACCCACATGACAGCTCACAACAATCTGAAACTCAAGCTCTAGGGGGACCAATGCCCACTTCTGGCCTTCGTGGACACTGCACACACATGGTGGTAGACAAACATGCAGACAGACATTTATGTACATTAAGTAAGTCTTCAAAATAAGAGAGAAATATATCAACCCAAGCAGCAGATGAAAAGACCTAGAAGATGCATAAGATCAAACCCTCCTGCTTACTGAGCCAGTGGGGGAGGGGAAGAGGGATCAGCAGTATAAAAGTGTTCTGTGCTCATTCAGTGGACCTGGCAGCCTGTGTGACACTGGGCTTTTCAGAGCCACAGAATAAAACGCTCTGCTCTTGCTTCTTGCTACTGAGTCTTTAGAGTTTTTTTTTTTTTTTTTGTGAGGATTTTCATGTCATATTTAGTTTGACAGGGGCAAGGCAGCATTTTGTCTGGATTCTGCCTCCCACTCCCCCCATTCTTGGTGGTCGATGATAATAATTTGCCAAAAATGATTCCATGTCACTGGGTAAGCTGATCCTTTGTGGTTGTCTGCCACTGAGCCACTGAGTCTTTATTTTTCTTACTGGATCCGTGTCTCCCCAGAACAGTTGCTGTAGGCCAATGGTCCAAGATCTTTTGCTTTTGTTCATATCACATTAGATAAAGGGAAGGAGCTTTCTCTTCCTTCATTGGTTTCTTGAGACTGGGTCTTGAGATCCATAGTCCAGACTGTATCACCCATCCCAGATTCTGAGGGCTGGGTTCTGGAATTTCTCCTGTGGGCCACTGAGTCCTCTCAGCTGCCTTCACTAATTCATCCTGTGGACTTCTTCCACCGAGTACTCACTCTGGAGACTGCTTACAGCAGTACCTTCTTCTCCACTTGGCTTTGGAATCTTCTGTAATATCCAATCACCAAAACCAGGCACTGTGATCCCACCTTCCTTTCCAAGCCTTGAGGAGCCTCAGGAGCTACAAAAGATCTCTGGAGAGAGCTTGGGGCTGGCTTGTATACTCTTCAGAGAGGTGACTGTCAGACTGACAAGGGTCCTTACATACATGTTAGATACAGAGGGACACTGAATGCTCCTTCCCAGTGACCATTGGGGGAGGCCAATTGTGCTGCATGGTTCATGGAGTCCCCAGCTCCCAGCTTGTATACCACTGCTGCAGCTGCCCACAGATTACAGAGGCAGTACGACAATGATTTAAGGTCCCTTTCCGCATTTGACCTAGTGTTATAGGATGGCCACTGTAGGGTCTGATCCCCAAGGCTAGGATCTTTGGAATGGGACTCTGCTTGGCTGCCCCCAAACCATTCTGGGACTGAATAAAAGGCAGGGTGACCAGCAAGATTCTGGGAGAGCACCCTAATCTGTACTACATCTGACAATGAGGCCACACAAAGAAGGGCCCACAAGGCTTTCTGGGCTCATGAAGTGGGGCCTCTGATGAGTTTTCAATGTGAAGCTTTGGCACAGGAGGCCAGCCAGAATGTCTAATAGCCAAAGATTTATGGCTGGCTGAGACCCTGCTCCCATAGTTCCAAGTGTCTGTGACTCATATGTCACTGACTGTCACAGTTGTCATTTTAGTAAAATGCCTTCTGTGTCCCACGTGTATGCCCATTATATCTGACTTGTAACTAGGCATGCCCAGAGCTGGTTACAAATCTTACCTCTAGGGCCCTAGACCTTTAGCTACATCAGAACTCACTTTTCCACTCACCCTAGCCTTGTATTGCTCTTCCTAGCTGTTCAGCTGAACACTGGCCCTTCCTATTGCTGGATGTCCCCAGATACACGATGAACATCTACAATTCCTATCTATTGGGTCGGCACAATCCAAGGTCTGCCTTTTCAGCTGGACTGGACACCAAATGTCCTGCATACATAGGGACAGAGAAACCTGCTGCAGAGGTTGTCTCAACCTGTGTGTGGGGGAGGGACAAGCGGGCGGCAGCCCAGCATCCTTCTGCTTGGTATGGACAGAGAGCCGCAGAAGGCTGGCCTGTAGGCAATGCTGTATTGACAGTCTTCAGGCATCAACATATCCCAATACTCTCACAAATGTCGGACACTGTATGAGGATTATGATGTCCCCAGAGGCTGTACTCAAGGATGAAGTGAGGACAGACAATAGGAAGAAGGTAGGTATATGGCAAAGCTTAGCATACACTGAGTTATGGTTCTAAACAGTAATTTGTGGCCACCTGATGGCCTGCTCACTTGGTCCCCCTGGCCCTTTCAGGTACAGACCAGGCTTTCAGTGCTATAGCCCTAAGATACATCAAGGTCCAGAGGGGACTGGGATAATGGCAAAGTCCACAGAGACCCAGAAGTGTCTGAAATTTGAGGACCTTGTGACGGGGACACACTGTGGCACATGGCTTCTTCCATGGCCAGGAAGAGTCCTGGCACTGTCTTGCCCATGGTTGCAGCAGGGAGGTACCTAGTCTAACAAGAAGTAAATGGTGGGGTCACCCCCATACCCAAGCCCTGGGACAGTGCCATGCTGGGACACATTTCCACCTCCACATATTCCTTGTTCTATTCCTTAGGAACCACCATGTCATGGTGTTCTAAGGACAGTCAGCCAGACCTCAGGAATATGCAGGAAGCCTTCCTGGCTCCACAGGGAATGCTTCTCCATTTACCTAAGCACAACATGCTGGGTTTGGTCCATGACAAATACTAACTTTTCATCTTGCTAACAGGGCACACAAGACCTTCCAGGGTCTCCAGGCTTGTTGGGATCCTGTTGGATATCTCGTAAGGTTCAAGTTGACCTGTCCCTGTCCTATGAGTATCTAGCATGACTTGGGCCTGTTCATCTCCTGTTCATAGTCATCAATTTGGTCCTACCCTACCTGACCTCACTTTCTGCTCCATCTTCAAGAAGGATATTACAGAGGCCCTTTCATCCAGATATCCACCCCTGCCAGTAGCTGAAGCAGTCCTGATAAGGTCTTTAAGCTGAACTCAGGGGTCCTGGCAAGCGTATCTGAGGAGCTCAGCCCACCTTGACATCATAGGTATCTGTTCACTCTGATTACAATGCCTGCTTTCTTGGAGGTCTGACCTGACACTAAATCAGTGGTGGTGCTGAACATTTCCCTGACCCCGTGGGAACACTGCAGACATGGAGGTCATCTCCATGCCCATATCTTCAGGTCCATTACGTGTTGACCACGGTTCACAGAATGCTGCTGCTGTTTCTCTGTTGGGGCTGTCAGCTAGTGCCAGACAGGAACTAAACTCAACTTAGAGATAAAACAACCTGTGCCGGCTGAGGTAAGCTCTGTCCTAATCTAATTTCTGTTGTTGTGATAAAAATATCTGGACAAAAAGCAGCATCAGGGGGAAAGGCATTCTTTCGGCTTACTATTCCAGGTCACAGTTCATCACTGTGGATAAGTCAAGGCAGGAACTTAAGGCAGTGGCTCACATCACATCCACAGTGAAGAGCAAAGGGAAATGAGTATCCGATGCCCAACTACTTGTACTTAGCTCAAGTTCCCCTCTTATAGAGTTCAGAACTCTGTGCCTAGGGAGTAGTACTGCCCACAGTAGACAGAATCTTTCTACATCAGTTACCTTTCTTAATACAATCCCTTATACACACAGCCATAAGCAAACCCAATGTAGATGACCTATCACTGAGACTCCTTAGATGATTCTAGTAGCCACATCAAGGGTGTGGGCTGCTGTTGTCTTCCTGGTGTGGTTGTAATGGCTTTAAGAATAATCCTAGTGAATCTTGAGGCTGTTGGTTTGGAATGGTCCACTCATGCAGCATGGAGGAGGCAGCCCCATTCTGAGTGATGGATAGCAGTGTGGTGAAGTATGCGCATGGCTCACATCAAAGGACAGGACTTGGGCAATTCTACAGCCTCAGAGCTAGTGAGAACGCTGCAGCTGATCATCCTCTCTAAGGTAGACAACAAGGGTTGCCTTCGATCTGGCCACAGCGAAAGGACCATGCAAAGACAAGCTTTCTGCTCTGCCATGGTGTGACTTGTGCTATCCTCACTAAGAATTTCATGTGACAATATGGTGAGAGTGTGTTGGTGTCATGAAGGAGCACATTGCTCTGAGAGAAAGACCCTACAGGAAGTTCCTGTAAAATCAGGAAGGCACAAGGAGTAGCATTCAGCAGCAGCCTGTTCCCAGCAATCTCATTTCTTTTCTGGATTGTTCCATCTCCTGAAGGAAAACAGAACTCTCACAAGGAACCAGGATTTGACGCCTGTCAAGCCTCAGATCCACAGAGAACTGACAGAGTTTGTGGTTCAATTTAAAATCATAAAACATGAACTGGGCATGGTGGCACATGCTTTTAATCCCAGCAATCATAAAACACCAGAAACATGGGCCAAAGTGAGTTTGTTTCAGACACCCAGTGAGTGTTCTGGAGGGTGGGGAGTCAGGATGCTCAGGACCCTGACTAGCTCAGGCCTTTTGTTTATATCTGGGTGGTAGAGCACATCTGGCCATGGCTGACAGCATCAGAGGGCCTTCTCCTTTGGTGCTGAGTTCTGCTAGTGTCCACCCACGGCTTGTCTAGCCTTAGCCCAACTCACAGTTTATTTGAATCTAAGGCAGCAATTCTCAACCTGTGGGTCTTGAACCCTCAGTGGTGGGGTCACATATCAGATAACGTGCATATCAGATATAAAGTAGCGACGAAAATAATTTTATGATTAGAGGTCACCACATCATGAGGGACTTTTCTAAAGGGTTAAAGCATTAGGAAGGTTGAGAACCACCGGTCTCAATAACCATCAAGTCCCAGTAACATGGTGACCACCAGACTTCAGAGATGAGAGCCAGTATATCTTCTTGTGACCTTCCTAGTCTATTTTGAGTTCCTCTTACTTTGTTCTTGACAATCTGAGGTACTTTGCCACACAGGAGGATCCAAGGCTAGCCTCTTTCCCAGGGTAGAGTGTACCTTCCAGGCCCAGTGCTGTGCTGCAGATGGTTTTTTGGGTCTCCTTATACCTCAGTTTCCCCAGATCCAAACATATCTACATCATGAGTTACTAAAGAAGATATCTGAGAACCAGCAGAAGGTGGTAACCCATGTTGAAAAAGATAATAGGTGATGTTCTGAAATGTTGCTGTCCCTCCTGGCATTCTAGGGTGTCGCTGTCCCTCCTGGCGTTCTGGGGTATCTCTACTACACCTGATGTTCTGGGGTGTCTTTTCTCTGGCAACTTTTGCAGTCTCAGGACAGTTAGTAACAAGTTCAGCCTTCAACCCTTCATTGCCAAGTGGATCTACTCTAGGCTTGCTAGAATGCTATTAACATTTGGGAGAAGGGGAATTGCCAGTTAGAACAAAACCATTGTCTCCAGAAGAGAAGTCTGCCTACCTCCAGAAGGCACCATGTCCCAATGGGACACCAAGCAGAGTCCTAAACCCACCATTGTGACTCAGTTCCTGAGAATACACACTGGGCCAGAAGGGATGCTCTAATGGGATGAGTTCAAGAAAGGCCAGCCTGCAACCTGCCCTGCTCATTTGACCCAGGGGAGAAAGGCCTAAGTGAGAAGCCACCAGAAGCAAGCAGCTGTCATGTCAGGTAGCACTTCTAGACTGGAATCACAGTCTGATGGTGGGCTCAGGGCAATAAAGTCCCCTAGTAGTCATCTTAGTAGACTTAGTAGAAATCATGTAGACTCCAGTTCAGCACTCACAATGACTGGGGTGTACTGAAGGGTCACATGACAACAGGGGCTGCTTTGTCTCAAAATAATAGGATAGGTATTTGCTAAAAATAGAAACAGGGTTCATTCAAAGGCTCTGGGTTATTTCTGCAGCCAACACACAGGGTTAAGCCCTGGAATACTGAGTACCATGTGTACTTTGATAGGGTACCAATAACTGCATGAGGGGTCTGATGGGTCACTGTAGACAGCAAAGATGTTTCCTGAATAATGAACCTACACAGTGACACAGTTGGGTATGGAGTCACTTGTACTTAGAACCAAGGCATCCAGGATACCCTCTCTGGCTGATACTGGTCCCAGGAACACCTCCTGCCTTTCTAAGCTGGTTGAGCATACAGCAGAGCACTCATGGTTTGTGGGCAAGTCAGATCAGATCTGCACTTTCAGACAGGTGTTTAACATAGCTTAAAAAAGCTGGGCTCTGTTTGCAGAGAAGCCTTTGCTTAGGGCTACCTAAATAGGATTTCTCCAACATACAGTAGCAGAAGCAACTGCTGGTTTCAGGAGAGGCGCTGGGCTTAGGAAAGGCACTGACTCCCACTCCCAAAACTGCTACCTGATCGCCAAAGGTGGAGCTACATATTGGCCTTGCTTTGAGTCCAGTGGAGACCTACAGTAAGCAT
Organism: Rhabdomys pumilio; assembly: GCA_030674055.1. Classification (NCBI taxonomy): domain Eukaryota; kingdom Metazoa; phylum Chordata; class Mammalia; order Rodentia; family Muridae; genus Rhabdomys; species Rhabdomys pumilio. The sequence goes on from JANHMN010000012.1 coordinate 15,248,841, forward strand.
CACCACCCTGCCACCTGAGAGCCAGCACCCACCTGCAGGACACAAAGCTCCTCTCTCAGGAAGCGCCAGTAACTGAGGGCTATCTTAGAATAGCCCTTCTCAACAGCCAAAGATGAACGTTCTGGAGACTGACCAAAATCCAGTGCCACCGCACTGTGTAGGCAGAGCTCAGTACAGGCCTGCAGCCTCTAACTGCCCAATGGCAAATAGCAGCCCTGATAAAATTAGCAAGTAACATCTCTCCCAAGCTTATAAAAATGGGGTGTGATCACTGAAGCAGTACAGGCCCCACTGGGACCCAGAGCTATGTTCAGGAATCGTAGGAGGCCCAGAGGAAGGCCTTGGGCTTGCTCAAGGAATCTGCCCACAGTTATTCATCCTTCCATCAAATATTTATTGATCTTCCATAAACAAACTCCTTAATAAGAAGAGAACCAGAGAGGAGTGGAGGTGCATTCTCTTCTTAGGGAGAGGGCTCTGCATGTGCTGCTAGTTTTGGAGACAGGCTCAGGTTGTGTGGATGCCAGGATGCCACCTGGGCCCTTATACCTCTGTGATTGTGCACAGAGATTGCACCAGATAACTCTTGATACGCTCTGGAGGGCTGACCTATCTACCCTGATCTTGTCGGTTCTAGCAGATGTAATCAAGGCTAGATATAGTCCCACTGGATTCTGGAGGACCCTAATCTAATGACTGGTGTTGTTCCAAGGGGAGAATTCAAGGTTTCAACACAGATATAGACAGGGCAGTTAGAAACAGCTACATAAAGCCTGAGGCAGAGACTGAAATGATGAAGTCCTGAGCTAAGGAATGTTATGGTCACCAGAGACTGGGCAAGATAGGAAGGGTCTTCCTTCCCAAAGGCTACTAAGGGAGCTGGCTCTGTGTACACCCTCATCTCAAGATTTTGCATTTAGAGCTGATACAAGATAAGTTTCAACTGTTAGAAGCCATCTATCCATCTGTACCAAAGGGGTCCCCTACATTGTCACCATATGAATCCCACAAAACCAGGCAAGACTCAAGTGCTACAGGCCCTTGCATCTGAGATGAGTTGGAGTGTTACTGCTAGATTAGATTAGCATTGACCACCTCAGGGTCTCTATGTGACACCTTGACTAAGGGTTCAGGCCTGTGCTTGGCTGAGAGTGGAAATAGGTACCTCTACTAGTTTCTACACTGAAGCCCTGCACGTAGGATGCTCAGAGTAGTGTTTCTCAACCTGTGGGTCTAATAACAAGACCCAGGGCCAGATGAATTTAGCACAGAATTTCACCAGACTTTCAAAGAAGAGCTAATATCAATACTCCTCAAATTATTCTACAAAACATCAAAAGGAAACATTGCTAAATTCCTTTTATGAGACCACAGTCACCTGCTACCCAAACCACACAAAGACTCTACAAAGAAAAAAGAATTACAGACCAATTTCCCTCATGAACATTAATGCAAGAATACTCAATAAAACTGTCACAAACTGAATCCAAGTTCACATCAAAAAGATCATCTACCATGATCAAGTCGGCTTCATCCCAGGGATGCAGGAATAGCTTAACATATGGAAATCTGTCAATATAACCCACCATAGGAACGAATCGAAAGCAAAACACACACACACACACACACACACACACACACACACACACACACACATAAACAAACACATGATGCTGAAAAAGTCTTTGACAAAATCCAACTCCTCTTCATGATAAAAGTCTTGGAGATATCAGGGATACAAGGGACACACTTAAACATAATAAATGCACAACATACAGCAAGTCTATAGACAACACCATAAAATTAAATAGAGAGAAAATGAAAAGCAATTCCACTAAAATTAGGAATAAGACAAGGCTACTTACTCTCTCTATATCTACTCAATATAGTACTTGAAGTTCTAGCTAGAGCAATAAGACGACTAAAGGAGATCAAGGGGACACAAATTGGAAAGGAAGAAGTCACAGTATCATTGTTTGAAGATGATAAGATAATATACATAAGTGACCCCAAATGTTCTACCAGGGAACATTTACGACTGATAAACACCTTTAGCAAAGTAGCTGGATACAAGATTAACTGAAAAAAACAAAACAAACAAACAAAACAAAAAAAAAAAACAAATTACATAAACCAGAACCAAACCAGCCAACCAAACCAAAAATCAAAAACAAAACAAAACAAAAACCAGTAGCAGATTATATGGAAAAATATTGGCAGTGTGTGTGTGTGTGTGTGTGTGTGTGTGTGTGTGTGTGTGTGTGTGAATAAAAGCAGGTATGATGCATGTGTATACACATATGGGAGTGGTATGTACATATATGTAATTGCAGGTATAATACATACACGTATGTTTCATGTGTGCATGCAGTCCATATGCCTGTGTGCACACATGTAACTGAGATAGTACACATATGTGCATTTGAGTAAGGTATGTGTATGAATGCGTATGTGTTGGGGAGGGCATATATCTATGTGCACGCAGCTATAGTGAATACCAGCTAGAGAAGCCAGCTGGCAGTGGGACCCCTGACCACAGAGGCATGCCAAGAAGAGTTGTTAAGTCTGTGGATTCGTTATGCAGCAATAGAGAACTAATCCACCCAGCTCATGAGGCGCTAGCTTCTTACATTTTAAGTTGGAACAATGACGTTAGGTGTGAGCATATCCAGCTGTTACACCCCTAGCTTTGGCCTCCTTTCCCACATAACTGACTGTCAGCAGTGGGAATGGTCCCTGGTGAGGTCTGTGAGGTGACATCTTTCCTGACAGAATCCACAGTAAAGGATCTTGTAGGGACAGAGATAGAAGTCGAAACACTCTGGACATTTTCAGGGATATAGACCCTCATGGGAGCTGAGACAGGGGTTTAAGGGCAGGTATCTTGTTCACTTTTGCTACCTTGAATCTTGATCCACAGGTTCAAAGATGGAAGCTTCCAGGCCAGTGATCAGCCTGAGTATGAAGGATGGTGGGAAATGTCTTCTGATATCTGTGGCCCTGTGAGTTTGCTGAGCCCACAATTTAGAGCCATATAGCTAGGATCTATGTATTTCACTGCGAAAACTTTACCTCAACGTACAGAGGAGCCAGACAGCTGGGTGCCCTGTTCCTCTAAGAGTTGAGTTGACAGTAAGTACCATGCCTCATGCCTTTAGTGTAGCCCTCACATGTCTTTCTAAATGACAGCCCCTGCCTCTGCAACATCCTAGAAGGGAACTCAGTTTCCCCAGTAGGCAGAGCTGGTGACCTTTGAGTTACCAGACCACTTTTAGACTTACCATGACCTACCTATTGTCCCTCCTATTAGCCTCAGCTTCAGTGAATCTTGGGTACTGGAGAAGCAGGTTTTCTCCCATTTCAGGAAGGGTGGATACCATAAGCAAGCCCTTCATGGTGAGGTGGAACTTGGTTACTCTAGGCTGAGACCATTTCCCTCACCACTTACTCTTGTACACTCTCACCTTGATTATAGAGTGTGGCTCCAGCCTCAGTAATAACCATAGAGTGGGAGGATGGGGCAGTGCTTTCCCTGACTTGCATGTGATCCACTGCTGTACCTGCAGTGATCTCCAGACTCATCTCCATCTTATGCCTCAGGTAATCTGCCACATTCTGGACTGGGTCAGCTTCCAACCTCCCCTACCTTGATACCTTTGGGGATGGCACAAGGATCCTTGATGAATGACATGCCTTATGGCTTGGCCTCTTAGCCTTCGGTCTGCAGCCATGATACAACTCTGCCCTTCCTGTTTCTCTGCTGGAACAGAGCCTGTCTAACACCTGGTCTCTCTGTCAGTCTTGAAAACAAGACTCAGCCAACATTTCAGAGGACTCCTGAGGTCACTCACCTGTTAGCTGGCCACAGATTTATAAACCCTAAGACCCATGGTGACAGAACTAGAATTGGACATTTCCGTTGTAAGCCAACTTGGTGCCTACCATGGTGGCCAAACCCTCCTCAGTGACATGGCCACTGTGCTTCTGTAGTCTGCCACCATCAACATGGCCATTTTCCAAGGTTCCTTCTCATGTCCCTTTCTACTCAGGACAGCCACTAGAGGTGGTGTGATCCCCCCTCTTTGTGGCTAGATTCCAGGGCTCTGGCAGAACACAAGGCAGAAAAGAGATGCTCTGATCTCATCAAACTGGTCTCCACCACACTGCAGTGCATCAGAAGAGAGCTTTTGAGTTCAAGGTAGTGAGATGATACAGGGCAAATCTCCATGGGTGGAAGACACAACATCTGTATGTCCACTGTAGCTGTTTCACTGGGGTGGTATTAAGTATCGAATGATATTTAATCATGAACCCTGTTAAACCAGTGGATTTTAGTAAAGTCACAGGGCCAGGTAACCACCACCACAGTCTGATTTAGCTTAATTTTGTCTCCTCAATAAGACAGCACACCCTCAGCTATCACCATTTCCCTCTCTTTGTGGTCTGCTCAGACTGGACATTTTATAGAGGCAGAGGCATTCTGTAGTATGTCTTAGTTAGAGTTTCATTGCTATGAAGACACCATGACCAAGGCAACTCTTATAAAGGACAACATTTAATCGGAGCTGGCTCACAGGTTCAGAGATTCAGTCTATTATCATCAATAGCAAGAAGCATAGCAGCACACAGACAGACATGGTGCTGGAGGAGGCGAGCCATAGGGCCAAGCATATTCAAACCACCACACAGCATTCAGCATGTGAGGTGTACCACATGGGAGCAAGCATCAGCACCCAGTCTTCTTCACAGCTGAAGGAAGTGCTGCAGTTACTTGCCCACTAGCCACTGATGGACATCTGACCATCTCCATCTGTTGGCTCTTTCAATAATGTCATGAAGAATAGGTGTGCACATGTGTGGACAGGTATTCCTCTTTTGTGGGTAGAAAGACATAAGGAGGGGACCTTCGGATCTTGTGCTAGCTCTAAGCTTATCTTTCTGAGCAATGGCTACACTGGGTTCCAAGTGCCTTAAGCACTTGTGATTATCTAGATGGATGTTGTCTGTATGCTTTCCAAAAGACTGATGGATTTATATATACTAGTATCTACTAGAAGGTCATAGAGGTAGCTGGAAGGAAATAAAACCAACCGTAATGTCTCTGACGACTGATTCCTCATTTGTCTTTTTATCAGCTATTGTCTGAGAGAAATCTCCACATTTCTTGTGCATTCCTGTTTTTGTACTGTGAGAATTAGCTATTCATATACCTTACCCCTTTTCCTCTGGGGAGCTGTCTTTGCATCACACCGTAAACTTGCTTACCAACTATTCTAACTCATATCCAGATTACCACGGCTCTGCCTGTGATTTTTCAGCTCTATGATGGGTTACAGATCAAAATGTTTTCAGTAGAACATATATTTGGCACACAGATAATTTTGAGGTGGAGCGAGGAGTGAGTTAAACCAAGGTTGCTATACATGGTAGGCATATGATCTGCCATAGAACTGTATCTTCAGCTCATAGGTTTCTCCCCCCAGGCTACAGATTTGTGGCACTTGCAATGCTTGGCAGCTGCAGTGTGTAAACCATCTCACAGAGCCAGGCTGCAAGAGAGGTCAGGTGCATTCACATATCTGCTGCTTTCGGTACTTCCTGTATTCCTAGAAAATACTGCCCAGCTTATGGTATCAGGAAGCATGAGCTGTGGCTTGCAGGCTGGGTTTGAACCTACAGCCTTCTCCCTCCCTCTGAACTTAGTTCAGTACTCATCTCTGCTTTGTCTTCACCACCTCTGTTTCATTCCACTCTGCAGTCCCTAGGGAATTTCATCTGGAACACAGTGTGTGGTAAGGATCCAGTCTGACCTTTCCTGGAAATACTAAGCCCATCCTCCCTGCAATCGTTGATGCTCGGAACCACTGGTGTGTCCCAATTGCAATTCTTAGAAACCCTTAGCTCCATTTCAGGGACCCACGGTCTGTTCCACGGGTCAGGAGACAGTAGTAACAAACACTAACCATGGCCAAGCTTTAGTCAAGAGCTTGGGACTCTGTCCACATTATTTTCACCCCATCTCATGTGGGCCAGTGGCAGAAGCCATGGTTCAGGTCTGGCTGGAGTCTCAAGCCCAGAACCAGGTACCATATGACCTTTGGCTCCACGTCAACTTTGGAGTCACATGTCTGCTGTAGCAGGGCAAGGACATGTACCCACCTCTGACCGAACTACAGTGATACAATGTAAAATCCTTTGTAAAGTCTCAAAGGATTTCCTCGGAAACTTAATGGGAATGGCTGCATCAGACGTGTGAGTGAGCACAAGTGATCCCTCCTATGGCTTTATCTACAACCGGGACAGCTAGGTCTGCTCTATGGAACGCTGCTTGTCAAACACTATAGGGTGAGTATGGGCACATAACCCTCCAAATTGAATACACTGGTAGCAGGTCCAGTGAATTACTTCTGAGGCATCGAGCTGAGTTTCTGAGGCTCATGAAGGTTTCATTTCCCATCTCAGATATTCATGGCTCTGGGTTTGGTTTTCAGGAATGTCCAATGAGTGATCAGTGATAGTGGCCTAAGCTCCTGAATGGCCTCTTTCCAGGCCTGTACCTGCCTGCAGGGTAACCAATGCCTCTGGCTTTACAAGAACACAGCACAAGGCAAGGAACACCAGACCCACTGTGCTAGGCTAAGGTCTGAGGCTGCTGGTGCTGTTTGGTTGGTTTTCACTATTTACCAGTGTAATTATTCTGTGGCTGCTGCCTTTCAGGTACATTGGCTACAGGGGAAACTCCATTTTTTTGGGGGGGGGGTAACAACTTACTCTGGTCTCTCATGCTACCCTATTTGAAGTATAACTTTATTCCTTCTATAAACCCTACTTTGTGGCCACTGGCTTTGTCTTACTTTTCAAGAACTGCAGAGTCCAGGATATGGTGGTTTCTTATAGGTGCCACTGGCAAAGGCATGCTGTGAGCAGGAACCCAGCATGTGTCTGCAGCACCTCAGACAGCTGAGGGCTCAGGCCCCAAGGGTACTCAGCTGGGTGAGTCCTATGCCCAGCATACCTTGAGTCACCAGCCTCAGATTTCACAGAAATGAGCACTGTTGCCTATTCATTATTAAGGATACACCTGCAACCAGGACATCATAAGCTCCTAAATTAACCCAGCAGTTTCTCATGTGTCTCAGTACTTCCATGGTAGAGTCCTGCATGCTAAACGTGCCCCATCAAATTCCCTCAGCCTAGAAGGTTTACAGGAGATCAACATTTGTTCTCTTCTGTGATTTGTTTGGTAATTTTCTGCACAGAAAAAAAAATCATGCATGCAGTCAAAGCACCAGTATCCCGATGAATGTGGCGGCAGTTCCCAAGTGTATAAACAGTCTAAGTACGAGACTGATATCCTCTTCCTAAATTTGCTTTTCAGCCTTAAAAATGTGGGCTAAATAGAAGTTTTAAAATCATGTCTTTATAAGATTATCAAAGACACAGCAACTGATTCTAGGTGTTTCTTTTTAAGCTAATTAATAATTTTGATTCTAATTTTTCCTCTCTTTGGAGGGCAGTTATTTAATTTTAAATTAATTAGTTAATTATCATTATTTTTTATTTTTATTGTCTCTGATTTGTAAAGATACCCCTCACTCACTCACACCAAGAACACTGTTCACTGGACACACTGAGTTCTTTCTGCTTCATCTTAAATGGGACCCTAACTCCATGTGTGACTGTCCAGCATATTCTGCCCTCTTCAGCCATCACATCAGGTGATGACTCCCTTGTGGCACCAGCCCTGGAGGCAGCATCTTGCTTGTTTTATATGCACACAGATGAAGGCTCTGAGAGTCAGGTCACCTCTCAGGTAGCCCGGGAAACTGCTGCAAGTCAACTCTCTGTGGACTTTCTATGCCCTGCTTCTCCTGATTCCAGCTCTTGGTGGCAATTATTCAGACCTGAGAGATGCACATAACTCCCCATGTTACCTCAACTTCAATTCCGTTTATTTCATCTGCAAACATGTTTCCTTCATCTGTGTCCCTGGCATGCCTGTCATCTGTGGAAGTCCCAGACATTACCCTTTATTTTCATTTCATTGAACTACAATGTACAAACAAATATATGTCATTAAGTAGCTGTACTGATATATGACATCGCAATGCTCCAATTTCTTATATCTCACTTTCTGTTTTACTTTCGTTTCCATAACTTGGTATAGCTTTATCTTCACCTTAAACCTTTTCTGTATTGCTTTGAGTGCCTTTAGACAACTCTGAACCATTGCTATCTTGAACAACTAACCTGACAGTCTTTGCTTTTTAAATAGGGACAGCTGGTTCATTTATATTTATTGTTTTCACAGGCAGCAGGGTCCTGTCATACTCTGTACTGGCTTCTGACTACCCTTCTGGATCCACTCATTTTGGACGTCTCCTCTGGTCTTTTTTGCTCTTCTGTTTGTGGTGCTTTAGCAGAAAGCAGGCTTAGTTCCACTTAGTTTCATTTTTAATGCCAATCAAATCAAGGAGTCCATTTCCCAGGGGACTAAAGCCATCTTGGGAACCTTTGGCCACAAAGAGGAATAATCCTGCACTGAGGATGGGCTGGAGTGATCCTTTCCACACTGCTGCAGGTTGTTCTCTGGCCAGCCTTAACCAATGACAGGTGACACTAGAGCATCATTTACACAAGGAGAACTTCGCAAAAAGTCAGAGCAAATCAAAGAACAGGGCTAGGAGTTTGCATTCAACTGTGTAGTCAGAGCAACGGGCTGGCTTCACATTGGAGATCTTCCTGCTTCCGTCTCCTTAGTGCTGGGGTTTTAGGTATGTGTCCATCATGGCCAGTGACTGGTGTCAGTAGTGCACTTTTTTCATCTCCTGATTTCCGAGTCTTGCTTTATTGATCTGAGTGTGTCCTTTATTCACCTTTGTAGGAACACTATGCAGGGTTCTGCTTTCCCAGTCATGGAAAATGTTCCTAGTTACTACCTCTGTCCAAAGCAATTAGCTATAAGGTTGAGTCCACAAGGGAGATTGTGTTTTGGTCTATCTTGTTGAAAGTCCTCTCATCTTCTGGCTTCAGGTATCCCTAGGCTCTCAAGAGTGTGTCTGCATTGGTTCTGTGAATCATCTTTTATTTTTCTTCAGTGTCATCTAAATGGCTGTCACACAGGTTTCCTTCATTCATCAACATCAGGCATGTCCTGTGATGTCAGATCCAGTCAAGTTCCTTCCCCATTTGGGACTTTCCTTCCACCTGGGGGGACTTGAGTGTTTCTTTCTAACACCTTATTTCACCCATAAGCTCATCTCTTCACCTCCTGATGGCAGGGTTCTTCCAGGCAGTAACCCAGCTCTGAGGCTCTATGTCCCTTCCCTGGCCTCCAAACCTTCCTCCTCCCCACTTCATTCTACTTTGCTGTTTCCTGGTTTTAATATTGTTCTCACGGAGTAGTTTCCATTTTCTGTGGTGACAATTCTATTATTTGTAGCTTCTGATACACATTTGAATTCTGCTCTCAGGTCCCCAGTGTTTTTGCATGCACTGCACATCTCTGTGGGCAAGCACAACGGCCTGCCTTCAGTCCAGGCTCTTCTCTGCCACGCTATCCTGGAATAACAGACATGGTCGTGTTCAACTCTGGAGTATCCTGGCAACGCCTCTGAGGCCGCCAATGTGAGCCCAGTGGGCTGCTCCAGGGTTACCTGGGCCTCTCTTCAGGTCACGATTTTCACAGATAAAGCTCAATTCCCCGGGCTCCAGTCGATGGCCTGAGTCTCACAAAACAGAGCCCAAAGCTGCCCTACATTCCAAGAAGGCTTGGCTGCCAAGTCTTTAGACTACCTCTGCTCTCCTGGATAGGGGTTGTTGTGTCCCCTTCCAGGCTGGACCTGGGTGCATGCTGGTAAATGTAAAGAAACACTTCTTTTCATGTGACCACAAACAGGTTCTCCCTAGCCAGAGGTGGCCTCAGGGCTGGGTTCTTGCTATTAGAAGTTTGGGTTCTGCCTCAGCTTGGTAGTTTTGCTTCCTTCAGAGGAACAGATAGGATGAACACAAATCCCTCAGTCTTATTTTAAAAGATGTATCCCAAACACTACTGGTGTTTTATGTGAAAGGAGGGAAAATGCCTTCATAAGATTAGGCTGCAGGGCATTTTATTAATTAGTGATTAATGCGGGGGGGGGGGGACTTAGCTCATTGTGGGAGGTGCTACCCCTGGGAAGGTGATCCTGAGTTCTATAAGAAATCATGCTGAGCAAGCTGTGGGGTGCAAGTCAGTAAGCAGCACCCCTCAGTGGCTTCCCCATCAGTTTCTGCCTCCAGGTTCCTGCCATGCTTGAGTTCCTGTCCTGACTTCCTTCGATAATGTGCCAGCTATTGTTGGTTGTCAAGTTTACTGTATCTAGAATGAACTACAATCCATGCCTGTGATCCAGACTTTGAGGCAGGAAGCCATATGCTTTTAATCCAGATCTTGAGGTGGGAAGACACACCTTGAATCTGGGCCACGCATTCTCCTGGGAGCCTCTATAACCACAACAGAAGAAGGAAGGTTTGGTTCTTCACAATCTTGCCCCATGTCTTGCTAGCACATCCATTCCTTCACTGGCATTAGAGTCTGCTTTGTCAGAATTCCAGCACACACAGAAGACCAACTGGGACACCCAGCATTGTGGGACTGAGCAACTACTAGATTCTTACACTTACTGCTCATAGCTAGCTATTGTTAGATTAATTGAACTGTAGCCTGTAAGCCATTCTAATAAATTCCATATATACTATATATTATAGTATGTATATATGTACACAGATATATATATATATATATATATATATATATATATATATATATATGGAGAGAGAGAGAGAGAGAGAGAGAGAGAGAGAGAGAGAGAGAGAGAGAAAATATCATCACACAAGTTTTGTGACTCCAGAGAATCCTGACTAATACAGATAATATTGAAGATATTGAAGTGTAAGACAAATACTTTCCTCACCAACTTGATTTCTGTGTTTTGCCACAGCAATAGAAACCCTAACTTAGACAAACACCTATGTTGAAGGCTCACATTTCATTACCTCTGTAGCAGAGTCCACTGCAAAGGGTCTGCCACCAGCAAAGCCACTTCTGCTTACTCAGCCTACAGAACTGGCTAAGGGCAGTGAGTCAAATCTGTACAGCTTAACAACGAGGACCAACTCAGGGAGCCTGGGACTAAGGGATAGCTTGGCTCAGGGACAGAGCTCAGGATGGTGTCAGAAGGCACGGCCCCAACAGCTTCCATGATGAACACACAGATGCTAACTTATCTTCCAACTTTATACTCAATATCTTGCTATTGCTCATATAGCTGAGACCTGCATTTATGTCTGGCCTTAATGATAACACCATTTCTACCTAAGAAAGTCTAAGGTCAAATTAAAACAACTATGTAAACCTACCTGGAGCACTCAGCCAACATTACCCATGAAGATACAGTTTGGTCCATTCCTGGGGAAAGCAAGGTTGCCTGTCAAGGACTCATGCCTGACTCAATAGGTGGCAGTGGCCTGGAATGCCACATCTTAGGGTGGTCAACTGGGTATCAACTTCCCTGTGTACAGGGCAGCCTATTAGATTGACCATTCTGGGTTCTACTTAAGAGATGACTTTAGGGTCTTTTCACAGGCCTCTAACACAATTTTCTGAACCATTCCACAGCCTGCTTTCCTCAAGTCTAGGGGGTATCTAGGCCACAGCAGAGGGTTGGTCAGGACATGGTGGCCTATGAAGGTGCTTTATCTTTTCCATGGGTATAGCAAGTGCTTAGAATTGTGAAAGGATGAGCCCTGAGTCGGGGGCCACCTCTGAAAGAACAAGATCTCACTTCTATTCTCAGTTTCCATGGGTGGAGGACATTCTAGTCAGGAGCCCCCTGCCTCCCTCAGCTGTGTCTGTGTGACAGAAGTACAGTAGCACTGGGGACAAGTACTAACTCAGCTATGTTCTCAGAAGTGCAGTAGGTACCGAGATAATCATGAGCACCAAAGACTGACCTCTCTAGAGACCTGTGAGGGTTTCAACACTTTCTTAACATAGGGGGCCATGTGCTGAATCAGCCCACATTCTAAGCTTTCAACATCCAACCAATGTACCTGGAATGTGAGGAAAGGGACAGACAGGGAGACAGGATTGGGGAGATGGGAAGAGGTTGAGCAGTGGCCCAGTTTCACAGAGGCAGAAACTAGATTTCCCTAGCCCTACTCTTGGTCTTGGAACACCAGCCTTAAACAGAGCCTGACCCCTCATCTTCAACCTCACTGGAACCCTTAGCCATCTTGGTGCCATCTGTTCAGTGCTTGCCCAGTTGCTGGTCACCTCTGCCATCATGAGGAGTACCCTACCTGTGGCAGTGAGCTCACCTCATACCCACCTGTCTTATATGACAGGTTCTGGCTTCCACTCTGCATTGAGCCAGTTTCCCCCAGTTCCAACCATTTGTCGTTTATGCATTTAAAACAATTCAATGAACAACCGCTTTAAGGGAAACTGAGATGAATGCAGACCAATTACG
>JANHMN010000012.1:15266349-15277188 GCA_030674055.1 Rhabdomys pumilio
ACACACACTTAGGAGGCCCCAGGAGGGGGACAGGTTACAGGATTCCCCAGGCCCAGACCATCCTCTGAGCAGCCCCCTCTCAGCAGGCAACCCTGTGGGGTTTGGATGCAGAGTCGATGTAGATGAGGTGCAGGCTGGGGAGGGGTCTTGCCTGGAGAAAGGTCCAATCTGGAATGAGTGACACAGGAGAGGAATTAGCAGCCACCACATGGCTACCATGCCTTTTAAAAAAATGGGTGGTAAGACCGTCATCTCTGAGAAACAATTTATGGTGGCATGCGAAACCTATGGTATTAATTTACTCTATATGAGGCCATGATGTCATCACACATAGTAGGGGCTTTAAATTGTGTTTTTTTTTTTTTTTTTTAAAAAAAGATCTATCTTGAGAACCAATATTTTACATACCTTAAAAATATGTCACCTCAGGCCAGAGAATCAGGAGTTGGGCCTCATTTTTCTAGACTGAAGAACACAGAGTAGACTAGACTACAAAGCTTTTGAGTTCCCTTCTTGTCCCTGGAAGGAGCCCTAGGGGCCCCTCATGCCTTCCCGGTCCACTTTGGTATGCAATTGAAATACACATGGCCTTAACATGCCTATCTCTTCTAAGTGTGACCCAGAAAATGGTGAACCCACAGCGCTTAGGGCTACCTCTGGTTGTAAGAAGAACATGGGCCTGGGAGGTAAGAACCTCTGGCCTTGTCATAACTCTGCCCTGAATCACAGAAGGCCATGGCTATAGGACTTATTTCTTGGCATCAGTTTTCACCAGTATGGCCCTTATCTAGGGACAGCCTAGGGTGTGGTTGGAGAGCTTAGCCTTACTCAGGAGGCTACTACGTAGCATTTGGGCCTGCCTTCAGCAGCCCTGAGTGGTTACGGGTGATGGGGCTCATCACTGTCTATCACTCCCCCCAGACCCAACTGTGGTCCCTGCCTGGGGTTCTTGGGAATTTAGGGGCTCACGTGGCTATGGTCTGCACAGGGCAGAGGCAGACATAGAGCATCCTATACCTGTGGCTTCCCCTACACCATATACCTCTCCAGGCTCCTCAGAACCTAGGCTCTTTGAGGTATGCTTGCTTCTGTGTTCTCTCAGCAGCCTAACAGGTTCCCATACTGACCCTGAACAGGTCTTACCTTTGTGTCATTCTCAAAGAAGCCAGTGCTAAGTGAACAGTCGCAAGCCTAGATGATGAGATTGGGGTTTACCTATCTTGCTCAAGAACCCTTTGCCTCTTAGTTGCATGATCATAGAAGATAATTTGTCTACAAATTAGTGTGTGGTGCCATTACCTCAGAAACAACAACAAATTATCAAAGGACTCCCTAAAGTCCTCTGTACTCATCTACCTATAGGAGAAGCAGTCCTGGAGACCAGGTTGGCTGTGGCCTCCAGAGAGAGCTCAATGTGCCCTGCTCAGTGGGATGAGTTGGGTAAAATACTGGAGCATTTGGGGTCTGTTAGCAGTCACTACACTATATCTGGGGCAGGGACAGAGCCATTTATAGCCCCATCCCCAGGCCTGAATTTTCATGGTCCCCTTGGCCTCAGGAGGGGTACAAAAATTGCTCTCAGATTTGGGCGGTACCTGATGTACCTCCACACTTCCCTCGGAAAGCCAAGCAGCTTTGGTGCCAGCAATATGCAGTGTGTTAGTTTCATTTCTGAGCTGACCGTCCTAGCTAACCAGTCCTATGGCTCCATCCCTGTGTGCTCAAAGACCAACCGATTTGAAACAGGCTTTCTGGGACTTATCCCCAGAGAGTGAGGAGAAGCTGTGACAGGGACAAGGACAGGGACACCAGCTGCCACCCATCCTCTGCTCCATCCCAGTGTCTTTCTACATTCATCATTGGCTTTTGTGTCTGCTTAAATCTCCCATCATGCCCACAAGAACGGAAAGGGGCCACATACCGTGGTGGTCTTTATCCGCCCTCCAGGCTGTGTGCAAGTCCAGCCTGACCGGTTGATCAACAAGTCACAGCCTTCCCCCTCCAGGCAAGGAAGCATGTCACACCACTGCTTTGTCTTGATAATTCGAGCTGTGGGAGAGAGGAGAGAGGAGAGAGCTGGTCAGTGTGCCACTCCCGACCTGTTGGCCTCACTGAGTAGAGTGCTGGCATCCTAAGCCAGGCCTTGGCACCTGGACATCACACTGAGAAGGTCCATAAAGAGGGATCATGCCATTTCAGGGGCATTTCCAATGGGTGCTAGCTATGGACTGTCTCTCTTGGGTGTACCATCATTGGTCCCCAAATGCAAGGGGCCAGTTTTCATAACAACATCATTCCTCTTCCTCGGGGGCAAAACCCTCACTTTTTGCTTTGTCAGAAATGGATTGTATACTGAGGTGACTGTCCACTGGACAGCTTGAGTAGGACAAGGGCTCAGTGTCAGGAAGTTAGCACTTCTAGAGTGGACATGACCCCTATCTCCCTCATGTACAAACACTGTCTTGACTCAAGGCTCTGAGACTGGCAGGCTCTAGTCTCTGTCTTACTCCTGGGAGCATACAGGGTCAGGTTCTAGTGGAGAGCTGACAGTGGGGAGGTGGTCCCAGAGTTCATCCAAAGAAGGATAGATATCAAAGCCTACACAGATGAAAACCATCTTTCTTCTTCCTTGGAAACCCACCCAGGTTTGACGGTTTGTCCTGGTAATAAGGAAGGCTCTGTGAGAAGCTTAGGAGGAGGAAGACCATGATGAAGTAAGTTTTCTTATTACCAGAATCTTCCATGACCTGCTCACCCTGCTAACCTCCTTGCTGAGGCAATTCTTACTATTGCATCTGCATTCAAGAGACCCATACACAAGGCTTGTGGTCCACGCAAAGGCTAAGTCTCTGAGACAGCCAATCATACTCAAAGTGACAGAGCTTGGGATTACCTAGAGGATAGTGGTGCACAACCGTGAGCATCTATAAAGGCTTTTCCAGAGAGAACTGGGCAAAGCGGAATGACCTACCCTGTCCATGGGCAGCACAATGAGCTACCTGGGTACCTAGGCAGAGCAAAGAACAAGGAGAAAGCCAGCTTAGTATGGGCGTTTCCTGTCTGCTGATCAGTGGCTCATGAAGTGATAAGCTTTCCCATGCTATCCACTTCTGTTCCATCTAAAAGCATGGAGCCAAGCAAGCAGGAACTGAGCCTGACTCAATCAGCTTTTCATCCTGTTTCTTCCAGGAACTGAATCAAAGCAGTGAGGGAGTAATAAACTCAGGTGGTCAGAAGGAACACCAGTACCCCTGTGCGCTGTTTGAAGGCTCAGTTATACAGGATTTTAACTTTAACCCCAACGTCCGAGACTGAAAGACATTTAGAATCTTTCATGAAAAAGAAACCAAATAGAACCACAAAACCCTTCGGGGTCTAGGATCACAAAGGACTTGGCAAAGAGTAAGGTTATACCTGTTACATTCCTGTTAATGTGACCTCCATGCCTCCAATACACCTCTCCTCGTGCAGGAAGGGCCTAGCATGGATTCTGCACTGCTCACCCACTTAGAGTTCACTGACTCACGTGTGGGCTTGAGTTGATTTCTTTTGGACATCAGGGTCTTGTGTATTAGGAACCATCACCTTTTCAGTTGGGTTCCTCCTTCCTAAAGCAGCACTGCACTTTGATTGGCCCCATGGTCCAGCAGGTAGAAAGGGCTGGTGGCTGAGCTGCAGAATTGACTAACTCTAATAGAGAGGAGTGAGTCCCTCTCTGTCCTCTTCATACGACAGCTACAGAGACTTTTCTATTCTAGACAAGAGGTGCCTACAACCCCTACCCAACCCAGCTCCACCCCGGGTCCCACACATAACCTCGGTTTCTCCCTTCTCTTAGGCCTTCTTTTCAATTTTTCTGATACATACACACACATGCACACACACATATGCAAGGTACTCCAGGCTGACTTAAAGTAGAGGTACCATTCTACAGTTCTAACTGGCACATAAACAACTCTGCAAGCACATATGAGTTTTGGTGGAGTGCGCTCAGACACATTTCTTTACCTGCTGTGGAATCAGTGGATTTCACTGTCATGAGATACTATGTGCCATGACCAGGCATCGGAAAGTTACAACTGCCAGTGCTATGCTCCCTGTTACTCGATATCTTGATTCTGAACTAGAAACCCTACAGTTACCCTCTACATAGAACCAGAGCACTGACCCTGGATGCAGTGACTGCCCTGAACAAAGTTGAGTAATAGGTGGCAGAGACACAGAATTGAGCTCACACAGTAAAGGCTGGGCCCCAGGGTCACTACCACAAGGGTGGGTCAGGAGGGCCTAGGATAGTATGGAACACATGAAGGTGGGCATCCCAGTTAGATGGATGTCCATTTCTTGTTAGGCATGACAGAGCAGAAGGTGGGGAGTCTATGATGAAGGGGGGGTACATGTAGCACAGTTGACAGAAGTCTTGGAATTGACTAGCTATGCCTGCCACATGCACAGCAGAGAACACTGTGGTTTATGTTGCCTGCCTGTCACCCCATCCCAGTGTCTATATTGGTTGCCAGCAAGGAGGACTGTCCAATAGCCAGGATCCTAGGCTAGCTCTTTTCATGCTACCATTACAGACACAATATAAATTTGTGTACTGAAGCTCTCAACTCTTGTATTTAGAAATAGATCCACAAGGAAGTAATCGAATGCAAAGGAGGTTACAAGGATGAATACTTGATCTGGCAGGATTAGTGGTCTTATAAGAGACCCTAAAAGCACTTCCCATCCCTGGAACCCATCACCTGTGAGGGCATAGCAAGAAGGCAGACATCTGTAAGCCAGAAACTGGTCATGCCATCACAGTGGCCTTCAACTTCCGGTCCCCAGAGTTGATGCTAAGCCACTAAGCAGTCTGGCTATGGCACTATGCTAAGGAAGCCTGAATGGATGGAGTGCAAACTGTCCTTATCTGAAGTCGGTTGTGAAATCCCTGCGAAGAAGAGATGGTGAAGGCAGCTGCTCCCCCAGGAGCTGGCTTCCTGGGAAATAGCTTTAAGAACAATGGCTGCCCCAGCTGTGGCCTCCTCAGGCCATGGGTATTCCCATGCTGAAGACATTGCAAAGAGCCAGGCACCAGGCCCAAGCAGCACAGATGGTTGGTGGGCAAGTGACACTGGTTTGTGTCACACATCTGTCCCTGGCTGTTCATTATTTGTGCAAAGTCACCAGCAGCTGCTTCTCCCAGCCCTGATGTGTCATTCATTTTTGGTGACAGCAAAAGATGGTATGAAAACTGTCTCAGTTGCCAACAAATATAAGTCTGAAAACCTCAAGTCACTGCCACCAGGATCCAGCCCCCAAACTCGAGAACTTTCTCAACAAGTTGAAGATTCCCCCCACTGCTCGTGTCTGTGTGAGGGATTCGAGGGACAGGTGCAAGCACTATGAGAAGTTTCCCTGTAAGCACAAACCTGTGCCCCAGTCAGCTGCTCAGAGAGGGCTAGCAGCTCAGTGAGCCACAGGCTCCCATCCACTCAGTCTGTGCCCACCTAACAAGGAAAGAACAGAATTGGCTTGTGAATGAAGGGGGAGCCTATAGCTGTTAGAGAGACATCAAGTCCTGAGGTAACTCAGGATAGACTGGCTAGGGTTGGGTGGCAGCACCAGCCCCAACATATCTGCCTGAAAGACACACCAAGAATGAATGGGCTTTGGAAGCTGAGAGTGCTTGGTGGGCTAAAGGTTCAAGTCCCATCCTATCTTGTATCAACGCCATCTTCCCTGCAACACAGACAGGGTTCCTGAGCCTCCTCCACCTATTAACACCCTAGTAAGAAATAGGAAGAGGGAGAAAGCATGCAGCTTGCTGTCACTGGGGACAGCTCACACATAATGAGATGACATACACAGATGTGCACAGGACCAGGTCCTAATAGCCTTAAGTTATGGGAAGGACAAAGCTCCTGTCTAAATGACATGCCATACACATCCTCATGAAAGCACATGTATGCAGACATGGGTATGCATATAAAATACATGAATACAAACACATATCTCACATGATGTAAGCACAGCAGCATGTAATATAAATCAATCTATGTGGATACACATGCAAACAGAGCACACATTTACACATATACAGAATCATATGTGTACATCTAAGACACCCATCCACATGTACGTGGACCACAAATACATATTCACATACTGGGCACACATGAATAAATTCTCACAAGCATATACCACAAATACACATGTACGCAATGACATATACATTCACACAGGTGCATATACAGCAGATACACAAACATATACGTGTATACACAGCAAACTACGCATGTATATATACACCATGTAAAACTGCACATGAGTACACATATATGCTTACACATGCACTCATTACACATACATAAGCACACACACTGATATATGGACCATGCATATCATACACTCACATCTACATACATACATGTAATAATTACACAGATGCATACTCTACTACACATGTACATTATACATATATACACATACTCAGTCTCCACTCATGTGAGTCTGACATGTATGCACATGTCACATATGTATATACTCACATGTATGTATGTACTCTATGCATACTCATGCATATACATATCCACACACTGCATACTTAACACATGTGTATGCAAGAACAGAGCATGAACAGGCAGGCAGTGTTGTGGGCTGGTCTCTAGCAGCACATAGACAAGCAGAGTCTGGGCATGCCCAGGGACCAAGCCTCTGACGACACTGGAACAGCACTGGACACACAGGTCCATTTGTTTGCCTGCAAGAGCTCAGCTCACCCAGCCCTGCCTACTTCCTGCTGGAGGCGGTGGGAGACACAGTGCCGGGCCAGCACTGGGCTACCACATCCAAGAGACAAAGGGCCCTTTCATGCCTCCACGTCACGACTTCATCTCACCCAGGGCATGGGCTGAGGAGGTCTGTCTCTGGCCCTGTTGGCACAGTATTCTCAGCACAGGAAAGGACATCCTAGGAGCTAATGGCCACTCCTGAGCAGCATAAGTGAATGGGGTCCGTGGCTTGGGTTTGGGCAGACAGCTTTCACTATCTGATGACTGCCAGCATTCCTTGACCTGTGGCAGTCAGGAGATGGGGTCTCAGGTATCCCAGGTTCCTGGATAAAACTAGATACTCTAGACAGATAGAGAGGGCAAGCATGTGTCTTCCAGGCTGGGCAGAAGAAGGGGCTGCACCTGAGAGGAAGAAGAATGTTCTAGAGCCTAAGTCTTCCATAGGGCTGCAGAGTGGGACCAAGAGACACTGCCATCTGATTCCACATACATGCTTCTCCAAAGGTAGCATAGTGGCCTTCAAGTAGTTTCTCTATGGTTATTGTCTATATCACACACAGGTACATTTGTATAGACTGCATACCCAGCCACACACCACACAACCATGACAGCATCCATACCATAGGGCTGCACACACACCCACTACAAAATGCTGTTCACAGACACACTACACATCTATAACTCTCTCTCTCTCTCTCTCTCTCTCTCTCTCTCTCTCTCCCTCCACTCACAGGTACATCTTAAGCTGAGTGCAAAACCTACTCCCCGACAGTTCCACAAAGACCCTATACCAAAGTCCACGGAATTCATCCTTGATGCTATGATGCTGACCTGACATGACGGTCCTGTACTGCCAGGGTCTCAGGCAGTGTCCTGAGGTCAGTGGAGCAGCTTGCTTCCCTTACGAAGTCTCTCTTGTGGACACATTGGCTCATATGGGACAGAAGTTTGTCCCAGATATCCCAAGGTCAAGTATGAAGCAGCTGATGGAGCCCAGACCCTTCTCCGACAGGTGAAGGTACCTTGTGAGCATGGCAGCCAGTCACTTTGGTTCACTTTACTATAAAATGAGTTTATGTTCTGTTTGCTAAAAGAAACCCAAATCCCTCTAATACCATCATTTCCCTGGCAGGATCCTTTGTTGGACCAGCTCAGGTACACCTTGGATACCCCAGGGGAAGGGGGATAGTGAGTCCGCTCCTGGGACCAGAGAAGGTACTGCCCAACTTCCCCTAAACACGGGAGTTTGTGATGACACACTGTGCCTGGGAGATCATGCCGTAAGTAGACCCTGTTTTTTGCACTTCAGACAAATTTTGGCCAGGCATGTTACAGTTCCAGTCTTGAGGTTATTCCTCAATGGCATGGCAGCCGCCTCCTGACCCCATGAACAACCCTTGGTAACTGCCCAGTTGTGAGACTATGAGACCCGTTGTTGTACTCCTGAACCTGTAACCAAGAGCAAGAGAGTGAGTGTGAGAGAGTGAGAGAGACAGTGAGAGAGAGAGAGTAAGAAGAGAGAGAGACAGCAAGAGAGACAGACACAGAGAGATAGAGACTGAGTAACTACTGGGGTCCACTTGAAACAGTCATCTGGGAGAGCACAGCCCCACACCTGGGGTCACGAGTGTTTTATGGACTTAATTTGGGTACTTGGAGGAGATTCCTCACTTCTGGCTATTCTCATCATGGGCAGACAAGGAAGACCATAGGAAGTGTGGGCTTTCTTCCTGGTCCCCCTGGCCAGAAAACTCAGACCAAGACTCAGGAGATGAGCTTTCTCTTACCTGCCTTTTTCCAATGTGTGTCTTATCAAGAGGGAATCAGGACTAGAATATATGCAGTGTTTCCTGTGTGGTCTGCAGGGGGACATTTCAGCTCTGTGATGGCTGACAATGACTGTCTACTTGATGGGATTAAGAATTACCATGGAGGCAAGCCTGTGGGAATATCTGTGAGGGATTATCTAGACTGTATTGAAGCAGAAAGTTCTGCCATGAATGTGTGTGGCACCATTTTCAGGCTAGGGTTGGAGCTATGTTAAAAAATAAAATACAAAACAAGACAAACAGAGAGAAAACAAGCTAAGTATCAAGACTCATCGCTGATCCCAGACACTGGGTGCAACAAAACCAGTTGCTCACAGCCCTGTCACCCTGCCTTCCTGACCATGCTAGGCTGCACCCTCAAACTGTAAGCCAAAATGAATCCTTCTTCCTTAGCTTGCCTCTCGTCAGGAATTTGTTTACAGCAATGAGTAAAGTCACTCACATAACCCAGCCAGCACTCCTGTGAGCATATGCGTGCATGCACACATTCAAATGTAGCAGAGGCTCCCCCATGAATTCCACAGGGAGGGCAGTGGAGCACAGCTCCTCGGAAGGCTAATGCCAGCCTGCAGCGTCAACACCTAGCACCACAGGCTGCTGGTTCTCTGCTTCCCACTCCTTGCCTTGCAGTAGTTCATTGGCACTAAGCACGGGCAGTAAATAAGCCATGAAGATTCTGTTCCTGGGCCCTGCAGTAATTGGATTACTCCCATTTAAAGCAACGCCCTGACAGGCTGCAAGGCAGAGCTGTTGGCATGGGAAGGAGACAGCTTAAACGAGTTATCAAGAACCCGCTATTAAACATGCCTTCTGGGATGGCTCTGGGTTAAATGAAAGGTGTGATCACAACAAACAAAGCCACTGTCATTAGCACAGTTCAGGCGGCTGTCCTTACGTGTAGTGCGAACTGGCATCCCCTGAATGAACACGGAAGCCATTTGAGTACCGGCAGGTAGTTCGTTCCACCCTGGAGTCTACTCCCTGAGCTGCGGCTCTGGGAAACACCTGCCCTGTAAAATTAATGCTGCAAATTTCAGTTTTATTGGTTTTGCAGTTTTGTTTGTGTTTAATTGTAAATGAGCTTTGGTTTATACCTGCTGTACAGTCTGGGAGGGCTTAGCTTGGCTGGGGCTCGTATTCCCATAACATTATAATAAAAACGATACGACTCAGCAGCGGCTGCGGGGGAGCCGCCCTTCCAAGGGCATTCTACATCGTTGGAGTCTGAGAAATGTTCCAGTCTGCTCATTTCTAGGCCACAGAGAGCTGGTCAGTGGAACAGGAGGCACAGCTGAGGTGAGGCTCATCTGGAGAGAAGGCTGACCTGCCCCAGGGCAGGGCCAAAGGGGTCTCCCAGCAGTGGGGACACAGCTCTATCATGGACTGGCCTTCAGGGCCTCAGATAAGGAGTAGCTCGGCTTAGAAGGGAGTTTGGCCAGTTCTCACAATGGGCCTAGAGATCTCCGGGGAGGTCTATCTCCAGTCCCCAGACAGAGGGCCATTGCTCTTCTCCCACAGCTCTGGCCTCATCTTGCTGGGATTCCAGCAGAGACGCATAAGGGATGCAGATGATGAACACAGCAATGAGAATGCTAGATAGAATCAAGGAACAGCCTTGTGCCCCATAGTCAGGGGTCCATCCTGGATCACAAGGATACTGGCAGTTGTGTGGCTGTTTTAATCCCCCTGGAGTAACAGAGCATCCAGTCACCTGCTGCCTCATATGGTAATCAGATACTGGTTCCAGTAATCAAGGCAGAAAACTCAATGGAGAGTTGATTTTGCTCTACTCACAGGTGGGCCTGGTCTTCCGCCTCTCCTTTATCCAAGCAGGCCTGGGAAGAGATATGTACAAGGGTGCCATGTTGAGCGTGGAGTCCCTCCATCATGTATTACTAAGGTCTCAAAGCCTAGAAATCAGGCTGCACAGTCTCCTTTGCTGCCTGCCCTGCCAAGAACTCTATCCTACAAGTCCAGAGAGGCAGCTCCTGTTGCAGGAGGTATTGACCCACAGCCACCTGCTGATGCCATCAGTACCACTATTTATATCACCACTACTGCCACCACCATCACGATCATCATCACCACCACCACCACCAAGATGGTCACCACCACTATCACCACCATCACTACCATCACCACCACCACCACCACTACCATCACCACCACCATATCAACATGGTCATCACCACCACCACCACCACTACCATCACCACCACCACCACCACTAC
>JANHMN010000012.1:15277198-15307715 GCA_030674055.1 Rhabdomys pumilio
ATCACCACCACCACCACCACTACCATCACCACCACCACCACCACTACCACCACCACCACCACCACCACCACTATCACCACCACCACCACCACCACTACCATCACCACCACCACCACCGCTACCATCACCACCAACAACAACATTGTCATCACCCACTGTCGCTACCATCATTTTCACCATCACCATCCACCATTGCCACGATTCTCAGAATTATCACTATCAATCATCATCTTCATGTCTACTACCACAACCAACACCAGCACCACCCCCCACCATCTTTATCATCATAGGCTGCATCATCACCATAATTATCACTGCCACTATGGTCATCACCATCATAGTCACCGTCATTACCATGACCACCACCACCACCATCTCCAGCATCACCATGCTCACTATGAGAATCACCACCACACCCATCACCACCATGGCCATCACCGTCATCATCATCACTTTGATGACAGAGAGTGAAGAGGCAGTGAGTAGCAACAGAGAGGAGAAGGACGGATAGTTTTAGGGATGAAGGGGTATCGGACACTCAGGTACGCTCAGCACAAGATGTCTGGATTCAAGGGGCTATACAGTCTCTCTTGGACCACGCGTTGTGTGCCGTAACCTGCAGTAGAACTATGATCATCCAGTACACTCTGGGAGACCCATCATGCCCACAGACAAGTTCACTACAATACTGGGGCCAGACTATCCAGGGACCCCAGAGAGTTTTCTAACGAGGTAGGGGAAGGTAGGCAAATGGAAAGGAGGAGGAGAAGAAGGGCAGAGAGAGAGCTCAGAGTCACAATGTCATCCTTACCTCTTCTCTAAGTCATGTCTGCCTCCCCTCTTTCCATCTTAGGAAGATCCTATGAGGCTCCTGTCCATGAACCATGCCAAAAGCCCAAAGCCTGAAACCTGAAATTTACCAGTTTAGAAATGGTGGTCCCAAGACATTGGCTGGCCACATGTCATAGGTATGAAGACAAGTGCATGCTCAGGGGACTTAACCATCCATGTCCTGCTGCCCTAGATGAATGTGGCTCTCCTCTCTGTGCTTGTCACCTTTCTTCTTCAGGTGTCATAGGGAACCCATGCAGCCAGGTCATCTGCAGAGGTTGTCTCAGCCTTCTAGAATCCTCTCTGCTCCTCTACTACCCCTATTGTGTGGTATCTACTCCTGATGGGAGAAGATATACCCATAGTCCCAGTGGCTCCCCCTTCCATAGTGATCAATGGAAGGCAGTGTGCTCATGTGTGTGGTGCTCATGTGTGTGGTGCTCACATGTGTGGCGCTCACGCATGTGGTGCTCACACGTGTGGCACTCATGTGTAGCTGTTCCCTCTTCTCTCATAACAGGCCCAAGTTCTTTGCTGAACTCTGAGCCTCAGTGAGAATTTTGGGTTGACACCTAACTGTGTACACTCCACTGAATAAATTAATGAACATGTGTCTCCACAGTTCAGAGACACTGAAGCCTCATTCCTCCACATCCACAGAAACCTCTATCTAAGACAGAGGCCTAGACTGCACGGCTTCATAAACTGGAGGATCCAGCCATTTTTTGCTGGCAGGCCTTGGGGGACCCTGCTCTTTGGGTGGGCTGGATTAGCCTTCCACACACCCCTACTCTAACTCCCATGATAAGTGTAGCTTCCTGCTTCCATTGGTCTCCTTGGTTACCCCAAGGGGCTGTACTTAGAGAAAGTACTGACTCAGCATCACCAACCATGAGTGATCATTGCTGGCAAGATTACTGGGGTCTCCTTGGATGTTTTGGACATACCTGCTTGAGCTTGGAAGCCACCAATCCCTACCCACAATGTTGCTCAGGGCCCAAATACCCATGATTCAGGCAAGGCAGGAGCCCCAGCCTTGCACCCAGAACCTATGGTGAGGAGGTTCACTCTGTGCTTCCTGTACAGAGTGGGGCAGAGCCATTGATTCAGGCTGCCCCGACCACATGACTTGGGCATTTCCGGCTCAGTTGGATGCAGGTCTATCCTTAGGATTGTTCTGAGCACACCAGCCCTAGTGTACTGTACTACATAAAGGGACACCCTACAGAATTCGCAAGGCAGTGTGGACTCTAAGGTTGTCCCTGAGCCAGTCAGGAGTGTTTCCAGAAAGATTTGAGCCTTGAAGGATGAGATGTCCATATCAAGTGTGGCCACTTCAGGATAACAGAAGTGATGTAGAAAGATACAGAGGCCTGCACTAACAAGTGTCACTGTGTACCTAGAGGATGTGACAGTATCTTGTCATAGTGGCGACAGGAGGTAGATCACGGTTTGCCAGCCCAAGAGCTATGACTCACAGATACAGACTTGCCCCATGACCATCTGAGAGGAAGACAGCACCTATCAAAGCAGGCCCTCAGTGGGTCCCAGTATAGTGCCATTTGGTCAGAGTCCTCATGAATGGAGAAAGGGGGACTGGAGTGACAGCATGGAGCCCGTTTTCAGTGGCCGCTATCACCAGTCTCGGTGTAGGACCACAGATGTGCAGGGAGGCAGTGCATAAGACTAGAAGGACATCACACCCAGGCCGCTTCACAACCCAATCAACAAGTATACCACTGCAGCACATCCAAGAGGTTTGGATTCTTCTTAAAACCAAGACACTGCTTCCATAGGAAAGGAGTCTCCCTTCAGCTCCACCACTGAGGAGAGTACAAAGTTCGGTGGGAGGAACATCAACCATCTTTAAAGCAGGCTGAGTGCCCTGGTGTCATTCATGGGGCAGTTGCCAGATGGGTCCAGCCCTGCTACAGGAGTACAGAGGATCTGGGGGAGTGAGGGTACTAACCAGAGGAGGTTGGCACTCCTTAGCACGTCACCATAAATCTTTCATTATGGAAAAGAACTATGGATGAGACCCAGACTGCATCTTGAAATGACAAGTTCCTTCCCACAACTTTTAGACAACATAATTTAGGGAGAATGGCCTCGATAATGATTTTGTCTTTAAATAGTTGCAGTAGAATGGATTAATTTTCAAGATGGCTCTCTGATTACAGAGATTCATTAGTTGCTGAGAACTGTCCCCCAGCCCTCAAGAATAGGGAGCCCCATTTTATGATTAGCATGTCATGCCACTCCAGTACAAAACACTCCAGATTTGGGTAATCAAATTAGATTGAGAGAGGAGGGAGAAAGCACAGCCCGTGGCTGTCATGGGGTGTCTGATTCATTATTTCATTAGGATCAAGACAGGTAAGAAGAAAAAAACTACTCCAATCATTTTGCATGGGCAAATGCTACTGAACTGTTTAAGAAAGAAGACAGGAGAGGCAGCAGGCTTTAATTTCCATGTGTAGAATGCAAGCATTTACTTTCTGCTTCCAGGCCTGGGGTAGCTTGCTAGGGGAGCAGAGCCCGCCTTTACTAGATGGGAAAACCCCATATCCTTTAGTCAGGGGGACATTCCTTTACTTGAGGAGCTACACTGGGAACTTCAGAGTAGTTCTCATGGGGCTGATGTAGGAGGACAAAGGGTAGTCCTGCTTACAGGTGAACGGCATTTCTTCTGATGAGACATTGGCCATGGCAAATGGGCACTGAGGATAATAATGTTGATAGCTTCTTTGGGCAGCCCTCACCAGGGTTGAGACATCTCAGGACTTACAGGAAGCATCTCTGGCAGGTCTCTTAATTATTTAGTCTCATAATCTGTCGATCTGTTCATCCATCTATCCCTCTATCATTCTAAGTGTCCACCATCTGCCTGCCTGTCTGTCTGTCTATCTATCTATCTATCTATCTATCTATCTATCTATCTATCTACCTATCCATCCATATATCCATCCATTATTAGCATGAACTATTCACCCCATCATCATTGTTCTTCTATGTATGCATCCATCATCCTATATACTAGACACTTATAACACATCATCTGCCTATAACTGATCCAGTCACCCATTATGCATCTCTTTATCATCTATCCACTATCCATCCATTATCCACCATCCAGCAATCTATTTATCCACTGGCCAGTTGCTTCTATGTACCGACATCTTTAATCATTCACCTATCATACACGGATATACTATTATCTACAGCATCTATCCATTCGTATGTCCATCTATCCACCCACACCCACACCCACCCATCCATATGTTCATCTATCCACCTACCCATCCATTCATATGTCCATCTATCTATCCACCCATCCATCCACCTACCCCTTCATCCCACCCATCCATCCACCTACCAATCCATTCATATGTCCGTCCATCCATCCATCCATCCATCCATCCATCCATCCATCCATCCATCCATTTATCCAGACACCCATTTATCCATCCACCCACCCCTTCATCCCACCCTTCTATCCACCTACCCATCCATCCATATGTCCATCCATCCATCCATCCATCCATCCATCCATCCATCCACCCACACACTCACCTACCCATCCAGTCATTCAAATGCCTGGGTACTAGTGTGCTATGACTTGAATGAAGCCATCAGTCTCTGGTAGAAAAGTTTTCCTCTATTCAGGTTGCCTGGTTGATCTTTTGAGCATCCTCCTTGATCTTTGAGATCTAGTCCCAGCCTATGCAGGATGAAGCATTCTTGCTCATGAAACCACTGGTATATGGTGCTATTACTAAACACTGAACTAACTGGAACATGAGTCAGCCATAGACTTGCCTTTCTTCCCCTAGAGGTCAGAGGCCCTGGATAGCCTTAGACACTATCCTGTTAGCTGGGGAGGGGCTGTGTGCCCTCTGTCTAGAGATCTGCCCCTTCTTCTGTACTCTAGTAAACTTTACAAGAGGGTAGAAAAGAGATGGCACTGGGCTTGTTTTGACCCCATCTGACCTCTGTATGTATGTCCCATGAATAGCCTTGAAACCTCTTTCTACAGGCCACAAGGAAAGTTGGAGATGACAGGGCAGAGATGACAGGAGGTGTGATCTTTGCTGTAGCTGGGGACCTTGGCATACACATAGCAGGAAACAGGCTTATTGTTCCTGGAAGACTTGTAGCACAATTCTGTTGTCACTGCTCAGACACCTGCCTGTTACTATGGCCACAACTCACTAGTTATAGCAAGATTCACTGTCTCTGGGTCTTGGTTTTCTCCTCTTGAGCCTTCTCATTCTCACTGTTTTGCATTGTGGGTGGGATGTGGCCCTGGTTCTGGACCCCAGAGTGGTGTTGCGCTGGAACCACTTGCCCTCTAAGAAGCAGCTGGTAGAAGCCTCCCTCACCAGTGTTAGAGTCATTTGGGCTCTACCTGCCTCCATAGCCCTCTCTACCTGTGCTCACCCCAGGAAACTGCAAGTTACTGTCCTCTAGGGCACTGTACCTTTTCTGCAGAGGACAAAAAGACCCAAAGAAAAATTGAGATTCCTGGCTCTGAGATATAACAAGAGCAGGTCAGGAATGCAAGATCACTCCAAAAGAATTTTTGAGATGTATGATCTGGCTTGCTTGGTGATGGCTTGGCCAGGAAGCCACCCAGGGTCCTGGCATGGACACTGCTAATAGGGGGCAGAGAGAGGCATGGTGTGAGTCATAGGCTTGGCCACCCAGCTGTGACTCCCCTCTTGTTACTTTGGCATGCTAAGGCCTGTGTCCTCATTTAGAAACAAGGCTTTAAGCAGCATCTATCTACACATAGCAGCGGAATATAGAATAAAGCAACAGTGAGCAGGGTTACTACTCTGGCTGGCAGAGCTGGTGGCATGTGACCTCTCCTTAGCCCAGGAGGAAACCATCAGCCTGCACTCTTGCCTCCCATGTGAGAGCTGGCAAGATGTCCTGGCATCAGCAGAGAATGTGTTCACTCAAGAAGTGGTTTGTCTTCCCTAGGCTGGAGGGGCCTGTGGCAGTGGATCATGACCACTGCTGAATGAGTGAATTACATAGAAATGTGAGGCGCTGCTCCTACAACCCCCCCACACACACACCATTAAGAGAGTGAACTCAGCAAACACTGTGCATCCGAGGTGGCCACATGGTGGTGGTGTCTGCAGTGGTGGTAATGGTAGGGTGAAATGGTGGGGATGAGGGATGTCATTCTGGAAGGGACATAACACTCACATCCAGGATGGCCACATGGTGTTAGTTGTGGCAGTGTTAGTGTTGATAACACTGGTAGGGGGTCATTCAGGAAGTGGGACTTTGCACTCTTCTTCAAACTCAAGGCAACCAAAGCTTTAATTGGTCAATTGTGAGTTAGCCAGGTTTAGAAAACAAATGAAAACATCTACTAAGCCCAAGCCACAGGTTGAGCCCTGCACAGAACTCCTCCATACACCCACTCCTGTCAGGATGCTGGAGATGACTATAGGCTTCCACAGCAGGAAAGTACAAGCCGAGTACAGACACCTTGCATGTGCTCTCTGATCTCACCAACTTGTGGGATCAGAACATCAAGGCTTGAGGGATGAGAGGGCCTTTGCCTACCGTGGACTCCTCTATTCTGTCAGGAACTAAGGACTTTGAGTAAAATAGACGGTACAGGGAAGGCTACTACGGACACAGTCTAGTAGCCACCACAACAGAGAGGTGATGTGTTACAATACTGCCCTTCTCTTCCTCCTCCTCACTTGATCACCACTGCCGGGCTGCTCTCTGGTAGAGCTCTCTTCAAGAACAGCCCGAGGACTTCCTCTGTCAAAGTAACCCCATCACTTCATCTGCTTATCACCAGAACTCTAGGTACTGCCATCTGGGCTCAGAGGTCAGTGCACACCAAGGACGGGGAATGTTGGCGCTACTGTTGGTTTCAAGAGCCCTGACAGCCAGTGGTGGATAAAGGTCCCAAATGCTAAATGTACTCCTGGGCCACACTCAGGGATAGAGACGCAAGGCAGAGACTGGGGGCTCATCTAGCAAGGAGGCCCAGTCAAAGCAGAGGGAAACCAAAGCTCAGGCTGCTGTAGAAGAGGAGGCAGGGGGAGACGTGGACTTGGCTTATGTTGCTGGCATGTGGGAGGAGTCAGGCTCTTTGGATGAGATTGAGTCCAGATCTGCAGGAGTCTTGGGGTGGCTGTCACAAGTATTGCACTGGAGGCTCAAACAGAAGTGTGTTCTGTGGCTCTGGAGGCCAGGCATGTAAATCTAGGTATGTCTCAGCTTTATTCTTCCAGAAGGCTCTAGGGAAGGCTGAAGATTCCACTGCTTCCTGAAGTCCTGGGGGTTGTGGACAATTTCCATGTTCTTGAATAGTAGATGTGCCACCCACTGGGACTATGTGACATGGCCTTTATTCCTGAGCATCTGAGTTTAGACACCCTTCACCAGGACAGTGACCATAGTGGATGAGGGGCCACCTTCCTCTCACAGGACTTCACTTAACCTGATCACACCTGCAAAGGACTTGTATCCCAGAATATTTTGTTTCCCTGCATGCTGTTCTTTTCCTTTTTAAAGATTTATTTTCTATGTATAGATACAGGTGTTCTTGAGTGTATGCCTGCATAACACATATGTTCAGGTATCATCAGGGGCTAGAGGAGGGTGTCGGATGTCAGATGTTGGAGCTAGAGTTACAGATGGTTGTGAACTGCCCAACATGGGTTCTGGCAACCAAATCTTAGTCCTCTGTAAGAACAGCCAGTGCTCTTAACCACCAAGCTATCTTTCCTGTTCCACCTCCCTGCCCCCCCCAAATGATTTATATCAAATAATTTATATCAGCTAGCACCTATTAAAGATGCCCTCCCTGTAGCCAGAAACAACAATGCAGCCTTGACAATAGCCGGGAAGATACCATAGTAACAAGGAAAGTGAGCTGGATTGTGTAGAGCCCATGTCATGCTCCCTGGACTCCTGACTCCAGGGAAGGGTGCTGCTGTTTGGTTACATCATCAAGGAGAAGCTATGTTTGGATAATAGACAAGGATCTAACCTGTTACAGAAAGGAGAGACTGCTCTAAGTTAACATTCTAAGTTAACATTGTTACACCTGATTACAGCTTCAGAATCAGAGTGAGCTATCTGCACTGGCTCTCATTGCTTGCTTTTGAAAGACAAACACGGTGGGGTGGGTTCTGCATGATGCGGTGGGATGGGGGAGACCTGCTAACATGGGCTGCTCATCCTCTCCTGGCTTGTTCTCTGTTCTCTCTTGAGCACCTCTAAACTGGAGGAACTCCTACAGGCATATGGTTTTCTGACTGATGGCTGAGACCAGCAGCTGAGATATCTTCTTGCCACTCTGGGCAGTTAGTCCTTCTGGAAAAAGGAGTGTCACTGGGACCTAGAGCTCCTGTGTCATGTTGCCACACACTTGTTCCCAGCTACGTTTCCACAGGAGCTTGACTACAGTTTGGAGCACAACTTTGTGGCCCTGTGAGCACTCCACAGTGCCAGTCTCTCAGGAGTCCTATGGGCTGTGGCAATTGTTTTTGAGAACCAGTGTAGCTGGCATCACCCTTGCCAGCGGGACAAGCAATCTCCTGCCTGTATTAGTGTAGTCTGTGTATCTACTATGTATAGTATTGTCTCTACTAGGAGCAGGAATCCAGCAGGACCTAGGACCTTATGGTAAACAGGCAAAGTTTCAGTATCAAACACTGTGTCCATCCCCCATGGGGCATTTCACTAGTTGCTGCAACAGGAGTCCAGGGGAACTGCCTTCTCCCCACTGTGCTAATTTTCCCAAGTGAGAGCTTCTTCCTCATGTGCCAGAACAGTCTGTTATGCGCAAGACTCCCTGCAGACCAACCTACTGCCAGTGTTTCAAGAAGATGCCTGTTGGGTGGCCCTATGCTGTGGAGACCCTCGTCTCTCCAGATCCTATTCTACCTCATGCTCTGGACCTGATTTCTACTTTCTTCTTCTGGTGGATCCTTCAGGGTATCTTCCCTATCATATGTTAGTCTGTGGCTTTCTCTTCTCTTCCAGTCATCACCTGTGGCCATTGTTTTGAGAATTCAGTATAGCTGACAATATCTTTGGGACAAGCAATCTCCTGTCTATATTGATGTAGTCTGTGAATCTATTATTTATCATGTTGCCTCCACTAGGAGCAGAATTCCAGCAGGACCTGGGACTTTATGGTAAACAGTTGGAGTTTCAGGTATCAAACACTGTGTCCATCCTCACGTGGGGCAGATGAACTATCACTACCATCCATATCCATCATGGCTACAGCAGCTATTGGAGAAACTCTGCAGGCAGCCTCAGAAGGCTTCTGTGAATCCTAGAGACACTTGCCCTTTTAAAGAGGAGAAACTGAGGCTCTGGAGGCTTGCCCAGGGCTGTCAGAGAGAAAGAAAATACTGGACATGGACCCAAGAGTTCCTGGCACATAGGCTAGTTGATCACTACTACATTGTAAAAACAGTAGAGAATGCTGAAGTCAGTGGTCCTTTAAATGGTAGGGACAGTGTAAAAAAACAGCAAGCTTTCTTCAGAAGGTGGTCCATCCATCATGTGTTCCAGAAGATGGTAGAGGCAAGCCCTGTGTTCACTTGTCTAGGTTTATATCCTAGAGTCATTGTGACTTGAAAGGGTGTACCTGGTGTTGTGGGTTTTCTTTTCCTCTTGCCTCTGCTGTGTGATTACTTGCCCAGTGCGACCCTTATCTCCAGCTTCACCAAATGAACATTCAATTTTCCTCCTGGGGTGGGAGGCCCTCCTATATACAGACTAGACTCTTAACCTTCCACAGCTCAGCCAGCCCTGCAGCCTCCCACCATCTCAAGACTCAATTCTGAGGATTTCCAGGACCACAAGCCTAGCACATTCCTGATGCCTTAGCCCCTTCCAACATGGCTGCTAACATGTGGTTGTGAAGCCTTGTCCAGCACTAGATCTATTCTATGATACTGGGCTAAGCCTGTGCCTTTTGCAGCTTAAATATTCCTACACTGGGTGCTTTGCACAGAGGAATCCTGTACTTGCTAGAACATTCATGATTCCTATTATAATCCCATGCTCACTTTGCTCACTTGTCCTTCTTAGCTGTTCCCTGGCCCCCTCCTTGCTGCCACCAACTCAACATCTCCAATCATTCCTACAAACACACTGGGATAAGGGAGGCATACCAGGATCACGCAACAACAGAATTTGCCACCAGAAGAATAGCATAGCCCTGCTCCCTGACTTACTAGAGAGTGAAGAATCAATCTTGCCCACTCCCCTCACCCCCAAGCAGAACACGAAATTATTTGGATCCACTGACATTCCTGCAGGTAGGAGGAGGCAGATGTATTCACCTGCCAACTGTATGTTTTTGCCAGGACACAGGGCATCAAAACACTATTGAGAGTGTATCCCCAGGTGGTTGTGCAGCTCAGACTCTCACTGTACCATGGTATGGGATGTTTTAGATGCCAAAGGACTGTGGGAAGTATCCTAGGGAAATATTGGCTACCAGGCTGGCCCATCCATACCAGAACATGTGCAGCCAACCAAGCAAGACCACAGCCCATTCAGATTTATTGGGCAGGCAAGAAATCCCTTTCCATAATACTGCTACCAACAGAGAGGGTTTGTCAAGGACCAGGTGCCTGTCTCTATCCATAGCTCCTCTGGCCTGGGAACTGGGGTGGGTCAAGGACAAGAGACACAGAGAGCTGAGTCAAAGTAAGAATGTTGTGGGAATCATGCAATCCAATTCTGTTGCTCAGCAGAAAGGAGGTAACTTGAGTAGCTGGGTGCCTGATTCTCCTTTCCACCCAGTACCACTCACTGCTAAACCTGAGATGAAATGAAGAGGGGGTTTTGAAATCTGATACTAAAGCCCTTGTGTTGGATCTCTGCAGCCAAGCTTGGAGGGCATGAATCAGTCAATGGAGCCCAATCATATAGGGATCAGATGCATAGAGGCCCACCTTCCTGAAGCTATGCAATCCCCTGAGCTCCTGGGGTTCTCCCTTGTCAGGCCCCTTGGCAGTGTGTCCTGTCACTCCTGTAGGACAGTAATTAAGGCTGAAATGGAGCATCTACTCATGCTGATATTGATTAGCTCAGAGTCAATATCCAGACAGAAGCATGTTTTGCAAACTCTGCAATGTCACCGATAAAGCCAAGGCTGGCCTGTCAGAGCAGGGAGGATCTCAAGGAGGAACAGGGCAGCTGAGAATTCTGCCACCTGAGTGCCTAGCAAGCATGCTGAGAAGCACCTTGGGGGTGGTGTCCTTCCCTCTTCCTGCCCTGAGAGCCCCACATGCTACTTGGGTAAGGAGCAGACAGCACCTGTATCTGTACAATGGATGGTGTCCTTGCGGTTCTGTCCCAGATGACATAGCTCAGCTGGGATAAAGATCAAGGAGTAAGAGAGGTGTAAA
Source organism: Rhabdomys pumilio (assembly GCA_030674055.1). NCBI lineage: Eukaryota > Metazoa > Chordata > Mammalia > Rodentia > Muridae > Rhabdomys > Rhabdomys pumilio. Next base: position 15,288,448 of record JANHMN010000012.1, read on the forward strand.
CCTCTGTTTATGTGATATCCATGTGGTTGGCTTGATGAGGGGTCGAGATGCTTTCCACCACCTCAGAAGGAAGAGCTAGGGGTCCACTTTCAGGATACAGGGCCAGCACAGTCCCATCAGAGGCTCAAGCTGTGACAACCACAAAGGGCAGGGGGATGAGGACCAAGCCTTCGGATAGCCTAGGGATTGTGAAGGGAAGCTAATGCCCAACACTCCCCTAAAGGAACCATCAGATGTACATGTACATACACACAGCCTCGCATGTACACACACACATGTATCCATACATGGGCACACTCTCACATCCATTCACATGCAAACAGCTGTGCACATACTCTCTATATATACATGCATGCATATGTACACATATACTCACACTCAGCCACACACAAACGCGGGACAGAAGTCCACCTCCAGCATGTAAAATCTTTTCAATCCAGTATTAATGGGCATGTCCTGCTTGTCACAGTGCTGTTCTCCCTGCTGTGCATCCTGGGTCTCCTGGCTGGGCATCTTCCTAAGTTTCTCTCATCAAGAAATAAGAGAGAGAGCCAGGGACTGAGTGTGAGGATAGACAAGTTGACTCCAGCAGGATCTGAGCCTTTCAAAGAGGGTCCCCCAAAGATTCATGGGTGTTGGGGGAGGATTGTATTAGCAAGCAAAGGAGAGGCCAGACATGAGGAAAAAGGGAAGAACCCTGTGGTTTTCCCTGGAGCATATTCTGTAGATGATATGAGTCTCAGCATGTTGTGAGTTGTGGAATGACAAACTGGTGACACCTTGCAGACATGCCAGGACTTGGTATCCTTGGTTCAGAGCTGAGGTTGAACCATGGACCCTGAGCACTCTGGCCCACATAGCAATTAATTGCTCACACATGCTCCAGTGTTGAGGCTTGTGCCTGCTGACAATAACTTCCCTGCAGAATTTTCAAGAATGGTGATTACAGGGGAAAGAAAGTAATCAGAGATATCAGGTGAAAAATCGATCAGTCCAATTAAAACTTCCATTCCCAAAGAGGCAACCCGGTGGCACTACCAAATCAGAAGAATGGTACACAAGTTCTGGGGGACACAGGAATACCTGAGATATCATACCATAACAGGATGAGTAACCATGGAGTAGCTGTGAGAGGGAAGGGAAGCACCATCTTCCCAGCTCTGCAAGAAAATCAGCCATTCTATACCCAGCTAAAATACCACACTCTGCAGACCAGGCCTGGGGAAATGTCTAACACTCAGCAGGTTCTTCAATCTTATGGTCCTCTTTATTCCATGATAAATTCAAGTAGCACTCATGATACTTAAACAATCAACAGCTGTCTCATTGGGGTGATAAAAATTATTTCTGTTTTTTTCTCTACACCCTATTTTTTCTTCTGTCTCAATATTCAACACTGAATGCCCACTGTTAAGATAATTAAAGTAGACACTACTGCAGCAGGGATCAAATGTGTATGAAGCAAGACAATTTTCCATAAGCTGTCTTCTCCAGACAGGATGAACATCCAGGAACCCAAAATAAGAAAGTTTTAGTGAGAGGATTTAGTCAAGGTTCAAAGGGTGTCTGTGCATGTTGGCTGATCTTAGGAATCACTGGATGATAGTGTCAGCTGTTTCCTGACCTAGCCTTATGGATGCTACCTCTTGACATTGGTTTCAGTGTCTTCTCCACTTGATCAAAGAGAGAAGTCAGACCTGATAAGGTTTTGGGATTATTTCAAAGGCATGCAGCTCTAAGAACAAGACTTGGAATCAGAATGCAGGTGGTCTTCCTCACAGCCCTTCATCAGATATTGCTTGGGTCAATTGGAGAGGCACTCTCTTATCTCCCTTACAGATCTGGGACTAGGTCAAGACAGCTAAACTAATGATACTCTGACTGCTGAATGGAACCAGCACCAATATGACATAGGAGACTATGTATAGGATGCAAACAGTGTCCGGTTTGTCTAGGTTGGGAGGTGCCTGAGGCTTTCACAGATCTCAGAGGCCAAGGTATTGCAGAGAGCAGCCCATTTGCTGGTGAATGAGTTAAGTGCAGGTTTGCTGACATCTCGGAAATTCTTTTGCCAAATAGCACCCTTCAGACACTGGTGTTTTTGAGGTATCTCTGTTATGGGTAAAGACAGTACGGTGAACCACAAACCCCATTAACCAGAGTGAAGGACACTCCAGGTCCAAAGCTGCTCAGCTAAACCTTGCAGGAAGACATGAACACTAAGTAAAGATTTGGAAATATGCATCAGAGGACAGAAGGTCGTGCTCCACATGGTCCTATAGGGCAGCAGGACTCAGAACCTACTTCTCACAGGTTGTTGCTTCTGACGCTTGGAAGCCTGGCAAAAGGAGGGCAGTTTTCCCATCTTCTGTGCAACTGTAACATCAAAGGTATGATTTAGTCAGCATGTTCTGCCCCTCCAGGCTTACGTGTCTCTGGAATACAGGCAATTCGCCAGTGTTTTCTGATAAATACCTGTGTGCAGTGGTCCCCCCGGCCTCCTAATTTATGGGTAATGAGCAATGACAGTTTAACTTAACAAAGCTTAAGATTTTCATTCAAACAGATAAGTTAGCATCACCTGTCCTGGCCTTTGGAAATGGTGTTCCCTTGCCTTATTTATTATCCAGAGTGGAGTCGCCAGGGGCACATAAAGCCAGCTGCAGAGAAGTCCTGGTTCATAATGGCCTCCATGATGGAAAATCACCCTTATACAACTGAGGAGGCGCTTCATGGCCATCAGGGCCATGACAAAATGCCTGGACCTAGAGTTTCTACATTAACTGATGAAACAGCAGAATAGCCAGCGCGGTACAAATGGCTCCTAAATCCTCGCAATGCTGCCAAGCACTTGACCTGGGCTTCCACTCTAACTAGGCCATACTGGTTGCCCTCCAAGCCCCATCCTCAGACACCCTCCTATCACTGAGCCATGTGGCCTCATCTTGGGACTGCTGCAGCATGGGGCTGACCTGGTACAGAGCCTCCCATGAGTATGAGCTCACAGCACACAGGCTTCAGGCTCTGACAAGCAGACTGATGAGGGTGCATAGATCAAGTGGCTCAAACCTGCCTGCCTCAGCCTTTTAAGGGGTCTGTAGGTGAACTGTCCCTCCAGCAAGAACCTTTGTTAAAAGACTATCCCACATCCTCTGTGTAAACCAAATCACAATAACCTCTTCAGAGGAAAACTGCCCTAGATAAAGGAGCTGTAACTAACACTGCACTTATGTTCCATAAAAGCCACTATTAAGGATGGCAGACCCACAAATGCACACAGTGATTAGTGGCCAATTACAAGATTATGGGTGGGCAGAGCTAGGGCAGAGCATGTTAGCAGCCCAGAGCAGTCATGTGGGTGAGATTCAGCCATCCTAAGAAGCTCTAGATGACACATCAATCCCAGGGTCCACACCTCATGCCTCTCACCATGGCTCACCCCTCCCAACTTTATAGGATGAGCTTCCCCAGGTCTGGACAGCCAAACTGAACAGACAAGCTGTTTGTAAGCTGAAGTCAGCAGTGGCTTGGCCTGGGGACACATGGAGGGGCTAACTATCTAACCAGAGGCTGCCTGGCTTTCAAATATGTGAGATGTTGGATCAGCAGTTCAGCTTTGCAATAGCCTTCAAGGTGACCAGCAAGCTCTTTGGGCATACAAAACAGGAGATGTGGAAGAGGAAGCATCTGGCAGATACCCTGCTTGCCATATTGGCTCTATGCCAAAGGCACCATGAGACTTGTCTCTTAGCCATATAAGATATCCTGTTTAGGGATACTGAAACCCTTTTGGGAAGAAAGAAAAGGTAAAGACCATACATACCTATTTGAAAACCCAAAGGCAGGGTAAAATCTGCTTGTGATCTCCCTGGCTACATGGGATGGCTTACTGGGAACCGAATTCGACAAGGTTGAAGGCCTACAAGCTGGGGATACCAGGTTATGGGGACAGTGGGTACCTGCCCCTGCCACAGATGTAGGAGACTGACTGACAGTCAGATGTAGAAGTGAGGTTCTACTTTTTGAAGTCCACAGCTATGTAGGCTTCAAAGGAAAAAATGCTGGGAAGTAGGGACACACCAGTACCCTGAGTGGATTCCCATGTTTCCTCACAGACGGAAGTTCACATGTTGGTCTAGCCCACAGCAACATCTTTCTTCCTAAGAATCTGGAGAGGAAGTGACAACTTAGTCTATCTATCTGCCAGGAGATATTATCACATGCAAGGCATCTTGCAAACAACACATATTTTCCACAATCTCAGAGGCTGGAGGCCGAGGTTATAGCATCACCAGATTTGCCATGTGGTAAGGCTCTGTTTCCTGGTTCATCAGTGAAAGTGTTTCTGTTGTTTTTCTCTCATGAGGGCACAGAATCTATGACCTAATTGCTGGGTCAAAGACCCTACTTCCTGACCACATCACATGATGAGTGGTTAAGATTTAGATCTTTGGCTAGGGGAAGCACAGACATTAAGACCACAGCCTGCCTGTTGGGTGACTTAATTTTCCTTTTTCATCTCCACAGACAAAGTGGATCAGCAGCAGGTGCCCAGCCCAAGAACGCAGCCTTAACCTCGGCACTGGGGCCTGTTCTACTAAAGACCCCAGCATGTATAGGTGAAAGTCTGCAGCCTCTGCAGTGGGAAGCCAATGGCTCTTGTCAGGAGTCAGAATTGGAGGAGGAATTGAATTAAGCGGGCAGCAGTTATAATGCAGTGTGGGGCACCAGGGAGCATCAATATTCAAGCAGAGCCCACAAGATAAATAAACATCAATGGGAAAGAGCAGGCGCAGAAGCAGGGGAGCGCTGACGTGGAAGACTCCTAACACCCAGTATGCAATTCCTGTGTCAGAACCCATAAGGCTGCAAATACATCAAGCTCACAGTTACACTATTTCAGGAAATGTAATTCTATTAGAAGTTTTCCAATCTTTCCTTTCCCAGCTTGTCTCCCAGTGCTGGCTGTGGCCCCCTCCTATTACAACACGCACCAGCTCCCAGGTAGCTGGGCAAGACAGGTGGATAATCATGCAATTAGATGGTGGTGACTGGGCTAGGCAGATGCGGGACTGGCTCTTAGCAGATATCCTCTGTGACACCAGATGCCCTTGCCAACTGTGGGCATGCCACAGTACAAGGGCCAACAGTTGTCCCTCTCCTGCATGGTAGGGACACCCTACAACGAGCTTCCCTGGTAACTTACTCAACTTTGTCACGTAGGATCCCGTTTGCAGTAGGCAGTCTACAGGACGAGAACCTTTGGCTGACTGCTGGGCTGGTGGCTCCTGACCTTGTCCTATGTCCTTTCATGCAGATCCCAGCCATTAGCCATTTGGTGGTGAGGCAGGCTGGTGCCTGGCCAGTTGAGGAAGCCTCCATCTTAAGAGGACTGTGGAACATCTCCTACGGTGTTGATAGAACATGAGCAGCCTCAGTTCAGTTTCTCACCAAGGTAGCGAGAGACCCATTCTGTTGTTCTCCTCAGGGTTGGCCCAGTTTTAGGGCTGAGGAGCTACGCCTTGTGATGTTGTGATGGTGACCTATGACAAAGCCCAGAGCCCATCGCACCACACTAAGGAGAAATATATAAACAATGCTTTTAGCAAGTATGATAATAAGCTACAAATAACTGATCATGTGAGGTAACATGGGCTGGGCAGGGACACCTCTTGTGCTTTTTACTCTCTTTTTCTATAAACTTAAAACTTCCCTATATAAAGCCTGTAATTAAAATAAATGCTCTGGTCCCTCCCAGACACAAGGAAACGCGCCAGGTGGCTTACAGCTTGTCTTTTAGCTAAGGTTCAGCATCTTCCTCTGGCACGCAGGATGGGGCCCGGGAGCTCACTACACAGCTGCACTTCCCATAGGAGACAGAAAGAAACTCCCACAGGGCTAAGCTCTTTTCAAGACTGAAAGCCCCCCAGGCAAGTGCACTGTGGCTTCAATCACTCTGGTCCCCACATTTGCTCCCAGAAACACACAGACAAACAAAGGCCTTTTCAAGGCAAGCTGCATACCAATGTCCTGTGGCACCCACCCCTCGTTCTCATGAACTGGGCATAGGAGGGTGATGTGGAAGAGGAAGGACTTGCCACCCCTATACTGCCAACCCCACCCCGGATGTTTATAGAGGCAGAAAGAGAAAGGGGAAACAGAAATGAGTTTGTTAGCATTTCATGGGAGGGGGGGAAACACAAATATACATGGTAATCTGTGAATGATGGCAGCCTCCACTTGCTACTGATTAGACAGTACGAGATGATTAGCTAATTAGACATAATATAATCAGAGACGAGGCCCCCATCTCTTCTATTCCACCTCAAAAAAAGTGTTTTGGAACGTTATACAAAATCATCATCTCAAGAAAAATGTTGAAACTTTCCAACGAGTGACACTGGATCTGTCAGGCTTCCAGTGGCAGAGAGGTGAAACTTGAGCCCTGTCAAATACCACAGAGGATAAGGATCAGAGATAACAGAGCCCTAGTGCAGAACCCAGGCACAGGGCCTGTAGAGAAAGCAAGGCCATCCCTCTCCTCACAGGGTGAGGTGGTGTTCACTCCACAGAATAGTGACATTGGCTGTAAAGCCAGAGCTTAATGCTTCAGACGTGAAGATTTCTCTTTACCAAAGTGTTCTATTAGACAAAAGGCAAGGCCATCCTTCCATCAAGTTAGGGTAGAGGCAGGGGACTCTATCACAGAAAGAAGAGAGCCTCCTGAAATACACCTAACAAAGAATCAGAAGCCAGCAATGGGCAGGGCAAGTAGACAGTCTGTACAAAGACCAGGAGTCATCAATGGACAAGGGGCAGGTAGACAGTCTGTGGCAGCAGCCATTTAACTCTTCAGTAGGGCACCAGATGATTTTTAGTGTCAACACTAAGCATAGTGAAATTTAATAGAGAGAGCCAAGACATCACCACCAGGAAATTCCATGTGCTTCCAAGAGGGTGGCTAAAATTAAAGACTGAGTATGGCAAGTGTTGGCAAGAACTCAGAGCAAATGGCACGCCCATGGCTGCAGATGGCACATTAAACAGTGCACCTGCTTTGAGAAACCCTTGGCGGTATTGATAATTGCTGACTCAGCCCACGACTTAGAGGTACTCCTACAGGAAGAGATGCACACATGGTTACCACAAAAGATGCACATTTGTGTTTAGAGCAGTTTTGCTCATGATGACTTAGAATTCAGAATAAACCTGTGTAGAGTAGACAAACAAAACTGTGTCATCACAGGACAAAACTGTGCATTGGAAAAGACTCGGAAATGCTGCCACACAAGGTGGGAATGGCTCTCACAGATGACATCGTGACACCAGAAGCAGAGGGCCTGCTTGAGTTCAGCTGTGGGGTCCAGGAAAGCAGACAAGCAGAGACTCTGTCAGAAGGTCAAAGTTCAACATCATAGCACGTACATACATGCCTATTGTATGTCTCAACAATGTTTTTATAGGATAATCACTAATTTGGATCTGTAATTTTATGTAGTAGCTTAGTCTTTTTAAAAAACGTCTCCACAAGTGTATTTGTGATCCTGCGTAATGGTACAGATGCTGCCATATAAAGACCATCTGAGGATGTGGGAGCGCAGCTCTGATGAAGTGATGTCCTCCCAGGTAAAACTTTCCATCATGCTGGAAAGCTTGCTAAGATCAGGATGATCTAAAGGGAGGTGAAACATTCTGTTCTTCAGGGAAGCACCCCAAACTCAGGAAGCAAACAACTCAGAAGCTTTAGGAACTTCCTAAAACAGATCAGATTCACAATCCCAAGCTCACTCCTCAAGCACTATAAAAGTAATAAAGACTTCTAAGAGATGCTCCTAGACAAGCCAAGTTGCCTGGAAGAGTAGCTGACTGAATGTTGTATAGCGAGATACATTTTCCCAGATTCTGTGAGCTATTACCTATGTTGGGGTGAAGTTTGGGGATACAGCTGTCTTGAATTTCTGCTCCTAAAAGTAATTCCTCACTCATACTATTGCATGTGGACCCAGTAAACTCCAGTTCACCGAGTCGGACTTCAGCAGTACCCTGTTGCCAGTTTTCCAAATCTGGATGAGTAGATGTTCATTCATGATTCCCAAGGAACTGTATCACACAAGAGGGAAACCAGGTACCAGAGGATGGTGTGCTTGAGAACATCTCAATACATTAGTCACTGATGGTCTCCTCACCATTCAAAGGAGACCTAAGGTCCCTCAGTAACCTTAAATACTCCTAAATCCCCAGATGATCAAAATCTTTACATTAAAATGTGTAATGTTGGCAGAAAGATCTATGCACATCCACAGCTAAGCTTTCAATCACTGGTGGATTACTTTTAATACCTAACACAAAGTAAACACCACATAACTAGTTGCTATTCCATCACGTCTAGGCAATAATGACATGGAAATCACCAGTGCGTGTTCAGTACAGATGTATTTAAAAAGAACACCTTAACCCTGCCTTACACTGCATGCACAGAAACGGAGCCCTAGGAGACAGGCTCTCCTTCATCCTGCTGCTCAGGTAGGTAAAGCATGAACATGGCAGGTGTCTTGATTAGGATTCCTCACCTCTAGCTACATTTGCCTATCCTGAACTAAACAGCCCAGCATTCCATGCCAAAGGGCTGGGGGCATTATAACAGGAGAAGAAAATGCCTCTAGAGGAAAAGGGGGTGCTTATGAACTTCTTGATTTGTTGCCTGATTATGGTCCATCCAGGGATGATAGACGCATCTGGTGCTTCTCACAGCAATCTGTTACCACCCCACAAAAATCATAAAATTATTGCCAGAATTACACCCCAAATGTGTTCGGGGACTAGTTCAGCTCAAGGTCTTGGAGTCACTTTCAACCACTCTGGAGTGCTCCACAGAGATGCTTGGTATGGTGGCATCCTGGAGGAATGGTCTGCCGAAGGTCATTCTCCCTCGGTGCTCAGAAGACAATCAACACCAGAGCCAGCATTTGGGGCCACTGCTAAAAGAATGCTCAATCCCAAGAAGAACTAGAATCCAGGAGCACAACGCTCAGAGGTGACTGGAAATATCCAAGCCCAACATCAATTGCAGGAAAGAGACAGGTGTGCCCCCATCCTCTACTTAGCCATATCACATGATCAAAGTGGATTGGAATATCAAAATGAAAGGCTGCCTGGCTTTCATCTGCTCTTCAGCAAACGATTTAATTTGGTCTGAAACCTCAGGGCCATCAAAGACAGAAATGAGGTTCAAAGAAGGGTCATGCTGAGCCTTGAGCCAGCCAGGGGCCTGAGTGGTGGTGGTGGTGGTGGTGGCTGTGAGGTCAGCTGTGGTAGGCAGGTCACTGTCCTCAGTTATGTGCACAATGACCCTGCATACAGACCTATAGGACACCCCATCCTAGGTCTAACTCTAATCTCACAGCACCGCCCAGCACTAAGCGGGGATGTGAGCAACAGGGAGAGGTTCCTCCTTCTCCAGGAAGCCATCCTGTCTTGCCACCCTATAATCTTTAATATGGTGAACTGATGAGGATAGAACCTGTGAGGTCAGTGATCTAGTATCCTCCTCTAGACTCAGCTCTAGTAGGCCTGTGGGATGGAGCTAAACTCCTTCCATGAAATGTTCCCTAAGATCCCTGGATCCTGTGACCTAGTGTCCACAGTGAAATGTTCCACCGGCCCGAAGCTGATGAGATTCTATGACACTGAGGACAGTGTATGTGCATAGGCAGGAGGAGGCAGGAGGAGGAGCTGAGGCATAGTCCATATGAAGCAGGACACCTGTCTGACCTCCCTCTGAGTCTGGAAGGTACTGTTCCTAACACAGGGTCTCAGGCTTGCCCTGGATGGACCAAATGCTCAGTGTTGCCAAGTTGGCTGGATTCATTGCCTGCAGATATAACCTGTTCCTTAGGAGACCAGGTATGGGTGCTGCCTCCTCTAGGAAGCTCTCCACTGGTGCCTCAATCTCACTCTGCTGTTTCCTCATCATGGCGCATGTCACAGTGCAGACTAATTCCTGAACTTCTCACGTACCTTGACACCTCACTCTCCGCCTTCTGTCTCCCCATGTCTCAGGCCTGGGCCAGCTCAGATGTTTCTGTAGGGGAAACAGACATTCCATCTGGCCTTATTCCCCAACTGTGTGCTTTGAGCCAACTCTACCTTGTGTGGGCCTCAGTTTCTTAGTTTGTAACCTAGAACCCCTCCAAAAAACCAGCAGGGTAGAATTTCTATAACTATGAAAATGGATCGTGTAAGACCTCTGGGGAGCTGGAGGGAACTGGGAGTCAGGTCACGTCCACACTGGCTATGGCTAGACTTTAACTGTATAATTATTGAGCCCCGTTGCCCAGGTTGGGTGTAGCTGGGGTCTGGGATTCCTGGACATCACCCACATTTACATCCCATTCTGAGAGTCAGGAGCTGCAGAGCTGGGCACCTTGCAAGCCACCTGCCTAGGCTGATGAGGCTGAGGACATGAACAAAATAGGAACCAGGGAACACAAACCTGCTGTTTCAGGGTGGCTTGCCCGTCTCCATCCTTCTTAGCAGAGCAGCAAGCATTCCACAGACACCATCAAACACAGTGTCGGCAGATTGCCTTCACTCTAGTGAGGAGTGGCTTACAGCTCTGTGGCATCCTGCAGGCCTCCTGTACCCTTCTCCAGGAAGTGTCAGAGTGTCCCCCACTGATGGCCATAATCAGAGCATGCAGGCTGTCACCACATGCTGGGGCCATCAGCTCTGGGTTTCCTGGAGAGAATTTCCTCAAAGACTTTTCAAAGCTATGTCTTCCTGTACATGCTGATTATTCCCACACACTGATTAAACCATGAAGATGGAGCAGCAGTATCCGCACAGTGTGTCCTGGGCACATTAAACATCAAGGATAAGCAAGCTTCACCGCAACACCAGAACAGCAGGAATCCCACACTCCTGGTTAGGGCCCTGCAGGTTCATTGGCCTTGCTTGTGATCAAACTGCTTAGAATCCAACTCCAATTAGGTATCATAGAGATCTTAGGCGGATTGGACAACACCCATAGAGCAATGTCAGACCCAGGAGATAGGCTCTATGCAGGGGATGATGAGTGAAGAAGACAGTTCCTTCAGGTGGGATGGAATACAAAGTTACACAGAGAGGAGACATGCCGAGGATGAAGTGTATTGTGAAATTTGACAGAAACACACAAAGTAACAGACAACCTAACCTGAGAAGGATGGAGCTCTGAAGCCAACCTTGGTCTCAATTATTTCATAGATGTTGGTGTAAAAGATCACTCTGTGGTAAACCAATTATCAATTTGTTACTTTATTTCAATTTTTTTTTGAGACAGATCTTTTGTAGCCAAGACTGGCTATAAATCCATAAGTCTCAAACCTCTCTTCTGGCATATGCCACTATACATTGGCTTTATAGTTGGTGTTGAGTGCTCTATTCCTGATAATACTATGCACAGGGTTTTTTTTTTTTTTAAAGCTGTGTCAAATGCATGTTCACACAGAGGTGACACCCTCATGTGTCACTCCTTAGGAGCCATTCACCCTGTTTTTTTTTGAGACAAGGTCTGTCAGTGAGATCTGGAACCCGTCTAGTAGGCTAGACTGAGTGCCCAGAGAGCTCCAGAGGTTCTCCTATCTCTGCCTGCCCAACACTGGAACTACAAATACATGCCACCACTCTTACTTTTTAAAATGTGGGTGGTGGCGACAGGCCCATATACTTCTACGGTGACCACTTTCTTAACAAAGCCAACCCCCAAGTCCTTAACTAATCAGTTCTGGGGTTCATGGAGAGAATTTTACAATTGAGAACACAGCACGCTTTTATCTATGAACTTTGTGCCCCAAATTCTTACTGAGTACTGTTTAACTCTACAGTGTGTGTGTGTGTGTGTGTGTGTGTGTGTGTGTGTACAACATGCATGGGTTCTGCTTTTTCTTATCACACAGGTCATCTGTGAGCAAGGAATTTACTTTGTCCATTCTCCAATTGGGATGTTGCCTTCATCCTTTCCTTCTTCATCCTCCTCCTCACTGCCTTCCTGCCCAATTGGTCCAGTCACACCCTCCTAGGCACATTTCACAGAGTACAGAGAGAGCACACCCTGTTTTGTTTCTGATGTTAACATCTGTCTCCCTCCATCCAGTATGACATGGGGGCCAGGTGTTTGAGAGATGGCCCTGCCATGCTGAACATCACCTCCTTTCTTAGGATGTCCGGCATCTTCATTGTGAAAATTTCAAGGTTTCACTAAAAAGCTTTCTCTACATGCATTAACACCACTGTATACGAGTGCATGACAGTGGCTGGCTGTTATGTCTTGAGCCAACCTTTCATTCCTGAGAAGAATTCCATGGAGATGCAGTTCCTGGTCCTTCTAACTGAATGTGGTTTCTTATAGCACGAAGCATCTTTGTGTTCAGATGTCTAAGGCCCACAGTTTTTCTCGAAATGTCTTTGCTGACTGTTTGATTGTCAGGATGATACCAGATTTACAGATGTGGTAGTTAATACTGTCAGCCTCTGGGTATACCCATGTAGGCTTATCTAGCTTAGGTGATCCTCTGGCTGTTCCTGAGATGAGTCTCTTGATTACTCTAATCGAAATGGGAAGGCCCATTCTGAATGTGGGAACATCTCTCATTGATGATACAGATAGTAGGAAGCATGAAAAATAAATTTCTTGTTTGTTTTTGAATCTGCTTGCTGATAGCTGCTGCTTTGCTTCCACCACTCCTAGCCACTGCTTCTGGCCCCTATTGATGACATCAGGACCAGCTTTCTTGGCCTTCCGATGTTGACTGAAGACTAGTGGCTCTCCATAATTTTCCAGGCCAACAGCTAGCTGCTGAGTAGAACTACTGAGGTGCCTCGCCTTACGGACTGAGCAGTTAGAAGGCTCTCTTCAGCCTGTTTGGTGTGAAGATAGTTATTGTTGGACTACCCAGACTACAGTGTGTAAGATAAATCTAATGAATACTACTGAATACACCTTTATTTTATTGGTTTGGCTCCTCTAGAGAACTCTGGCTGAGACAGAGCGAGGTAAAAAGTGGTTTCAACAGGCTGATGTTCCCAAGGGTTTAAGGACAATTGGTTCCAATTGTCTGAAGCTTTCAGTTATTCACTGGAGAAATCTTGGCCTGGGGATTTCTTGTTAGGAAGGCCCTGTGCTATCCGTTCTGATTCTTCTTGTCATACCTCAACTCAACTACTTCTTCTTGAGTTAGTGTTGGTTGTTTATGCCTCTTTCTATAGATGTCTATGTCCTTCTCCCTGAAGTCATCTTACACATTTGCAGAGAGTCATCTGCAGTGTTCTCTTTAACCCTCTTGATTTCTGTAAGCTGTGCAGACCCATCCTCTGTTGCTATGTGATGCTCTGAGCCTTCTGCCTCTCCTCCCACCCTTCCCCACTGTCCATCTATTTACTAAACTCAGGCTAGCCAACTTCAATCACTGTCGAGTTCCTCGCTTTCATCCACACCTTCAGTGCTCTCTCTATTCTGCTTAGTTTGGATGATATCTGCTCTTCTCCTCCTAGCATGGTCAGAAGGCTACTGTTGTTTGGCTAGCTTAATTACAGATGTTCTGATATACAAAATAATACTGGCTGTGTGTACCAGTCAACTCACAAATTTTCACATGTGGCTCTCCCAACTTTGTGCCAGCCAACTTCAGACCCTCACAAGGGCAGAGTTAGTCTTCAGGGAGACAGCGATGCCAAGACACAAAAGGAAGGCTTTATACACAGCTTTCTAGTGCTTCTCTGCCCACAACTCAAAGACACCAGGGGACCTGCCTGCAGCTGCACATCTGCATTAAGAGCTTTTGCATTTAATGCATTAAATGCATTAAATTGCATTTCCTAGATTCCACATCTTGAAACTGTCCCTCAGCGTTCACACTGAAAGCTTAAACTCAATACAGTATGCTGAGCCATAGAAGTCTTGTCATGAGAACTGTGTTCTCACCAACAGCTCTATGCCAGCAGCCAAGGACTGTGAAGACTGAGTTTGGCCCACCTGAGAACATGGTGGCCTTGACTAACACTGCAGAGCTAACAGTGGACTTGGCCTTCCCAGCCTCTGAAGCACAGAGAAAAATCATCATTCCTGTTCTTTATAAATTGCCCAGTTCCAGGGATTTTGTTTGAGTAGCAAAGAGAAGGCTAACAGAAATGCAGAAGGAAAAGTATCTTCTCCTGGGAAAGGAGACCTTGCTGCCCACTGTGTCCTTTGATGACCTGAATGGCTGTCAGCTCTTAGGATGCAGCAAGGGACACTGCTGGCATGTGACTACCTGTCAATGGAGAGAACACAGGTGGAAGGTCCCCCAAGGTGACAACCCAGCAGGATGCCTTTCTACATCCCAGCTCCCATAGGCCCTTTATACTCAGCTCTGCCCAGCTCTACCTTTGCCTGACCCAGTGTTGCCTGTGACAGCTTCTTTCATCCCAGTGCTTTTGCTGCACTGTGAGTTGAGGCAGGGGACTGACTCCATTGAACATTCTGCCTGCTTGTAAGGCTACAATGCTAGCTGGTAGACCAGCCAGATTGTAGAAGACACAGCTACTCTTCAAATACTCCCCTCCCCCTTCCTCACACCAGTTAGTTACTTTATTAAAATAAGGTTCTAACCAGCTTCCAGCATCACTATCTGAAGTAATGCATCTCCCCCAAACTCCTGGAGCTATTGGGGTAAGGACATCAATACAGAGTTCCCTCATAAGGATGGGGAACTGAAGGAGAAATTGGTCTGGCATCATCAGGTCTGCTCTGTCTGGGTCTCTCTGCCCCCAGATAACATGATATGGGGGATCACAGATCAGGAACTGCATACCCTGTCTGGATTCTCTTGCCTCAACCCCTGGAGAACGGACCCTCATGGCCCATCAGCTCCTGTCCTCACTGGAGGCTAACGTGGAGTGTGCTTTGGAGAATGATGACAGCAGCAGGTGTGTGCTCCTGGAAACCACAAACTCCGGCATGGCTCAGCACACACAGCAGGCCCACTTGTGTGGCCAGTTCCACATCAAGGCCTTGAGAGATCAGTGGATACTGGGAAAATCTTCTAGGTCATAGAGGAGCACTGTGGGATGCTCAAAATCCCAGCCCTGCCTGAGGCAGGACAGAAAGACAGAACAGATTCTAGAGATATGGGGAAGGAAGAGGATCCTCTCACCCTACAGTCTGCCTGAAGTTCCTTGACAACTAAGAATCCAGACTGCTAGTGCAACTAATATTTGCTGTGAAAGTTGCCAGGATAGAAAGAATATTCCTTTTTATTTTTCTTTCCAATATAATCTTTAATAAAGTATAGCAATAATATTTCTAGAGATGTTCATATATATATATATGTGTGTGTGTATATATATATGTATATATATATGCTTTCATATATATGTATATGTGTAATACATATATATTTGTATATAATATAGATACACACGCGCACACACACACTCTCTCTCTCTCTCTCTCTCTCTCTCTCTCTCTCTCTCTCTCTCTCCTAAATAAGAATGTCAAATGAGCCATGTTTGAAGCCCAAGCTTGTATGAACCTGAACATGGCCTTACTCTTTTTCCCAGATTTATTTTCCAAGACTGTCAGAAACAAGACAAATTCTGTTTAGTGTAAACACACCTTTATTCCCTGTAACCCTTGTGATCTAGGGTGTTACTGGTGAGCTGTCCAGCAAACCAGAGGAACCTCCCTATGGCCTCATTTAAACCCCTTAGCCGCCTTCTGTGGAGTCATTTCATTTGTCTGCATGGCGACTGAAGAGACAATTGGGCACCTGTCTGTCACACCCATACCCACACTTGTGTGTCTTACTCTCCCTCACTACTGCTGTTCTACTAACCTCCTCTCTAAATCTGGGTCAAGTCTCTTCTTAACGAGCTCCAAGTCTGCTTCCTATCATGTTATCCTGAACCTCTCCTCTGCAGCAGTCACTTCTCCTGAGGCTCCTGAGGGGAGGTCTCCCAGCAGAGCTCCTTGGAACAGTACAGGCTGCAGTGTGGAGCTGTCTCTCCGGTCCTATGCCACCCCCACTGCCAAGTTCACCATATAACTGCCCCAGGGAGCCTCTGAGAAAAGACATAGTTAGATGAGACAGGGACCCTGTTCTCGAACATTCTATCAGGAAAGGAAGGAACTCAGACAAGGAGACTGCCTGCCTATCCCTTGTTCTGTGGTTGCCAGGCAACCACGTCTGGAGTCACCATGTTGAAAATTAAGCATGCTCATCCTCACACTTGCTCAGCAGTCCAGCGGCCTACTTCTATTAGTGCACAGAAAGCCAGCCATTTCCCAGTGGCCCAAACTGCTTTCTGGAGGCACAGGCTAAGGCTCTCTCCCTTCTGAGGCTTCTTTTCCTTCATCTAGATCAGGGTTCCCTAGAGCTAGGGCAGGGCTTTCTGCATTGGGCATACCCAGGGTAGCCCACGTCCTAAGCAGGAACCTTAAGGAGGAGCTTCTCAACTGTGCATGCATATCAGATAGCCACTAGGTTGCTGTGCCATGTCTCTGGGACTCAGAACAATAAGATCTGAAAGGACTCAAGGGACTGTGCCTAAATGACATTCTCAACTTTGGCACTAAACTGTAAGGAAGCATACAGGCTGTCAATGCAGTGATCATCAAACCCTGTGGCCACAACTGAATCTGGACAAGTCTCTGGATTATGCTCCTGTAGAGATGCCTCCTTGGTGGTCCTGATGCAAATTGGTATCCAGGGAACTGAGGCCCTTTTCATGGCACCTCCCTCCCAGATGCCATTTTCAGCTTGGCTGTCAGAGCTGACCAGGGTCTGATGCAGAGTGAGCAAAGCTCCATGTCATTCAGGGTGATCTTCAGGCATGATGGCTGTGCTTGGGATAGATGGAGTATAGCAAACACTTCCTAAGTGTCTCTCAGCTTCCAGGAGTTTCCAGCACAATCGATATCAGGTATGGCTGGATGTCACTGGATCGAGTCACTGACTGCTAGAGCTGACCAATGGAGGATGCCTAGGCTGCTCATATTGGCAACCAAAACCTATTCTATGAAGTAGAGGCCCATGCAAGGAGACGATAGTCACTACCAGACCCACAGGCTGGCTGGGGAGTGGAAGAACTGTTTTTGAGTAAACCTCAGAGTTGTCAAATGAAAGTCCATTAGGAATCTGGTTGTGTCTCCCCAACAAGGAGATGCCGAGGTAACAAGGCCCTTCCACAGCCTGTCCTGTGGCAGGGCCCCTGTAGGCATCTGCCTGACCATTGCTGAAACTGATTACTGAGCCTGGCTGATCTTGTTATCCAAGGGAAATGCAGCTCTCTAGTCAGACCAGCAGGAATCCTTGTCTCTGAACTTCTGCAGGACATTCCAACGGAGCTCAGCGTGCCGTCTCTGGGGCATGGCGTCTTTCACCAAAATCACAACTTCAAGTCTCACACATGCTCCCGCTTGGCTATCCATTGTGGGGAGACAGACTTCTTATTCCCCGGGGCCATGACAGACACTCAGCTGTGTCCAATTTCCATGTACTCTTATTCCTGAAGCTCTGGGAGTCTGCATGCATGCCTGTATTCCATTTGCAAGCCTGGTTTCTTGTGGGTATATGCTTTGTATTTACGATGTGACTCTGTGAAGCATTTAAGGAAGCTGTGGGCTCTACTCTCACGAAATTTTTCATTTTGGTTTTCTTTAATTTTTTTATTACATTTATTTATTTTTGTGGGGTAGAGATGTGCAGGCACCATGAGATAGGTGTGGAGGTCAGAGGACAACCTAGAGCACTATTTCTCTCTTTCTGCATCTGGATCCTGAGGAGCAAACTCAGGCTGTCAGTCCTAGCAGTGTGTGCCCGACACTGTCATCTCCCCAGCCTTTTCTCTTAAAAGTTCTTTTTTTTATAAAAGTTGTATTCATGCATTTATTTGTGTATGTGTGGGAGTGTGTACGCTTATGGCATGAGTGTGGAGGTCAGAGCAAGGTAGGGAGCTGGTTCTCTCCTTGTACCTCGTGGGTCCTGTGGATCGGACTCTGGTTGTCAGGCTTAGCAATGATAAACACCTTTAACTACTGAGTCATTTCTCGACAGGATGTTTGGAAAAGAAGGTGTTTGTGTTTTGGTAAAGTCCGAGTTCATTCCTTCTCTTTAATTGCTGTTGTTTTGATGGCTACTCTTAGGAACCATTAGTCAAAGCCAAGACCGGTAGGGAATTACTGATCTTCTGAGGGTTAGAGTCTCCACTCTTCACATTTACTCTGCTCTCCGTGATGGAGGGTGAGGGGTAGGGCTCTGATGTTGCTCATCGACAGGGAGAAGTCTAGTTGCCCTAGTGATGCGTGTGGAAAAGACTTCTCAGAGGTAGCCTAGCGGAAGATCAGTCAACTGTATCTGATTCTGCATTTTCAGTCCCTTGGAGCCAAGTCTAAGAGTGAAAGTCACTTGCTCCTTTATGTCTTCTGGATCAACTTCTAAGGTAAAGGGTCCCATAGACACAGAGCAGCCCTCTTCACATGGACCAGTACTGCAAACATATCTCCTTTCTCTATTCTCCAGCAGAGTCCCCCATGGCCACACCTGATACATGGAAGACTTATGTGTTACTGAGAGAAAGAATATGGTCCCCAGATTAGCATCCTGGAACACTTGGCGTCTTGTACTGCTCTCGAGGCTTGAAACACACTGCTGTTGTCCCCATCTGTTCAGGAAGACGTGGGCTTTTGCTCATGAACTCTGGGTGGTGAGCAGACATGAAGATGGAGCCTTGGGCCAGAACCTTGGATCCGCTTTGCCTCCCAGCCCATGCTAATGTTCCTACCAGGAAGTGTAGACTGCCACATTCACCCAGGCAGCTCCCAGGCAGGTGACAGTCATCAACATCAGCCAAGCAGGGGCCTTGAGAGTCCCCTAAGGGGATGCCATCAGTGCTTATAGAAGAGAGGACAGAAGATAACTATGGGGCATCTGTCTGCACTTGAGGAAATACTCCTCATGTAGGCACTGCTTGTGATCCCACCCCAGCCTGCCCTTCTGCAAAGCTCTCAGAGGAGCCCCCTCAGCTCTAGATGGGACATCCATGGACACTGCTCTTCAGTAAACTCTAGTGCCCTGAGCATTTCTCCTGAAAGACAAGCAGGGGTCTCTTCCTCTCCTTCTTCTTCCCCTTCCCTTCCCTTTCCCACTGTCACCTCACAGCCATGCTTTATTTGGATTTCTTTCCAAAGGAATTTCATGAAAACTCAGAGAGAGAGAGAGAGAGAGAGAGAGAGAGAGAGAGAGAGAGAGAGA
>JANHMN010000012.1:15307725-15327802 GCA_030674055.1 Rhabdomys pumilio
AGAGAGAGAGAGAGAGAGAGAGAGAGAGAGAGAGAGAGAGAGAGAGAACACGGCCCTCTATGCTTTGGCCAGAGGAAGAGTGTACACAGTTTTCTGCTGAGAGCCCAGCAAGGTTCTCAGTCCAGGGCAGCACCACGAAGGGGGCACGCGGGGTAATCTGGAGCATCAGTACACAAAGCCAGTGCTGCAGGGACTTGCTCTGCAGCCCACAAAGCAGAGCTCCAAGGTTAGGTCTGCTTGTTGATATTTGTGTTAAAATGAGAAACTCTGGAGCAGGCAACCAGATTGCTTTCAGGCCTCTTTTCCTGTGGCTTTCTGTAAAGTGGATCAGGTCGGGAAAGCAGTGAATAAGGTCATGGTGCTGGAGACTGGTTTTTGCAAAATTGCCTCAGCTCAGACTCAAGGCCAGGGAAGAACACACAGTGAAGTCGGTCTCACCATCAGCCCCCTCTTTCCACAGAGAGGAGCTTTCTAGTGATCTCTTCATCCCTCAGGACCTGGCTCAAATTCTCCTTCAGGGGTACACTCTTGGCCAGGTGAGACACGCCAGTACTTACAGCATTGTGTTGTAGGGGGGTTCTACGGACCAGGTGTTTTGAGACTTGATCTCCCTTATACCTGTCTATACCTGGTTCATCTCATTTGGATGAATAAATGACAGAATGAATGACAGAATGACAGAATGAATGAATGAACAAATTTACTAATAGCTACAAAGCCAGCCAGCAAGAGAACACGTGACAACAGCAGGAGCACCGGGTTACCACTTTTGCTCCTGAATCCAGGGTCAGCATAAAGCACTCCAGGCTAAACATCACTGGTGTTCAATGTCAGCTGGGCCACCATGGCCCAGACTGTCTTCAACAGACACAACGGCACACAAGGAAACTTATTATGCACACAGAGCAAGAAAACAAGAAAAGCAAAAATTAAATTAGAGGGCAGCCTAAAAAAATGCCCACTGTGCAGAAAACTCGAGCAAACTAATTTGTTTGGCCTCCCTTGAAAATGGTGAGGTTTTAATTTAGGTCTCTGGGACCAGGCTCCTTAAGGCACCAGGAGGCTGTTGGGGGTGGGAGGAGGGGAGAGAGGGATTTGGTTTCAGATGGGCAGATCCACATTCAATTAGCACTCAGTGCAGACCCTGTCTCCCTGAGGCTGGTGGAATGAGCGAGAGAAGAGAAAGCTTAGTGGCTGCCAACTCCACATCACTTCAGCGTGGTCCCAGAAAACCAGTCTGTGCTTATCAAGAGGCTGCTACCACTCTGCTCACAGGGATTAAGATGTTGAGCCCTTGGAGACTAGGCTGCACAGAACCCAGTCCTTGGACCCCACTGGCTATGTGTAAGGTCAGATAGGACCCAGACAGCCTATGGATCCTCTACCACCCTCTGCCCTGGCCAGTATGAATACCCTCATTCTACACTTTCTTGACTGCTACAGTCTTCAAGCCCTTCCAAATTGGTAGCTGGGGTGTGGGGTGCCCACAGTTCTGGGGGTGTTTGAAAGATGCTTAGGGAGGTCAGGGCTCAGTAAGCTTAGGACCCGGCTTTACTATACCATTGGGTCTCCAGCTGAGGACAGGATCCCAGTCAGAGTTGACTCTAAACTCCAAGCTACACAGGGAAGCCAAGGCCTGAAAGAGCCTCTTGCCTTGGTCTTGGGCAAAGTAGACCCTGGCCAGATACCTAGCCAGATCTCAGATCCACAGTGGGTACCATCTGGGATCTAGTTCCAAATCTTGTCGGCCCTGTTCTGACTATGCCTCTGATTCTGCTAATCCTTTTCTCAAGAACCATCCTGACTTTGGGGAAGGATTATGACACTGGATATGGCCCAGCTTGTTATAATGAACAACTTTGTGGGTTGAGCACAGGAACCACATCTGGGTGGAGACGTTGAGTCTCTGACACCTGGAATCATGTAGTCAGTGGCCACTCCTGTGTGTACAGGACATGCTGCTCATGAATACAATCACACTAGATACCAGCCTAATGAAAAACTGCCCAGAGGCCTGACCCTAGGACTATACCTCAAAGTCTTAGCCTCAGAGCATTCTGGAGAAGGCTCTTTCGGAGTGATGCCTGCTCACACAGAAACCCTAGAAGACCAGGCTCAGTACCCTGAATTATCACCAGAAGACTGGAGGCTCTTACCGTCCACACAGGCAGGCCGAGCTCGAGTGGTGCCTGCTATCTGCCCCTTTCTGCATGCACAGCGTGCTGTCTGCCGGGCGATCGTCCTCCGTGGCTGGCTGCTGTCCCGGTCTAGGGTCACAATCTCACAAGTTCCAGCGGCCAGCTGACCTGCAAGGAAGAAATAGCCACAAGCTAAGTGGCCATAGCCTGGAGAACCATAGCTGGAAACCCACCCAGCACCCACCTAGAGTGAGGTTCACCAATGCTGGCTCAGCCAAAGAGATGTGGAGAGAGCTCTCTGTGGCAGGCAGCAAACCAACTCCTGTATGCTCTGCCAGAGATTCCAGTCAGCCCTAGCTCAATGGACAGGAAATTAAATGTGGCCATCTCCTCTACCACACACGGAAATGAAATCTCAGAAATACAGAGGAAGGTGCTGCCTTCCCCTCCTCCTCCACGCACTAAGATTTCTAATCAAGCCAAGCCATGCAACCTCCATTCCAATGTACGAGGGCACTGCCCTCAGGATGTGCTATCTTGGATCCACAAAATGGGGCAACCAACAGTGTATATGTGGGCTCCCATATTGCAAGGAGGAACTATCTTCCCCACCTGGGCCCAGACACCAAGGTATATATCCCAAGGCCTGCCCATGTAATATGCATGAATGAATGTAAGAGATACACCAAGACACACAGCAAATATATTACATGCCCAAAGGCCTGGCTGGCAGATATAGGGAAGACTATACAGATATACACAGGAGGCAATCAAGTAAAAGCATAAGTTCCATATGAGCATAGACCTACAGGGGTGCATGTGCAGTGAGATACTCACATATGCATAGGTACATACAAGTTCACACATGTCAACCGAGGTGCACATATGGATGTGCTCATATGCACACCCAGCCTCAAACAAGTACATTCATCTATACTCAGGTACACACAGGCTATACACATTTATACACAGGTGTGCCCCTGTAGACACACAGGATCATACAGGTGTATTCATATATTCAGGCACATACAGGCTACACTGATGTGCCCATGTAAGCATGCATGTACACAGGGACACACTCAGCTAGACGCATGCTTCATGTATGTTCTTGGGTAAATACAAGGTACACTTAGCTGTACTCAGAGGTGCACACAGGCAAAAATGGAAGCTATATAGACACACAGGTACACATGGGCACACTCAGTTGCACATGCTCCAGGCATTGTTCTGTGTGGATACACAGGTACACATGCACCTGTGTCCTCATCTGTACCCAGGCACATATGATCCTGGACTGGCTCTAGAAGAAGGGACATGTTTTTCCAAAACTTTAACCTCATCTGGGGAGAGGGAATCCCAATGGGAAATAACCCCCTGCAATTTAAGCTGTCACTGTGTGGCCAATACCAGTAAGTGCTAAAGAGCAAGACTGTCTGATTAAGATAGCATGGTATTCACAGAGGACCATAAAAATGCAAAACTGGCCACCTTGTAGGAGGACAGAGGGATCCCCTCAGCCTGACTGGTGCTGCTGCCACGTCATCCCAGCACAGTGAGCCCAAGGCCTCCTCTATCATGCTACTTCTCAGCCTCGTTAGGGACCGAACCACAGAAACCCTGAGGTATGTCATATACTCATCTTCAGGATCTTCTACCCACTCAGCACACACAGTAGGTACCTACTGTGAAAACCTAGAGTAGTTGCTGCTCCCTGTGGGTAGCCAGAGACTTCAAGACACATGGCACACCACTTCTCATGGTCTCTTGTTTACAGGGCACACCACAGAGATGCCGGATGTCAGAATCCCATCCACCCAGATGAATGCCACACAGGTGTCAGCTGGAAATAGTGCAGGGTCAGACAGACAGACACTGGAAAGGACGTTAGATATGCACACAAGAGAGTAGCCATCTGATTTGCAATCACAGCAGGTAGCTCTCGGGGCTTCTCAGCAGTAACTCCTTCAACTCAGGATGTCCTTCCTTACCACATGGATCCTTCTGTGAATACCACACAAACACCCTTTCTCCAATCAACAGGATCCTGCATTGTATTAGTCTTGTTGCTTTGATTTCCCAGCCTAACCCGGAAGCTGGTTAGAGCAGGTATCACACACATTAGCAGAAAATATGAGAGGGTGGCTCAGCTTTAACAGCCCAGTAATGTCCAGGCCACTGGGAACTCGGGGCATGTCCTGTCTGGATGTGATCAGGGACACAGGGGAGTGTTTCCAAAAGCCAGGCCTCTTTGGCAAGTCAGGGCTAGAAGGAGCTGTCCAAGGTGACTACATTCACCTGCTCAGAACCATGAAGGATGCTGACAGATCCTGGCTAGTGTGCCAGGTTCATGTTGGGAGAATGGACCAGACACATTTAGAGAAAGGATGGCGCATCTTAGGCTTCTCTGAGGACCATGAGCCACTCCTTCTGCAAGTTCCCATGCCTACTCAAGCAGAATGCAAGGGTCCAGCTAGTGGTGCCTTCCTCAGGCTGCTTGTTTTGACTCTTTTTACCCAGTCACACCCTGAATTACGTGCTCTTGTTAAGAAGCAGGCATAAACAGATGCATAGGCAAAGAGATGGGCAAGGCAAGAGGAACACAGAGGAACCCCAATCAGCTCTAGGACTGATCCCAGAACCACAGAGCCAGCTCTGACAGAAGCCAAAAGGCAAACCGGCAGGAACCAGATAGCAAGCTCTGCAGCACCTGAGAAAGAAGTAATTTCCTTCTTGTGCTTGCCACTGCAATGTGTGGACGGGTGGCCACATGGCCACCACCCCGAGGTCTATTTTATGGCCTGCAGATTGTCTCCAGCCACTTTGATATTCCTGTCAAACTTGACCTTCACACTGTGTCAAGGTTTATGGTGTCTGGGCCACATTAGTGTGGATGGCTTCTATGGTCGAGGCTTGGACACTGGTCTAGAGCTGTCCCAACAGGATGAGGGATACCACCAAGTTAATGACATTGTACAGCTGTAGTGTCCCTTGGACACTGGCAATATCTGCCCTGGGTCAGCACTGTACCACCCTGATCCCCATTTCCAGTTTCCTATCAGCAGGAGCTCCAAGGTCATGTGGGATGACAAGGGGTATGCACATGTATCTGTGTCTGCAAAGAGTAGGATTGGGAGGGGCAGTGAATGACAAAACTCTGAGGTTGTCAATGAAGAAAGATGCATCATAACTAGGAAGTGTCACATGACCAGGAAGCATCCCTTCACCCCCAAAGATGAGCCCAATCCCTGTACCTTACCAGAATCTATTTGCACCCAGGTGCACATAACTGTGACAGGAACTTCCTCCCATAACTAGCTGATCTCACTTAACATGTCCCCAAGTCACCTCTTCCACATAGGCACCATGGGCTTCCACTGCTCTAAGAGTGTAACTGCCCATGTAATACCACCTGCAACCTTTCACACTGTCTTGCATGGGAATTCCAGCGTAATATCACTATCCCAGTGTCTGGCAGATGAACACTTCCCAGTGACATCATTTCTCCCTGTGTCTGTACTGTGTAAGAAACAAGATCTCCACCTTGTTCCCACACAGTGGGTAGGTGGACAATCTGGGCTTAGAGGGGCTGTGATTTATAGAGCAACAGACCTCAGACATTTGCAACAGGGGTAGGGTCTGTACACTCAAGACTCCAGCTGTCTCTTTAAGAAAACGCCCTGGGCATAAGCCTTCCTCTACTTGGGCTTGACATCTCCTGTTTGCCCTGTGTTCCCTGAACACCAGAGGATGGCTCAGGGTCTTAGGTAAGTCCCATGCAGGGAGGGGTGTGTCCCTGTTAGTCAGAGAGCTAAGCAAACTTGACTGTCGGGTGAGTTGAGCTTTCAGTGCCTGGCCTTCAGGTACGAGAGGTTTCAGCAGGGCTAGGCCATAGACTACAGCCTATTTATGCCCT
Organism: Rhabdomys pumilio; assembly: GCA_030674055.1. Lineage (NCBI taxonomy): Eukaryota > Metazoa > Chordata > Mammalia > Rodentia > Muridae > Rhabdomys > Rhabdomys pumilio. The sequence continues at coordinate 15,313,777 of JANHMN010000012.1, forward strand.
TAAACAGCATGCAGAGATAGTGGGTATTGGTGTGTCTCAATGGCTGCTAAGATGTCAGCTCTGCCTGCCAGCTCAGCACTGGGATTAGGCCTTGGCACAGATCTATGACAAACACACATGCTCTCTGCTCCACCAAGTGCTGATGACAACTGAATCAAATCCTGGGACTTTCCCAAGGCAAGAGTTGACACTGTATAGTGGCCTACCAGAACCTGACACCACCCCATATGCTGGGACACTAGCACTGGTCGTGCACCACACAGGCTGTGATCTGGATCTTGTTCTATACAGCATAGGTTAGGATCAGAAGTTAGCCCAACACTGAGTGAGGCCCAGTGGAGACACTGGTCTAGGGGTATCGATGACTATACTTTCTCTGGGCATCCAAACCAGACCCACTCTGTCCTTCTCCTATATCCATAGGTCCTGAAGAAACACTTCTTTCAGGTCATATCATACATGGGAATGGCACCAATGCTGGGACAAGACAAATGCCATAGTGGCTACATCTACACAACAAGATTCCCAGAGCTGCATTCAGCCTCTGATCTCCTGAGTCTCTAGGACTCTAGTGGCCACTGGCAGGAAGAATAATGAATACCCAATAGGTGTTCATCAACTTCAGTTATTTTCTGTTTTCTGAGAGAGACACAATCTGTCTAGAGGATATAAACAGGACCGGGAAACAGCAGACTAGAGAACACAGCACAGGACAGGTCTCATTAAAACACCCAGCCATCCTCAGACCTGCAGGTTAGGTCCAGGCCTTTGCTAATCCTGTCCCAAATACTAGGTGGCAAAGGCAGGACAGCTTCCAAAACCTATGTAAGATTCCATGTAAACATAGCCAACGTCAATGGCTCTAGATAGGGTGATAAGTCTAGCCCTCAGTAGCTAGTCTACAAGGTTTCCAGAGAAGGTGGCCAGGAAGCCCTGGGGGTGGGGGATCTGTAAAGAACAAGGTCTCAGGTTCTCTCATGCATGCACCTCCACCGGAGACACACCGATGAGCTGTTTATCCCAACAGGGCTGTGACATACATCTGAGGGGATAAAGGATATGATGGATGTCAGAATAAAGATTCAAAGTGACTTTGACAGGAATAGAGTGAAAGGATGGCATTTAACAATCATAAATGTCAGCTCCGTGTTTAGATTACAATGAAAACGAGGTAGTCAGGAAGCCAGAGAGAGACCCTCAAGCCTTTGTCAGGTGGCTTTATCAGGCCATGGGGATTCAGCATCATTCAGAAGATGGAGACTTGGGTGGGACCAATAAGGGGAGACACAGTAAGAAGAGGCAGGGTCCCTATAACCCTTCTGGAATTCCCAGGTCAGCCCATGGTTCACAATTTGGCTGAGTGACAGAGGCCTCTCTGGTCCTTGGGTCATAGTATGCTGGCATGACTGCTGTCCCCAGCTCAGATCTACTCCAGAATGTAGAGACAGTACCATGAGACTCATGGGTGGTTCAAACAGCAAAAGGGACACATAGGCCACGGGTCTGGGAAGACCATCAGGGAGGAACACAGGGTTGCAGGGTGACCATTTGATTTTACACACCTTCTTCCTCTGTGACAGGGAAAGTTTGGGGCCAAATGGCTTTAAAGAAGGCCTGTAGGTTCATCAAGAGTATCCTTGGCCCAGGCTAGTAGGGCCAGGGATCTCTTGTGAGCCTTCTGGGCCCCCAGGAACCCTGGATAGTTTCTGGCTACAGGAAAGGAAACTTCCATTAACTAACTCAGGAACCCACATCATTACAACTAGCAAAATGTGCTTAGTGGTTCTGTAGACTGAAATAGAACAGGTGCTGGGGGGGGGGGGGGGGGGGGGGGGGGCTGGATAGGCTACTTAGTGGAGGATGTCAGCCAAGAACATCACAGAGCACCAGGCTTAGGCCTGGGGGAGGGGCTTAGTGGCTGAGCTCCAGGCTTTCCCCATGTCATGACCTGCTAACTGCTGGGAGGTCAAGGGAGACCACCGAAGAAGCTCACGTCTGGGAATCAGGTGCACGCCGTGCAGCATCCTTCTAAATCTGCGGCTCAGGAGTATAATGACAGGTTTGCACACAGGGAACACGCTCTGAGATAGCATTTCTCAGAGCTTTTAAAAAGCCTGCAAACCTTGTATAGGCATTTCTGTCATTCCATCTCAGCAGCTAGTAATGGGGACAGGGACCCCAGGGGGCCACAACAGGATGAACTAAGACTTTGAGGACATAAGAAATGAATCATGCAGTCAACACATTGCTCACCTAGGTACAAGTGAAGGCATTTGTGTCTATTATGTGGACAGATTGTTTTCTATACGGCCATAATCAAACCCCAGATTTGGTGACATGATCCCATATAGTGCCACACCAGAGGAGGCTCCACACCCATCTTTTCCTGGTCCCCCTGTCACTGATCTGTGTTAGTTTCCATGAGTGACATGCACCAGAAGTGAGCTGCTATTTTGGGCTCTAACCATCACATGTCTTGGCCCGCCAGGCTGCAGAAAGGGTCCATCTCTGGGCTGTCCCTGAAACGGTAAAGTGTTAATCTGCTCAAAATAACACAAAGGGCTATTGATCTGACTTACCTATTCCGACAACTACCCATATCACAAGGTTGGGGATCTAGACAGGTCCAAGAGCCCTGCTTGCGCCCCCTTGTCCCTTGGTCTGCACCAGAAGATCCTCAGCCAGAATCCTTTCTTTCTTGTCACTCCTGGAAGGTGTGACAACTTCTGCTGTGCTGGGTGCCACCTAAAACCCCAGGTCCTTGACCCATCAGGGCAGGACACACACCCACCCAACTTGGAAGTCCATATAAATCTGATGGTGTTTCAAGTTCGGAAGTAGCCAGAGCCCTGAGCCTCGGAGGAGGAGATGGTGCTGGGGCCAGACACTATGTAAGGTATCTCCATCTCTCTATCCCACACAAAACCCCAACTTCAAACTGAAGACAACTAAACCATCAGTCCTGCCCACGGCTCACAAATGAATCTACTAATGTTTAGTTTTATCCTCAATTCTATAGACACACAGTACAAAGATTAAAATGTTCAGGAAAAAAAATGTTCTTAAGATCCGACGAAAAATCTATCTCAGTGTTTGAGATGGAATGAAACCAAGCCTCAATTAAATCCCAGGATCAAATTCTCCCTCACACTCCAACTACTACTGAGTCAATTAAGTGTGTGCCACAGATCACAAAGCCCAATTCTGCAGACCAGCTGAGGATTATCCCTGCATGATAAGTGTGAGGGGAAATTTTAAAAGACAGAACAAGAAGGGCCAGGCTGGCTGCTACCCACCCAGATATGTAGCTGGAGCATAAGATAGCAAGGATTGGATCAGCAGACCACAGTCCCTGTCCCTCTCTGAAAAGACCTTGCCCACCCCACACTAGATGGTCAGACCCCTGCAGAGGGCAAGGAAAGGAACAATTTTGTCACCAGGAGATAAGACAAGCCCAGGAACCAGGAAACAGTAAGACAGGCTCATAGGCCCTGCATGGCTTGTGAAGACCCTGGTTTCAGAAACCATTCTCTGTATAGGGCCAGCTGTACTCCCAGTGAGCTCCACATACAGTGAGACCTACAGACCTCAGGAAGACTCCTCAGGTTCTCCTTGGCTTGGCTTAGCTATCTGGGATGGTGCTCCAGAATAAGGGAGAGAAGACTACATAGAGAGACAGCCAGAAAGATAGCACTGACTTTCTGATACAGGCACACTGGCATCCCTGGATTCATACGTGAACATATGTGAAAATAGAAGAAGCCCCGAATAAGCATACCTGACATGTTTTAGAGACATGGTTGAACTATAATGTCAGCCCAACCTGCCCAAAGGTTTTTTTTTTTTTTGCAGGTTACCAGAGAGATACAGATATATATCACATGCAGCCTATACAAGCCCTTTAAGGATGCAACAGGCTCATGGTTGGGCTTGAATATATGCACCCATGCATATACACACAGTGTACCACCTATATACAACAAATGTACTCACACATACCCAGACCATGATTTATTCACACAGATGTGCATACGCCATGTGTATACTCACACGAAGGCACTAATATATACAGACCACAACATGCATAAACATTCAAATGGCATGTTGAATATAAACACCATGCTATATGAACACATGACATAGCAGAGGCTATGCATACCACAGCTTGCAAGTGCACACTTACACTATAGGCATATGAGCACGGTTGGAGATGTGTGTGCAGTGTTCTTCAGGCTTAGCACTGGGATTGTTTCTGTTTGCTATCTGCACAACAAGTACCTACTTTCACAACTCAAGCAAACCTGCCCAGGGTGCCCATGAGTTCCAAGGTTGTGTCCCTCACCTCTCCACTGGAAACGGATCCTTATGGGCCGCTCAGACTCAGGAGGCCACATGGAACATACACTAGGACTGACTGTAGATACCCATGGGTAAGTACGTTTATGGGTAGGAAGCACCCATAGCCAAGGCCTCAGTCGAGTGCTTCCAAAGCAGCTTCTTTAAGCTGCTTTGTTTTCTTAACTTCTTGAACTTCGGGCAAATGGCTCTCCTAGGGCCTTGCCTTAGGCCAGGTCAGACTTACAGTCCTTTTTGGATATGGAGACATGCAATAAGTTGTCCAGGTCAGCCACCAGCATCTAGGACTGCTATGTCTCATGTGCATACCAGGGAAGTGGAGGCCATACCTGTGATCCATGCATCTTAAGTTTTCAGCAACATTGCCTGAATATTCTGTATTTCTAGGGCCTCCTGACTGTCACACTATTCAAAGGTCACTCAAATGAACTCTCATAGGGCCAGACCACAAAAATAGCCAGGCCCACCATTTCCCTTCTCATCCTAGGCAAGGACATCATAGCAGACTAAGTAGCCAAGACTCTCTAGGGGTATGTATGTATGTATGTATGTACATACGTATGTATAGAGTGGAGGAGAGGGAGGAAAGGGGGGAGGAAGAGTGAGAGATAGAAGTAGAGGCAGAGAAACAGTGATAAAGAGACAAAGAGAAAGAGAGAGAACAACCCAGGAGATTGGGTGGAAACAGACAGAGACCTCTGAAGTAAGAGTCATGGGAGCAGGTGGTAGCCCTGTCTCCCCTCATCTGGGGAAGAGAGCTTACTTCCACACAGGCACTGGGATCATGTGATCTCTAGTGTGCTAGAGCAAAACGATGGTTCAGACCAGCGAGGTATAAACAATTCCCCCATGCAGAAGGCTGGAAATGGCAGTAGATGTTCCTGTTAGCCTGAAGACTCCTCCCACATGGCACGAAGGCATGTTTGCATGAACAGACAGTGAGAAGTGTGACTTGGGTAACAGTTTCCATGGGAATTACCCTGGGATTCCCCAGGGGATTCCAAGGGTCCAGTTCAGGTACAGAGTGAGTGAAGATGGTGCGTGCTGGGAACAGAGACAGGCTGATGGCTGGATTGGATGGTCAGAGGCCCAGGAGCTGTGTACTTGAAGACTTGGAAAGACAATCAAATCTTTTTTTCAGGAAGGAAGGAGTCTGACTTACTATGACAGACTCAAGACTCTGTGAGAGGATTCAACTACACTGTCTCAACCCCAATGTGGCAACCAGTTCTGCAGCCACTGGGCTGAGGGTTTCCAGATGGGGCTTCTCTGGCTAACAAGTCCCTCAGCTCTGACAGCCAAGGGCAGCCTAGAGCTGGCCTGGTCACTTTGGAAGGTGGGAGAGGGTACCTGGCACAGACAGAAAAATTGGCTCAGGAGAGTCAGCCTTCACATGTGCTGAGCTGAAAGAGTGCCCAGGCTGGTAAAGGCAGGATGAGAAGGTGGGCTGAAGGGGTTGGAGGGATCCTTAAGAGGCTGCAAGGGCTGCACATATCACCAAAGCAGCTCCTACTGGACCTCACCTCTCTGCTCATGAGACACTGCTCAGCCAATCCCCACCCCCAAGTGCTCCAGACTCATTCCCATGTTAGAGATGACTCCCAGGACAAGTTCCGCCCAGCCCCTAAGGCCAGATTCTAAGTCTTTATCCAGCTACAGGGAATATGTAAGCATGGGTCTTTTGGACCAGAGCCTGGCATAGCAGATATTCTGGGTGGTCCCAGTCACCTAGAGGCTAGATTTAAAACCCAGATACCTGGAGCCACCAACCAGAACCCCTGGATGCCCTTTCCAAACATCTCTGCAGGCCAGATTCTGCCATGCATATGACAAGTACCCAGGGCCTCAGTAGTATGAGCCTATACCTCCACTCCCTACACATCTCTCAAGAGTGACAAATACTTTGCTTGCAGCATGGAGTGCAATTACTGTTCCCTGTAGGAAGAGGCTGGTCTGGTCTGGAGGACGAAGATGAAGCTGAGCCTGGTTAAAGACACATGGAGCTTTTGTTCTAAAGGTTTTGTCTAACAGCATGGCCTAAACAGGCGTAGAACACCCACGGTGTTCTGTTGTATAGCACAAATACACTGCAAAGAACAGATCCCAACATCTCATGACCTATCAGGCTGCAGCGCACACTGGGTCACCGGGTGTTGTGAGAATTTCTTGCTGGGGGAACACAAACATCTATCCCTTCCTTATAAGGCCCCAAAGATAAATCAAAGTACAATTTCACCAAAGTTCACCCTGGTGAACCAATGAGCTGATTGGACTTACTTACAGAGTAATGATAGGGGTTGCTACAAGAGTCTGCCTGGGTTACCCCAAATCAGCCATATTACCCAGCATAAAAGATAACATCTCCATGGTTGCATAGATGGAGTCTCCCCCCAGCTAACTTCCCACAGTCTACATTCTAAAACTTTCCAAGACTACAAGGTCATGCACAACGAGGGCAGAATTATACATAACTGGTGCAAGAGGGACCAGCCAGAAGGTCAGACGAAACTCCATTGATCTTCCCAACTCCGATGAAGAACCATCAACAGCAACAAGCCCATTTCAGGGTATCCTCCAGGTAGTCACACTATTCGGATAAGTGCAATGGCTATTATGCTAAGTACAGTGCTCTACAACAGAGAAGAGTCTTCCCCTCAGGGGTCCTAGTTGCACCAGCTGAGATGGGAACTCCTTTTCTCCCTAGGAATCTGCCATCAGTGCTCCCCAGAATATAAAATTGCTCCATGTCCATTCTGGATCCAAGCAAGGCACTTAATATGGACGAGGCTGCTAGGGATGGATTACAGGGGATAAGCTCTCAAGAGGGGCTTCAAGCCCCTGCATGTTGGTGAGTTCTGTAGATCTTCCGGTAGGCACCTGGTCATCCCGGCACTCATCCTTAGCAACTTGGCACTATAGGCCATTGAGACTGCTCAGTGTGACAGATGGAATCCTCAGCTGATCTATGAGCTGGTCCCTCTCAAGGGCAGAGTAGGGGAGTGGCTCTAGATCCTTCAGGAGTGGGCTTCACCTGCATCTCAAACCATAGGCTGGGAGAGTCTGGAGTTCCCTGCTGTTCCTGCTGCCTTTATTCTCTAGGTATAGTGAATATGCACCCAGGCATGCGCAGCCTGCACCTCACCTATTCTCTTGAATTAATTATCAGAGTAAAAGCAGAGCTTAGGGCTCCCTCTGAAGCTTGTCCCTGGGGCTTTGCTGGAAGAAAACAAAGTATACCCCAAGTCACCACCCACAAAGAGAACCCAAACTCCCTCCCTCTGTTAGAGTTGTGACTTGTGGCCTAGGATGTGTAGTGAGTGCCCAAGAGCCCACTCTCCTGATTTCAGTCAGACTCTGGTAGAGAGCAGTAGAGGGACTGGGACTCACTTGCTGTCTTCTGCTTTCCACATGCTGAGGCTGCTCCAAAGCCCACAGAGATGTCCACAGGGAAGCGCCTGGCCAGCTGGCCTCCATTCAATTATCCCCTTAATGTGTATATTAATGAGGCACTGCTGCCTGCCTTGGCAGGTCCAGCACAGGGCCCAAGACTGATCCTGAGATGGTTTTGGAAAGCTGTTACCACAACATCATAAACACAGCAATTATGGCTCAGTTTACAACTTCACCAAGGTCAATAAATGACAGGCTGCATGCTACCAGTGAGCATCCCAAGATAACCAGTAGGGACCAGAGCCCAGAGAGGCCCAGGCATCTGGCCTGAGGCAGCAGGGCACTTTCTTAGTCTTGATGCCATGGTAACAGGACTTTCCTAGAATGTCTTCTTTCCATTTTCAAGTGAATGGTGCTAGACAGCACAAGCCATGGACAACGATATTGGGCACAAAGGACAGTTACCCACAAACACTCTTCCAGCTAAAAAGTGTCAAGTGCATCCTGCAATCCAAGTTGCTCCTTTAGAAAATTTCAGCATTTACATAGCCTGTTCAACCCCCACCTTCCATTTTGCCCCTAGTCAAGTGAGCTCTGGATATGGTTGTCTTCCCTGCCCCTTCTATGCATAGTGCACAGGGATTCCTGGGTGTCAAGGCACCCTGACATTCTCATAATGTAGAAGAGGAACAACAGCTTTCAGCAGAGGCAAAAGCTCAGCTCCCATCTCCCCAGGTGCCCAGCATACCTCTACCAGGAGAGGACAGCCACAGGCCTTGAGGTTGTAGAAAAAGATAGAGCCTGGAATCCTCCTCTTCCGAATTCAAGGTGTTCTACCTGGGCAGCCCCCAATGACCATGGGACAAAGAGAAACCAGTCAAGGCCAAGTGGCAATAAAGGCAAAGCCAGTCCTGAGACCACAGTGGAGGCATGGGGCCAGTGTGTGCTCACAACATGCATGTATCAGTTCTACACAGCAGCATGGGACAGTGAGAGCAACCAAACCAATGTTCAACAAAACCATTCCTGTCTTCAGTAAGCCCTTTTGTCTTTCAGGTATTTCTGGGAAACATTGATGCTTAGGCAAAATACGCTTACCACAACAGGTGGTAGCCTGGGCCAGGGTCCGGGAAGCTGCCTGCGTGCAAGGTGATAAAGAGAGCCCACTGTGGACAAGGACGTGAGCTGGAGGACCCACGTTGGGACAGGGGTAGAGATGCAGGGGAATCTGCAAGGTGAGAAGCTCAGCACATGTCGCCGACATCAGTGGTCCTTGTGAGCTTGACCGTGTTGATAGGAAGGGCTCCCATCTTTCCTTGAAGCTGTCTGTCTACTATTTTGCTGTTTAAAGGTTCGGGTGTTTTGCCTGTATGTATGTCTGTATACCATTTGCATGTCTATTGCCAGTGGAGGCCAGTAGAGGGCATTGGCTCCCCTAAAACTGAAGCTAGATGTTTTTTGAGCTATGATGTGGATGCTAGAAATCAAGCCTGGACTCCCTGGAAGAGCAGCAAATGCTCTTTAACCACTGAGCCACCCTAGCAGCCTCAGCAGCAAGCTTTCTTCAAACCCTCCATGGTTTCAGGTTATTTGGCTAGAGGAAGACATTACCTGCTCCACCAGACACCTGCTCCTTGGTTAATACAGTGTTCCCACCTCCTCCTAGCCAAGGCACTGGAGAGTCAGCTGCCTCTGTCTAGTTAACTTAGAACCCTCAACCCTGCACATACAGAGCACACAGAACATGCAGCAAAACCACGAATGTGACTGACAGTTCCTGAAGATACTAGGCACAGTGAGGCTGTTTCCAGCACTGGCTATCTGTCTGAGAAAGCTGGGCCTTGTTGATGAACTAGCCATCATTCCCATCTCTGGCTCCCATTCTGGCTCCAGGAAGGGACTGGAGCTCCTCTCCTCTTCAGTATGCTAGACAGGTCAGCTGAGGACAGTGTTTCCAATGTCACTTTCTGGCTGTTCGGCAACGGAACGTGCTGTGGCTTTCCATTTTCAGTGATGGCACCCCATAACCATACAAGGGCAGTAGGTGACGCAGGATTGGGCAAGGCACAGGATCCCGGAAGAGGACAGGTGAAGGCCACTCTTTGTAGGCAGAGGATAAATATCCAGACATCTGAAGATCTAGAGCTGGAATGGAAAGGCATCCTATGGACAGGCCACTGACACCCCGGTTGCTTGGGCATCCCTACATCATGAGGAGGATTGCCTAGGCCACTGTAGAAACTAACATGATAATGTATACCTATGGTTGTCCCACCACTCTCCTCTGCACTTAAGGTCACATCCAAAGTGAACCTTGGTCCTGAGGACCCCTCAAGGTCCTTGAGTCCAGACAAATTTCAGCTTGGCCAGCATCACAACTCCCACTGTAGCTGAGGCTCCTATTATTCTGAAGCCTCAGTTTCCATGCTGATGCAGTGAAAAGAGGAAGGCAAGCCCACCTACCTGGGAGCCTGTGGCATAGGTGACAGCTTGGACTCTGGGGCCCAACACCCAGGCTTGACATGGCTAAGGGGAAGTAGCACCCAGTTCCCTGTATTTTCCAGGCCTCTGTGCACAGCAGGGATGCTTATGGAGTCCTGCTCAGCTCTAGACTAGTGTGCCATATGTCACCCCATACTGGATAAGCACAGGGAACAAGGTGAGGGCAGCAGCCTTGGGGTCCCAGATTACAGCAAAGTCTCACTTCTGCTCTTACTCTGTTTCAGTGATGTTCTGCCATCTGCCTCCTATTCTCAGAACACATGATAGGAGCGTGTCGTGTTCAAGGTTGAGACAAGGGGTTTTGAAAGACCACTGGTACCCCTGCAGGGGATGCTCAGAGCCAGCTAACTATCCAGCCTGCATCCTGCTTCTGGGGACACACCTGCTCACATATTCTTCTGCTGGTGAGATCGCCTCTGTACCTGGAGCCAACAGCTGCTCGTCACAAGTGGTCAGGGGCCAGCAGCTGAAAAGCTGCCTTCAGGGCATCATACTTGCTACAAGCCCTCTGTCTGAAGAAGCCACAAATGTAGGAGGATTGGATGGTTTAGGCAAACCAAACCACTATCAGACACTTCGGTGAATTTTCTTCAGATGATCCTGGTAGCATGGATTCTTAGGTGGTAGAAAAACCTAATCTTCCAGCCCACGTGTGTGCTGCATATGAAAGAAATAGAATCTGCAGGACCATCCCCTGGGAAGGGAGGTCAGATGGCTCTGCTAACAGTGACAAACCCTGCAGTCTCCTTGGAAAAGATCTTCCACCAAGGTACAAGAGCAAGCCCATGGGAAATAGGGTTATCAAACACAGGCTCATGCAGCTATGTGCCCAGTGACGGAGAACTATAAAAAAGAAAAAACGCTGAATCTAGACACAGACATTATACTTTTCACAGAGTAATTCAAAATGCATAAGAGACCTAAATATAAAACACATTAACGTAAAACTTCCAGAAGCAACACAGGAAGAAAAAAAAAATCTATGCAAGATTGGATTTGGTGACAAGTTTTTAGATAAAACACCAAATTCAAAATCCTTGAAAGAAGAAAATGTGACAAATTAGACTTTGCTAACACAGAAACATCTGCTCTGCAGAGATGCTGCAAGGAGGACTGAAAAGACCAGCTGAGACAGAGGGATGATATCTGCAAGCCATGAAGCCCATGATGAGGTGTGTCCAAGACATCCTGAGAAAGTCTTTAAAATGCCAGAGTGAGAGACAGACAGATCCAAGACAGCAAACAAAGGCTGCAACGGATACCTCGCCCCAAGTGGCAAACAAGCCACCAGGAAACATCAACCCCCTACACTCCGATGACAATGGAAAAATGCCAAATCCTCCCCAAATACCAAATGCCAGCCAGAGTGTGGAGCAAAGGAGTCCTCAGCTACAGCTGCTGACAACCCGGAGTGCTGCAGCCACTTGGAAGAAGGTTGGCAGCTTTGACAAAGCAAGATTCTCCCACCTGACGAGGCCACACCCCTAGAGACTTAGCCAATTGATATGGAAAGTTCTGAGTGCATGCGTGTGTGCGTACAGACACACACACACACACACACACACACACACACACACACACACACACTGCATATAAACATTTAGAGCAGATTTACCCACTATTTCCCACACTGGAACCACAGAGATGAATCCCAGGCAGTGTACATAAAAACCCTGAGGCTTAGTCCTCCTGAGGAACATTGTTTAATAGTAATATGGGAAGAAGACCCACAAGAGGGCCCAGGGGAAAGTCATGAGTCTCTGTCTCTAAGTGAGGTGGCCAGTGAGGAAAGCCACAGACCACAGGAGTCCAACTGTATGAGGTTCCTCAAAGGGCACAACCACAGAAAAGGCCAAAAAGAGTGGTCATCACAGGCCTGGGGGTCAAAGGATAGAGGAAGAGATGGGATCCACTGTGGATGGGGACTGTAAGGCTTCTGCATAGCACTACAGTCAGGATGCACAGCACTGCGGATGTGGCCACACTGCATCATTCCGTTAGCTGAAGGGGAGAGTAGAACTCAGGTGGTGCACAGAGCCACCTCTGCGGTGAGGCAGGCAACACTGGAAGCTGGCAGACCCTGTGAGACTGAGGGCAAATGAGCTGGCCCCAAGCACAGTGCTCTGGGTAATAGAGCTGTTTCCATGGGGACCCACTATTGGTCTGACACCCCTGTGTGTGCATACTTGAAGGAAGACACGATTGGCTAAGCGGGTGGCAGGGGTGGGAGGCAGCCTTCTGCACAGGAGTGGGAGGTTGCAGATAGGCAAGAGGAAGGGAAACGAAGGTCCTGGCGGTGACAGGTTAGAATCAGAGTGGCCAGTGTGCGGTCGTATTTGTGTGATATGGATACATACTCAGGTATACAGGTGGGTTCTTTTTTGTGGCAGCTGAGAGGGTGGAGAGACAATGACACTCCACTAGCAATAGGCTCCTAACCCATTGGCTTTAACACCACTTAACAAAGGAAGGAACCTGTACCTTGTGTGTAAGACAAGGCCAGGAAAAGTAGAAGAGAATACCAGAGATCTGGTTGTGCCCAAATAAAGAAGTGTTCAGGAGACAGAGCAGAATTGAATTGAATGTGTCAAGGATCATAGGACAGACTCCCAAGACCAAAGCTAATGGGGAAAAGTACTGGGTTACATATAACTCAGAGATCTAAGATGCATGATGCTGTACTGCTCTATGTAAGTCAACCAATTAACACAGGGAAGGGATAAAGTCTTCTGTGCAGAAATCATGTCCTCTGTGGACACTCATCCTCTCCAGCCCAGCATCACCATCAGCGCGACTGCGTGTGGTGACTCTTGCACGAAGAACATACTATGGAATAGGAAAAAGCAACAGTCCCTGGCTTCTCCGGGGAAACAGGATCCCAGGCAGGAAGTCACATCAAATAACTCGTACTGACCATGGAAACAGACTGAATGCTGGGCCAACCACAGCGGAGAACACGAGATGCAGATTGACCATGGGAGACTCTACCAAAGCTCTGACAGGCACAACTCACAGTTAATTGTCAAGGTCACGATGTCTTAGAGGCTCACAGTTTCCAGGAGCCAACAGGCCAAGATGGTGAAAAAATGGTGTGGTGGTCTCAGTGGGATCCAAACGCACAAGGACACCAGAGAAAGAATGAGGACTCAGAACTTAGAAACTTACAACATGCTGGTGTTCCTTCCACAGTAATAAATGTGCCACACCAAGGTCAGGGCATTGCACTGTTGACTACAGTACTGGCCAGGGAATCTGTCTAGAGCACATGGGGATTTTTGAACTATCTCTACAATCTCTCTATAAACCTCAAACTTTTCCAAAGAAGGAATTAGCTCTATGGAAAAATCCATGAAGACATGAGGGATGATGGCCTCTGTGGCGCACATGCTGGGGAACTCAGTGGATGCCTTGTGGGGCCTGCGCCAGCATCCGATGCGGTTAAATGGGGCGTGCATGGGCCCGCTGGCCTGTTCCTTCTTCACACCTGTCTCTGGCTTTCCAGGAAATGTGCTGAGCCCTGGGAATTTCACATCAGCCTTGTGCTTAGCAACAAACGGCCCATTTCCCTTCTCCTAGGCACCAGGAGTCCTGGCTGAGATATCTCTGCTCAAAAGGCAGGGCCAATTATATCCATATCTGGTGGGTTGCTGCCCATGGCTAGCGCATATCAGACTTTGTCGATCCATGCAACAGGCAGCCAGGGAACTAATGAGGTTTTATAAAACATACATACACACACACACACACACACACACACACACACACACACACACACACA
>JANHMN010000012.1:15329049-15362793 GCA_030674055.1 Rhabdomys pumilio
TGTGTGTGTGTGTGTGTGTGTGTGCGCGCGCGCACGCGCACACACACTGGATCTCAGAGATTTTGTGTTAGCAACTGACACTGGATGAACACACCCAATTCATGCATACTTCCCTCATCCTTGATGTCCATTAAAGACCTTCTTCAGCAACCTTATAGCTACCCAGGGTCCTCTCAGTGTCCAGATGCTCTCTCATCTGTAAGCCTCAACTTGTCACTAGATTAGGTTAAGCCTCACCTCTTAAAGAGTGATCAGAGCCTTCCTTGTTTTCTCTTTAACAAGAGTTCTATGATGCTCAACTTGACTAGACATTAGTTAACCATACCCGATGGGTCTATGAGGACATTCCTGGAGACTGCTGACATGTGAGTTAGCAGCTGGGAGAGAGACTGGCCGATAGACTGGGGACCTGGGAGACACAAGAGTGGAAAACCAGGGAAGCTGGCAAAGGGCCTGCGTGTGTCACCATCGTGTGTGTCACCAGTGCAGACATCAGACACTGGCTTCTTTAACTCTTGAGCATGGACTCATCAATTCCTTGGAGGGTGAATCCCTCCACCCTTGGACGCTATAGCATTTTCTGAGGTTTACAGCTTCATGAACAAAGCAACGGCAAAGTTCTCCAAGGCTTCAGAATGCACACGGCCATGTAGGACTTACACACCTCCAATCATTGATGATAATCCAATGACCCCCACCTGTGTGGAGGCTGTTCCTTTAGTGAGCCAAAAATAATCCAAGTGGGGTACATTTTTAAAACACAAAAGTGACAAAACACCACCATGGCAGGTGCCTGGGTCTTAAACCCACGTCAAGCTGCCAGTCACTGCAGCCAAATTATCTCTTCATTTCTGGACCAGTGAGACATGAAGATGGTAGGAGAGGCCTTTTGAACACAACAGCCTGAGGGGATTCAGAGTTTTCTAATCCTAAAAGGCATCATCATTTTGTTTCAATTGCATCTCATTATGGAGGTGGTGTGACAGCCTCTGCCTCAGGGACCGCTGTTCTCAGCAGCTGTCATCAATGGAACATACAAACTACAGGTGTGTATAGGATTCATGGATGAAAGACACATGGATGGGTGGGTGGGTAAATGGATGGATGGATGGACATACAGATAGAAGGATGAACTGTCAAGTGAATAGATGGATGGGTGGGCAGATGGGTGAGTAGATGTTGGATGAATGAATAAATGGATGGATGGATAGTAGATAGCTGGGAAAGCAGATTGATGGATAGGTGAGTAGGTAGAGGATGTGTGGATAAGGGATGGATCTATGGATAGAGAGGATTAGTAGATCAGTAGATGGATGGATGGGTTGACGGTTCAGTAAATGAGCTGATGGATGAATGCGAGGGTAGATGAACAGAAGGATGGGAAGATGAATGGACAGATGCGTGGATGAGTGGGTTGATGGACAGATGGAAGAAGGATCGATACACAATGGGTGGATGAATGTGTTGGTGGGTAAGCAAATGGAAGAATGAGAAGCTGAACAATAATGGGTGGGTGAAGAGAAACATTTGTGAATGGGTCGCAGATATCAGTGGAAAATGGATGGATGGATAGGTGGACAGTAGTTACATGGGAAGGATAAGTAGATAAAGAGGATTGTTTTCCGAGGGCTTGTGGGCACTCTGAGACACAGATGGAAGAATGACTGGGCCAGTGGATGGAAGGATGGACAGACAGCAGCAGCTGACCACCAAACATGTAAGCATAGAGGTCATTCAATGTTCATCTGCATACTTCCTGAAGTTAGACCTGACAAGCTGTAAGCATCTCTGAAGTAGAAGCTGAATAAAGAAGCCTATGTGGGAACAGGATTCCATCCCTGCAGGATCCAAGACACCCATGGGATGGAAATTTGTCCCTAGAGACCAAGTAGGCACTCTCTGCAAGCTTTGGGACACACACACCATGGAGCTGAGAACACTCAGCAGAAAGCAAGCACAGGCTTTGCAACTCACATTTGGAGATCAAATTAAATTGTTCTCAGCAAAAAATAACAAAAAACAGAGGAATAAGGGAAAGTGTTCCCTTCCTTCTCTGAGGAGGCGGCTGCTGCAGAGCTAACTGATCACAAACCACCTCCCAGATTCCATGAGGATCAGAGAAGTCCAACTCCAAACTGGGCCATTTTGAGATAATGAAGTCAAAATATGTGCATTGATTTGCATACTTGTGGGAAGGAAAGGAAAGCTTCAGGCAAGACAGAGCTATGATGATGCGGGGCTCACAGAGCCACAGGGGCGGGGTTCACAGAATCACAGGGGCGGGGCTCACAGAGCCACAGGGGCGGGGTTCATAGAGCCACAGGGGCGGGGCTCACAGAACCACAGGGGCGGGGCTCATAGAGCCACAGGGACGGGGCCTGGAACCGTGTAGAGAAGATGCCGGGGCTGTGGAACACAGGAGAACATGTGAGATCACCAGAAAGACTGACAAGGTGGGAACAAGCATGGACCTAGGAACTTCCAGGAGTGAGAGTAGAGGAGATGGGCTATGGACCCATGGACCAGTGAAGACACAGAGATGAGCTCATCGCTGCCTGCTCCTTGCAGCCCAGAGCCACTCATCAAAGAAGAAAAAGAAAAACGATCCTGTTTCCCACTGGTCAGGGGCATGGCTAAACTGCATGCCCTTCCCAGATGGCTTCTCAGCAGAGGCTGCTGGATAAAGAAGCGATTGTAATTTTGCCCAAACAATTCACTCCTTCTAGCACTTCCTAAAGCCTAGACTGGAATGTTCAGAGGCACCAACTACCCAAATCACCTTCTACCCAGCATGCAGTTCATCTCCTAGCAAGAAGCTAGGGGTCTAGGGTTCCCTGCACTAAACAGAAGGGTACAGGGTGGAGCTTCAGTTCAACCTGAGGTAGAAGGAATGTGGTAGAGTTCAGTGGTATGTGGTCTGGATCCATTTAGACAGAAAGTTCTAGAACCTTTCCCTACCTTCCCCTGTGTTTGGCTCCAGTGACAACTGGGTTATGTGTAGGCCAAAATCCATAGTACTGCATGTAGCCTGGGGACAGGTTGGAGACAGAAGAAACACCTGTGCAAATGATAGCAAAGGCAGGCGTGACCTGGAGATAGGAAGAGACAGACCTTGGCTTTCTTCCTCCTAGTCAGCCTATCTGACCTGTACCTCAAGTGTGGAGTTACCTCAGCTCCTTCCTATAGGTGCTAAACATCCCCTTATGGCACCTCCATGACCAAGGAGGCACACTGGGATCCTGGACCATTGGCACAGCTGGCGATCCCTGACTATATCTATAAAAAGAAGAGACCACACTACCATCTCAGAAGTGCATGCTCTTAAAAATCAACAAAGAGCTGACACTTTTACCCTTGGTTAGTCATTGCAGGCTGAGGGTGTGGAGGGTGGGGAGTGGGGTGTGGGGGATCAAAGCAGAAAGAAGTGAAGGAGATAGAGATATTCAGAGGCCCCTTTTCAGCCATCCAATGCCCTATACTAGCCATCCGCTTATTCCCTGCTGTCCAGATCTGCGAGACACCCTGCAGAGCAGGAAGAATCCTTCCACGCTCTTTCACAAGGGCTTCCCAGCTTCCACGAGGGTGTCAGGCTGCCTGATTAGGAATGACGAACATTAAGCCCTGCCAGCCTGTTACTTGACGCCAGGCAGAGCTCTCCAGGCCAACTTTATGAGCAACTAAATCCTACGCTCATTCCAATAAAGCATTTACGAGGTCTCTTGTTTCAAAACTGTGTACACAGCCTGTTTCTAACTCATCCATCCCTCAAAGGTAACAATGACGTCTTGAATAAGCTGTGTGCACATAAGATGGTGTCTGCCTGCACAGGTGTATTTGATTCTGGAAAGATGGCTCTGTACTCATGGAAAGACTGCAAGGGATAAGAACCCAACAGAAAGGCGTCTAGAGACCATGTTCATCCTCCAGTTTCCATAGATGGACACACCAGGCCTGCTGTGCCTGCAGCCCTGAAAGAATGCATGGAGTGCCTCTCCTAAGATACAAGCCCACTATGTCCAATGCTGTTTCCCTTTGCACAGAACTTGGTGGTTCACCAGGCAACAGGATACTCTTCAGATGTTGCTTCTGTTGTTTGCCAGCTGCCATTGATGGTCTCTCTGATACCTAGGTAGAGGTGGCAGCACTGGGCAAGGTTCTGTATATAGATGGATGATGGAGGGTCCACAAAGGATGCTCACCAGGGAGCATGTGTGAGGATGCAATGGAGACCTGTGGCTCCAAGCATGCTGTGAGATGGAGGAAACCCTGACGCCCTGTAGGCTTTGTTGGCACACTGCTGAACACTCCTAGACAAGTCACCATAACCCAAATCCAAGTCTCCAGGCTCCCATGAAACAGCCTTAGAAACCATAGCTACATTAGGTGTTCTGTGGTCAACTTGTGTCACACTGAAGTTTTTCTGTTTGGCTCACCAGTCACTGGGCCAGCAGGAGGGTGGCATTAACAGGCCACTGGGCTGAGAGAACCTGTGAGAGACTTCCTGGAGATCCCTCTACATTGTGTGTTGCACCTCTTACAGCTATAGAAAAAATGACCATAGCTGAAGCCTGTGGGACAGAGCATGTCCTTCCCTTGCAAATATGAAGTTCCTGAATTCGCAATGAGCTTCTTTTGATTTAGGACAAGGTGATGGGTCTGGCTCTTTCAGAAAGGTCCAAGAAAAAAATCTGTGTCCTAGCACCGAGAGACACATAAGGGCTGCTGTCTCTTGACCCAACTCCCTCCTTGCCTTCTGTTTTGCCTCTTTCTCCTTGATCTTTCCTGCATCCCTTTGATAAGAAACCCATGACTGTACTTAGAACCACCCACATAACAAGCCCCTCAAGAGTCACTCTGCAAAGTCCCTCACACTAGGTGTGGTGGTTTGAATATGCTTGGCCCATGGGAAGTGACACTATTAGGAGGTATGGTCTTATTGGAGGAAGCATAGCCTTGTTGGAGGAAGTGTGTCACTGTGGATGTAGGCTTTGGAGGTCTCCTCCTATGCTTAGGCTCCACCCAGGGCAGAAGACATCTCTCCTGGTTGCCTTCCAATCAAGATGTAGAAATCTCAGCTCCTTCTCCAGTACCACGTCTGCCTGCAGGCTATCATGCTTCCTGCTATGATAACAGACTAAACCTCTGAAACTGTAACCAGCCCCAATTAAATGTTGTCTTTATAAGAGTTGTCTTATAAGAGTTTATAAATGTTGTCCCTTATAAGAGTTGCCTTGGTCATGGTGTTTCTTCATAGCAATGGAAACCATAACTGAGACACTAGGTGAGCCCACATCTAAAGGAGATCAGGAGTAAGGATGTATGTTTATTGTTCAGGGTACTGTATCACTTGGCTGACCAGACTCTGGATCTACAGAAAGAGCCAGGAAGTGACCACAGCCAGCAAAATTTCTAGAATATTGTAACTTTTGTTTCTTGGCCAAGTAAACAGCCACCTTGCTACAGATGAGGAAGAGATGCAGATGTCTCTAGGATGTCAGACATCTATGGATGTTCCCTGCCAAACAAGGTGTTCTCTTCCTGCTTGCACCAGAGGCCATTTGAGTTCCTTCTGATCTTCATGCAGCTTGCTAACTCTGGGACCCTGACTTTCAGCTCCCTGTTCCTGGATCTACATGCGAGCACACTCTGGCTATACTTCCACCAGTCTCTGAGCAATCAGATGGGCAGGAGGAAGGTCTGAATTCTCTGAAGGGTAACTCTACCAGGACACACACATCCCCTCATTGCTGTAACACCAGCACCTGTGCCACCCAAGTCCACTGTCTGCAGGGGCTTTCCCCAGGTCACCTGGCAATGGGAGCCCCTCAAGCACCCAGGGACAATGTAGAATGCCCAGGGACCTTTACACAACAAATAGGCATTCCTGAAAATTGTTGCTATGATCTACGTGTGAAATGTCACCCCCAGGTTCACCTGTTTGACTACTCCAGCTACTGTGCTGTTTGCAAAGGCTGTGGAATCTTTAGAATCTGAAGCCTTACTAGAGGAAGTGGCTCATGAAGGCCATCATTTCTGTTCACATTGCTTCCTGAGTACAGATGTCATGTGACCACCTAGCCTTGCTGTCACCAAGCCTTCCCTGCTATCCACCATGCATTTCTCGCCATGGTAGACTGTATCACTCTGGAACTGTGAGCCAAAAGAAACCATTTCCCCCTTAAGCTGCTTTTGTCAAAGTAGTCTATCACAGGAAAAGAAACAGAGATGCCCATCACTGACAAGCAGAAGGGTATGTAAACAATATTATAATGGCAGTGCTGACCTACCTTTGTTCCCAGGGCCTGCAGCCCTTTCTACTTGCTCTGCCTGATTCCCGAGACAAGAAGAAACTCTTTCTAAGCATGGCAATCATGCTCTTGAGCAGATGCAGTTTTCCTTGCCCAGTGATCCCAGTGATCCCAGTGATTCCCAGCTACCTGTCCACATGTCCCCGGTCTGTCTCTAGGGTTCAATTGATGAATGTTGGAGGAAGTTTGCAGGACTGAGGCATGCCTAACTCTGTTCTTGAAGTTCCTGCATTGAGCTCAAGAGAATCCCAGAAATGTCTCCTAGGGTGTCCTGCAGGAGGAAAGCATCCCAGGAACAGCTGTGGGGACTGTCCTTATACACAGAAGGTATATCACTGCATGACTAACAGAATGTATTTATATCTACACCGAGTAAACCAGAAAGGGACATGAATACCTTTGGAGACAGTCATGGAAGCCACTCATGAGGTCTGCAAGACCAAAAAAAAAAAAAAAAACACAGCCCAGGGCCAACTGAGATAAGCAGAGGCAGCTACCCTTACCAGTGCCTGCAGGCGCTTTTGCAGGCAGTCATGCCATCCTATCCTCCTCCTACCAGAAGTCAAACCAAAGTGATTTCCATGTTTGTCATCAGCCACAGGGTACAGTGTGAAGACCTGCCAACTCCAGGCTCTAATCACCATCTCCATCTTCCTCAGGGCGGCTTTGTCACCTGGGGGAACACACACACACACACACACACACACACACACACACACACACACACCTGTCCACTCCATGCAACATAGCCTAGCTTGAGATACAGCAGGGTTTCCAAATGCAGGGGCCATCTAGGAGACGCGTGGTTTTTCATCCAGACTTCCCAGAATCGCGTTGGTGGATTTGCTTGTAAGCCAGAAGATGAATATTTAAAATTCTGTGATTCCCCCAGGTTAGGAAGGCATCCATGTATCTTTTTTACAAAGATATGCCTTTACCCACATGGTATTCATCTATGTACAGTGCCTGCCTTCTCCATGAGGCTATCCTTTCACCCATACAGAGTCTAGCCATGTACATCCCTGCCTTCCCCATGAGGTCTGTTGTGGTAACCATAGGATCCTGCATTCCTCTATCTGCCACATCCAACACACTGTGTGCATTTTCAGGCACTCCAGTGAATACAACAAGCACTCAGCTCTGCTGTACAAAGGTAGTACTTGTTTGCAGAAAGACAAAGGCAGCCCACCCCTAGACGGCTGGTGGACACACAGAGAATGCAGGATCTCAGACATGTTCACTGGAAGCATATCTACAACTGAGTGGTCGCATTTAACACAGGAGTAGAGGAAGCCTAGTATCCAGATCTAAGCTCAGATCTCCATCTTGTCGATTTCTCTTGGAATGGCTGAGGGACCAGAGGCCATTGTTCCCTGCCCTAGAGGCCTCTGTTCTGCCTGGGACTCAGTAGGTGCCAGTTTTGAAAACTATGTTCTCCAGCAAATGGGACCAAATGGGTCTCCTCACTATGGTTAGTTCTGAAGAATGCATAACTGTATGTAGACATGTATAAATGCACACATGTATGAATTCCAACACCGGTGTCAGTGTGTTGAAAGCAAGCATATCCAGCAATGGTTCAAAAGCTGTGGAACTCCTCCATGAGGTCATTGTATGGGGGGAGGGCATGTGGGGGATGCTCTTTTCTCCATGACTGTGTTCTCTTTAAGAATCTGTAAGTGCGGAAGAAGGATTGTTAGAGCCGTCGCACCAGGAATTAGGCTGTAAGATAGTGTCTTCTATAGATGACAGAGAATTTGCAATGTTGAAATCTCAACAATATTGTTGCCCAAACAAGACCTGCACATCCACAACGCAACTTAACATAACAATGTAGATGTGGGAAATCTCCCAAGGCCCCGCCCCTAGATGAAGAGTGTGGGCAAACAATGGCTGCTAGGAGGGAAATCAATTTTCTCCGGGGATAAGCAATCAGCCCTAAATACATACACATCTGAGCAAAACTAAATGGGCTCAGCGGGTTGTATTTATATATATATGTATGTATATATTTATGCATAACAATAATAAGAGAAAAGGTCATTGGAGAGTGAATGGGGGCATACGAAGACTTCAGGGGAGAGGAAGGAGTAGACATGATATAAAGCCGTCACGTATGAAATCCTCAAAAATAACTTTCAAAAGATTTTCATAGTGGGAATCTGGGGATGACTGATGGATCTGGTTGCATAAGGCCACTATCTTACTTTGAGCTCCTTTTGGCCACCCTCTGTTCATTGACATGGTTACAAGAGCTAACTAGGCACTCCCAAGTCCTGGAGTGCATAGATCAGGGATCTTAGCCTGTGCACCAGAAAGCAACAGGAGATGCTGTGTCCAGAAAAAGCTCTCTGGGCAGGCAGAGGAGATGGGCTGGAGGGCTGTCAGTCAGGGATGCAGACAGCAGGGACTGGCAGATACAGGGGATGATACCCGCCTGTTGGGTAACAACTGTCCGAGATCTGTACCAAGAGCCTGTTGCACACGCGGATTGTGAGGTGGCTTGGGACCTGGATACTGGCAAA
Source organism: Rhabdomys pumilio (assembly GCA_030674055.1). Taxonomy (NCBI): domain Eukaryota; kingdom Metazoa; phylum Chordata; class Mammalia; order Rodentia; family Muridae; genus Rhabdomys; species Rhabdomys pumilio. The sequence continues at coordinate 15,337,883 of JANHMN010000012.1, forward strand.
ACTGCAGGTGACATCCTGTGAACGGGGCACACACTGGAACCGCCAGTACTGGCTGGAAGGCAGCGTGCGATTTAATCCCCTTCAAGTTTCCCAAGATTTACTCGGACTGTAAAACATGATTGGCCTGCCGTGAATTTTATACTCTTGCTTTTGATTACACATTAAGATGCAAATAAGCAACAATATGCTCATATGAGAGTGCACCGTAAGTCAAGCCTGTTTTCGGCCCGGGGATTTGTTTCCATAAAGATTACAAATCGTTAACGCAAGGGGCAAACAGATGCCTGACGCTCAACTGGCCTGGCCTGCAGCGGGTGGAGGGAAGCAGCCTCTTCCATGAGGCATGGGGACATCTCCTATCTTTACCTCACCCTGGCTACCAGCACAGACAGTTACCATAGTACCTACTCCATCTCCCCCCCAAAAAACCCACAAATAAATAAAAACAATGCCTGACCACTGGATTAGTGCCAAATGTGGCTACTTATAAAGGACCTATAGTTACACAATAGGAATGGGACTGGCAGGGTCTAAGGATAGTCAGACCTTCTATTTTCCAAGACAGGTTGCTGAAGAGTCCTCACAATAGACCCAAGGACTTAAGACCTACTTGGCATGGCTAGGTGATGCTGGCAGGGCCACCTTTCAAAGCCTGGACAGCTCCAGCAAATGGTGGAGAGTTAGATGCCAGAGTTCCCTGGGCTGTCCCAGTATCTAGCCCAACCCCAAATTCACTGTGGGAAGGACACACTTTATTTTCTTTAAGTGGGATAACTGAGGCACAGAGAAGCATGAAGCTGCAGACAGGTGGCCTGATTTCCAGAATAGCTTCTGATGCCCAGCCTCCCCATTCCTCATCAGTCCAGCAGGCCAGAGAGTTGGTCCCCTGACTCCAAACCTTAGTGGCTCTTGAGGTAGCGAGCTTGGAATCTTAGCCCCATGACCTGAGTAGTGCCCAATGGTTTCAGGAGAAATGTTTCTTAGGGGAGACGCCGGGGCTGGCACCCACTTCCTCTTGTATATGGTCCTCACTCAGCCACTGTGAGGTTGTTCAACAGGGTAGGCCATCCTGGGTGAAAGCCTGGTTGTCCCCAGTCCTTTCTGTATCTGTATAGGGAGCTGCCTGTTCACATTTTCCCTTTGCCCCTCTTGGTCTAAGTTGCTGGAAGGCAGTGTCCAGGAGTATGACTGTTCTACATATCCACACATCTTATAGCCTGCAAGCAGCAGGGGCTGTATAGAGGCCACACTACCCATCAGCTGGTTTATACAGAGGCCCCCTCCAATGTCCTGTGCCCTGTGGCTCAATTCGCATATACTGAGTCACACACAGAGGCTCACTCCACATGTCCTATGTCCTGTGTACAGAGGCTTGCTCCATATGCCCCGCAGCAGCAGCCTAGGAAGTGTGTGATCCCGGAGCACAGCTCTGCTAAGTGTCAGGACATTCAGAGCAGGGACTGAACATGTAAGGTCAGATGAGACCCCACACAGAAGCAGGCCAGGCCTGACCTTCCTCTTTACAACCTGTGAATCTTGACCCTGCAAAGCGGAGGCCCTGAAAAGTTTACATATTGCCTTTCACATGAATAAACAGGGGTCCTATACCGCACATCATAACTCTGTTGATGGCTCAGCAGAGGCAGAGAAGTGATCTATGATCCCGATTCAGAACAAAGACAGTATGGCAGGCTTTCTCACACACAAGATCTTTGTGGATTCCGGAAAAGACCCGCTACAGGAGGGAACATGAGCTACCGGGACTGACTGGTACTGATGCTTTCCTGGTACCCGGGCCTACAGCACAACCATGCAATAGACCACAAAAGTTTCAGAGCTTACAATAGTAGCATAAGGGGTTCAAGGCACGCAAGTCTTGGACTGGAATCTCAGGAAGCCTTGAACAGGAACACGTTCAGAAACAGATCAGAGCTGCCGGCATCTAGGATATCCTCAGACACTACTCAGTAAGGGCATGGTGGGTAGGCCCGTCACGGGTGCCTCGCACTTAGCTGTGATAGGTTCGTTAGCCTCTGTGGCTCCCAGGTCTCCTGCCTTTCCATAATCTCTTCAAATCACAGCATGCATACAGAGAGGCACAGTTCCATTGACTCCCATCAAGGGTGACCTCTTCCATCAGGGCTTTGGTGACACATCCCCCCACAGTGACAGGAGGTGGTGACTCTCTGACCACAGGTGCCTGCCTCGGTCCACAGTTTTGCTCTGATTCACACAGCTTTAATTACTGCTCTGTGCTGGGCAGTGCAATCCGTGTGATTAACTCTACCAGAGTGATTCACTGTGCTGGGGACACCATGCAGTGACTCAGAGTCCCAGGTCTCCTGGGCATATAAGGCTGATGACCAAGGCTCACAGCTCACTGTCTCCTGGAGAAACAACTCAACCATTTCAGAAGCGAGCTTCAGGCTAGGCACTGTGGTCTTAGCTTTTTCAGTTCCCTCAGCCCTGAACCCTCACAGGGTAATCTCTCACTCATAAGCTCCCACACAGAGAACTACCCACCTTTAATGTACCTAACGTCTAGAATGTGTCCACCCATGGAAGACACTTTGTAGATGGTTTAGTGGAGAGTAAATTAGAAGAGGGGAGGAAGGGAAGAGAGAGGGAAGGGGTGAGAAGGGTCCCCAACATGCGCTACTGGTAAACCCAAGAGGTCTGTCCCACATTGATACAAGCAGGACACCACACAGATGGTATCTCTGACAGTCCTGGGGAACACAGGACAGGAGTAGCAGGCCATAGCATAGCCTCTTGTGAGCCCTAGTGAAAAGGGAAGAAGGTAACTTTGTAGGAGATCTCTGACACGCAAGACCAGAAGCAAGTACCCACTACAAACCCTGCCCAGCTGGGCATACCGTCAGATTCCCAAGAACAAATTACAAGGCAAACAAAAACAAAACAATAAGAAAACAAACAAACAAAAAATCCAAAACAAAACACCAAAGAATTCCAGACACTGCAGTGTCTATCTGAACTGACCTGGAGCTGAGAGCTACCTTCTCACAATACTGAAGGAGAGATTCTGATAAAGTGACCGTGGCAAAGCTGAGCAGGAGAGCTCTACCACAGGAAGGAGAAAGAACTGGAGAAAACATGCTAGGGCCTGGCCAGCAGCCGTTAGTGGGGCTTCACTCATGGACATGGGAAACCCTCAAACCCAGAAGCCAAGAGCTGACCCCAGCCTTCCCAGCTGGGAGGAAAGTGGAGTGCAAGCCAGGAAGCCTTGTCCCTTCTTTCAAAGACCCTGTCATCTTCACAAAGCACTTACTGGCAGTCACTAGCAGGCAAGACTCGGGCTGAGAGTTGACCCCAACTGCAAAGTCACTCTTTCCTCTATGACCCAAGCTCCTCCGTATGACCCACCCCTCTGCCTCCTGTAGGCCTGCCTGCCCATGATCCTGGCAGGATGCTAATTTGGTTAACTTGAGGCTCACCTACTCATCCGTACTTGCTCACACACTGCTGTGGTCTGAGAATGGGAGCAACACACATTCAGGAATGGCCTCTCACAAGAGGCAAGGCCATAAGCTTGGGCTCCAAAAAGACAAAGGAAGTGGGGGTATACTGCTGCACGGGAAACCTTTACCTTAATTTTAGGGTCTCTTCAAGAGCCTTCCTCTCCAGAAGAGTAGGGAGATCCATATAGCTACCAACCATGGTCTTCCAGGTAGGCTTCTCTGGTTAAACTCAGTTGATCCCAAGTCCAACCTCTGATGCTCAAACCTAACCAAAGAGTCCCCTCCCCTCCGATGCACTGGCTGGATTCTGCATATCCTCCCCTAATTTATATACTTATGCCCCAACACAGCAGATCCCTGAATGTAGTTAAGTTAGGATGAGGTCTAGGGAAGATCTTAGTCTCTTATCACTGGTAACCGTATATGGAACACAGCAACAGAGGGAACACAGCTTTGCATGAATGGAGACAAGAGACCGGCTGAGAGATAACTAGAGACACCAAAAGCTAGAGGGCAACTTGAATAGTGTCCCTTCGTAAGGGGCCATGTCAGAGTCACTGATCAGTCTAGTCATAGAAAGGGACATGAGTCAGCCTCACCCTATAAAAGGAACATAGACAGGCCTCTTGTTAGAGGATTCGTGGAGATGATTTTGCTGTGTTTTGTACTGATTAGTAGGGAAAGACAAATAGAACTGTATTCTAGCACAGGATTCAACTTCATAGATACTCAGAGGAAGAAGAACGGAAGCAAGAGGCAGGGACCCAGCCAAGAGGCCTATGTCCACCCCACAACCATGTGCATAGGTGGCCTCCTGGAGGATAGAGTCTACTGTGAAGTTTCTGGATTTTGCAAAGTCATAGTGACTTTTATTGATTTTAGAGCAGAAAAAGAAAAAAAATCAGTCATGAGGGTAGGCAAGAGTTCTTGAAGACAATGTAGGTCTTCCAGCCTAGGGCTGTAAGTAAGACCTTCTACCCCCTGCAAACAGTCTATTCAAGGCCCTAGCCATAAACTGCCCAGATAGGGCAAGTCCTTCCCTGTCCTACCCAACCCAGGTTCCTTGGGGACTAGGGAACACTCTTTCTAGAACTCTGCCTAAGGGTCCTTCCTAAGGGAAGTCTGGGATGGTCAGAAAAGGGCACAAATAAAACACAACAAGGTTTTTTTTTTTATTACTAAGAACTGAAGGCTTCTTCTGCACGAAACAGACTATGGATTATATAGGAGTGGGGAAAAGGTACCTCAATCTGTATCCTGGGTAACCTCTAGGCTGAATACCATACTGCATCTGCAATTGGTAACAGGGCAGAACCTCCCTCCTAGGGCTAGACAAAGGACCACAGAGTCTGAGGACACAGCCCCCTTCTTATGACCAGAGCCTGGGCTGGATCCACCCCAGGACACTGAGGACACAATATGGCATTGATGACCCCAGCATTGTATGTCTCTGTACACTGGAGCCCCAGTCTCCACTGTGTTCATTCCACACACAGAAACTGTGCAGAGAGAACCCGCACAGTTAAGACCTGATTCTCACTACTCCTGGATGAGGGGAGAGCAGATCCACAAAGAACATCAGCAAATGTGTCTCTTACCAATGTGCTACCATGGCTGACGGCCAACCCTAGCTCTGTATATAAAGAAGATCCCCAAAGAAGAAAACAAACGATACCACAATCCCACCACCCTGGGAGCTGCCATGAGTTTCAGGGTACACACCCTGCATCTCTTCTTCACAGATCTCAATATGAGTGTCCATGTTCACATCAGCACACACACCCAGAGAGGCGACAGATACGATGCTCTGAGCAAATACACTTCCTTTTGTCCTTAATGCATCAGCAATTTACCCAGATTCTAGGATGTTCTAGGGACATGGGGTAATTTCTTTGATGGATCCTTGATGGATCAAGCTGCACCTGGAATGTTTCTAACTCCCAATGGTCCCTGTCCTTCCCAAGGTACATGTCTTTATCTCTCTTGCTCTCTCTGTCCCAGAGAGATGGATCTCAAGTTGGGGATTCACGGTGTTCTCAAATGTTTCAGTATGGGGGTACTCAAGTGCCCTCCAGAAGGTGGAACAGAAAAGAACCTTTGCAGCTGACACTCACGGTGGTTCCCATGGAGTGCACGCCTGCTGTCTAACAAGAAACCCAAGTCCTTAGGGTCTGACCTTCAGCTGACTCATCAGGCTCTCTGAGCTGAGTCATCCTATAATTACTACCCACTCCTTCCACCACATCCCCACCTCTTACCCTAAGTATGTAAAGCCCATATTCCACCAGGGAGAAAGGACTTCCGCCCATGCTGGGAATACTGGGAATGGAGAAACCTCATGGACCCTGGGCTCCTCAAGTCTGACCTTATATGCGCATACATCCCCCAGTTAGCACCACCTCTCCTAGTGGCCACGCAGATTATAGACCTAACCCTAAGTGATCTTGGGTGAGAAAGACAGCGCCCTAACTTTGGAAGTAGTCATGTTCAAGCTCAAACATGGGGGTTGTCTTGTCTCCTGGTTTTAGACCTAGGGCAAATTACATTGCTTTAGCTTCAAATGTCTTTTTGGTAAAATGTCTCAGCTTACTACTGTTCTTAGGCATAGAGGAGATGGTGACAATAAATTAAAACACGCTCCTCTCTACTCGCACAACACTGTTACCATAAGTATCCTCACTAACACCATCAAATCACCATCACCTATACTAACATAGCCATCAGCACTGCCATCGTGATAACCATCATCCTCACCATAACCTACTCTATCACCATCACCATCACCATCATCCCCATTATACCCACCATCACCCACACTATCATTACTGTCACCACCACTGCCATCAACAATGTGGTTGTTGTCATGACGACCATCACCTATACTATCGCTGCCATTGCCATCATCGTCTGATCATTACCATCATCACCACCGTCACCATCAGCATCACGACTATAACCATCATCCCCATGAGGACCACCACTATCATCACTTCTACAATCATCACCAAAAATGAAATGATCAGGACGATTTTTCCATCACAATCTCTTTCACCAACATCACCGTCAGGATAACCATCATTACCACCAGCATCACCGTTACCACCAATATCAACATCATCGCCATTACCAACATGATCGCCACACAACCATATAACCATTGTCATGCTATCTCCACCATGACCAACCTCATGGTGACTCGTGGACTAACAGGAAAACACTCTCTAAGCCAGTGGTTTCCCACTTTCCTAAGGCTGTCACTCTTTAATACAGTTCCTGATGCTGTGGTGACCCCCAAGCATAAAATTATTTTGTTGCTCCTTTATGACTATAATTTTGCTGTTATGAATTATAATGTAACTATCTGATATGCAGGGGATGTTATATGTGACCTCTGTGGACGGGTCTTTCTAATCCCGAAGGGGGTTGCAACCCTCAGGTTGGGAACCATTGACTAAGCCAAGTTCAGATAGCTCTTTCACGCCAAACAACTGTATTTCCTATCCATCCCTCTCAGAGGGATTCCCAGCCTGCCAGAAGTCCTTAGCCTTCTCCAGATTCTCCTCCTTGGAGGGGATTAGAAGAGAGGAAAGAGTGTATCCTTAGGCTGTTGACAAGGTCAAATAATGAACAGTCTGCCAAGGGATTCCCATAATTCCCAGAGTCACAGTGCAGATCAGAGACAACAAAGGAACAGGCCCTGACCCGAGGCCAACCTACTAGTGAGTGGAGGCATTAGAACCCAAGAGTACAGTCAGACATCTACTTGGTGAGCTCCATGTGGTAACAGATAGCCTGGGTAAGGAAGTAGGACCAGGCTGAGGACCATCTATAAAGATTAAGCGGGAAGGGCTCACCTCTTGGTCGTCCTCCATTACTACTGATCCAGACCTACAAGTCTAAGTACACAGACTAACCACCAGCACTGAAACAACATCCATAGGTCTGTGTAAAAGCTAGCATGACCCCATGTAAGGACTTCAGCTCAGAAACAGGGGACATCTCAAACAAAGATCATGGCCCTCTGCCCAGTTCAGTGGGGTTGCAGTTGCTCTTTGATGGGTATTGGGTAACATCTGAGAAGGCAGGACTCAGGGCTCAATGGCCAGGCCCCAGTAAAGCATTGTGGGAATAACAGCTCCCAGGCATTCACTTCCTACTTCTGGGGAACACGTTGGCAGTATGGGAAGCAGATATAGATGGAGCACGGGGAGACTGTCAGGCCCAGTGCACCATGCAGGCTCTTGCAGCACTGGCCAGGATCTCTGCATCAAGGTGTGTGTCTTTTATGAAGGTCATTCTGCCATTCTGAGTATAGAGGCAGGTTAAGCGGCCCACGGAGTTCACTGTGGGCTATTGACTTGGCACACCCAAAAGGCTGGTGTCTAAAGAAGACACACATATCCCCAGAAGGCAACTGGTCCTGAAAAAGGACAACAGGTGATGGGGCATTTCCATGAGATGTTGTCTGGCATCTCTTGAACTGTGTAACCTATTCTGGGGATGGAACCGGTTCAAACACAGGCATGTAAACACAAATATGTGTCAAGATGCCTTTAAGAGACTTGTAGGGCTGTCCTCTGTACTGTGTACATGTGCACATGTACATAGTTAACTAATACATATGCTTACACGTGCATATGTACACTATTACACATGTACTGAAAACAGAGTCTGGGGAAGTGGCTCAGTCAGCAAAGTGCTTGCCACACACTTAAAGGAACTTCAATCTGGGTCCCTAGCACCCACATAAAAAGCTGGGTGTGACAATGCACACCTATAATCCGTCCCAGGGAAATGGAAAAAGGTCGATTCCAGAGGCTTCTTGGCCTTCTTGGCAGATCTGCAAGCCTCAGGTCACAGTGAAAAATATCTCTCAAAACATATGGTAGAGGGTAATTGAAGAAGACAGCCAACATCAACCTCTGACCTCTGTATTAATGATCACATATGCAATTGCACATCTGTGCACACATACAAGAATACATCTATGCACGCATGCACGCAGACACACACATGCACACACACACAGAGGGGGTTAATTTGAGGATATATCTACAATGGAAAGTAGTGTGTCTATGGTAGCTGCTTTCATGTGGGGGGGGCCTGTTTTGTCCCTCCCACTGGTGACATCATGTTTGGCACCACTGTTGCTTTGGGTTTCACACAGTATGTAGTATGTGGGAGAAGCCAACTGGGACAAATAGCAGTGCAGAGGACATAATGCCTGAGGGTCTCAGGGGGTGCCACAGTCCATCCATTCATTCTCTGTTTCCTCCTTTTCAATGGAATCACACACACTGGTAGAAACGGGGAGACAAAACAGGGCCATCACTCCCAAACAGGGAAAATCAAGTGGAAGAATACAAGCCACAAGCAGAGGTCAGAAGAGCATGCCAGCAGAAGGTCTCATCTGGATGGCAGCTGGTGGTCTGTGTGCTGGGTCATGGTGTCTCTTTCTTCAGCTGCACAGGGGGCTTGTGGCTCGCAAACTAAGTGTGGCACCTCTTCTCTCTCAAGTGGAAGCCTTAGGAGCTATGGTGGCTTCTAAAAATAGTGATGACTGTCTCTTCTCAGGGTAGGCTGCTCCTTGGGCTTCTGAGGCAGAGGAAGGGATGCAATTCCATTCCTATGAAGCCCACAATAGCTGTATTAAAGAATGCTTCTGCCATATGTACACACAGCATCAAGGATGAGTGAACCTGCTGAGAGACAGAGAGGAAGCCAAGGCATCTCTGGTGCTGGTGGATATGGGAGTCCAACAAGGAGCTGCTTATGAGAATACAACTTCCCTTTTATGTCTGTATGCCACCCTAAAACCAACGGGGTATCGAGCCATAGCCTCAACCCATGTCTACTCAAGGGTCAAGGACACTGAATCGTCCCCTTGCTGTGGGTCTCATAAAAGCCCATGTCCAATCTGACCTATCTCTGCTGAATGTCCAGGCTAGCCTGTCCTCAATGCATGTCCACTGGCTCAGGATGCCTTCATGATCCTTGAGATAAGACAAGCAATAGCTACTCTATCTCTGTGCCCTGTGCCCACCCACATCTCCTCTGTATACCAGAGAAGAGGGAGGTGGCTAGGACCAGATGCCCCCCACCCCAGGAAAGAGCTGGTGAGGAGAGATCAAAATAGGCAAGAGAGTGGGATTCCAAGTGGCTCAGCTCCAAGGAAGCAAGGGTAAGCTCCACAGCTAATTGCCATGACAATACTTCAACCACATCCTGACCTTTGACCCACATAAGATGCCTGAAAGCTAAGTTCCAGGAGCTTTAGGTGGGAGGGTTAGAATGCTAGAGGAAGTGATCCAGAGGGGGCTCCGGGTTCCACGCTTTATTCTATAACCATTTGCCTACTTGGCAGGTCTGAGTTCATCCTTTATAATAAAAGTGTCTCTTAGTTTCCCTGAAATTCAAATATGGAGTCAGACAGAGGTGTGGAGCCCCTGGTTCTCAGCAAGCCAGTCATAAGTAGAGATGAAGGTCAGGACTGGATTAAGTCTGCAGTATGGTAGTCTGTGCACAGAGCCCTAGTCTTACCTGGTTTTGCTCTCCACGGTACAGTGAAATGCCAGTGCATGGCTTAGTGTCTGAAGAGTTGGCAAATGTGAGAAACCCATGCTGGGAGTGTGGGAAGGCTGAGAGAGGAACCTGTCACCCATGGATCCCAACAGCTCAGGACAGCCTGTTACCCTGAGTGACATATCACACAGCTGTCTGAGAACAAGGCCACTGCCAGGCTCCAGCATGGCCAGTCTCCCAGTGCTGGCATTCAGAGGGGCTGTTGTAAACTCCATGCCTCCATGCTTTGACATCAGGGGTTTTAACACTGCTAGCACATCACCGCTGGCCTCTTGAAACAGTATGATGAGTTTCCTTCTCCATCAGCCAAACCATGGTGCTCAGGTATTTGGTTATTGTTCAGATGGGTTTGTGGATGCTTTATGAATGAGACTAACATTCAAATTAGTCAGCTCCACACAGGCAAGGCAGATGGCCCTCCATAATGTGGGTGGGCCTCAGCCAGGCAGAACCAAGGCCAAGCCCACTAAGCCAGAGGAGTTTGGCCAGTAGAGGCCGTCACTGGACCCAGGCCCGCTACCACCTGCCCCACAGTTCCATGTGTGCACCCTGCACATCACAGGGGCCAATTATTGACATAGCGCTCTCTCTCTCTCTCTCTCTCTCTCTCTCTCTCTCTCTCTCTCTCTCCTCCCCCTCCTCCCTCTCTCTCTCTCTCCTCACTCTCCTCCACCTCGCCCTCCTCCCCAGCAAACTCCCCCTCCCCCTCACCCTCTCCCTCTCCCCCTCCCTCTCCCCCTCCCTCCCCTCCCCCTCCCCCTCCCCCTCCCCCTCTCCCTCTCCCTCTCCCTCTCCCATCATCATCATCAGGAACTCCTACATCTGCCTCCACTGCTGCCCTAGCCAAGTGATCCATCCTTAGTCTTATAAATCTTACATATCTGAACGGCCAAGATACATTCACCTGAGTGCTATCTTGGGGACCAACTCTGAGAAGCTCTCCAGTCTGCCCAGCCTCATCTCCTCTGTGACAGGTTCTACACTCTTAGAGGGCATAACTTGATCTGCATACCACACCTTGTTTGTAGCCAGTCTCTGGGAAGTTTCCCCACCCACAAAGGATTTCAGTGGGAATGATGGGGACAGGGCAATAGTGGGAAGCAAAGTAGAAAGGAAGCATATATAGGGGCCATCCTTCACCCATAAGCCAGTGGAGGAATGAGAGGCAAAGTGTCAGGGAGAAGATATAGAGCAAAGGGGAGTCTTACTCACAGAAGAAGGGTGGCTCTGCAAAAGACGGTCATGGCGCTCACATTCATAGAATATACCTCATCAGGAGAATAATTCAGCAGAGCCACAGTTTTGTAAACTGAGTGGACACAGGCGTATCAACCTTAATGAATAAACCAGTCCTTGCTTAAGGCAACTTGCCCAAGAGAAACTGATGGGCAACACAAAGGGAAGTTGCACGAGTCTTAAGGAGTGTATAGGTTAACAGATGCCAACAAGGGAAGCCCATGGCCAGTCACCCTTCTGGTATCCCAGAGGCCCAGATCCCCTAAGTCAGAGGAGCCACAAGAAACAGTGGGCCCCTGGCATTTGGAACAGCATCTAATTCCCCTGCTCCATGAAACAACTCCGTCTGTGTAACTCTCAAGAAAGCAACATATTTTTAATTAAATAAAAACTAGTGGTAGAGTAGGCATGATTTCTTCAGATGATCCCAACTTTGAAACCCTCCCGCTCACTCTCTTTAAACCTGTGAGATCCAGGCACAGCTTTCAGCTACGTTTCAAAGCTTTGGCACAGGCCTGTGTTACACAAAAGTTAAGATTTAAACAGTAATACCACTAATTCCCCCGAAACAGAGCTTAAACAGAGCCGAATGAGAGATAATGAATGTCCTGCTACAAATCACGCCCAAAGATGCATTATCATACTTAACGATTTTTTTTGCATAATCTCACCACTTAATAAGGCTAAAAGATCTCATGTACAAGAAGTTTTAATTTATTCAGCTTGTAACTCAACCGTATTTGAGAAACATCTCAGTTCTGAAAGGATTAGAGCCGAGGAATGTTAGCATGGCCCTGCGTAGGCACTAATTAAACTGCCTGTGGGGACCGCCACAGCTGGTGGGAACCAGCCTCTAGAGGAGCCTGGTCCCCCACAGAACAGGTATGGGACTTCACATGAACTGCTGTCTCATATTGACATTTGTGGTTGTTATTTTGTTATTACTTTGCTCTTCTCAATCCCTGACCAGTTTCTGCAGCACCTAAAGCCCTGTATGATCCCTGGGACACTGTAGCTACAGGCTCTATCCAGACTAAGCTGGGTCAAGAAAGATGCTAGGTAAGACTCTCCCCACTGCTGAGAGTGTGACAACCTATTCAACATGCAGGTTTACTTCTTAAGACTTCTCCAGCCTAGCTATTAGCAGATGTATCGGCCTCTAGTTCAGTCTAGGGGGTTTATGGGCAGAGAGACATCCACCTTGGGGGAAGTGGAGGAAAAAAGGTTTAAGGTGCCATCACGGATGCCAGAGACAAGGCAGATGCACCAAACTGAGAAGATTAAAAAAAAAGCTTACTACCACTTCAGCCTCCTCTAGGTCTTGAGGGCTGTAGGCCAGGAGTGAGCAGGACAAAGGTGCAGTTATGCTCAGAGTAAGTCCAAAGTAAAACTCAGGATTCCAAGCCTCATTGGACTTGTGGAAATGCTAATTCCCAGAGACATCCAATGGGGGCTGTGCCTGCCAGTGTAGGCCAGTATTATAGAGACCTTCAGATGATACAAGCCTACTAGAGTGTTCTTGGGGTAGGGAAGTCATAAGGGCTGCACAGGGCAGATGTTGGGAGGGGCAAGCTCTCTAACTGTGAACTATCTCCCAGGTCTTAGAGGCAAGACAGAATATGGGAGCATGGCAGCCACAGCTCTGCACTGACTCCACCCTTACATCTATCCATCCATCCACCCACCCTTTCACCTATCAAGCCATCCGTCCACCCACTCACTTATCCACTTACCCACCCATCCAGTCATTTTACATATACACCCAACAAACATCATATCCATCCATCCCCCCATCCACCCATTCATCTATCCATCCATCCATCCACCCACCCATTCATTCATCTATCCATCTATCCATCCATCCATCCATCCATCCATCCATCCATCCATCCACCCACCCATTCATCTATCCATTCATTCATCCATCCACTCACCCACCCATTCATCTATCCATTCATCCATCTATCTACCCACCCACCCATTCATCTATCCATTCATCCATCCACCTTTCCACTTATCCACTCATTCATTTATCCATCTGCCACCAGCTTACTTATCCATTTATCTTGCCATCCACCCTCCATTCATCCAACTAAGCAGTTTTCCATCCTTTTGTCAACCCCGAGGCAGATAATAGAGAAACAAAGACCACCAAGTTCCAACATCTTCACAGCTATTCAACCTACCACCCTCAACAGATGTCTCTGGATGTTATAAGAAGGCTGCAAAGTGGGCTAGATGCAGGTACAGGACAGCTGATCAAGCAGGACAGCTCACTATCCATGGGGTTCCAGATTTATTGTGTATATGTCTGTGGGGGTAGGAGTCCACCTTCACATGACAACCAATCCTTGGCAGAATAGCAACTGCTAGCTATGAGTTGGGGCCTTGACAACTCTCCTCCATGGACATAGCCTCCAAAGGCATGTATTTATATATGGAATAATCTATGTGCCAGTTTACATGTGAGTATTTAATGCTAGGAACATATAAAGGGAACTTCCTATATGGATGTACTCCAAAACCCTCTCTGGTCCTCAGCTCTCACATCAACTACTTTGCTAAAACAGATACCAAGAGGCCAGCCAGGGTTTGCTGGACAATTAACTCCTGGTCTACTAGGATGGATCAGCTCTGTGCAGCTCTTTGACCCCATGTACTAAGCCCAGCATTACTACATTACTCTATAGGCAGAAAGAACACAGCTCAGAGGCCTGGTACCACGCAGGGAGGCTTTTGTTTTCTGTCACTTTCAACTGGCCTCTCAGGAAACAATAGCCATTAAAAAGAAGACTTGCATAGACTTGAAAAATAATATCACACTCAACTAGAGTAACAGCCAATGTGATTTAGGAACAGAAAACCTTACATAGACCATTAGACAACAATGGCCCATTATGATGTTCACGTGCAGGGGAGTCAAAAGAACTGATCCAAGCAGTTAAAATGTGTGTGTGTGTGTGTGTGTGTGTGTGTGTGTGTGTGTGTGTGTGTGCATGTGTGCAAATGTTCATGCGTGTGTTCATGTGTGCTGGTAGTGGTGGTAATGGTGGTGGTGGCGGCAGCAAGTTCCAAAACCAACTACAATGTTAGACAGCATAGACTAGATGTTATCAGAAGCAGGCACAGCCCACTGGGTAACCATCACTATCTGCATAATCTAATGGTTATACTTAGTCATTCTGAAAGCCTCAGCCAATGCAATAAACCAGGAAAAGAAAATAACATTTCAGGAGCACTTTACTTCACCTGACAAAATGTAAGTGTCATGGGATTCCAGGACACAGCTGGGCAGGGTCTCAACCGTCAACCATAGTTACTCCACCAGTTCACTGCTTAGCACAGGAAGAAGTAAGTGCCCAACAAGGGCTGAAACACAAAGGCTCAACTTTAACTAACCAGTACCAATAGTCACTTGATGTATTGGTGTGCTGGGCCAGATGAATATCTCTAAAAGAACAGCCACCAGTCTCAGCTCTGCAGACTCCAGCCTAATCCAGCCACCTTCTCAGTAACCATCACATGGACCCCAACACTTAAGCCCAAACAGCTCACCTACATCAGTCATTTCCTCCTTACATCCCCTGACACCATCATTTTGGGACCTATATGACCCAGGCAAGCTATTCTGTCCCCTGTAGTCATCTGTAAAATGAGCAGCTTTGGGGTGTAACCACCATCATTCAGTCTGTACACTTTATTCAATATCCTGGGATAACTAGGCCCAAAGCCCTACCTTATATACTACAGGGCCACCAGTGATGTGAATCAGATACCCAGGCTACAATCTAGCAAGAAGACCAGTCAGGAAAAGGGTGGCAGACAGTGTCCATACAACACTGATTGTGGACATGCCCAGGCACCACTGCGTTGGTGCTGCTTGTCATTTCTACCTACATTTCACAGGGACACCATAATCCCCACAGCTACAGGTGGAGCTACCCTCTTATGAACTATCCCCTCCACTCTAGCCAGCTTTAAGGACTCTCAGGTCCAGTACCCAGCAGTAAATATCACAATGAATAGGATACTCCATTGCCTGAGTCTCTTGCTAACAGTTCAAGATAATATTACTACCAGAGTCCTCACTGAGAGACGTTCTTCACTCTACAACTCAGTCTTCCACCCCTCTGTAAACCCTGGAGGTCAAATGCAGCAGTGTAATGGACTTTTAACTGACAACTTAAAACAATATAAAATCACCTGGAAAAAAAGAGCCCCTCAGTGACTGATTATCTTAAAGATATTAATTGATGTGGGAAGACCCATCCACTGTGGGTGGCACTATTCCCTAGGCCTGATGATCTTGAACTATGTAAGTCTCTAGGGTGCTGAGCACAAGCATGCAAGCATTCATTGCTCTCCACTGACTTAGAGCATAATGAACCTTAACTTGGAACTGGGGGCTAAATAAACTTTCTTTTCCCCTTAAATTGCTTTTTTTTTTCCTGAGTATTTTATCACTAAAACAGGAAAGGAAACTAGGAGATGCAGAAAAAAGGAATGGAGGTTCATGACTAGGAAGCGTAGATCAGGGTAGGGTTTAGAACCCTAGGTACTACTCACTACTTCCAGAGCCCTGATGGATGGCAGTAATCACTCTGGAACAACTGCCATGGGCTACAGGAGCCACCCCCTCTTTCCTCACACACAGACCTTCCTGAGAGGATGGGAAATAATTCACACACAACCAAATGCTTTGTTCTCACTGCCAGGCTGCCGGCTTAATGGAAAAGAAGACTATCTCACTTTCAATTAATGAGAATTAATGAATGAGGAATAAATCACAAATAAAGAGAATAAGCATTAGGAACACTTTTTTAATAACACACCAAGTAAGTCCTAAATTGGACACAGTCTTGTCCAATTGGAATCAGAAATGCCTGCCGGGAAGCTGGATACAAACGTCAGGCTGCTTTCTTTGGCAATTTGATTTGAAAAATAAAAAGAAAACAGAAATGGAAAAACAAGCTTCCAAATGGATAGGGGCTCCCCAGTTCCCCAGTTCTCCAGCTCCCCAGTTCCCCAGCTCCCCAGCTCCCCAGCTCCCCAGCCCCCACCTCTCATAGGCACTGTCCTGTGCCCATGCATAGGGGAGTCAATCATGTGCAGGTTGAAGTTCCTACCTGGCCTCATATGACAGCCTTGTATGTCTCATGTTGAGAAGTGGCCAGGTATGTTCCTGGGACCCCAGAGCAGATAGATGGAGGCCAGGGCAACAAGCACAATTTTTCCGTATTTCCACATGATGATGAGCTGGAAGAGTGGCCCTAATGAAAAGTGACCCCAATGTCCATTGAATCCTGGCACCCAGCACTATTTGCAATACAGTATAGCATCTAGAGATGAGACCAATAGAGATGGAATGGATCCTAAGAGCCATAACTGATGCCCTTCCCATGGAAATCAAGATCAGAGATTGTAGCAATACAGCTATGAGCTAGGAAGATGTGTGGCTACTGGTAGCCAACAGAAGGCAGAAACGAGGCCTACAACAGCTCTGCATTGTATCCCCTAGAGGGACCCACTCTGCTGACACTGCAATTTCAGACGTCTGACCTCTAACCTGCAAGAGGGTAAACTAGTCTTTAAAGCTGTCTAGTTTGGGGTCATTTGTCATTACAGTCCCAGGACATGGCCACCTTTTTATATCAGAAGGTACTCAGAGAATCCTTATCTGTTAGTCTCCCCTGGCATGGTATCTTTGACATCAGTTCATCTTGCAAGCTTGCTATGGCTGGAGCAAACCTTCTCATCCCAGGGTCCATGTTGGTCTCCACACACCTATCCAGAACTTTCCAGTATCTGTACAGCAGAAGACCTGCTCCTCTGTTCTGTCCACCTTAGCTCAACCCATCCTGAGCACAAGCATTTAGCAGGTGCCAACTGAACACATTCTCCCAACAAGTCCCACCCACCTTGTGACCAGGGACTTCGGCAGGTCCACGCATCACTTTACTATGAAAAAGACACTTTCCATCACCCTGTAAATAGAGCCAGCGCCATTCCATAAATAAAAGACAGCCATAAAAGTAAACTCAGGCCATTCAAATGAAAAATGCCATCCATATCCCGTGCAAAACCCTCTCGCAGGCCAACAACAGTATGTGCCCTTGATCTGGGAGGAGGCTGAATTTGTGTGTGGAGGAATGTTAGGATTTCCCTGGGTTTCCCATTCCAACCCAACTTGACAGGAACACTAGTTTCTGTCTGAAGCCCCAACTCAAGAGGCCATTCCTGTGGGATCCCATCTTCCTATCAGGAAGTCATACCTTCACCTTCATGAAGACAACAGATCTACCCCTCCTCCAGGACTTCCAGGAGGCATAGAAGAGGTGATGAATCAGGTCCTGAACTGACCCAAGAGCCATCTCCTAGAGTATGCATATGAACACACACAAAGACAGAATATATCGCCATGTGTACACATATCACACACATAACACATATATACACACCATATACATACACCACACACATAAACACAAATGCACATATATACATGCTCATGCATACAACACACATACCACATATCATACACACACACACACCACACATATATACGCACACCTGCACCCCATCAAACATTCACACTATACACCACGCATACACACCACTACCATCACCACATAGATACACACACAATACATATACCATATACACACCGCACACACACACAAACACTCACAGACACACACCCACACTACCTACACAAACACACCACAAACCCCCACACACATACCACACACACACACCACACATAGTATACACACATATATGTACACATAGCACATACACACCCATACATCACATACATACACACCACATACACACATTCTACACATACTACATACCCTTCCAAATACACACCTACGATACATACACCCCCCCCCACACACACACACTCTACACATACAGGGCTGGGCTCAAACTCCCGGTTCTTAGGATCTCTCCATCATTTGTGTATATTACCACTATTTCTTGAAACTAGCCCACAATTTCCCACAAACTCATTGAATAAAACAAGACATTTTTGCCTTGGATACCTAGGCCTGATCTAAGATCAAGGTGTAGGCTGAGACATGTTCCTCCACAGGCTGTAGGGGAGGGTGTTCTCTGCAGCATGTCCCCAGACACTGTTTCCAGCTTCACATGTCACTTCCAACACCTGGTGTCATGTGCATGTGCATTTGGTGTTGTGTGTGTATGGGCGGGGGTGGGGAGAAGCTAGCCTCTTCTATACAAGAGCTTGTTCTTGGGTTTCAGACACACCGATACTATCCCCAAATCATATCCGTGAAGAGCGTTAGCCTGAAAAAGGAACACTGAGTTTCTGGGTTCACCTGTTTAGGGACCAACCAATTAATGACCCCTCAAAGCATCCTGTTCTCAGAGTGCATGAATTCCGTTCCTTAACCATCCTTCCACATGTATCCCAGGGAACACTGGCCAGTCATCCTCACTGCCTTTCCCCCAACACACATCCCCTGAGCCTGCATTCAGTAAGCACTCGCTACTTGCACACTAAAAGGAATCTGGCATGTCTATTAAGGTTGTCCCCACGGCAACAGGCAGAAGAACAAGAAGCTGTCACTGTGCGGGTGTTCCCTGGGGACAGGAGGTCTGAAGATGCATTTTGTGTCTCTGTGAAAGCTGGAGTTATTTATAAGGAGGGCTCAGGCTCTATCAGCGAGGCGAATCGGAGGGTCTGCTTCACTGCCTCTGTGCTCCTCAGATGGGAGGGAATTGGCTAATAAAATCCGCCTTCTCCAAAGCAGAAGCTGGCTTTGGAAAGTGTATATTTTAAAGGCTGCATGACCTCTTCTAAATATACCCAGAAGGATCACATGGGCCCCAGGAGGCTCCATACAGGACAATCCTGGAGAATTGCTCTGCTTACGGGCTCCTGAACCTTCTTCTGGGTCTTGTCCTAGAGAGAAGTTCTCAACCTATGGGTCTTGACCCCTTTGGGGGTCGCATATAAGATATCTTGCATATCAGATATTTAGATTAGGATTCATAACAGTAGCAAGATTACAGTTATGAAGTAGCAGCAAAAACCTGTATGGTGGGGGGGGGGGGTGTCACCACAACATGAGGAACTATATTAAAGGGTCATAGCATTAGGAAGGTTGAGAATCGCTGTCCTAGGCCATAGCTTGTTTGCCCACACGTAGAGCTTCTAGATGTACCAGGCCCTGTGTTGCCTGGCATGAGACAAGGACACACACAGAAACAGCCAGGGTTTGTCCCTGATGTTGGAGCCAGGGAGCATTAACTAGAAGCCACCCTTAGCACCACGGGTCAATCTGCTGCAGCCCACAATGACTCAATTTGAACCTGACCTAAGGAATGGTCAAGGAGTTGGATTGTAGGTGGTCTCGTACCCTCTTGAAACTTCCAATGGAACCTGTGTCTTGTAGGCACACCCCAGCCATTCAGGTAACCTTCCAGGGCACACAGCTGCAGTCTTCCTCACTGGAAGCAGGTCTAGAAAGCGCCCTGGAATGGTTACCTGGTCCTTTCCTGGCCTTCAAGTTCATACCTCTGGAGCTGTAGCCAAGATTCTGTGACTCTGTCCTTGAGTTTCCTCAAGGGCAGTCTTGAAACAGTCGCTCTCCTTGAAGGTGGGTTGAGGATTAAATGAGGTGACAGCTAAGAGCTGTCACTTTGGTCACCTGCCAGGCCCATGTGCATGCTCAGCACCCCCAGATCTACGCCTTGACTCTCTGTCACTGCAGAGATGACCCCATCCTTACTTCAAGGTAAATGCTGACCCTGCAGCCAACTAATTTCCACAATGAGATCCTGTATCCCTCTGGGGTTCCCAGTGAGCAGAGAGAGTCAGCTCAGGGAGACCCCCAGTAGTCTAGCTTATCAGCCCCCTTCCTGGAGCCAAACAACTGGGAAAGGGGTGTGGCCTGAGGCCTCATTACAACCCATAAAAGGTGCTGCTAGGAAGCAGGGTTTGAGCAACTCAAGGGGTCAGGAAGTAAGCAGGTTACAACCTACTCTGTACACTCCAGAGAACCATAAAACCCAGATCAGTCTATAAAAGCACAAATACAGTAGAGTGGGCCTGGGTCTGAGGGCATCCCAGAAGCAGCACTGCCATCTAACTATCCAGAGATGCCCCACAAAGCAGGGGTCCTCTGTGACCACTCTTGCTGATACCATTCCCTCCAGGCCCTTGGGGGTCCATGCTACAGATCTGGAGCCCCCAATGCTCAGCTGAATCAAGTCAACAGGAGCCACTCTCCTGAGGCCTAAGGTGATACTTCTCTGAGACACTGAGGCCCACACCTGCATGGCCCACCCCAGTTGTCCCTGTTGCTCGGGATCATGTTTTTGTTCCCATGGTCAGCAAGACAATTTTCCCTTCTGCACCGGAGCCCAGGGGCTGTATGAAAAAACAGGGCCTGTTGGGTCCTCTGTCCACACAGAAGGCCTATGTCAGACAGGTGCAGGCTCTGTGTTATGCTCCTGGAATAGCCAACTGGCAGCTCTCAGAGCAAAGCTATGGCTGGAACCATTTATGCTCTCAACAGAATGTGCTGAACCAGACTGGGGGTGGGGTGGGTGCTCCCTGTCTACAGAGGCTATTCCCTGACAAACTCAGTCTCTATACTCTCTGAAGAACTACACGCAACAAAGAAACAACATACGAGACAAGAGAAGCAACTAGAGAGGAAGCAAATACTCATAGCCCAAGACACGGCTAGTCTTGCTGTGGGCTTCTACTGCTGTGATAAATGTCACGACCAGAAAACTATTTGTGGAGGGAAGGCTTTATTTCATTTTATAATTCCCAGGTCACATCCTATCACTAAGGGACATCAGAGCAGGGAAGCAGAGGCAAAGACTGAAGCAGAGGTCATGGAGGAATGATGCTTACTGCCTGCTCAGTCTACTTTCTTATAGCACCTAGGACCACCAGCCCAGGGATGGCACTGTTCAGTGTATGGGGCCTCCCATATCAATCATCTATCAAGAAGCTATACCACAGGTTTGCCCACGGGCCAATCTGGTGGGGGGGTATTTTCTCAACTGAAGTTCCCTCTTTCAAAAATAACTCTAGCTTGTGTCATGTTAACATAAAACCAGACATCACGGTTGGCCCCTTGTCAGCTTGACACACAAATGTCACTGTTAAAATGAAACCATCCTCAACATCCCATATTAATAGTAATATCATCGTGCAAAACACCCCAACTTTTACAAGTCTGAGAATCTTTAAACATTGATACGCTTTAATAAGAGTTCAGTTTCATTGAAATGTCCAGTCTCTTCCAAAACTAGTAGTTTCTCTAAAATATCTACATTTTCCCTAAAATACTAAAATCACTAGAGGCTTCTGTAAGATAAATGACTGACTTTCTTACTCTAAGCAGGGAGTGGGGAGGCAGGGCACAGTCACAATCAAATCAAAGCAAAACCAATGTCCAACAGTATAAAAGGGGCATCTTCTGGGCCACTTCTCCAACTCTGTCCTCCACAGCTGACGTAGCTTTTCTCCTAGGTCCAGGGTAGCTCCATTCCATGGCTGCCGTTGTCCTTGGCTGTCATCCCATGGTACTGGGACATCCAAAATGCTGGAGGCTCTACAACTAGGATACACTGTTATCATCAGCAATTCAATTCCCAGTCTCTTCAGGAACTCATCCTTACACATGGTACCTGGTCTCAACTTCTTTTCATGACCCTCTCAATCCTGGGACTTCGGCTACAATTACTAACAGCCTGTCCTGACCACTCATGGTGTGTGACTCTAGAGAACCTTGATTAACACGAAGCCTCAGCTTGAGCTCTCCATGACCTCTTCAGAACCAGTTCCACCTGGGAGACTCTTAACATTGCCGAGTTTGGCTTCGACCACTTCGGGGTCACACCCACCATGTACTGCTGGACTCTGAAGAAAAGACTTCCCAGAAGACTCTGTCTCAATGATGCTGATCTCTTCTTAGTCAGGAGCTAATTTTCCAGCCCAAGATGACCAGAACCACAAATTTAGTTCAAAATATCACACAGACAGCCCTGGTGGAGTCTCCGCTTCCTTAACAAACGTTAAGAGCCAGGCCTTCTCTATCATCTGCTCTGCTCTCAGCACTATCCTCCAAGTTCTACAACTTGGCATCAGGCTCTGAGAACGCAATGGCTCTTCTAGGCTGGAGCTCAAACATCCCCCCACAGTTCTCCCCAAAAGATGGTTAAGTCTATCCCAGCAACACCTGAAATCCTGGGACCAATTTCCATCTACATTATGCTTTTTATGGCCATGATAAAACACCATGTCCATAAAATACGTGTGAAAGAAAGAGTTTGTTTTGTCTTACAACTATAAGGTCACAGTCCATCACTGTGAGAAGTCAGAGCAGGGACTCAAGGTAGGAACCTGGAGGCAGGAGCTGATACAAGGCCATAGGAGAGTTGCTTACAGGCTTGCCTCTTATGGCTTGTTCAGCCTGCTTTTATATCATCAAGGACCAGCCAGCAGTCTAGGGATAGTACTGACTACAATGAGCTAGGCTCTCCCATATCAATCACCAATCAAGAAGACGCATTATAGGATTGCCCAAGGTCTATCTAGTAGTAGCATTTTCTCAACTGAGGTTCTGTCTTCTCAAATGACTCTAACTTGGGTCGAGTAAACATAAAACTAGCAGCACATGGCTAGTGCATCACCCTAGGGATCTGCCTGGAGTCGTCCTCATATGGATAGGCTGGGATAGCTACAAAGTTCTGGTCTATTATCTAAGCTAGACCGAGGTCTGCATGTGCCCTGTCCTTGTGAGCAGGAAACAGATCAGCAGAGAGCTGAAAGTGACCGAGAATATCACTGCTCCAAAGTCTCTTTTGTCCTTCTAGTCACACTAAGTGTCACATGCATAGAGGAGCCAGTCTGATCTCACTCATTGGGAAACTTTCTCCAAAAGACAGGGACCTTGGAGCCTATCTGTGGCAGTGAATGCCTATGAGATGGGGCTGGGGATGTGTATGTTGAGTCTAGCTTCCACTGCCTGCCATGCTGTTCCAATGAAGTGCCTATTTGCTGAAGGAAAGGCTTAAGATCACTTGGGCATTGTGAAGGTTGCCAGCTGTGTACAGTGGAGTCTAGACGGGGCTTCAAGAATGCATCCATCAGTGTCAGGGCCAGCAACTAGGAATTGCACAGGATACAGGCACCATCCATAGAAGCCAAGCCTTCCTGAGGGACACCTCTTCCTCCAGACTGCCAATATTTGCTCATCCTTCTCTGTAGAAGGCAGTGCCTCAGGATTTGTCAGTTCCATGGAGGCACAGTGAGACTCCAGAAAGGGCCTATCCTTGAGTTGAGCACACAGTCCAGCTGCTGTCCAGGACAGGTAGCTGAACCACCCTTCCCCCTACCACCTACTTATCCACAGTGTAGCACTACCCACACGGATGTGGCCCTTAGTGTTGCCTTGGCACTTAGTAGTCAGGACCCCAGCCTCCTGGAAAACTCTTCACTCAACTCACTGAGTGTACCCTTGGATGACCCCTCTATGAGAGTTGAGTATAAGAACAGGGTGTCCTCGTCGCCCTCATCAGATGCCAGTGCTGACATCTGTTCTAGCCCCTTGGTGTACCCTAGACCCCAGGTTTGGCCCCAGTCCTGAAGTGGACCAGTGTTGAAGTAAACCTGTGTGGCCACTCCTGGTCACCTCCTTCTTCATGGGAAGCTCCTCTCTCAGATAAGATTGTGGAGGCCTGTCAATCTTACAGGAACCTCCGCCCCTGACCACCACCAGTACCATCAGCACCACCAGAACAGGGAGGTCACAGGACATAGCCAGGCAATCACAGAGCTAAGAGAACACAGAGGCAGGGTCCATGGACTTTCTAGCATTCACCCAACTTGGAGAAAGCAAGAGTGAAAGGGACCCAGGTAGAACAGTGGGAGGAAGGACCACTGTGTCATGTATACTTAACTCATGTGCTGAGGCCCTGCTGCTCTAAACAGGACATGAGTTATTCCACTTCATGCACTGCCTGTCTGCCATGCTGCTAAGAGGCCATGGGGTTTGTCTTCTTCCATTGACCTCCTGGCCCTAGCCTCAGAAACCCAAAGCCTGCCCTTAGTTCTCACTAGGCCATATCTCTTTCGTGAAAATGCAGTGTCTTCCCTTCTCTGAATACTCCCTAGCCTCTGTGTATTCAGAATGCTCTGGAAAGGCTTGGTTCCTCGATGCCAGATACAGAATGGGCATCAAAAGCAGAGAACAGGCCTGAGTTGGATCCAGCCTCTACCGTTCTTGTTGCAGATAAGAAGATTATAGAGGTAGGATGCATGGTGGCTGCAAGTGTGATTTGTGTTTGTGTGGGATATGTGTGTGTGTGTCATACATTTATCACATACACATACCAGACATATACATGTATATCCCATATTAACACAACATACAGACACACTACCCATACACAACATACGTATTCATAATGTACAACCATACTACATATAAATATATAGCACACTCATATATACACTGTAGACCAAATAAGCACGGCACATGTAAACACACACCATGTGTACATGTAACCAACGTGGATGTGTATGTGTGGGATGTGTGTTTGTGTGGGATATATACATGTATG
>JANHMN010000012.1:15362803-15433651 GCA_030674055.1 Rhabdomys pumilio
GGGGGGCATGTACTTGTGTTGGTTGTGAATGCAATGTGGCATGTATCTGGAAAGTACTGTTAGGTATGGTAGCATGTGTGACCCATGGAATACATGTGCTTTACATGGATGTATCTATAGTGTATATTTTTGTGTGTTCTGTCTGTAGGAATTGTGTACAAATGTTGTTTGCATAGTATCTGTGTGATAAAATGTGAAGTATACACATATTTGCAATATATCTATATGTGTACATGGACAACATATATAGTATATGTATGAATGCAAAGTGTGATATGTTTATGTATTTTGTATGTTATGCATGTATAGCCAACGTGTATATTATATACATGTGATGTGCATAAAGAGTGTGTGCTTGGTGTTTATGTGTTGTGCTTATAGGTACACAGTGTATGTATATATTCTATGTACGTGGTTTAAATGTGTGGCGAGTGTGTCTCTGGTATGGTGGTATTAGAAGTATATAAGGTGTTAGTATATTATGTGTATATGTGGGATATATGTGCATGACATGTTAATATATTATGTACACATGTGAGCTACATGTACATGAGGTATTAATAAGCAACAAATATATGGGGTTATGTGTAATGAGGTGTCAATGTACATGTTGGCTACACATGTACACATGGTGTGTGTTTACATGTGCTGTGTTTATTTGGTCTACAGTGTATATCTGAGTGTGGTATGCATCTATATGTAGTATAGTCATACATCATGAATATGTATATTGTGTATGGGTAGTGTGACTGCATGTGGTGTTAATATGGGATATACATGTATACATCTTGTGTGTGTATGTGATGTGATTGTACAGAATATGTGTATATGGAATGTATTTATGTGGCATACGTGATGCGTTGTGGTATGCATAAGCTGTGTATCTATGTTGTATGTACCTGGTTTGTACAAATGTCCATACTCAAGCACTATGGTGCCATACCTCCTGGACAAGGGTGAGTTAAGCTGCAGATGGTATTCAAATGAAAGGAAAAGAGAAGCCTTGTCTCTTCTTCTTGGAGGAGTTGCGAGACAGGCAGGAAGGGGCCCGTGGATGGAGGAAAGAGATCAGAAGGGGCAGACCCCACTTAGTAAAGAAAATGTGTGCTGTCATCCATGTGCCACAGGCAGACTTATAGTTCTATGAGTCACAGTGAAGATTTCATGTATGCTCGAGCCCTAGAAGGCTACAGGCATTCACACAACACCCATGGAGCCACTTGTATAGAAACAAGGAGAGGGAGCAGCCCCCACCCTCACCCTCATTACACAGCTGTATTTTTAATCAAGTTCATAATACATGCTCATGAATTTATATGCTTATGCAAATTACATACGATATAAACATCTCAGTATTTAATTAATATATAATCAGATGCATGAACACAAACACCTTACTTATAAAAAGGTCAGCAGTGGACATCCTAAGGCTGCCCCCTCTGACACCCTGTATATTAACAAATATTAAAACCACCTATTTGTACATACTACATATTGCCTGGGCTGAGCAAACAGTTAGTTCACCAGAGTCAAGGACCGAGCCTGGCTTTCAAATACCGAGTTGATGTCAAAACAAGGTAAAAGACTGAGTTTCCCAAGATGCACAGGGAAGACCAGCTCTGTAAGATGCAGCCAGTTCCCAAGTGGACAGTCTGTTTAGATATCCTAGTACACCTCATCTCTACTGCTACCTGTCTCTCAAGGGTCTTCCCTCTGGCTCTGTGCTAGGGAACTGAAAAATTGCGGCTTCTGGCAAGTCATGGTGAGCCAGTGTGCAGTCACTCCCATTACCAACCCCTTCATGTTTTAACTTTTACAGTTGTCAGACATTCGGCAGATGAGAATCCTATTATGGTGAATGTGGGTTTTGTTTAGATTCTGTGTCACACAGGAAGTAATAGTAGATGATGATAAAGGAGCTGGTTATTTTAATGCTTCTCCATTCCCGGCCCTCTCCAGCAGCTGTTCTATTGCTTACCTGGCCTCTCAGTAAAGTCGACAAGAAGACTAGGGAGAAGCAGACGTTGGGCACGGAGAAGACATGCTCTGCCCTCTCACATACCTTGCAGAGCTCTGCATCCCGATAAGGACGGAGAAGACAGCACTAGGGAGCCCAGAGATCCATGGGTAAAGCTGGGACCCTCTACATGCAGTCCTGAGCCATGTTGGAGAGAATGTGAGACCCAGACTGGCTCTGGGAACTAGAGAGGATACAGGTCTGCAGAATGCCCTTTCCTTAAACACCGAGGTTTCAGCCCCCTCAGTGCATCATGGGATCTTAGCTGGAATCAAGCACAGCCCAGTCTCTATCATGAACAACTAGGCTACTCTAAATAGCCTCAGGCCCATAACCAACTCCAGTGGCCTCCGCCTGCCCCACGCCCACTGCCATAGCCTGTCTAGGGAAGCAAGGATTTATAACAGGAATGATACACTTTTTAAATTCAATAATTTTGTAAACAATAAAATAAAAGACTTTATTTTTATTGTATGAATATTTTTGCTCGAATGTATGTCTGTTTGCCAAGTGGTATGTCTGGTCCCCATGGAGCAACCAGTGCTCTTAACTGCAGAGCCATCTCTCCAGCCCCATCAACAAGTTTTTTTTTGTTTTTTAATAATTTCTTAAGACCAGTAACTGGTATGTTGTTCAAATTATTTATCTGTTTTTGTCTGTTTGTTTTGCTTTTTTTTTTAAATTTTTATTTATTTTTTATTTTAAGATAGGGTTTCTCTATGTAACAACAGCCCTGGATGTCCTGAAATTTAATCTGTAGACCAGATTGGCCTCAAACTCACAAGAGATCTGCTTGCCTCTGCCGCCTGAGTACCGGGATTGAAGGCGTGTGGCACCATGCCTGGCTCTTTGTTCACTTTTTTAAAAGATGGCCTACAACTGAGAAGATAGGGAAATTGGTAAAGTGCTTGCCAGTGGGCAGGAGAGCCTGACTTTGATCCATGGAAACCATGAAACAAACAAACAAACAAACAAACAAACCTATTTAAAAACTGGGCTTGGAATTGTAGCCTGTAATTCTAGTACTGGAGAGGCAGACAGGTAGGTCCCTGGCGCTCACTGGCCAGTCAGCCTAGCTTGTCAGTGAGTTCTAAAGTAGAAAGAGACCCTGTCTCAGGGGGCTGTGGGGTGCACAGAATGAAGAAAAACATCCAAGGTTGACTCCTTGCCACATGTGCCTCTACATGTACAACCCCCCCCCACACACATACATACGAGCATACACACATACAAAAACACACAAAAACCCCTAAAAATAAAAATAAGCAAACTAACCAATGTCAGAGATATACAAATGTCCTGGGATTGGTGTAGGTCTTGCATGGATGGTGTCACTTCACTTTGTGATCTCTACTGAGATACAATTTAGTACCCCTGCATGTCTGCCCAGGGTTAAGTGTGTCCCTTTCAGTGTGACCACACAGGCTCACAGAATATACTTGACTTCCAAAGTAGCGAGCTAACTAAATAAATTAAAGTTGAATCCTATTTGCTCAATCAACAGTCAGCTCTGGGAGCAGCTGAGGAAGATAACGCTGGAAAGACAAGTCTAAGTTCCCGGGAATTAAGATGCTGGGACACTGTGCTGGGGGAGCCAGATGCAGGCAGTCTGCTCCCCCACAAGCTCTCAGTATTAACCCGAGAAAGAGGCTTTTTGATAGCATGCTTGGCTCATGCAACATTCGCCTAGCCATCAATAGGATTTACAAGGACAGAGAGTTAAACCTCAAATCCACAGCTAATGGAGACACACAGGGGTGTCTCTGCCAGACAAAAGGTTGGTGGGTTAAATCTTGGTCCTGTCTCCTTTGGGCCCCATAGGTCAGAAATCCATGGACCACTATGGACAGCCAGGGCTGGGCTGCAAGTCACATTGTATTGTTTTTTTGTTTTCTTAGAGATGTGAGTATCCAAACCAGAGCGTGGGCTGCTGTGCCCTGGCCTAAGCGCTTCAAAGATTTCAAGAATGTTCACAATCTCAGCTGTTACCCTAACTCCATGTCCCAAGTCCCACATTAAAATATATATATATATATATATATATATATATATATATATATGTATGTGTATATATATATATACACATACATACTGTGGGCATAGCCTCCTGCTCCTCCCCCACCCCACCCCACCGCCTGGCTTCTATCCTACACCCACCCTGCTTGCTCCCATAAGGCAGTAGGATCCAAGCAGGGCTCCTGACACATCACCCTTATCCTGATCTGTCCTAGCTCAGAGAAACTAAAGTCCCTACAAACCCTGCACAAACAAGTGAGGCTGGTAACACCCCGGCAGGGTAGTTAAGGCACCCCACTGATGCCTGAACCCCATGCTTTAGCTATGGTCACCTGCCCCCAGCCATCTGGCTACCTCCACTGAGTAGGCACGGTGAGCAAGACCTGTTCTAACAGAAACCAGACAAGCTGGGGGTTGCAATTAGGACCACATTTCTCCTCTCTCTGGGTTCACAGCCCTATTCATCTTTACAATCACAGCAAGACAGGGCAGCCAGAGTGGGATGGATTAGCCACAGGGTATCCTGTATCTGCACACAAAAGAGAAAGTATGGAAAAAATAGCTCCCGGGGTCTTCCATTCTCACCCCTTTGGGGCAAAAAAAAAAAACCCAAAAAAACAAAAACAAAAACAAAAAAACCCCAGATTCATGGAAATGGCTGTTTCTACAGCTCATTCTCACTCCGTCTCCAGGTAACAAGTCAAAACTATCCCAGCTGCTTAGCTCTGTCTCTCTTATCAGATTCCTGTCTGCAACCCAAGCCTTCCAGAAGGGCCCTGTGACTCCCCTGGGAACCGTCTTCAGTCTCTCACTGCACACCCCAAGGACTATCCTGAGGTTCCTGCTTCTAATACCAGAGACTGAAAACAGATAGACAGACAAACAAGCAAACATGCAAACAGCTACAAGGATGCCATCCCTGACCTTTTGACAGAAGGCAACAGCAAAGGGCACTGGGTGCCAGGGTCACAGAAGCAATCAAGTCAGAGTAGACTACGGGCCTCACAAGCTCCCACAGGGAAGGCTGGGTAACCACTTGGGTTTTTCCTCAAGAGCAGCCTCCAAGACAGTGCCTTCATGTCCTATGACCCCATGGCCAGCATGCCCTACCTCTTTCCCTTACCCTACCATCTGCTACAACAACATGCATATGTCTGCCATACCAAATGCCTAGGCTTCCTTCAGATAAAGGGCTGGTCTGCAAATCCACCCTTAGGGGACATACCCCTCCATTCCAGAACACAGGTACCAATACAGACTGCCTTTCTGACCTCACATCTGGCCACCAGAGACACAAGAACTTCCCTCTTGACCAAAGGGCCAAATCTAATAGCTTAGAAGACTCTAGGACTGGTTTGTCCCCACCAGTCCCAGGCAGAAGGAACCCATCCACTGGGTCGCCTGTTTCCAAATGACCAGCATCTCTTTGTGGCCACATATGACTGCTCATGACAACACAATAACTCAAGCAGGCTGGATGAACCCAGAAAAGCCCCAGCACCTTAAGATCCATGTTTTTCCCTCAAGTAAATACCCCCAGAGAACAAAGAAGCAGTGGAAAACGTAGAAAACTTGTATCCCAAAACAAGATCTCAAAGTATAAGGACACCATGTCTTGGGGTCTGCGGCATTGCATTCCACCCCCCACAGCTGATATCAACTTGAGGACAGCCTTGGGGGTGGGGGTGGGGGCTGAAGGAAATGACTCATGTTTGCAGGAAAGAGTTATCTCAATAGCAGGGGACCCCGACCCCATGGCAGAACCACCCACTCATGAAGTAGGTCACCTAAGCTTGAGGGAAGACGCGCCTCCAACTCCAAAACGGGTCTGTAAGCTGAGCAGGTTCACCTGCCTACAGCAAAACCAGCTACTTTCTCCAAAGTAGCATCTGAAATGAAGGGATAACAATGTAACAATTCATAGGAGGCCACGAATGCTCCCAGGACCCAGGGAGCGCCCAGCATCTAGGAGCTTACTAATGAAGTAGGGAAGCTACAGAATATTTCAA
Source organism: Rhabdomys pumilio (assembly GCA_030674055.1). Classification (NCBI taxonomy): domain Eukaryota; kingdom Metazoa; phylum Chordata; class Mammalia; order Rodentia; family Muridae; genus Rhabdomys; species Rhabdomys pumilio. The sequence goes on from JANHMN010000012.1 coordinate 15,368,846, forward strand.
GCCCTTCATTCTTAGGCTCATGGATGTAGTGAGAACAGATGTAGAAATCTGCACCAGCACTTTCCAGGGTTCCGTGTTTCCTACTGACCTAAGGGAGGGCTGGCTAGTACAGGCATGGCCTGCACTAGTGACCACCTACAGTGGGTGCCCACCAGAGCAAGCTGGGCCCAAAGACACCAAGACTAAAGGGCAAGAAGTTTCCAACAGAGTGCCTACTATTTGCAGCCTACCAGTGCACACCAAACCAGTCAACGGAAAGAATCCCAAAGGGCCGCTGTGACCGCAAGAGTCCAATGTGTACCACACAAGTCTTAACAGAGTCTCGAGAACTGGATGGGACAATCCTGCAATCTAGAAGGGACCAGGAGGGCAAAGGAACCCAGAACTTGAGTGTTCTCAAGTTGTAGGCATTCTGGCGATGAAGAATTTTGCCCACCTAGTCTAAGTCTGCTGGGTACCCGACCCGATCTGTAAAGAGGCATGGGACATGGGTACAGTTTCTCCAGTCCTCACCCCTTAACACCTTTGCTTCCCCAGCCCCCAATCCATTCAGTCCCGGCCTGCTCAGCACTGGCTTCAGCCAGGCTACCAAAGTGGAGCGCTGGTGCCACCTACCGAGGGTCGATGGCATGCGGGTAGGCGCAACTGCCACCGAGCCTTGCGGGGCAGGGGATGGTAACCGCAGCCTGGGCTTAAGCTTGGGTTCCAGGACTACACCGGAGCTAGCCAGGCCCCAGCACTCCCGGGCTCGCACCGAATACACGCTGATCATGAGCCCAGAGGCACCAGGGAAGGCAGATCCAGCACTGGTTCCGGAAAGGCTCGCGCCATCGGCCACTCTGGCCCCGCAGAGCCTCGGCCCACCTCGCTGGCAGCGCTGGAAGGTGCTGGAAACAGTATCACGCGCAGGGGCCGCCGCGAGCAGTGTGGGGTACCGCGCGCGCCGGGGACAATTACCTTCTTTGAGGAACTGCGCGTGAATCACCAGGACGAGGAAGCAGCAGAGCGCGGCCCCTGCGAGTGCCCAGAGTGCCTTCAGGAGCTGCATCGCGGAGTGCCAACTCGGCCGACGCCCCCGAAGTCGCGCAGCGAAGGTCCAGGCGCCGCATCAGCGCCCCGCTGGGTGCAGCCGCTTTGGCCGCCCGATCGCGCCCTCCATCCGCCGCCAACGCCGCGCTCCGCCGCGACTGGAGGCGCCACTCCGGGAGGCGATCTGTGTCTTTTGGGCAGGGGGAGGGGACGGCGCGGGGGAGGGCGCCGGGGAGGGGGCGGGCGGGGGCGGGGAGGTTAGCAGAAAGTCTCGGGCCGCGGCGGCCGCCGCTCCGGCCACTCGGCCACCATCGCGCGCTGCGGGGCGCCGGGGGCCCGGGAGCGGGGGACTGGCCGCCGCGGCCCCATAAATCAGCCCCGCCGCCGCCCCCGGAGCCGCGCCGCCAGCAGGGCCCAGACCGGCCGCGGATTGCGCAACGGCCCGGCGGGTTGGGGGGTCCGGCGCGGCCCCGGCTCTGGTCGCCTGTCGCCCCGCGCCAGAGATCGGCGTCGCCTTCCTCCACTGCTCTGTTGCCGCTGCCGCTACCGCCTTCTCGGGCTCCGCCGCTGCCGCTGCCCGCTCTCGCTCCGGCGGGGGGCTTAGGGGGCCGCTCCGCCGCCGCTGCCACCGCCGCGCAGAGGCAGCTTCAGGGCCGGGGCTGCGCGCCGTTCGCGGAGCCGCAGCACCATCGCCGCCGCCGGGGCCCGAGCGGCCCGGCCGAGTCCGCCGCAGTCCAACTTGCACAGCCCGGAGCCGCCGGGCCGGTCCCCTCGCCCGGGACGGTGCGGGGGCCTCCGCGCCCAGCTGGAAGAACGCGCCTCCGCCGCCGCAGCCCGGACGAGGCTGGGCCCAGCGCTGCCGCCAGCCGCCCGCGCTGGCTGGGGACGCCGGGGGCGACGCTGAGGGTGGCCGCGCCGACAGGTGGGGCCGGAGACGCTGCGCGCCTCGCCGCCCGCGGGACGCTGCTGCTCCGGTGCTGGTGGCGCGCGCCCGCCGCTCGGCTCGGCGTCTTTGCGAGCTGCGGCGGGAACGGGAGCGCGACGTGGCTCTCTGTCGGCCCAGGCGGCCAGGCCGCGCTGCCTCGGACTCTGGCCCGCTCCTGCCGCCGTCTGTGCAGCGCCCGGGCCGCCGAGCTGCCGATGCGCACTGGGCCGCGGAGGGGACCCGGGGGACCTGGCCGCCCTGCAGCGCCCCCGTCTGGCGTGCCGGAGGGTCAGGTGGGGCTGGTCCAGCTGAAAACTGCGGGTCGGGCTCCACCTAGGTGCGCTGGGGCCTCACTGCAGAGCGGCCGGGTTGGCGCCGCTAGTCGGGGAAGCGAGCCCAGCCCCCATCCGGCTCCTACCCCGGGTCCTGGGAAGAATGCGGAACCACAAGGAGGACCGGCGGGCTGACGTACTGCTAGACAGGTTCAGGGCAGGCTGCTCTCCGTAGGCGGTTTCGAGGGGTTTGAAAATAGCACAGCAGACCAGAAACACACAGCCTTTCCCCACCACCACATTGCATCCTGGGCCTCCTGTGTGCCCGCCTCCAACCAGCTGCGGGACACCCAATGGCACAGGCAGTGGATGCCCACAGCCGGCCCCAGAGGAAGCCAGCAGGCATTTCCCTGCCGCCGCCTCCATTCTTCCGCAAGGAAGAACCGGCATTTGTGTCTGGAAGCCCGGAGCTAAAGGCAGTGCTGTCCTTTTTAGAGGGTCCCTCCATGCTAACAGCATCAGGACCGGAACGGGAGGCCTGAAGGCACTTTTGCCTGAATCGAATTTCAAATGCTCAGCTCAGAGCTTTGGGTAGAAACCCGGGACCTACACATAGCCTATGTGGCATGTCGGGGTGGGCGTTGTCTGGGGTCTGAGACTCATCTGCTTCACATGTCATGCAAGAAAAGAGGCCAGTTCTGAAGGGCTCTTGGAGGTCAGACAGATCAAACTTCTTAGGCTGCACTTGGGGAAACTGAGGTCTGTAGTAGCAGGATAACCATTAATCTTAAAGGTAGCGCCATCTGGCCACCAAACTTGATGCTGTCTGCCTGACCAGACTTTACTATGCCCACACCTTGGCAGTAGAGGGGCTGTTCAAAAGCAATTTGTCTCTATGGCTGCCAACACCCCTCTCTAACCCCTGAAGAGACAAGTGTTAGTCAGACCTCCCAACCCACCCCAATCCCGAAGAACCTTGTAACAGCTAACCAACTAAGCAATTCAGAATCTACCATGGAAGAGACCTGGCATTCTACTCAGCACTTCCCTGGAGCCCCTCCATCAAATAATTGCCCCCACCTTACCGTCTCAAGTACCCCTACAAATCTTCCAGCAAAGTCTTTCCTGCGGCAGCCTCAGGAACCTGCCCTGTCCATCTTGAGATGTCTGACCTCCACCAAGGTCGCTGGCCTACACACCTCACCTGGAACAGTGCATTTCACTTCGAAGGGCTCAGGGTTTGGCGGGTGCTCATCACATACACACAGATTTGGTCCCAAGGAGACCTCAATCAGGAGAGAAGGCCCACCCCTGACATTTGCTTTGTCCCCAATCTAATCACTATTTGAAAAGAACTAGCCGTTTGAAGAATCTTTCTGCCAACTGAATTTATAAAAGGAAAAGAAAGATCCTACAGAAATGCATGGCCCACCAATTAATCCATTCCCATTGGTTACCATGTGTGTATCTCCAAGTTTAAGAACCCAAAAGGCTCCTCCCCTAGGTGCCAAGCCCTCCTACAGGCTGTGGTGCTAGTGCCCTTCACGGAAACTACAGGTAAAAAGCCACAAACCTGAGTCTGGCACCCAGAGGAACAGGTAAACTGTGCAAACTGAGAAGCCCACTGGGCATTCAGCTTAAGACAACAGCACATTCACCTGACTAGTGGAAACCACCACAAACCACCACAGGCTTCAGGGGGGACTGACACCAGGGGCTATGGACACATAGAAAAACATATATATATATATATATATATATATATATATATATATATATATATCATTAGTTTGTGGCAGTTCAAGTTCCTTGGCCACTCAAGGAAATTCTGGTGCTGAGAGCTGGGCAGAAGAGAGGAGCCATCTGAAGAGTACCCTTTCCCTCACCATGCCAAAGAGTTGGCACCATTCGAGGGGTCACGAGTCTGCTGATGGAAGGGTACTTAGTGGAAGAGCTGCATCATCAAAGATGCGGGTGACTGAACCCCTGTACCCCAGTAACTGCTGCTGCCAGGACAGTTACCTGAAGAAGCCAAGGCATGATGCCCAAAAGGGACAGTCCCTTTGTGCCATATACCTGAGATATGGGAATGCAGATGGAAGGGAAGGGGTCTTCTGTTTTACATGTCTCTAGGTAGAAGTGAACACTGCCTTCAATTAGGCATGCAAGCAGTAAACACAATAGTTTAGCTGTGACTGTGACTTTGTCACCAACAGAAATCACAGGTATTTTCATATCAAGTTACAGATCTATGGCTATCACTTTACATTGCTTATGTTCACCATTATTTCAAATTACAGTCATTCCACGGCTAGGCTTTTCACGTAATGCTTTAATACAGGCGCAAACATACCCTTGATTCAAACTGGTTTTTATTTTTTTTTTAACATTTGATAACTACATTTAATATAATTGGCTTTCTTGGGGATCTCGTGTATGTTTATATTATTCTAAGGCAGGTTCCATAGACTTTAGCAGTTAGCCAATTATGCTCATGACTCCTGCCCTTGTGGGAAAGTCAGGGCTGCATGCACAACTGGTGTGGCATGGGATGGGATGGAGGAGGACCTCACGCAACATAGCCTGCATGTCTGGACACTACAGTGCCCCAGTTGGGTCACCAGGCCAGCCCATGCTGGTGGAGGCTGCTTGACCCTAGTAGTCTCTAAGCCTACTTCCAAAGAGGCTTATCTGCAAACACACACATACACACACACACATACACACACACACATACACACACACACAGAGAGAGAGAGAGAGACAGAGAGAGAGAGAGAGAGAGAGAGAGAGAGAGAGAGAGAGAGAGAATGAACACAGGCAGCATACTCCAGAGAGTAGTGACCCACAGCATCCCCTGACCAGTCACTGCCTATTGACCCCTCACTGTGCACTGACAAATTCTACACCCCGGTCAGTGCTGTACACTGTCTGGTTCTGGCCCTTTAAAGATCCTAACCAATCACTGCACACGGACCGTTTATCCTGTGCTGACAAGTTACAACACTCTGACCATTTACTGTATCCTGCCTGTTTCCTGCACACTGACCAGTTACTGCCCTCTGGCTGTATACCTCCAGCTTCCCTCCCAAGTAACAGAGCCTGACAGACAGGATCACCAGGTATAGAGAAGGGAGGCTGAAGACAAACATTCCATAGCTAACCCCGAGAAGACAGAAATGATTCAGGAACAAAGAAAGGAACCATAATGACCCCCCCCCAAAAAAAAAGAAATACAAGGAAACAATGTAGTAGCCACACAAAACCAGGAGATAAAAGAGGCTTAAGATGAACACAGTGGTCAGGTCTTAAGATGCAGGATTATGTTCTATGGTGAGAAAGACCAGATAGAGCGAGGAGTTAGCAAAGCCTACAGTATGGAGCCACAGAAGGGAGACACAGGAAAGGCCTAGGGATGTTACAGTGTGGAGAGGAGGTCTCAGGTGTCCAAGTTTCCTATTAGAAATTCTGAAGTCAGAAAAGATCAAGGAGGAGGAAGTGGTAAGAGATGGAAGGACTTGCTATATTCTAAACAGATCTGATGGGCCAACTCAGAGCCAAGCAGCCCTGAAAGCCTATAAAACCAGCAACAGGAGTAGGTCATTTCTGACTCACGGAATCTGAGGAGAAGTGACAATGGGCTTTTGTTCAGAAATGCTGCCTTTCCCTTCAGAGCAGAGCAGTGTTCTCCCGGACTGGTGGGAAAAGACACTGTACCAAGGGTGCTGGCCAGCTCCTCTGTCATCAGAGGGCATCATACCACTGAAGACAGCTGGAGGAATCCTCTCACTCACAGCCTGCTCAGAAAGCTGACAGGGGCTCCAACAGAGAAAGGAATCATATGGGAGAATATATAGCCAGGAGACTTTCGAGGTGTAGAGGCGTGGAGCAGAAGATGCACAAAGATGTGCTGGGCCCGGAAATTGGGAAGAATTTCCATCAACAGGCAAGATTTTTACAGTGAAATACCACATCTCTCTCTTTCTCTCCGTGGTTCTAGTCACTGGTCTCTTCTGTGGGAAGCTACATGGATGGAACGGTCCAGGGAACACTCTGTTTCTACACAAGTCTTAAAACCAGCTCACAGACAAATCTCAGGGAAAAAAAATTCTAGCAGCTAGCTAAAACACAGAGTCCTAAACTTCGATTATTAAAGATACATGTGCACAGGGGCTGCAGGGGATGGCTCAGTGGGTACCAGCGCTTGCTCTACAACCAATCCGCAGCGTGTTTGGAAGCACAGAAAGGTAGATTCTGAGAGCTTCCTGTCCACCGAAAAACCCTTTCTCAAGACAATAAGGTGGAGAAGGATAGAGGAGGACACCATTCTGGACTTGGCATACACACATATGAGCATGTCCATGCATGGGTATGCACACCTGCATACCCATGTATGCACCAAACACATACTGCACAATATGCACACCACATAACATATTTGTACACATGAATGAATGAATGAATGAATGAATGAATGAATGAAACAGTGGGTGTGGCTTGAGCACCATCTTGGACAAAGAGCCAGGAAAAAGCAGGGCGGGAAGAGAAGGGATCTAGGCTGACTCTGGGAGGTACCCATGGACACAGGCCAGAGAATTAGGTGACATGGGGAAATGTGGAAGGTAGTCATCAGCAGGGCATTATCATCAGTGAGCAGAATCTGAGAGGGAAAAGACAGGCATCTAGATCCCCGCAAGTGGCACAGCCCCGAGGTGGAAAGGATACATCAGCTTAGCCACTCTGCAGCACAGACTGAGCCTCTCAGAGGTCCAAGCCCTGCACAGACAAGGGACCAACGAAGACGTCCAGATGCATGTAAGCTGGAGCATGAGAAGCTGAGTTGTTCCTGCCCTGCAGGCCATCCAGGTTGCTATGGAAGCACACCATGCCATGTGTCACAAGTTTCCGTGCATGCGCACATGTATATGTGTGTACTGATGTTTAGTGTTCACATATGCACACCTTTCTAGGTGCGCTCCTACGTGCACAACTGTGGCTACTGCTTGTGTTAGAAGAGGTCTGTGTGTGTCCCTATTGCATCTGTACATGTGTGTAAAGACATACTTTCTCCGGAAAGCCACTCAGATATTTTCAAAGGCACATTCCCTGGAGACCAGTGTCTGCCCTGTGGCCTTGTGCCTCAACCATAATGTGTTAGCATCAATGAGACGAACATTCCCTGTACCTTCCCCACCCACCCACCCACTCCTGCTTTCTTCAGCACTGGAGGGAGGGGGCTCTTACTCAGACTTAGGGAGCAGTCTAGCATGCAGAAAGCAGGAATGTCTTGGATTCATTACCCATTGTTGCTCTTAAAGAAAAAGTCCAGGGACGTTTCTGCAGCCTTCTTTCACCCAAAATGTTCTAGCAACACGGTATCTCAACAGTCATTGTGAGCAGGATGGGTGAGGAGGAAGCCATGTCGCCTGTCACCCAAGGTCATTCTACAGATGGAGCGCACAGGGAAGAACACCAAGCCCCATCACCGGAAGCCTAGCTTAGACAGCTAGCTATCCACCAAGACTATTCCCTGTCTATGGTATTTAGGTCCACCTTCAGGCTGGCCAAGCCTGAAGCATTGGGGAGGGTGGGAGGGACATAGTTCAGTCCTTGTAGTTTAAATTTTATCTCAAGACTGCATTAGCAGAGCCATTCATGGAGACTGGTATGAAAAACTTCAAACAGCTGAACAGTTGTTGTCTTCTGTGAGAGCACCTGTTCCACTTCAGGGTCAATATCCAAAGTAAGGGCAACAGTTGATCATAGAGGTCTCAGTACACCTATGTGTATGAAGCCCTGTTCACAAAAGCTGAGATTCAGAGTTAGCCTCGGAGCCCACAGACTCACGAATGGATTATGGATTAAGGAATCAAGGAATAATGAAGCGTGTGTTTGTGTGTGTGTGTGTGTGTGTGTGTGTGTGTGTGTGTGTGTGCAAGCATGTGCGTGCACATGGGTGTGACAGAGCTGTATACTACTGAGCACATATTAGCGTATTCTTAAATATATAAATACTTTCACAGTTTATAGAATACTACTCATCCTTGAAAAAGCCCCTGACAAAATAAATGAGGCTTTAGGACAATATACTAAGTGACATCATCTAAGCTCAGAGAAAAACATGGTTGTTCACCAAGTTTTTTTTTTTTTTTTTTTTTTTTTTTAGTATAATAAAGTTGACCTCATAGAAATAAGCTAGTGAAGTGTGCTGATCAATGGCTGGAGGAAGCAGAGATGGGTAGAAGAAGGCTAAGTCTAAAGCCACAGACAGAAGCAGGGAGGCTCAATGAGCTGGCACAGCAACATGATATAACAATGAGATTGGTATACTGTTTCAAAACAGGGTGTTTCCAGCACAGAGAACTAGCTGGGGTACCGGGCAAGACAACACCCTGACCCGATCAGTATGCTGCCACACCTGATATAATATCACAGGCATACATGACCAAACAAAATCAAACACTGCTTTGTTGAAAAGGTCTTCCCAGCTGTCTCAGAACGTAAAGAAGCCAATATCTTGTTTTTGCTTATTATCCTATCAAACAGTATGAAAGACCAGCCTAATATACACCACTTTGACAACTTGATGGGGCTTCCTCTGAGATCTCAGTCTTCCCCTGTTTAGGGTTAATTTTGTCAACTAGGCTGTCTAAGGTCACCTAGGAGACTATACCTCTGGGCATGTGTCTCCTGAGAGGTTTAAATGAGGAGGAAAGACCCATTCTGGACATGGGCTGCGGTCTTGCACTGAATGGGAAGGGTAAGATAGGAAACCAGCTAAGCACCACCTTTTCTTTCTCTCAGCCTTCTGATTGCACACAGACATGGTAGGACCAGACACCTCACATCCCATTCTCATGCTTCCCCAGCTGTGATAGACTACACCCTTGAACTATCAGTCAAAATAAACCCTTTATTCCTTCAGCTGTTTTTGTCAGGAATTTTGTTACAATGAGAGATGAAGGAATACACAGCCCAACACCAAAAGGCTGGAACCAGAAGTGACTGACGAGGCCATACAAGGGTCTACTGAGCAAATGAGATGAGGTGAGCGGGGTGTCCAGCAACAATGCCCTCATAGCACGGTCAGATGTTAGCCAGCCCTCACCACCTGCCCAAGTGAATACCTAAATCCTCTGCCCCATCTTCCCTGGAGATTCTCTTTCCAGAAGGCTCCTTAGTCATGTTGCTAGTGTTGGAAGGAAAGGAAGGTAACATCCTCTCTCCAGTGTACACCCAGCGTGGTTATTCAAGTCTCCTGGCACTGAACTGGCAGGCATGTAGCAAGACTCAGCTTCTCCTTCAGAGGAAAGATAAGAATGTCACACCAGGTAGGTCTCAGCAAAGCCCCCTACCTCATCCCTTCCCTGAGCACTGAGCCCTCAGTACAGGGCAATTCTCTACTCAGCCTCCAGGTCTTATTTGGTGAAGCTTCCAGATCCCACCATGCTGGGTGGGGAGAAGGATCCTACCCTGGTTGTGCTGAGTGCTCTTCACTTCCAAACCCAGGCTATGGATACATTATTTTTTCTGCCCAATATAGAATCCCCACCTCATCCTGTCCCAGCTCCATTTTTAAAGTCATGCCCCCAAGTAGCAATACCTAGACCTGAGAGTGGCCGGCACACGTTACACAGCTGGCTGTCTAAAAATGAATAGCCTTGTCACACAGCATATGTCAATGTCCAGGTGGTGGGCACAACCTATAATGCCTCCAGCTAGCTCAAAGGTACTTATATTTGGGTACCCAGCATACTCCTCAAGAGGACACATAAGTTTTGGTGACAGCTGGAATGCTCCTCTGGCTGTTGCTACAAACACAGATGTGAGCCACAGTTAGCCCACGCAGCATTTGAACTCACTTTTTTTCAGGTTTCTTGCTACTGACTGGCTCTTACACCACCCCACACACCATTCCCAACTAAGCCCGGGAGGGGCCTTTGCAGGGTCTGGTAATTTACTGTTACATGCCCCCAGAACCCCCTCAGGTTCAAGAGTCTGAACCCCAACACAAGATCTACATGTCTGTGGTATTCCACCTTAGAGATCCCTCTGGAATCATTTCTGTTTTCGAGAGTTCTCAGTAGCCCACTTCAGGGGTGTAAATAGTGAGCACCCTAAGATGGAGGTATCTCTCTCCATGTCCAGCAAAGACTCAAGGGGACAACCTCCAGCTCAAGCTAACTCTTTGGCTCTGTTCACCTTCATGGTTATCTCTGGGTTCAGAATATACTATGTCTCATGGGCTCTGTCCCTGAGAGCAGAAGGATGCTCTCCATCTCCCTGCCCTCTACCACCCAGGTAGAAAAGGTGAGTCTTTTCCCTTCTGCTCAGCTGGAGAGGTGTTCAGAAATGTCTGATCTGGCACTGGGAAGGTCCCTCTTTAGTTACCTCAGTCCTCATAAGACTTATCACCAGAAGAGACCACAGCATACTGTCAGCTTCAAAGTGTGTTTTCATCCTTTCTTCTGTTTTGCATAAGTATAAGAGGACAGGTGTCCTGTCCCAAGAGAGATCTCTAGGCCCACTGTTATTGAGGATCTAATGCATATCCCAGGCAGCAATTTTGTAGAGTCACCCAACCTTTGTCTGAGCTCATGTCCCTTCTGAATAAGGATACGGTCTCTAGCAGGGCTTGCTCTGAGCTGTGATCAGCCCTTGATATCCCAGGGTAAATTCCAGATTCTCCTGGCAGTGCAGAAGGGAGGAATAGGGGAGAGAAAAAGATAAGAGTTGGAGAAGAGGGAGGAGAAGTCTGTGGTTGGGGGAGTCATGGAGAGAGGAGGGGTTATACTACTTCTCATGCTGGTCAGCTGCTAGCTGCTACCCACCAGCCTTTGGGCTTGACCCACAGCTGAGGACAGCTGCCTGCTGGCAAAAGCCTGAAACTTACACTCTTCCTTTTCTTTTTCTGCACCCCCTCTTACATCCTCAGAAAATGGAGGTATGGCTGCCCACAGTAGGCTGGAGCAGCTTAGCCTTTGGGAAAGCTCCAGGGGGTGAATTCTACCCCAGTCTCTGCTCATGCCTCAACCTGTCACCATCCTGTTCAAGCTTGTCCTTTGGTCAACACTCCTTCTGAGACTCCAGAACCATATGCACGTGGAATACCTGCACCCACTTACAGATCTGGCTTGCTGTCAGCTCTAACTGCTCATGTAGCAGTTTGCTCAAGAAAGGTCATCAACCAAAGAGGATTGAGAGCATGAAGCAGGAGAAGGGTGTGGGAGGAGGCATTGTGGAAATCAGACATGCCCTCCTCTCCTTAGGCTGTTTGCTTTTCTCTGTCTCCAGCCAGCCTATCACAGCAGTGTTGGTGGTGCTTTTAGCTGAGACTCATAGCTGCTACCAACTTATTCTCCTTGGGATGCCTATCTTCTCTCTGCACAAAAGCTCATACTTCATCCCAACCCTCTGACCAAAGTAAGGATTTTCTTTTAAAAGTGTTTTTTTTTTTTATTTCTTTTCTTTATTTCTGGTGACTCTGGACCCCAGAACAGATGTGTGCACATGGGGATCTCTTGAAGAGCCCTTGAAGAGCAGATAGAAAACCAGACATTTGGCCCACGTTATGGATCAGCCTACTTTTTAAATAAAAAAGTATTTCCCATTCAAATGTCTCAAGGAATTGTGACACAACTGAAGATGTCTAGACAGTATATATGGAAGCTGTGGGGCCCAAATAAAAGTCTTCTCCACACAGACAGCAAAGCCCTAGAAACAACATGGTGCTCTTTCACAGGGTAGGTTGGGTCCAGGGTGGTGTGAAATACTCTGCACAGAAGCAGGGGAAACTCTGCTCATCCATACAAACAAGTATAAATGCCTAGGCTACAGTGAGTAGAACATGTATCTGAGAGCTGCAGAAACCCAGGCAAGATGTACAAGATTGTAGAGGGACAGAGGAGGCTATAACCTAGGCATAAGATTCACACATTTCCCCCAACACGTTCTCAGTACAACCTCCTGTCGCCAAGGGTCCCCTCATTCTGAGGAAACATGGACTTAGGAGCTTGGCACCTGTGTAAAGCTGAACAAGAAGAGGATGAAGCTGGTCATGGTGACACACACTGGGAATCCCAACACTTAGGAGGGAGAGGCAGTCAGAACTCTGATCTCAAAGCCAGCTCAGTCTATATGAGGAATTTCAGGCCAGCCAGGGAGAGGGAAATAGAAAAGGCTAGAACAAAGCTGAGTCTAGTGGGAAGATTAAGCTCGTCTTAGAAGGGGCCAAAACATTTCCATCGGTCTTTACAGGCCTATTGTACATCCATCATCCATCACCCACCCACCCATCCATCCATCCATCCATCCATCCATCCATCCATCCATCTACCGATCTTTTAATCCATCTAGTATCCTTCAACCCAACTGTTCACCACCATTTACCTTTCCATTCATCTACCTATCTACCTACCAACCATGTTTTCATTGATCAATCCATTTCATTGATCTATCCATCTACTCACCAATAATCCACCTACTAACCATGTATTTATTGACCAATTCATTCATCTATGCAGTTACTCAACTAACATTCATCTACCAACCCAACTAACCATCCATCCAGTATCTATTATCTATCCATCTACCCATTCATTCATCATCTATACATATGATCACCTGCCCACAAATCCCACCAATCTATTCAGCATCCATAACCCAACTGTTCATCTACCAATCCATTTATTCATCCAACCACACAACCACTTATTGTACATACATAGACTCATCTACCAATCTATTAATTTATCCAGCATTCTTCAACCCAACTGTTCACCACCAGTCTGTCTGTCTGAATGTCTGTCCATCCATCCATCTATCACTCCATCCATCCATCCATCCATCCATCCATCCATCCATCCACCAGTCAATCCATCCATCCCTACATCTACCAATCTGTTTATCATCTGCCATCTTTCAACCTAACTGTTAACTACCAATCTATTTGTCTATCTATCCATCCATCCGTCCATCCATCCATCCATCCACTCACTTAGTTGTGTGGCTTATCTTTTTCATCTGAATTGAATCATTCCCTCCTGGAGGGAGATAGGAGATCCATAAAGCCTAGGAAGCTAAGAAAACTTAGGAGGATCAGAAAGCTAAGAAAGTTACAAGTCTCACAAGGCCCTTTCCCAAAGATTTTGTAAATAGCAAACAGTTCCAGAGAAAAGGAGACTCCGTGGAGCTGCCTGAAAATTGGACAGGTATCTCCAGGGGTGTGGTTTTCATGGGCTTCATCTGAGTTGGAAACATGGATACTTTTGAATTACTCATTCTCTTGTAAGTGACACCAGGAAATTCATTTGTTCAACTAGCTAGACTTGAGTGAAATTGTTTCTTTTATGGGCTGTGGTTGATAACTTAGAGGGGGTGATTAGCTGTTTGTCCTATCTCTCTATAGAAATCCCTGTGTCTTTATCTATTAAGCGTCTACCCACCCACTCACCTTCCCAGGCTTTGCCTAGGAGAGGATACTCTGAAAGTAAAATCTAGACCTGCCAAACTAAGACCACAACCTGAAGTGGATAATGCTTGGGGCAATTTTTGCTTTTCAGGGCAAACTCTGAGGTGAGGGTACATAATTACCTAAGGGTTTATCTTGGGCCTGGGTGTGGCCAGGTCCTGGGAACCCCTGAGAGGCTGGAAGGGGAGGCAGAGCTCTAAGGAGGCAGATGAGTGCTCAGGAGCAAGGTCCTGGAGTAGTAAAGCATCTCTGCAGATGTCTAAAAGCAATCTCTGAAGGAGAAGTCAGTAGATTGTTCCCAAAGTAGGTGCAAGACTGGTAGGTGTAGCTAAGCAGAGGGATAAGGACCAGTGGCTCTGGTTTTTTTTTTTAAGTCTTTCTTTAAAGATCACAAGGAAATGAGCTTTATCCACTCTTGAAACTGGAAGAGCACCACAGCCTGATGCACTGCTGCCTGAAAGGGCATTGATGTCCTTTATGCTAGTACCTGGGTCCCAGGACTTCTACTAACAACTGGGAGAGCCAACTCTACTCTGATAGTCAGGGAATATGAGAGGAGTCCCATTCTGCTCTGCAGAAAGTCCAGGCTTGGCAGACACAGAAGAAGCAGGGCAGACTTGCCATGCCCTTGAAATCAATCCCATTGCCACTGGTGTTTCTGTAACCCCAACACCCAGCTTTGTTAACTGAACACATGGCATATACTTATTTGAGAAAGGCAGCCAGTCATTTCTTCCAGAGGGAACGCAGTTCAGGGGGCCCTTGGGGACAGCCTCCAAGACTAAGACTCCAGGATCTGTAGCTCCAGTAGCTCTGTGTCTCTGACACTTTTCCCGCCACGCAAAAACAAGAACCTGTCCTAAAAGACAAGTGCTAACTTCATCTGGGGACTAGCACTGTTTTTAGAAACAGTGAGAATATCAGGATATCATCTCCATCTTACATGAGAGAACCACACACACGGCCAAAACCAGCTTCTCCCATCCCCTGTGGATACAGTGCCAAACCCCAAGCTGCTTGTGAGGCTAGTCATTCAGAACCTACTTTTCCTAAATGCATGATGAACTTAGGGATAGTAGTGGGCTACCTGCCTGCAGGATGCACAGGATCCATGCAAAGATAGCCTGAGAACCCAGGAGAGCTTTACTGTCCGCTAAAGGTCAGGGAACTGGCTGAAGATCAAGGGCCAGCACTTGGCTGTATGGGAGCATACAGGCTGAGTGTCTGGGAAGGAAGCTGCTGTAGGTTCCAGTCTGCCATGTTCCCAGACCTCTAGGCATTACACCTGGACAAAGGGACAGCCCTAAGCTCAGGGTGGGAAACAAAGCAACAAAGGTCACAAGGTGCAGAAGCATCTCTCATGTTTGAAAGGATGTCCCTTCTCTGTAGCTGGTAGGTCTGTCTAAGAAAAGCAGTGTAGAGAACCAGGTCCCAATTACCTTCACCGGACTTAACCAGATCCTGGAGTGGGAGACCAGATGGCTCTCTGATAGCCTTGGGAAAGCATGTGGGGACATGGGCTCTATAAGTAGAATCTAGAGGGTCCTGGGGTCCTGTCATTGGCTTTCTCAATGTACTGGAATCCTAGCATTTCTGCTCAAGATACGGGTCTACTGGAAAGGTAGTCCCCTCTGTGTTACAGGCTGCTGTCCCAGATCTGTGGAGCTGATCACCAGTCACCCTGTGGTTCCCTTCTCTAGGAGTAGTCTGGAGTCAGCAGGAATGGTGGGCTGGGTAGCTGACATCTTTTCGGGCTCACTACATGACAGGAACAAGCACGGGACATGGCACACATAGCCAGTCCATGCCTCAGATTCACCTTCAGAAAAAGAAACTGAGGCACAGAGAGCTCAATTCCTCAAACTTGTGCTGGACACAGGGCTATGGGCTGAGTCACTGCCCTCTGCCTACCACCCAAATCACACAGCAACAGACGGTAATGACTCTGACCTGTGTTACTTTTCCCCTAGAATGTGGGCAGCTTGTTCAGTCCTGGGCAGCGGCGAGAACATCCACTTCCCAAGGAGGTCGAAGCTCAAGTCTGCCACGCACCTCCGTCCTGAGCGTCAGAAATAGCTTATTGATTTTAAAGTCCATGGGGGATCTCAGCTTGCGAAAGTAATTCACTCCTGCCCGCTGGCATCCAGAACTTTCTAACAGGGATGTGGTCTGTGGGTTGCAATCACACCCCATTGGCAGAGGGGTCAATCATCTCAGTCCTGACACTGGGGAGATACTGTGGGAAGAGGACCAGAGGGTAAGGCTGGATGGTTAGGACGCTGCCAAGTGTCCTAGCCCCAAGAGAGCAGAACAGATCAGTTAGGAACAACAGGCCTGAGTTTCTCTTCAGCCACTAACATGGCTAGAAACATCTGGCTACTGCCTAGTTGGGGAGTTGCTGAGACTCCTCACAGCTCCACTGACAGCAGCCTCCATACTTCTGGGACAGCCTCGTTCCCTGGGGGGAGGCCTCAGAATATCACAAACAGCAAAGGTATAGGGAGTAAAGAGAAGGGGACACAGGGATGAGGCTCATATGCACGAAAAGTTTTCTGTTCTGTGTCCTGAGTTGGATCTGTCATAGGGCTAAGTGATTTTCTTTTTAAAACAGAAAAGATGTTGTAGACAGGTGTGCCATGAACAAATCCCAGAAACATAGGAAAGAAAGAAGGTCCCAATCATGTGATGTCATTATCCCAGCAACCCTTTCACTCAGCTGGCCTGTTGGCTTTCCTGGTGGGACAGGTGACGTGTCTTGTGCCATTGTAAGTCTCATGGCTCCTCATGTTATCCTTTGTGGTTCTCTGCTTCTCATTGCACAAAGTCATCTCACTGCACAAAGCTGCCACACCAGAAATGGAGGACTCTGAAGAACATGAAGGTAACAGGAGGTCTGTATCCACCATGGTCACGTTCATGTCCATAGGTGAGACCAAGGCCAGAAAGAGTGATCTAGTAATATGCAGGCACCAGTTGGCTTGGGAGAGGCCTTGGATCACAAGCTCACAGATGGCCTCTTCAGGAGTTTCCAACCTGTAGGCCTGTGTCACAGCCACCTCTCGATTGCCACAGCATCTGAGCTCTGCTGTCTTGGCCCAAGTTAGACAGCAGGAGTGTTCACTGCACGTGTCAGCTTGGATCCTATATCAAAAGTGTATAGGCCAGGCCACAAAGAGTCCTGATGATCTAAAACCCAACATCAAGATCTCGGCCAGGGCCCTGTAGAGGCTCTTTGCTTGGGTTCCAGAAGGACCTCTGTCACTGTGTGTTCACATGGTGAACTAAGAGAGTCCAGAAGACCTTCATGCCTCCTTTTTAGGGTGCTGGCCCCACCATCACGGTCTGCCACATGACCTAAATCACCTCTCAAGGCTCACCTCTGACTACAATCCTTTTCTAGTTAGGGTTTCTGCAGATGAATTTGGTACGGATGTGATGCCATCAATGGCACCTGTTCCAGGTGTCCCCTGGGATCCTGGTGGATGAATGGCCAACTGAGCACAGAATGCCAATACTCCTAAATCAGACGCAGTACGTACCTGTGTGTTTCTGGTCTGAGAACCACCTACCCTCCCTTTTTTATGTGCCAGTTCCTGGTCCCTCCTTGTCCTGGTTTACTCTCAGCCATGGCCCTATCACCTGCATGTACCTGCTGACACTGTGTCCTGCTCCTCCTGCCTGAGGGTGCCCCACGGGGCAGACACTAAGACACATTCGGTTGTCAGTGGAATGAATACAAAATGCAGCGAACAAAAGGGAGGACTCTTTCTGACACCACCCTCCAAGGAGCAGGGGCAGGAGAGAGAGACAGCCAGGCCCTGCATAGACCGCACTCCATTCACTGGCTTCATTACCGGCATCGAGGACATGTCCCTGTAAGTGATTTGCTGCTTGAAAATGCAGATGATCCTGAGCCCCAAGCCCCGAGAGGGGCGGCGGCTATTAAAACGCATTATGTCGGTTCTGGAGAGGGACGCATTCAAAAACAAGATTTAATTTGTCTATGTGTAAAACCTAGACTTTTAAGAAACACCTAGGGCACGCAGAAAATGAGTGTGTGCTGAGAAGAAGCAGACGACGATTTGCTGGCTCCCAGCAAATTGAACATAAGCTCGCATTATAATGCGGCTACAGAAAGCGAAACTGCAATAATGACTATATTGGGATGTTGCGACCACGGTGCCGAATGAGAACGAATCGGCACAGGCCGGGTCCTTAACCATCTGGGAGTTCCCGTCACCTTCCCTGCTCCTGAGAGTCTGAACTTATCTTCCTGGTGTGCAGAATCCAGGGGAGGGAAATGGAGGTCACCCTTCCCATAAGTAATAAGGGCTTCTAAGAAAAGTCCTCCCTAGAGGGAAACCCCAGGGACTAGACCCGTGTTATGGATTCAGAGGTGACTATCTGTTTGAGAGCAGCCATGATGCCTGGCATCTGTGAGTGACTGTGAATGGTCGTGACCTTGGGGGAGCTTGTGCACGGAGGGTTGGGTGAAGTTGAGTGACAGGCATTAATTCAGGAGACCTCCAGGAATTCAAGAGCCATGATCAGTCCCTTCATGGTTTCTTGTGTGGATTTTTGGCCATGGTGAAATGTCATAGAATGGCAGCTAAAGCCAAACAGAGATTTATTCTCCTCTATAAGAGGAGGCTGAACATCCCAGAGCAAGGAGTGAGCCAGGCTAGCTAAGAGAGGCCTCTCTCCCTGGCTCTTCTTCTTGTGACCTACCAAGATCATCTCCCACAAGATTGGCTCTCTGTGTTCTGATCTCCTCATCTTACAAGGCATACCAGACACACTGGATTAGTGTCTATTCTAATGACCTCACTGTACCCTAATCACCATGGTAGAGCCCCTCTTCAGATACACTCCTAGTCTTAAGTACTAGGATGCAAGACTTTAGCACGTGCCTTTGTCAGGGAGGCATAATTGGCCCATATATTATTTTCCTTAAGTATTGGTGCTTTTGTGAGGCATGAATCCCTAGACCCACTGTTCCCATTCCTTCTCCTGTGGGATCTGTCAAGTGTAGACACATGTAGCAGTTATGCTGTTCTTTATCAGAAACAATTTTCCCTCTGTCCAGCAATAAACTCAGTGTCATTTTTTCTGCTTTAATTCAAGAACCAACCAGGGAGGGATGTGGGTGAAGCCAGGAGTCCATGAGTGTCCTTCAGTGAGCTGCAGAAATGGTCACGTCACCTTCCCTGAGGAGCCCACGGAGGTCCAGAGGGAGGTCAGCAGTAGATGCCTCGGAACTGCCTAGTGAGACTGCACAGGGCTCTGAAGAGGGGTCCTGGACTCTGTAGACCTGCTGAGCCTCCCTGTTTCTGTCTTAGACTGGGTCTTGGGAGCCTCCCTATCCCCGGCATTCACCCAGGAAGGCCCTAACTATACTTGGAGTTGGCTCCTCTATGGAATCCAAGAGAAAGAACTGCCCCTGTCCACAATGGGCCCTAGGATCTTGTCCCTGCAAGTCATAGCCAAGAGAGGATGAAAAGATTTACCAGAAAGGCAGGCCTAGTTGTCTCCATAGGATATGTCTGTAGGGATAAGAAGGGGCTCATAGTTCACTCCAGCTTTTTAAAGTCCATAACAAAGGGACAAGGAAGTGGCCCAACTCCATCCTGGCCACCTTCAGGTACTGGACCCAACCCTGGGTGGTTTCCTGTGCTGTGAGGACCAACCACAAGGATGACCACATGAAGTCGTTGCTGAACGAGGGGGCTACGCAGCCACGGCAACGGCAAAAGATAGACGCTGCCTTCTCCACCCACTGCTGAGGGCCCAGTTCCTCTGGCAACCTTGGCAGGGAGGAGTGGAGCATGCACGTCAGTTTTCATTGGGGAACCTGAGCCTGGGGCGGCAGTTCTGTCTGAGATGAAAACGTCTCTGGTGTTCTGCTTGAGACACTGTGACAGGCAGGCAGCTGCCCCTACTGCAGGTGCTGGGGGGTGGGGGGTGGAATAGCCATCATCCCTTTTACCTAGACATTCCAAATCTTCCAGAACTTGAGAGTCTTGTAAGACTAGAACCCACATCCTTCATCATTCTCCATGTTGTTCATACGTTATCCTCACATTCATGAAACCCACACTGGTTGCAGGCTCTGTGAGGACATCAATTTCAGCCTTGGAGTGGGTGGGGGAGGGCCTTCGATAGAAGCACCTTGTCTCAGGTTCTTTCAGTCCACTTTAAGGGGCCTTGCATGTGACCAGAGCTCAGCTATGTGTGATGCAATCAATCCCAAAGTCCAGGAGTGCTCCAAGCAATGACCTTGTACTCGTTAGAAGAACTTAGGATTCTTCCAACAGAGACTTCATTCACATCTAGCATCTGTCACAGTGACAGAGCTGTTGTACCCCACCCCCACCCTTTCCAAGTACAAGGATGGAGCTGGGGGCTCCAGTGGCACACCCTAAAATCACTAACTTTTCTGCCAGGCTGTGGTTCAGCCATACCCCTCACACATACCCACCATACCCACCACAGAGTCACTTCCCTCTCAGAAGGATGACTACTCCCAGTCATCTAACTGGTATCCAAATGACAGTGATTTGGGCCCTCTTGCTCCTCTCCTCTCCCGCACATCACCCCTCCTCCCCCATCCCTGATACAGCTACCCAGCTCCCAGCACCAGGAAGTGTCTTTGCATTCTGAGAACAGGGGAGGGGTGTGTGATAGATAGGTCAGAGAACATGGGTCTTGGTGTCTCCAGTCAAATGCTAAATGCTGAAGGTGAGTCCCAAAGGTTGCAGAGGGCCAGGGCTACTGGCCTCAAGAGTGATGTTTAAAAAAAAAAAAGGAGCACCTTGCATCTCTTCTGTCTGCCTGTGGGGTATGTCCCTGGGACAACCTGTGCATACCCATGGCTCTGTATGCCCCACTCCCACACTAGGTCTCCCTGTAGGAGCTCTCTTTTGGTATCCCTGGTCACACCTGTTGGGTATCCTGAGGCTTACCATCACCCAGTCCCTTCAGGACTCCCAGCTTCTCTCAGAAGGCTGAGGTGTTCCAACGTGGGCTGGCCTGAGAAGCAAGCACTCATCCTTGCTGAATACAGATGGCGGAGGCTGATTTAAATAAATCTATTAATTATCTGCAGCTTAGCACGCTTCGTGTGTGTGTGTGTGTGTGTGTGTGTGTGTGTGTGTGTGTGTGTAAGCACAGCGCCTAAATAATGCAATTCTGGAAGCCTCGGCATCTATTACATTTAATTACTTTTCCCTGTGGTGTGGAAGATACAGAAGCAGTGATAATAACACAGTCCTGGGAGCCTGGCGGACCCCAGAGGGATGGCACAGTGGGAGAGGCTGGCATGGGAGAGCAGGAAATGAGTACTTTCATAGAGACAGGGGCTTACCTCTCTTCCTCACAGCATCCCTATTCGCCTTAACAGACCTCATTCCCCTGGGCCATAAGTCCACAGCAAGGTCCCAGCCCCCAGTGTCTCAAGTACTGGCTAAAACCATTCATTTCTCTTATTAGCCAGGAGGGCTGGACCTTAGAATCTCAGGCTCCTGGATTCCATTTTTGCCTGTGAATACCCATATTCTAAAACAAGGATGCCTCTGCCAGGGAAGGATGGAAGGGGAGAGCGGTGATCTTTAGCTCTCACTCCTGATATGTACGTGTCCATCTATCTACCGGAGCCCTTGTTGGGAGCCACCGCTCCTAAGAAGTCCCAGGTATGTGTGCAACCTCTGGCCAGGCCAAAGCATACCTATCTCCCAGATGTCCTAGAGGACCTGAGGGAGTGGCTTTTTCTGTCAGTTGGACAATATTAATCCCAGCATCAACCTTCCTATTTCTTAGCTCTTGGAGATAAGGAAGGACATAGCCTGGCTGCAGAAGGCCTCAACCCCCAGGCTGCTGCCACTGTGGAAGCCACACTTTAGGGAACAGCAGGGTGGCTAATGTTAAGTTTCCTCTTCTTCCTGTAATGATCTTCATTTCTAAAGATACATTCCCACTTGAGGATCCACTGCATAGAGGTGAGGGATGACTGAGAACAGCCAGAAAGGGATCTCCCTGGGGGACCAGCATCTCTGCACCTGACGTCCTCTAGCAGAAGGTCTGCGCCCCTGCTGGGCACCAGAAGCACAATAGCATCCACCTGCTGTGCTGGGAGAGAGGCAGAGCTTGCTTTGAATCCAAGGCCACCGGATGAGAATGGCTCTGCCACACAGCTCTGAGGTGCAGACAGTCACCTTGGACCAGCCCCCATGGTGGTGTAACTGTTTCCTCTGAGATGCACATGACTGTGTAGCCATTTCAGTCCTGAATTACAGCTCCTTTGACAACCGGCAGGAGACCCTCATGAGATCAAATAACATTCTCTTGCTGAGTCTCCGGAGACTCACAAGAGGACCACAAGGTGTTCAGGAGTCCGTCATATGACTCCATTCCTGCTTGAGGGTATTTGAAAGAGAAGGGATTAATTGGCTTGGGGACTTCCAAGTGTTGTAGCTGTCTTTAAGTCACTTGTGTTCCTGTAAATAACTCTAGTACATTCACTGGTTCAGCAGGCAGGATTCAGACAGAATCCTTCCTTTGGTCTCTTTCAGGCATGGGGTGACTTGATGCTTCTTGTTGTCACTCCAGGAAAGTCATGTGACTTGCACTGACTTAGCCCTTCCCCCAGTAGACACCACAAAGCCTGTAGTATGCTAGCCCTGGACTGTCATGGAACCACAGAAGTGAGTTTGACAGGACAGATCGGGACACAGTGGATCTGTGGTACCAGGCCCTGTGTCCTCTGTTCTGCGGATACTCTCGACGACTTTAACGTTCTCCTTCTGCTCCTGCCTCCTCAGTGGCTGTGCTGATACAGTGGGGCATTATTAAGACATTCCTGGGGACACAGAACAGCTGCTCCCCTGAGAGACCATCAGGGTACCTCTGGGGGCCCTCTGCTGGGTAGACAGACCTGGGTCCAATGGTGAAGACTGTAAAGAATATCCTGATATCTGGGGACAGAGATGCCAACATCTTTTCAGGACTAACTCCCCTGGAGAGAAGCCTGCAGGTCTAAAGAGAGTCCCAACATTAATAATTCTTAAATTATATTCAGGCACCTGGGAAATTTTGGAATAATAATAATTTGGAGGTCTAATCTGTTAAAACAATAGCTTTCAATATTCATTTGTTACTGGCAATAAATGACCATAGTAATTTGATGATTAAGCTGCTGTGACCTTCAGTGAACCTTAAAGATCCTCATTTGCATTCTCATTAAAATGACAGCTTCTGTCTCATTCTTTGAAATCCTGAAATGCCCTCCTTTCTAGAACTTTCAGAGCCTCCCTAAAGAGTAATTAACTCATGTGATTAAAAATGTAATATGTTGGGAACATTTTTTACTTTACAAAGGTACCAGGTTAAAAGTTTTAATATGTACTGTATTAATCATAACTCGTTTTGATTTTTTCCAGGAAAAAAAAAAAAAACCCCTCACAAAGTGAGGAGAAAATGGGTGAGCTCCTCTGTCACTGCTCGAACACGCTCACTTTTTTCCCATCCCAAGTTTCATTAATGGGAAGAAAATGATGGAATAAGGTAATCAAACTGGTTCACCTTCAAAGCATACCCCAGGCCCCAAGAAGCACCCCCAAGAAACTGCCTTGCTGGGTCTCCTCCCCAACTCTTCAAAGCTGCTCTGATCCCTGGAGCACAGGTAGGAAGTGAAGCCCTGTGAGAATGCACTACAGGAGCTGAGGCTGGATGAGAAGCCAGCTGAGGTTTGGCACTTTGGAGGAATTTCCATATCTGCTTTGATGTTCAGGTTGGGAGGATGGATTTGGGACAAGCAGGCTGATCCACACTGGGCAGAGATGGGACCAGAAGGCTGGGCGTGGGCCATGTGTTCCACGGAGGAGCACAAGCCATCCTTTGGGTGACACCTTTTCTGACCTCTACATGCCCCAGGAGAGAAGAGAAGCCCGCTGCTGATTAGATGAAGGGTAAGAAAACCAGGACCATGCCGCAGCCAATGTTAGGCAGACATGGGTGGGCAACACACACCTGGATAGAGCAGCCGACTTTGCCTGGGCTCTCAGGCAACCTTAGGAAGCCTCTAGAGTAATGACCCTCTCATCACGCCCAGGCAAAGGGAGACAAGCAGGTACAATGTGTAGTCACATGAGGGACTTGGGACAAGATGGCAAAACCCACTCCAGTATCAAGCACAAGTGGCTGAGTCCTGTATTCCTGTTCACTGGCCTGCTCTTACAACCCTTCCCAGCAATTCTCCCAGAAGTACACCAGGATTGACCCTCTGACCTCTCCCTAGACCCAAATCTGCCTCTCTTCTTCAGAATGACTGTTTACAGCACATCAGTTCCCAAGCCAGGAGCGCCAACACCAGAACAGTTCCCAGTCTACACCATACCACACCCATGAGCTCCCTCTCAGGATTCCTTTCCCTGTCTTCTCAAGCCATCTTACTGGCTCAACCCCTGGACATATAGCTTCCATAAAATCCAAACCTCTTTGCTAGATGGCCTAGGTATGCTGGGGAGAGAAGTCAGCCTGTTCCTCTTACTCTCCCTCCCAATCCCTTGGGCCTTCCAGGAACCTTATAAGTAAGTGTTTAGCCTTGAACAAGGTTCCGTGATGCCTTGGACTTCTAAGTCCAGCCAGGGCAGGGAGGACGTGTACCAGCTATGGTTTCCAGCCTCATTGGACAGGGAGGCATCACATAAACATGTAAAGCCCTGTGACAATGGTCACAGGGTGGTGACCATTGTGGGGTTGCAGGATGTACCACCAGCCAAGAGGAAGAATAGGAAAGAATGCTCTGATGAAAGCAACTCTGGACAAGCAGATGGGTGGAGGAAGCCAGAGAGGAGATGAGAGGTTTGGGCAAGGGTAGGTGGTCCCAAGAAGAGAGATGTTTGGTAAGAAGGTCTGAGTGGGGACGAATGTAGGTAAGGAGTAAAAGATCCTCCAGATCATGTAGACATCAGTCTTAAGGAGGCCAGCTAGGATTGGGGCAGTGCTGGGCAGAAGTGAGACCAAAGGTGATCAAGGTGGCTTATCAGGCTGTGACAATGATGGCCCAGGAGGTAGAAATGGGCCTGCATTTGTTGACCAAGTCTGTCCTGCAGGGCAGATGGACCTGTAATTTGTAGGTTGAGGTTTCCTCCTGGTTTACACAACAGATTCCTTTGTATCCCAATAGAGCAAGGGAGGAGAGTTGTGGGTGGAGAAGGTGTGAAGGCAAAAGAAGAACAAGACAGGGGGAAAGGAGGGAGGGAGGGAGGGAGGGAGGGAGGGAGGAGGGAGGGAGGGAGGAAGGAAGGCTAGACAGGTAGATAAATGAATGAGCCAACAATCCTTCCTTTGCATTGTCCCAAGCAGGCTTTAGTCTAGGACTTTGGACAGGGGACCCTATCACTGATAAGCACCGCAGCCATCCCAGATCTCACCAGAGTGGAACATAGCTCTTTGCTGCTTGGTCTTACCAGCCAGCAAGAATTCCAGTGGAACTGTCTATCCCCTCTCTGGGAGCCAGGTCCCTCTGAGAATGATAAATATTTATTTAAGGTTTTTCCAGATGTCAGCATGATGAACGGACCCTTGACAAAATCAATGACTCAAGTAAGCTCAGTTAATCTACGGGGGACCCTCATAGGGGATGTCCCCACCTGCCTGGGACTCAAGAGCCCCTTGAGGCGTTTTTAGACGATTGATCCAATTAGGCTGGAGCCGCAAAGAGGACATCAGGCTCTGACCTGGGAAGGCAGTGTTCTCTGTCTGAGTAGAGAAGGCCATAGTTTCACTGGTCCTTAGGGATCACAGAGAGGCGTGTCTTTGCATGTACACCCATGGTGAGCTCAGGTTGGACCTGGGGTTCAGCAACTAACTAAACCTTAAGGGTTTAGTTGTCAAGACAACACTCTATGGGATTCCTAAAGGCATCTTTTCCCTCCTTAGAATGGGTTCTCAGCTCCCCCTGCCCCAACAATGACCTTCCGGGCTGGCAGGTAGGGGCAGCATAAAGACAAGTGAGGAGGGCCTTGCCCTACTGATTGAGTAGCAAGGGGCCCATTGTAGCCAGAATCCATGAGGGGGTCTCTTCTGATCCTGAAAGGAATGCATGGCACACAGGAAGCACACAGCCATGCAGAGATGGAACATAGCTGGAGAAAGAGATTGAAATATAGGTAGAAAAGGGACAGAGCCAAGGCCTCTGCAGGAAGTGATAGCTGCTCTGCTATGCCCGTTCCAGCTATGAGTCTTCACAGGTCCTCTGTTCCTTCTCTTGAGCATGGCAACACTGCTGCCAACATCCCACCGCACTGCCATGCCACCCCATTTTGAGCAAGGAAAACTAGCGAGCTTGCTGCCCCAACCCATTTCTACTCACTCATCACTTCAACAGGCTGAGGAGACAAGATGGCGTGGCACTGAGGCCACCCAGCTAAGGAAGTAGGATGCTTGACTCCCATCCAGTGTGTCCCCCTTCTCAGATTCATTTGTCAGCAGTCTCCCTGCCTGCAAGAATACCCAGGGAACAATTCCGTCTAAGCCAAATCAGCCACTGACCATAGGAGGACAGCTGACCAGTCAGCAGTGCCTATGTCAACAAAATCCACAGTCCCACCTGTCACATCTAGGAACTCATCCTGTTTCTAGAGGGTGCTAGGGAATAAGCAAATGAATGGTGCTGTCTTGGGGTGGGGAGGGGTATGGTCCACAGAGCAGCCCAGGGATGGAAGGTCTCCACAACAACCAACCTCATGGCTATTGAAGCAGGAATAGGTTGGGGCACAAGAAAGAAAGTGTCTATAATGACAGTGTGCTCTGTGTCACCTTTGGTGACACAGTAGTGGTTGGACAACAGTGTTCTGGGCACATGTTGAATTGGTAGTCCTTGAGGCACCTGGTCCAGAAGTGAGATTCTCGTTGACCAAAACAGGGATCAGTTAGACGAAGGAGCCCTAGTCCAGGACCTACCACACCCATGTCCCATATCCTGCCTGCTGTGTTGTCCTAGGAAGGCCATTACATACCTCTGAGCCACAGGTTTGACATATAAAGAGGGTCTAGACAATTGAGCCTGGGAGGTGAGTTCTGCTCTGTCCTGGTCTGCAACCCATCTGCCTGGGATATAGTCAGAGGGCTGAACCAGTGCTTGAGTCTTCTTGGATGGAGCTTGATCTATATTCCAAGGCCATTAACATTCTTCTATCACATTTTTTAGGGCTTTGTCCAATCCTGAGGCTCCAGGAGACCTGTGGAGAAATCTCTGCTCTTGGCTTCCTTCATTCACCTAGTGCTCAGTGAACAGTTACTGAATGCCAGGTTTTTAGGACATCACAAAGTAACTCTACCCTCACACAGCTGAAGTGTTAAGGCAGGGAACAGGTGGCACCAGTGTCCCTGTCCCCTGGCTCCCCATCCCCTCATATCTGGTTTGGGAGGAGGGTCTTAACTCTAGGAACAGTATCTGGTTCCCATGGGAACAGAGTAAGCCCACTGGGGTAGGGAAGGAACACAGTCGTACAGAGAAGGAACAGAATTAGATGAGTACCCAGTGAGTCCCCAGCAGGCATCCCCAAGGCACAGAAACCAAGGTGCCAGCTTCTGTCACATGCTGGTAGTTTCACGTGCTCAATTGTTTAAATGCTCTGTGACTCAGCTCCTGCTTGGAAAGAGGGGCCACGATGGCACCTGATTTGGGGGGAGGGGAGTTGTGAAAGGATGAGTCACTGTGTACAAATCACTTGGATCCATACCCAAGGCAGAGTGGGTTGTCAGTGAACACCAACTACGAAAGCAAGTCCTTGAGAATGTGTGGCACTCTAGTGGGATCCTGGCTCTGTGAAATGCCACTGTGAGCAGCCCACACGCCTGCGCAGGGCCAGTGGCAGGTGTATGTGTGCAGGTGCATCTCTGGCCAATGCTCAAAGTCTCTATGGTTGAGGTGCAGATGAATGTCAACCTAGGTTGTCTGAGCCCCAAAGACCAAAGCTCAGCAGTGGTCTGGCCACACCCCTGTCAGAGGGATGGATGGGTGCACAGGGCTGGCTAAGAGCCACTGGATCCTTGAAGCACCTGTACTTGCCTCTGCCTCTGCTGAGTTTCTGAATCCAGTTTGGCATTGCCATCATGTCCCCTCCTCCAAATGCCACCACATGAATAGATGAATGGTATTTAAATTCCAATCAGGGCCACTTCTGAAATGTATGCAGAATCACTCCCTAAACCAAAGTTCAGATTAGCATGGATCTAGAATAGAGCACACCTTCTGCTCTGCCAGTGAGTTTCTGCGTCTCTCAAATCCAGGTCACTCCTGGCATTTGATGAGGGTCCGTGTTATTCAAACACCTTGATGTGGTGGGGAGGGTGTAAGCATTATGCCAGAGCCAGACGATCTATCGATGGCAGACAACACAGCCTTGATCCTCATCCTTGGAATGAAAAGAACAGAAACAAAGAAAAGGATCACCGACCATTGCAGCTAGATGGGAAATCAGGTTGGATCCAGTTGAGGAAGAGGCATGTTTAAGAGATGACTATGTCACTTCTGGCCAACAAATCTGTACTTCACATTTGAAAGTCCTTCCACAAAGACTCTGACCAGTCAGCTCAGCTCATTACCACACAGATATAGTGGCTCTGCATCCTCACAGCTCAGAACACCAAAGAATTTAGTAAAAACAATTTGAGTTGGTTCAACAAAGAGACAAGCGTTTATAAAGGTTCTGCTGTTTGCCCAATGCTGTGGGAAACGGTGTAAAGAAGCATAGAGAGAGGAAAAGAGATACCGATGCTGGGTGTGTGCTGAGAGGATGCTCACTCCTACCCACAAATGGAACAGCGGGATGAATGAGAAATGCCCCCCTTAGGCTGAGGTATTTGCACTCTCGGTCCCCAGTTGGTGTTGCAGTTTGAAGAGGTTATGGGACT
The DNA here is from genome assembly GCA_030674055.1 of Rhabdomys pumilio. Classification (NCBI taxonomy): domain Eukaryota; kingdom Metazoa; phylum Chordata; class Mammalia; order Rodentia; family Muridae; genus Rhabdomys; species Rhabdomys pumilio. Next base: position 15,397,458 of record JANHMN010000012.1, read on the forward strand.
TCTTGGATATGGCATAGGAAGCATGTCGCTGAGGCAGGCTTTGAGAATTAATAGCCCTAGTTTCAGTTTGTTCTCTCTGTTCCTTGCTTATGGTTACAGACAGGATATCTCAGCCTCCTGCTCTCCTCGCCTGTTGCCACCCCTTCCTTTCCATCATGAACCATAAGCCATAATAATCCAGATGCCAAAATAAACTCTCTCTCTCTTGTAAGTTGCTTTTAGACATGGTATTTTATCACAGCAACAGAACATAACTAATACAAAAGCCTAGTACATGGCCAGCTGCAGCCAGTAGAACTTTTATTGCAATGTAGGCATGGGGAGTGGTGGCATTTAAGGCTATGCCTGCTCTGTGAGGAACAGTCACGAACCCACTTCACAGTCTGTACCCAGGGTAGCCACATTCGTGCCCTGAAACCTAGAGCATAGACTGAAGCTAACTCTTCCATTGCTGACTCAGAGACGCTCAACCAAGACCATCCAACTGATCACGGCTGCAGATGGCTTCCTGGTGTGTGATCCAGCATGCTGTGGTAACAGCTGTAATGGGTAATTTAAAGCATGTACAGACTGGGGAAGAATCCAAGCAAGCTCATGATGATGTAAACCCAGCAAGTCATGTTCAAGGTCATAGCGCATGTTGGTAAAAATGTCAGGGGAGCTTTGAGGAGCATGGCAACATGGTGCACTTTAAGTCATCTTCTTGGCCATTATCTGGCTCGGTAATGAGAGTCAGAGGTCAAAATTCCAAGTGTCACTAGGTCACAGAAAAGTTGTAGGGGCTTTACGAAGAGGCAAAGTCTATACCCAACACTCATGCCTTTCAGCCTAATCTACCAGCATTGAAGGATCATTGCTCCCACTATTCAGACATTAGAATGTGCAGAAAAGACAAACATACATGCACATATGAGCATGTGCACACACATACACACATAAATCACAGACACATACCATACACACACACATTCACACACACACATTCACACACACACACACACACAAACACACATATATATATTTTCCACATATCACACATGCAAACACATATAAACATATACATATATACATTAATACTCACACATACACATACATAAATGTACTTATATATACACACATACACACACACACACACACACACACACACACACACACACACGTACATGCTATTCCTTCCATTGTTAAAATGGCCACAGAATGTAAGACCACTTCCTGTATCAATTCTCCACTCTGCACTTAGAAATAGAATGGGGGATGCTGCATCCTCTATCTCAGAGCAGTAGGCTGCTAACTAGAACACTCAACAGAACCACAGAGGAAGATAAGGGAGCCTGTGCTTTCAGCTCTGAATCCACGGGCCTAGGGGCATCAGAGTTCAGGACTCTTAACCATGTCTCTAGGTGACACTAATGTACTGGAGCTGGTTCTGAGGACCGCTGGCTCAGAGGTTGTGGTAAAAATTAAATCACTGAGGCCCTAGGCCTGACTGAGATGCCATTGCCACACCCTGTCTCAGCACAGCTACCCCAGTACTCCATGCAGGTCATGCCCTGTGCCAAGCACACACACACCTCCTTCTCTGCTTCTCATCTAGGACAGTAGCTCCAAGCTCAATATCAAGTGAACACTGTGGGTAAAAACTCCATCACTCTCCTCAAAGGATGGGCTTGGTGACAAGGAGATCTTAGCATTCTAGGGAATCCTCTGGCAGCTCCAATGCCCAGAGCCCAATAGGCCCCTGAGCAATTGAGAGACCCCTTCAATCCTTGATGGATACATCGACACCACCACCACCATCTACACAGGGTGACCTATAAAATCTGCCAAAGGAGGAGGTGAGCTCCAACCTGCTTTCTACCTGCCCTGGGAGATGAGGTCAGATTCTAGACTCACGGATCTCCCCCTGACTGGTTCTGCTGCAGGCTGCCTCTGCCTTTTCATTGGAAAATATAGATACCATCAGACATTTTGATCATTTCTATTTTTGTTTCTACACTTCAATTTTGGCAGTACTCTCTTGGGAGCTGAGGGGGGGGAACACATTTTTCTCTACCATTTTTAATCTTCTTTTATTTATCAAACTTAGCTCCTCTTTGGGTGGATTAAAGCAGACTTGGACAGAGTCTGGAAAAACAAACCCTTCAAACGAGAAGAAGACTGAGTCTGGCCAACTGGCGACTTTCAATCCTTGTTGAATTGAGTCAGGGCAGCCTACGGGAGCAACCTACTGCTATGAGAGCCTGGTTTCAAAGGAGATGGTGGAGCCTCTCTGCACATTCAATTGGAGCCAGGGGTTTCCAGAACTTACTAGCAAGAAGCAGGCACCATCATTGGATCTCCTGAGACTTTCTGTTGGACCTCTGACTATTGGTCATATGTGATGGGTGTATGCACAAGGTTGACCACAGAATGAGAACTTGGGACTACCTGGTTTACTTGATTTTAGACTAACTCTCTGCACCACCAGGAACTTGTTCCATAATCAACACTGTCCTTGCCTCTCTGACACTATGAAGGTAGGTATGCTGGCAAATTCATAAGACAAGGACTCTAATTCCCTCCTTTCTGGCTCCTGGAGGCACAGCAGCATTCCCAAGATCACCAACAGATCTTCAGATAATCCTGTGTCTAGAATGTGTTTGCTAAGAACATGTTTACTTACATGGGTAAGCCCGATTCAAGCTTGCTGACCCTGCAAGCCTAGGCACAGAGAGTGAATAAGCTGTTCAGAGAAGCCATGTGTTATCTGCCAGAAGCACCGGGGAGAAAGCCACAGATGCTCAGCAAGGACTTCCTGTGAGGACTTCAAGAGGGTGGGACACAGGAGTGAGTACTACCCAGGTTAGGCTCAACGGGGGTACATCCTACCAGGGCAACTGAGGATCTTCCACTCACTCTGGAGGCTATTTTCCACCATCTGTAGGTAGAGCTACAGAGGCCTCCAACTGCTGTCCCAAGCTGCCTACTGGGGCAATTCCATTGATGATGGGAGGCTCAGCCACTAATCTCTACAATCCCAGGTCAACCTAGGCTCTGTATCTCTACCCCTTGCTTGGTCCAGCTACCAGATACCTCAGAAGAATCTGCTGGACAAGTCTTGCTGGTAGTTTAGACTGTGGAACATGGTCACTTTAAGTGGAGAATCCAGCCAGCACATAGCATGAAGCACTCTCTCTCTCTCTCTCTCTCTCTCTCTCTCTCTCTCTCTCCCCCTTTCATTCACTCACTCATAGTTACTGGGTGCTTCTGTCCAATTAGACTTGGGGATGCCTGTTGACAAAGTGATAGTGGACCCTGGAGTTGCTTACCCCTTACTCTTTTCTTGAGGTCTCATGAGGCTCCTGGCTCATCCTTTCCCACTCTTGTTCTCAGCAGAAGTTCCTTATCCCAGCCCTGTGCTCCCAGAAATAAGACCCAGACTCAAAATATATTTATAAATACCTAGGCCGTATAGCTAGTCTCTTCCCTGACTAGACTGTAACTTAAATTAACCCATTTATCCTCATCTACATTCTGCCATGTGGCTGGATACGTGTATTCAGATACTATGTGTTGTACCTGTATTGTGTCTGTCTTGTCACACCTTCCCTGGGGAAATCTCCCATGCTTGGCTCTATCCCAGAATTCAATTTGCCTCCCGGATGTCCCACCTTCTACTCTACCCCTTCCAATGGGCCACAGGATTTTTAATTGACAGGTGATTCATCCGTACAATACACAAGATATTTTCTCTACAATCCTCCAGATACCTACCAGAATCTGGCTCTGACCTGTCCCACAAGAACATATAAGCCTAGAACAGGGGAATCTAGGAACCCTAACCTCCCCCACCATCAGCAGAGGTACCACTGTACCCAACTTCATTCCACAAAGACTGTCAAATAATTGTGACCACATACCTTCTCAGTGACACTTGCAGCCCCTGCTGAGACAGGGACCACCAAACATTTGGACATGTCTATCAAGAAATTCATAGAAGATGAATGAGGTTCCAGTTGGAACCCCAGAACATTAGGCAAAATGGAAGCCGTGGTTATGGTTGGGAAGGTGGGTTTGGCAGGCAGAGGAGAAGGCTGGTGAAGAAGAAAGCATCTGAGGGTAGAATTTACAAGCACAGTCTCCTTGAAGCGGGAAGTACAGCATCACCTGGAGGTGTGTTTGGAGATGGCTACATTCATTTCTTTGAAAATTCTTCCTTTCACTGACAATACCCAGGGACTAAACAGATGGATGCTTCCACTGAGGAAGTACTGCATGCCTCTTGCCCTGTGTGAGAGAGAAGGTCCTGGGAGCTTCACCTCACTTCTGACCATGCAGGACCGTGCTCTTCCAACCAGATTGGGATATAGAACTCTAAGCTTATCTTCTCTGCAGACTCTGACTGGGCTGAGGTGTGTCATACTGGCTCTTGAGGACAGTAAAAGTCGGTAAGTCAGAAAGTTCTCAGGTCAAGTAGGTCTCCCCATGACCTAGATGGGGGACTGAGATGCACACAGGTTCTCATCCACAGCTGTCACAGGACCTGGTGAGTCCTCAAAGCTATGGCTTATTGTGCATCGGGACGTTGAAAAAGTGCATACAAAATGCAAGCCACCTCACACAGCTGGCGCCTGCTCCTCCCCAGCCCCAGGAGAAAGCTGGCATGGCGCTAATGTAATTAACACTATTCCCACCCTCTTGGTGCCACTGCTCATTTGAATAAAGCCCAAATTAGTATTCGGTGCAGAGGTCTGCATATTTCAATAATGCAAAGCCTTGTCAGATGTCTGTTCAACTGAGATCTGATGAAGGCCCTGATAAGCCTAGAATTGGTCTAGTCTTGAGGAAAGGATCCTGGGACAGTCCCCGGTGGACACATCGGTTTGGCCATCTTTACTTAAAACAGGCAAGTAATTTGGAGTGAACTATGCTCTCGGTTCACAGCAGTGAAAAGACAGAACAGGACACTGTGATCTCAGTCAGTGTTGGGAGGCCTCAGTTCATTTTGGCTGGAGAATCCTTTATTCATCTGTGATCATTCATATCAAATGAGCTGGGGAGGGCTGTTGGGTCCTGGGACTGTTGTTCTCAGACAGTAGAGGGTATCAAGGTATCATAGAAAGCTGTGTGATCTATTGGTAGAATGATGGTCCTGGAGTCCCCAATCTTGACGCCACCACACACCCTGGATGATGGAGCTGCTGGGCTCTGGAGACCGCCCTCCTGCTGGTCTTACGAAAAACCCAGATGATGCTGATGCTGGCCACATAGTCATTAGCAGACACTCACTAGTATGAATGAGTCTGGGTAGCTGTGCACAGCTCTACAGAACCCTTGGCACCTCCAAATCTTCTAGGGCTATACTGGTGTGAACATCACTCAGTCCTGCCCAGTTTGGACTGCATGCAGACCAAAGAGTTTGGAGGTTTTTCCTGACTGGCGGGACTACAGGGCCCTGCTCCAGGCACAAGGGGAGGGGCACCACTTAGCTCTTGTGACAGTTCTTTCTCAGGAGGGTGGCTGACAGCCCAGGAGGAAGCTGCTCCATGATGGAAGCTCTCATAGCCCACACTTCTGGGTGACATTTCCTCCAGAGAATGGCCTGAAAGGTCACCTCCCCTCCACTCCAGCCAGCTTCATAGTCATGATTATATTTTATGATCTTTTTATGAAGGTTTTTGTCTTTACGTTCCACAAATGTTATTACAAAAATTGACTGGGACCCAACCTCTGCCCTGGGAAAGGATGCACTTGGCTGATGGGTTAGCAATAAACACGGATGCTTTGCAGGTTCTAGTTTTCAAGGGAAGTCCCTGAACAGTCAGGGAACAGGATCTGAGAGCATCTCAGGACAGGTTTTATACATCTAAGTTCTTGTGGGCAGGGCATGAGGCTGTGTGTGTGACTCAGACCCACTACTCTCCTCACTGTGCGCTCCTGGATAGATTACCCTACTGCCCACTCACTATGGTCCTCTTCTGCAGAGCAGGCATAGGTAGGAGCCTTACAAGCCTTGAGATGGATGTCCCTGTAGACACAACCCCAGTGGAACAGTGGCCTGGGGTCACTGGATCCCTTCAAACAGGTCCTTAGTCACGGGAGTCCTAGAGTGGTGAGGGCTGCATAGAGGGCTGCAGTTTGGGCTCAAGCTTCCAGTGACTCATCAATATCAAGCATTCCTGGGAATATCCCATGCCCTGTGTCTCTGCATCCCTTTTGTGAGTTATCACAGCATATGTGTATGCAGCGCCCACCTCAGGACAGGAGCTACCTGGCTGGCTTCTGGTAAGCAGCTTCTTTGTTCACTGAAGTTGGAAAGGGCATGATAGGCTATCTTCTAGACACTGGAAGCAAAGACAGAGACCACTTGTTCTCATGGTTCACTGGTGAGCAAGTTCTAAACTGCATCTTGGGGGGGGGAGAGACAGAATAGTCTGTAGTGAGGACTGGTTAACACAGAGCCTTGTAACTGGTCAAAGTGCCAAGAATAAGTGACTGATGAAAACTTAGTTCTAAAAGAGACATCTGTATTGCACCTACACAAAGGTCAAAGATCAAGGTCAAGGAGGAGGGCAGGGGAGGTGGTGGGAAGAGGGAATGAGAAGGAAGGCTATAAAATATTATCTTCTAGATACGACAGAAATTGTTGTAGCCCCAGTCTCCGCACAAGATCCATTCCATCACCTCCCCATCCAGGATAAGGAGTGTCGCTCACAAGGTCCCACTCCTCCCTGAGGATCTAAGTTGGTTAGAATTTGATAGGGAAGGAGGAAGTCATTTTCTTCAGTGGCATAGCCCATGGTAAGATGCCTTATCCAAGAAGATAAGCTCCTCCCATTCTCATGCAGGCAGTCTCAATTAGATGTAGTGAGACACACACAAAGACATGAAAGTAGGTATGGTGGGGGGCTTTTTATTGAAAAAGAGGGGTTCCGTGGGAGGTAGATGAGAGGCTAAAGGGGGACTGTGATCAAAGTACGTTGCAAATAAGTATTAAGCCGTGAAAGATCATATCAGTTTTAAAAAAGAAGTAGCAATTGACTTTATGAAAAGATTTTAGCCCAGCATCTTAAGGGGGAAGGCCAGAAGAGGATGGGAAGCCAACTGGGGTTCAGGACAACACAGAGGGGAGCATCCAGGGTGACAAAATGCAAGCCCTGGGACAAGTCTGAAGTGGTGCTCCTTACCATGCTGGGACTCTCCTGGTTGTGGATGCAGGCGACCTATAGGTCAAGAGTATAAGGGTCTCATTCAGATAAAGGGGAGCACCTGAGGCAGAGGGGCTGGGTATTGGCTGACTTCCTCTACAGAGTGAAGTCTCTGCACCCCAAGTGACCTGAAACAACTGTCCTATGCAGACACTCTCCCAATCCTGACAGCTCTGTCCCAGGTCCCCTGATGCTTGCCAGACTTTCTAGTTGAGTGACTGTACTTCCTCAGTTCCCAACCTACTGCAGCCATGGTGCAGGGTACTGCCTGCCCCGCCCCCACATGTTGTTTCTTGTCACAAGGACAAAAGGTCACTTTCATGACATATACTGCTTCAGGCAGAAGCACCTCAGTCTCCACGGCGAGGCCATGACACAGGACTGTCTCCAGTACAGGCAGGGAGAACACAGTCTAACACAGGCAGGTAAAGGGGTATGGAGAAGAGGCCAGCCCAGGAGGGGCATGGAAAAAACAGGGGCTGGGACAGGACTTGGCAGTCCACCTAGCTCTGAATGCTTCTCTCTGTGACTGAGCCAACGGACCTCTTTACTGTTATACAAGATTGAGTCAAGCTGTCAATCAAAACAGAATCTCTCAGGTACCATGAATTCCTGGTGCTCAGGGCAGCCAGGCAGGATTGGAGGAGACCCACAGGTACAAGTCAATATATCCAAGGTCACCCAGAGGGTGAGTGAGCCTGATTCTCCTCTCCTAGAATCAGCTCATATCTAGAGGACTTGAGATCCAGGTTCCAGGTACCACCCTGCCTCTATCCTGCAAGCTACTCTGATCCAGGTTTGTCTGGCCATAGCTCTCCCTTTCTGTGGTTCACACTCAACTAAAATGTCATTTCCTAGGAGTGACATTTCTGGACTGACTGATTCCTGAAGCTGGGCCGTTGCGTCAGCCCCTACTGTAACCCCGGGACGGCAGCTGTTTGCAGAGGCCTGTGGTTCCTCACAGACTTTTTCATTTCCTCTGCCATGAACAGGATAGGCAAGGATATCATCAGGCTGCAGGAACCCCAAGCTGCTATCCTCCCTGAAAATACTTTGCTAGTATTCCTGATAGTCGCTTGACACACATAAGCCTCTCGTCAGCTCTGCCTGCTTTAGAATGCATCCAGATGGAAAAGAAAAGCCAAGTTGATAAACTACACTCATGTAAAGGTAACTTCGTCTTAGGAAAAGTCAACACAGGAATTCTCTTTGTTTCATTTCTGGTGCCAAGAGGGAAATCAGAGAGCTTTTTCTGCCCAAGAATCGGTGAGCGCGCAGACCATGCTACCCTACAGAACTGAGGTCTACAAAGAAGCCCATGTCCTATTATGGAGTCTTCTTCGTCTCCGATTATCTGGCAAATAAACCAATTTGGGAGCCCACCAGGGTCTTTCTGGCCTCCTCTCCAGGGCCCTGGCTGAACTGACCTTATCTTCATTTCCATACAGCCTGCATCCTCTGTGAGATGAGAAATGTCATTATTTACCGAGAAAGCAAGGTCTGAAAATGGCAATTACTCAGCAGGTCAGCAGAAGGCCCTGGGGTATTTTTCTCAGTAGAATTCAGCCTGGCTGGATTGGAGCTGAGAAAGAAAGAAGGCAATGTCTCCAACCTAGAGGTCTTCAAACCCACACTTGCCTCCTTTCTCCCTAACCCGTGGTGTATGTGTGTAAATAAATAAATATATGTGTATATGTGTGGTGGATAAATCAATGTATGTTTGTGTATAATTTGCTCACATTTAAAACATAAACCAGCATATATGTGTCAATATGTGCCTGCACACACGCGCGCGCACACACACACGTGTATAATTTAAAATAAACCCACTGCAGATTTTATTAGACCCAAATAAAACAGATAGGAGGAGGAGGTATGAGGGACACTATCCTGACAGCTGACATATGCTGGCCTCCATGCCCCAAGATGTGTGCTGTATCACTCTTCATCATAATCCTATCTCTCCCTACTGGTCTGTCTTGTACATGCCATGAGAGGACATTCTTCCCCAGCCACTGTGATGCTGGTCAGTCCAGTATCTCGCCCTCATAGAGGATGTGTTGTGGATGAGCTTCCTTCAGGCATTCTGACTAAGCCTAGGGTATTTTGTATGCCAGGAATGTACCATGACAAAACCATTCTAGGAGGGTATGAATGAAGAGAAGCTAGAGACACCCAGAGAACTCCCAAGCTAACTGCCTGGCCTTAAGGAGTCCAGCTCTGCAAACCTTTAGATCTACAAGTGAGATTATCAATGTTACTGTGGTAGGCCACTGAAGGATGTTTGTTAGATAGTCTGTGTGGCAGCAGTGGCTGACTGTCACACTCACCCAGGCCATGGTTCTATCTTTCGTTACAATACTTAACAAAGACTACTAAGCATTTCAAAAAGTTAAATGGAGGGAGATTTTACAAATCGGGCTCTAACTGTCCCAAATCACACAGATCTGGAAACCTGGCCTCTGAACTGCCAGCTTGAGTGCCTGGCCCAACCCTCAGCACATAAGTCCCTTGGCCAAGTGTGGCAGTTTGAATGACAATGGCCCCCATAGGCTCATAGTGAGGGGCACTATTAGGAAGTATGACCTTTTGGTGTAGGTGTGGTCTAATTGGAGGAAGTGTGTCACTAGGGGTGGGTTGTAAGCTTTCAGAAGCTCTAGCTAGGCCCAGTGTGACTCTCTCTTCCTGCTTCCCTCAGACACAGATGTAGAAATCTCGGCACCTTCTCCAGCACCATGTCTGCCTGCATGCTGTCATGCTTAATGCCATGATGACAATGGACTGAACCCCTGAACTGTAAGCCAGCTCCCAATTAAATAATTTTCCTTGTAAGAGTTGTCGTGGTCATCGTGTCTCTTCACAGCAATAGACTCAATAACCAAGACACCAAGGTTTCTCCACTCTAAAGCTTTCTTATTCCTGGCTCCCATCTCTGTCTTTCTTTCTATGGAGGGCCTGAAAACTGTGGTTCTGGCTTTGAAGGCCACGCTCATGTGTGTTTCCTGGCATGCCCTCCCTGGTTGCAAGATTACAAAACACATTCTTTAAAACCTAACAATCCAGAAATAGGGCCTACAGACCACATATGCCATCTAGAAGGCTGAAGTCAGAAGGAAGCAGCACCACCTCCACGCAGTTGGTGGGATGCTGCCTTCTCAAGTCTTAGATCGATGTATCCAGACCTGCCAGTGACCCAGCGGACAGGGAAGGACAAATATACCAGCTACTCTTTCATCTGATCTCTGACTCCATCTACTCCTTCAGTTTTCAGAGCACGCCCATCTGATGCCCTTAACCTGCTCCAGGCTCTTCCTGTAGTCTTCTGTCCTCAGGGGCCATGGTCAGTGTTAAAGCATTTGGCAGTCTGCAGCCTGGGATCTATCCCACTAGTGAGCTACTAGTCTCAGGCTAACCTAATGTGTGTATGTGTGTGTGTGGGGGGGTCTCTGTCTGCAGGGACTAGGCTGTGGTACCAAGCCTCAGCAACTAGGAGGTTGTGACATTGATTTCATGCACATAAAGAGCCACAAAATGCTCAGTCCTTACAGAAGCCCTGGGAGACCTTCTCAGAGCAATATCTGTAACCTATAGGTGCCAGGCTAGCTTAGGGCCTGCTATGCATAAGTACCTGGCTGTACTGGAGCCCTCATCCTCCCTCCCCCAAGTGACTGTCATCTGTCTCCTAACCCACCAGACATACCTCTGTCTCATCCCACTTCTACCTAGAAGTGTTCTGAGGCTAAAGGAATCCTCAACTTCTCAAGTCCCTGGGGTTGGGTCATGTGACTAGTAGCAACCTTCCTTTACAACACTAACATTCAACGTCAGAAAACAAACAAACAAACAAACAAAAAGCATCCAGGGACCTATGGCAGACACAGCATCCCTACCTCCAGTCACTTGGTTCCTGTCTTCAGAACCCTTGGGTCCTGCCAGAATGGAGGCCAGCTAGGCTTCACTCTGGAGTGGTATCTCCCTGGTCATCAACAGAACCAAGTTTCCTTGGAAGAGAAAGACAGACCTAGTGGGTGCTCTGTCCAATGTCCAGGCCTGTCCCAGCACAGCCAGCATCCCTGGTCGGCGTCTCCATTTCCAGACAGCCTTGCACAGCCTCCATTCAGAGGAAACCCCACTATGCATGGGACAAGTCATCCCAGAGCCTGGAGAAAGGGATGGTGAGCATGTGCGCACTGCAGCGTGTGGCCCTCAGCTGCCAACACACAAAGACACTCTGTCCTCTCCATGGCGAAGGGACACCCAGGCCGGAAGCCAGGCAGCAGATGAAGCCAGACACACAGTTGACATGGAAACCCAATAGTTAAAAAAAAACCCTCAGGCTATTTTGAAATGTCAGATTTTGATAAGCAGGCTGGAGTCCGTGTTCCTCCACAGCTCAGTATTTGGCAAAACAAGCTCTGCCATGAATTCCTGACAGCACGTCAGGGGCAGCATGCAGCCGTATGTCCGCCTTGCCGGGTGGTGTTCACTCGTTACCGGCACTGCTCCTGCTCCATGCTGACACACTGTTCACTCATGTTGCTGCGGGTGCACCTCTTTTACGAACATAGAACTTGTGGGTGAACAAAGGAAATCCATTTGTTTCCTGGCCTGGCAGAGGGAAAGCCCTCTGACAGACAATCCTCCCTCTGTGGTTGCACAAACCCCAGTGCTGCTGGTGTTCACTCGGAGCCAGTGATGGTGGGGTTCCAAGCCCCGTCTAATTAACTGGAATGTGTATGTGCGTGCACACGTACCAGTGTGCGTGTGAGTGCCTCTGTGAGGGGATTGCGGGGGACACACCAAGAATCAGTCCCACATCTACATATGGACAGCTGCCTCTGCCAAGTTAGTTTCAGAAGGAAACTGACTTGACGTTGAGAAATACTGCCGGTAGTTGCTAAAACGAATGTCTCTGCCCCATACCCCGCTAGGGAGACATGAATCTCTCTTCTCCATTCCTGCCTCCTAAGGTCCTAACGGCAATCCAAAGTTGGATTCCACCAGACGTTATCAAGAGGAACTGATGAGTTTATAATGCTTACAGAGTATAGGTGAGGAATTTCTGACTGGTGCAGGGTAACCCCAAAGCAGCCATACTAGTAAGTTTTCACCCAGGATGGATGGAGGCTTCCCTATAGCCACCATTGTCACCCCCAAAGTAAATACTCTAGCATCCCCCAAAAAGCCCATGACAAAACTGGATACAAATGGCAGGGGAAAGTGGGCAGAGCTCATGTAAAGAGTCCACAGGGAATGTCGTTCTAAGGGGGAATGTCAAATGTTCACAGGTGAGAGAGACCATGATAGACGCTAGCAAGAAGACATAGCTGACCTCAAGAAGCCAGTAGCTATTGGGCTTGGAAGATTGAATTGTGAGACAGCCTGGATCAGAGAGCAGCAGATCATTCTAAGTGAGGGTTTTGCCAAGGACTGCGAAAGAGGGGGAAAGAGAAACACAGGATGTACTTTGTGTGTGTGTGTGTGTGTGTGTGTGTGTGTGTGTGTGTGTGTAAGTATGCCTTTGTAAGTGTATGCAGATGCATTAGTGTTTGTGTATGAAGTGAGTATCCACACATATGCATGTATCAGAGCAAGTTTTGTGTGTGTGTGTGTGTGTGTGTGTGTGTGCGCGTGTGCGTGTGTGTGCGTGTGTGTCCTTAACATGCTCCACCTTGAGATAGGCATACCCATGGGATATGAAAATCTGATGTCACTCCTTAACTGACAAAGGTCAATCAGTCCCTTTTATCTGTTATGTACCTGTCAGGTATAAGTGAGCATCCTACACAAATGTGTGTGAGGCTCCACTGGTTAGCAGTGCGCATGTATTTTTTTGTGTGGCACACAGGAACTATTCTGATGCTACACACACACACACACACACACACACACACACACACACACACACGGAGTGGACCCCTGCTACTTTGCCTCAAACCTTAAAAATATTTCCTACTTCTGGGACAGCTTTATATACAAAGTCAAAACATACCCAAAAGGAAGAGAGTCTGGCTGCGGTATCTGTCTGGAGTATGTTGGATTGTGGACCTGTGACATCAGAGATACACAGGGATAGACCTTCACTCTCCAGAGAGGTACAGTCCAGGGTGAGGAGGGTAAGTCAGAGCTGGGACAAGGTAAGACTTTCACAGTATTCTAGAGGGACCTCTTGGCTCTGTCACATTGGCCAGTATGATAGACCTGGCAAAAGGCTGGTGTCCAACTTCTGGTGACCAGTCAAGAAACTAGCCCATACTTACCCTTTCCTCTGCTTCCTCTCCAAGGAGACACCCAATGAGGTCATTCAGTTTCATCTCCCTGATATCTGTCAAGCCTGGCCAATTTATATCCACACTGGCAGAGGGTCTCTGGGTAATCTATTTCCAAAATGTGAGTCTTGTGCAAAGGACTTGGGACTGGGGACTGGGGGACCAGGGGTGGGTGGTGGGTGTGTGGGGGGGGTGGCAGGCACCCTCCAGCAGCTGTTAGGGCTCCTGAGAAAGTACAGAGTAAATAAAAGAGAGTAAATACTGCAAAGATTAGACTCCTGTCCCTGTAATCTCTACAGAGCTCTTAGCAGGCAGCCCCAAGACTTCACAGACATTTGCATAATCTCTGTAGAGAAATTCTCCAAGGGAGGATTCATCTGCTGAGACAACAAGGAAACTCCCTCCTGCAGCTACCAGAAGGCTAGGGAATTCTTGGCAGAGGGGAGGGGAACTCAGGAGGGAGGTACCCTCTGCTGTCCTTGCCTAGTACTGAGGCACACTGAGAACAAGAAGCTCTAGGCTTATAGCCTCAAATAATAAAAGCACATTTACATGAGCTGGACTGGTCCCATACCTATCTATCCATCCATGCATGCATCCATCCATTCATCCATCTATTCATCTATCTATCTATCCCTTCATCCATCCATCCCTTCATCCATCCATCAATGCATCCATCCATCCCTTCATTCATCTATTCCTTCATCAACCATTCATTCATCAATCCATCCATCCATCCATTCATCCACCAACCCATCCATCCATTCATCCACCAACCCATCCATCCACCTACCTACACACTAATCCACCAGGACATGGGCTCTCTGTGCTGCCACCCACACCGAGGTCACCTCTCCAACAATACCCTCTAGGGACATGGCATTGCATTGTCCCAGACAGCTTCATCTTTCTTTACCTCTCCCTCGCCCCCCCCCCCCAGTGACTATGGTTTGTGAGTTCCAGACCCTCAGGGGACACTGTCCACTTCACCTGCAGGGTTGAAGAGGTAGAGTCTGGGCTGCCATCTAGTACAGATATGGTTATATGAGTTATAGGCCAGCCACTTCCACTCTGCCCTGTACATCCAACCCAGAGTGTCTGCCGTCTGCATTCCTGGCACACGGACATCTCAAGGAACACAAATATGCAGGTCCCCTGGCAGTGGGGACAGTGTGTACTTCAAGTAGGGGAAGAGAACGAGTGACCTAGCTTTCCTTCTGCCCCAGGCTCCTCTCTCTTTACATCCAACGTGGAGCCACTAGTATACCTAATCACCATGCTCAAGATGCCTGTGTGTGGTCTCAGACCCCTAGAACTACAAATATGACTTCTAGGAAAGCCAAAAGGGCCACAGGGGGCAGACACTGACTCATAGGAAACCATATTCCTGGACTGCAAACATTGCATCACCCTTACATACTGTAACCACTCAAGTCACACTGTGGCTGACTTCCTGAGATGACTACCCAGGTACTGGGCACACTTAGGGCACCATGATACCTGGACCATTTCCACCAGGAACCCCAGGAGACATGTATCCATGGTTTGTGTAGTTTTATATCCAGGGGCAAGGAAAAGGGTGCTCCTCATTGGGCCAAAGGCATTTCTGGGGGCATGGCTTGGCTAGGGCCATTAAAGTCTGGCCTAAGGCAGGCTTAACAAAAAAATCCTGACACTTAGCTCAAACAGTAGGTCTTAGTGGTAAAAACAAAACAAAACAAACAAACACCAAAACCAACTGGGTGGTAAGAATGGGGGACCCACCGCCACTGGCCTCAGGAAGAAGTTAAGACAGCGGCAACTCTGGGGCAGCCTAGAGTTTACTCCCCTACGTCAAGCAGGGGAGAAAATGGACGATACCCTGCATCCCCAAGACTGGCCTCAATTTCTCTGTGTGCGTGAAACAGAAACAAGATGGAGTAGGCTTTGGTCCCTTAGCTCCTCTGGTTAGTAGAGAACTGAGAATAATCAATTACAGAATGTCCCTCCTAGGAGGGTGCTCTAGTTCCTAGCTAGGGATTTCTTGCTGGGGTTCTGCTTTGTCCCAGGCTCTGCTGTCCAGGCCCAGCCAGCTGTGGAGACTTGCTCAGTCCTGCATTTCCTCAGGAAGACTGCAGCACACGGCAGAGGCACAAAGCCGCTTGATTGCCCTATTTGTCAGAAGCTGTCTGTAGATGTCAAAGGAGCAAGGAGACTTAGGCTAAATTTGTTCTGCAGGCAAAAATGTAGATGGAACCCTGCCTCCCACCTCCTCACGTCACCATGGTGACCAAGCTGGCTGTGCAGGTCATCAGCCCAGGAGGGAAGGCTACAGAAGTCAGACTACTCCTGCCTGGCAGTGTCCAGTATGTCCAGGATTCCCTCCCTGAAACTCAAATGCTGTCACTTGGTCTAAGAGAAGCCAGTCTCTTGACAGTATCTAGCCTTGTGGGCAAGCCTGTGAGAGCTAGACATTAGGTTAGTTGAGGCAAAAAGATTCACTTTGCATGTGGGTGTCAATATTCAATGGGGTGTGGTCCTGGACAGAATTAAAAAGAAGAAGAATGTAAGCTGAGTGCTAACATTTATCCTCTCTACTCCCTGTATCTGCTCGCGACATGACAAGCTGCCACATGACTCCTGTCACAACTTCTTAACAAGGTGGACAGTCCCTGGAACTGCCAGCCAAAATAAGCCGTTTCTCTCTTTACTTGCTTCTTGCCAGATATTTGGGTCACAGCAAAGTGCCAAGTAACTAGTATAGTCTCCTTCTTGGGTATCTCATCTCTTAAATGGACACAACTTCCTAGACCCTTCATCTGCTGGCTACCCTCTCTCGTAGATAAGTAACTTGCCGTCAGCCTGTACACATCATCCCTCACATGGCCACTCAGATGTCTTGGCTCTGTACTTCATCTCATGCCTGGTCACCTCACCTCCTAATCCCTGAACATCTTCTGAGCACAAAACTGCAGACACCCTCTAGGTGTGTGTCTGTAACAGTAGGCTGGTGAGCTCTCAGTTTGCTGGTGAGGTCCAATCTTAGCCCAGAGATCTCCCAAAGACCAACTCTCTGGCAGGTGCCAGCTATCAGAGGGGCTGGCTCACAATAAGACCCAGGACACACAGGTGTTGACCTAAAACATCACAAATTACCAGTTATGTAACCACCTCAAGCACCACTGCCATGGACGCATCTCAGGGGCACTGATAGAGCCTCAGCTTTGAACTGTCCCAACACTATGAAGGGATGAGCAGTGGTTTAGACAGGACTTTTGAAGATGATGAATGTGCAGTCAAGGGCTGGCCACAGCTCCAGAGGGAACACAAATTGAGCCCCACTCCCTAACATCTGCCCTAAGCTCTATAAGCAAACCAGGGCAGGGCGGGGCTACCCTCAAATGCCCAGAGAACTGAGAAAGGCTCTCCCTGGGATTGCTCAGCAGCTCACAGCAAGATGGTTACCTGGTCATGGCGTCAGGAAGGTATACTGAGTACAAAATCTCTTCCTCTGCCCTGTGGACTCACCTCTCCTGTCCCTGAGTACACTCCCAGTGAAATCCTCTCCTGTCATCAGCCAGAGGGGAAACAGGCTGTTCGCCCTGCTGGTTCTAAGCATTTTTGTTTTTAATTTAGTGTTTTCATCAGTACAAAATCATCACAGAGTCCTCAGTCCTCAGAGCTTGTTCAAGGTCATAGCAATGAGGGAGAAGGTACAGTTGGATGGGCTGCATGGGTGTAATGCTTGGGGCCAGCAGGCATCACCTCTACTCCGTTCTGTTCTCCTGGGACTCAAGGGATAGCCGCCTTCCAGTCTTGCCTCAACTCTACACTACAGAGCAAACAGAGGCCCAGAACTGTGGTCCAAAAAAGATTATGGCTGCCTGTCAGAAAATGCAGACAGTGCCAGCAGATGCCAGGGCAGATCAGAGAAGGTTTACCCACATGAGACCAATCACACCTGTACTCGGAACTGCACACATTCCAGAACAAAAGATTAGAGGTCGGAGTTGAGGAGTAGATAAGGGAGAGCACCACATTCCCAGCTTCCACGGTTACCTACGGCTGCCTGCTCCTGAGGCCACAGCCATTAGTAATGGTGAAAAAAGTCAAATGAAACCAGACTGGCCAGACTGAGCCTCCAAGATCTTCAGAGATGACAGTGGTAGAACAGAGATGGGGGACAGGTGGCTATAGAGGGACAGGCAGCACTGGGCATTAGGAGGTGGAGCGCAGGAAAGAAAGGAAGTGAAAGCCAGGAAGAGGAGGAAGTGGAGGCTCTGGAAGAAATTCATCTTCTCACATCTCATCCTCCCTGTGGGCAGTTTCCATAAGGAAAACCAATTATTTTCCTCATGCTCTTCCTCTCTCTGTGTCTTTTCATTAGCAGAGGCAGCAGCCACACGCCGAGTGTCCAAGGGCTGAGGAATAGAGGCTGAAGGCCACTCCCTAGGGCAAGCAGCTGTGGAGTCCTGACAGGATGGGGCCAAGCAAGCTGGGGTTACGTTCAAGGCCTCTCCACACTCACACTCAGCACACCACAGCAATCCAAACGGGCGTGCACACAAACGGACACATGCTCACAAATGTGAGCGTGCATGTATACCCACCACCCCGATACACACACCACGCATGCAGGCACATGTATGTGCCTATGAATATGTGTGCCTCTGTGTGCTGTGACTGTCCTGTAATGATGTGCATCTGGACCTTGCGTGTGTATGGGCTGCTGTGAGTCTGTGCATATGTGTGCCTGTGAGGACATGCTAGCCTACACTGTGTGTTCCTGTAATCATGAATTTATGAACCTTGACGGTGTAGCATGTGTGAGAATGTGTCTAGGTTAGTGTGCACGTGTGTATGCCCATATGTAAGCATTGTCAAACACATGTACACATATACACATGCTCATACGCATAGGCACACACACCTTATGCTACAACCAGAAGATGTAAAGGGGAGCCTCAGATGGAGAACCAGGAGTTGGCAAAAGGTCCATACTCAAGATGGTGAACCAGTCCCCCAAGTTGGTAGCCCACCTGGCACAGGCCTGTAGTGTCAATGGAGAAGGCATCAGCAGTGTGTTCTCCTCCAGGCAGCAGACCACAGATTCCTGAACTAGGCCTTCATGGTTGCCCAAAACCAAGATGGTGAAAGATGGGTCACTAACCAACCATCCTAAGGACCTTATAAGATGCCACTAGGACAGGGTCTGGAGTCAGGCAGGACAGATAGGTCTTCCCCAGAGGGTCATTAGAACAGCCACTGAGGGCAAGACAGAGTCACCTAGTTGGGCACATAGAGACATACCTGCTCACATTTCCTCACTGTCCCTGTACCCTGTGCCCCACACTTCCCCAGAATCCTCAGAGGGCAGGGAGTACTGAGCTGCAGGAGCAGCAAGCTTCTGAAGACAGATGCACTAGAGTGATAGCACTGCCTGTTCTTGGGGCTGAGAACCGTCCCCACTCACTGCCAAACCAGTTTCTACTGGACAATGAGAAGGCCAGGGACCCTGCCAAGGAGCTTTGGGGATGGGCTACCACTCTGTAACCTAGATACCAGATTTCTTCAAATGCATGCCTCTGATTTTCACAGGAAGGAAACAACCAAAATTAAGGTGGGCCTCATAATGTAAGAGATAACACTTAAAGGCAAAGAAATTATATTTTTTTAAGATCACAAGGACAACTTCACATCTCCCCTCTTTCAGAGGACTGCAGCCCTATCTCACAGTCGATGTCATTGTTAATTTTTTCTAATGACACATTCAAGAAACAAAGCAAAACAAAAGAACCATCAACTCAGCATTTAGAACAACATATTTTGACAGCATATTTTTAAACTAATTCCCCTCTTCCAATGAAAGTGCCATCTTGCAATCTTTTTAAGTCTATTCAGTATATACCAACATGATTATCTCATTCTTCTCACGATAAAAACTCCCAGATACATAATGACAGCGTGATCAACATGCAGATGTATTCAGGGGACATTGTCTCTCCTGTAAGGACCAGGAAGGAAGGAACAATGAAGATGTGCCTGCAGGAGCTCCTGGCAGGGATGGTCCATAGGAGGCGTTGGGCAAGCTGAGAGGTGAGCAGGAGGCCCCCACATTTGCTGTCCCCTGGTCTCCAAGGACTCAGGCCTTGGCATTGAGCACAGATTTTGAGGTGCCACCTGATCCTACTTTGTCTTCTGCACAAAAGCATTTTGGAGTCAGCTGATGATACAGGATGTGAGTCCCCTGGCAACGGGTGCAAGAAAACAACCAAAGGCATAGATGACACAGCTCTGGAGTGGGACTCAGCGGAAAGAAAGCAACGGGGTAAGAAAGGGAGATAAATCAGAATCCAGTCAGATAAAACTACTATCATGTTGCCAAGAGTTCCTACCTGGGTGAAGACACAGGAGATAACCCACCTCAGGATCCTTGACTGTGGAATAACCAAAGTGAGGCTGAGGGACAGCAACTATCATTGGCCAACAAGGGAACACAGAGGGAGCAGAAGTCCATTGAACCTGCAATGCCAGAACCTGAGTGTGTGTCCTCCGTGGCTGTAGCTACGCCCTCCTGATCCCCTTCTCCTCCCAAGCATTACCAGGAGTGGGAATCCTCTAGGGACTTTGCCCACCAGAGCAGAGCAAGAAAAAAAAAAACAGTGGGAATAGCCTCAGAGGCTGAGGTGTGTTGAGGGGAGGGGAGAAAGAGAAAGAAAGAAGCTATTCTGTTGACTTTGGAGATGAGGGAGGAGTCAGGAGTCCAGGAACATAGGCTCTAGAAAAGTCACTTCCTTGTCCAAAGAGAAGGGCCTTTTACTTCACCTAAAAGAGCAATGTGGCACAGCTCTGAGACTGCCGGACAGTCCATGTGCTGGCATTGAGCAGTGAGTGTGAGCTCCTTGTTTCAGCAGACACAGGAGGTTCACACAAGCACTGTTCTGGGCTCGGGACCTACATTTCATCATTTGTCACTCAAGGGCAGTGGAGACAGGTGTCCGTTAGTTGCAAGAGTGGCCGGGGTGGAGCCCCAACATGTCCTAGAGTCTTACTGGCCATCCCCAACACTTCTACAATCATAGATGCTGGCTACATAGATGATAGAGCCTGGGCTGTGTTCACATGTTGCGAAGTTGTGCTTCCCAGGATGAGTAGAAATCTCTGCAACAAACTGCCGAATGAGAGCTGAGGTTTCAGGCCACTGCCTGCTCTACAGAAAGAATACTGTAAGTGCTGTGTACCACCAGTTAATAAGAATTGAAACCTAAGTGTCAAGTACAAACCGTACTGAATGTGTGTCATTTTTATACCATAGTAAGGTCAGATTACTACAAAGTGTGTGACCATATATGTTCCTGAAAAAAGGTCACAGTGCGTGCCTGCGACAACCCCTCCTGGCAGCACGGTGCACTGGCTGTTGTACCATCTGTGGCCATATTCTCACTACACAGCAGGAGTGAGTACCTGCAACAGAGAACATGGATACACACTGCCTCTCAATAGAACAACTTAGCTGACTCCCCTGATGGAGGATGTTAGCAGACAAACTCTACAGAGGAGGGGCCCTAGGCTGTGAGGGTCAGATTCCTGGGAAGGAGGCAGCAGTGTGTGGCAGAATTGCTGGTCTCCAGGTAAGATCAGCCAGGACATGTCATCTGTGGGTAGAAAAATGGTGGACTAGAGACCCCGAGGCTGGAGGGAAGGGAGGAGGCTGCGCTTGTGCTGAGACAGGAAGTTGTAAGGATGCAGAAAAGCCTGAACGCTTTCTCTTTTTGCTCTGACCTCGTTACTTGCCCCAGACTAAATACTACAAGGACTAGAGATCAAGGTTCTAGTTCTGACATGGGAGGTGCTAGAGAAATGTCTCTAGAGCAGATATTTAAACTGATGTCACAGGAGACCCTAAGCTGGGTAGAATCTAGCTCTGCACTGGGTTACCTCTGAGCTGCCCAGTGTGTATCTGTTCATTCCAGAACAATTTCAGAATCTTACTAGTCACTTCATAAAAATGAACTCTGGCCCTCCCTCAAGATAGGCTCTATGGTGCTCAGATTCTTGATACAGCCTGGTGTGTGAGGAACGCTGCAGCAGCAGCAACAGGCTGCTATAGCAGAGCTTGCCACCTTGTCCTCATGCCTTCAGGAGTAGGCTCTTCTATGTATTCTTATCTAAATATAACCATTAGTGTGAACAGGTATGCAGATTCCAATAAGTAAAAACCTGTCTTCAAGGGTTCTGCTCCCACAGGTAGCAGCCTCATCCCTGAGGACCTGGTGCTCTGGGAGGTTGAGCAATGCTCCCTGGGAATTACAGTGATACCTTCTCCAATTTGCACACCGGTACATATAACCATTTTCAGCAAGAGGCTGGTTCTCACCACCCACAGAGTACCTTGTGACTCTGCACTGGGCTATTGATTTCATATATATATAATCAATCCCATGGGAAATGGAAGCTTATATTCTTACAAAAATACATACACAAGTGTTTACAGCAGCCTTACTCATAATCACCCCAAACTAGAAGCAGCACAGATGTCCAATGATAACAGAATAGATAAAAATCTGGACCAGGATGAGAAAGGAAGAGGCACTGGCTCAGACAACATCCGGTAAACCTCAGATATGTCAGGCAGAGTGACAGAAGCAGAATCCAAGATCCAGAAATAGGTCCCTAGATATGATGTCTATATAGACAAAGTAGTGGCTACCAGGTCCTGGCATGGGGCGTGACTACAGAGGCAAGGTGGAGGGTCTATTTGGATGTTGGGGTAAGTCATGTCTTGGTCACAGATGCCTTAGAATTTGGGGAATTCCTTTGCTATGGAAAGGACCCTTTCTACAGAACTAGGTTGACAGTAGTAAACAAAAGGTCGTGGTTCTCAGCTTGAAAAAAAGCCAGGTAAGGTGAATCTTAAAGAGACTTTTAGAAAAGTAAAGGGCCTAGATTTGGACTCCACCTGCATCCACTCGTCCCTGGATCATGGGAGTGAACCCTCCAGGTGCTCAGATGATGGTGAAAATGAAGATGATGGTAGAAATGGTGATGAAGGCGTTGGTCATGAGAGAGATAATTTCAATCATGAAGAGAATTAAGAAGAGGTTGGTGACGATATTGAAAATTATGGTGATGGCGGTGAAGACAATGGCTATGACGAAACAATGAGAGATGACAAGGAAGACGAGGATGATAATGGAGGTGCTAATGATGATGAAGGTTGATGAAGGTGATGATGACATTGATGATGACAGTAATGACGATTGTGTTGATATTGATGATGATAATGATGGTAAATATGGTGGTTATAATGATGATGATGACGATAAAGCAGATGATGCCAAGGATGTTGAGGATTATAACGATGAAGCAGACAGTGATGGTGATGTTAGAGGTGGCATTAAAGGGGATGTTGGAGATGACAAGATGATGGCTGTGAAGTGTTGGTGATGAAGAGGAAATGGTGTCTATGGCATTGTCCATGAAAGTGACACTAGTGACAATTAGTGTGATGATGAAGGTTCTGACTAAGAGAATAGAGAAGTGGAAAGGGCACTTTCACCTATGAAAGATATGTTTTCCTAGCTCTCAGATGGGTCCTGAGGAAGAAGAAACACTACCAGGCCTTTTCTTGGTGGTCATATGAGAAACACATGAGCCCACGTTCTGGTGTCCAGAGTCTAAGCCTGTCTCTTAGCACACACACTCCTCCTCTGTGCTAAAGAGGGGGGACAAAAGGCCTCTGACAGCTTTGTTCCAACGGAGTTAGGTCCATTCTGATCCAACAGGCCTCTCAGGAGCTCCATGCCACTCTGTGCTCTGATGCTAACCTGCTCAACCAAATGATCCACGGACTCCCTCCTGACACTATCACGGAAGCCTCGTACTGAGTTTACGGGAATGTTACTTTCCATATGTTCCTCCAACTGTCACAATCAGACATGGGACCCAAAGCCATGAGCGGGGAAAGAGAAAATAGACCTGCTCCCAAGCAGAGGAGGCTGTGGCAAGTGCAGGATATCTAGCCATCTCCAAGAAGAGTAGGCTTGTCTTTACAAATCTCACTAATAGTAAGCAAGTGTCAGCTCAGAGCTAGGTGACAGTTCAGGCCAGCACAAGCCTGGACTATCGACGTCCCTCCATGCTCCCACTCAAGACAGCATCAAGACCTGGAGTGAAGCAGGAACCTACCTCACCTCCCACACTGTTAGGGAAGAATAAAGTCAAGGGAACAGTCAAGAGGCCTGGTGCATTCGAGGAGTCATGGGAATGGGTAGCTCTACAGGACCACTGTGCAAAGAGGTGGGGCTGGGTCCTTTGTCAACTGCAAGAAGCACAGGATAAATGAGAATTTCTGTAGACTTCAGGGTGGGAAAGTGGGGCCCTTCTTCAGGTGCAACATTCCAGGAAAACAGGCTCCTGATCGCTGCCAGCAGGGCCTCTCTCTTTGACTCTATTCTTTCTAAATTCCCATCTGGCTCGGGTCAGGTAAATAGGTATGCAGCCCACTCATCCTCTTGGGTAAGGGTGCTTGGGTTGCCATAGCAGAAACCTGCTCTAAGACCCACAGTGAATGTTGAGCCTGGGAATAAGGCAAAGATTCATCTTATCTGGGTAGACTGTGGACCAGGCTGAGTTCCTCCTGTAGGATTCACCGCTGGTCACCAGATGCTGCTTTTCTGACCCTGGGGTGAGTGGGTGCGACAACACGTGCTGTGGTCAGGAAGGCATGGGTTCCAGCTATCTTCTACAGTTGATACTCATAAGACGAAATCTCAAGAGCAGCAAGGATGCAGAGAACATCCTGTTTTAATCCTCAGATGTCCATAGAGCATGGCCCACGTTTCCAGATGACAAAGGATGCTGGGATAACATGATCATGGTCCAGGGACATCTTCATCAACTCCCTGTGGGCACACAGAGCTCCAGAGGACTATGTTTACAGCTGAGTCTCCTCTCTACTCAAAGTGACAGAGGCCTCACCTAGCTGGACCCCCACCACCTCAAGATTCTATATCCATACAAGCCTTTGAGACAATACAGTGCAAAGATTAATGTCCACACATCAATGCCAGAAGTAGCCAGTCTATCTTCTGAGAGAGGGAAGCAGGTGACATGGAGAAGCATAGTGAGATTCCAGGAAAAGCAGCCAGTGTGTACTAAAATAATACGGCGACAATGAATACGGCTCACATGGCCTTGCTTCATCTTCCCATTCACTCACCCAACACACATCAAAGGCTACCTGGCTTTGAGGAGCAGGTAGTGAATGCTCGTGGGTTGGAGAGCCGCAGGCCCAATGCCCAGTAGCCAGGGCTATCATCAAAAGCACTGCCGAGCCTTAGCCCATCAGTCCTCCCATGCATGGCCCTGAGTGCATGCCTGCCCGGCCTTGCCTACAACCCTGGTTTGTTTTCACCTACTGCGGACAGATCTTTCTAAATCACCTTGATAGTAGGATGGGATTAGCTAAAAAACAGGGACAAGAAGCAATCTGTCTCTTGGACCCTTGGCCAGTGGCCAAAGGCAGGGGTAGCAGAGTCAAGACCTAGAGTGTGTTCCTGGATGGAGTCTGAATAAATGCAGAGCCTGGTTCTAGGCGCCCAGAGCTTCAGGAATGAGGAAGTTGAGGCATTAGGCTTCCTATGTCAACCCCCTGCCCCCTTCTGCTCCTGGAGCAGCAGGTAACCAGGACTAACTGAAGAGCCCTGTTCAAAGCTTTGAGCTGGCACAAATAGGGTCTAGCAGAGTCCAATCCTACCCAAGAATCCTCCAGGAAGAGCTTCAAGGAACTCCATCCTAGCCTCCCCGCCCACTGATCATCTAGAGATGAATACAGTGTTTTAAACAACGAAACCAACAAAGACTGAGCCACTACACTCGCTGATTGGACCCCACGCAGTCACGTTGGGAGTCTAACGGATAGGCCTGTTCCCAGCACGCCTCCTTCGTCTGGGTGCCGCTGGCCGTGATGGATACCTAGAACCCACATTCGTAATAAACACTATTCATTGCAGACACAACGCCCATCCTGGAAAACGAGCTTCAGGTTCTCTTCTTGCTGTTTTGTTTTTATCACCAGCTTAATGATGACTAATGTCTGGGTGATTATCTTGTGCTTTTTCTGTGTGGCACTGGGAACAAACAATATCATCAGCACTGCAGAAAGCTAGAGAAAACGAGAGAGGGGGCTGGCGGAAGGGAGAGCGAAAAGCCAGAGGAGAAGCCAGCTCTATGTCTGGCAAGAGTGAGTCTACATAGGGAACCCCAAGAGTCTCAGGGCTGTGATCTGGAACCTTCCATTCCTTACTGTTTGATGCTGTGAAATAAAACAAACCCAAAATCAGAGGGAAGGACTCCCTGCGGGTGTTGGCGTTGTTCTTTAAAAGTGCCCAGATGTGCATTTAAGAGCAACACACTGCTGGGTAAGTAAAACCAGAGGCAGGAGCAGGAAGGGGAAGGCAGCAGCTGATACATAGTAGAAACTCTCTGTAGCTAGCTCCTCAGGTGCCTGGATCCAGCACTCTTAGAGCTGGGCTGGAGAGATGCACCCCAGCAATTAATTTCAAAAGAAATTTTCACTCATGAACTCATGCATGCACCTCCACACAGACATTTCTGGGAAATAAAACTCCTTGGCTCCACCCCCAACCCTAGTTCTAGATCCTTCCCACTCCCAGCCAGAGCTGGGGGCGGGGGAGGGTATGTTAGAGACCAGAGTCAGAACACAATGCTCGGTGTATTTGGAAGAGTAGCTCCAGACCTAAGATTCTCAAACCACAGAAAACCTGTGCCAGCATGTTCAGGGAATAGGAGGAAATCTACCTACACCTCTTGACCTCTCCAAGGCTACCTGCTTGTGCTCTGGTTCCCAGGTGCTCTCCCTGTCTTCCACCTATCAGCTTGTCTATCCCTCTCTGGCCAAGTAAGACAGTTCTTACCTCTTATTCTGCCTCTGAAGACTCCCTCTTACACACCACCCTCTCACAAATGCAGCTTCTCCATCTCTCAGGCTAGACGGTTGGCATCTTTCCTTCTGCTTTCCCAAAAGGCCTCTTGTGGCCCCTGTCATAGCAGAGCACAGGACACCACATCCTCAATCTTCTTCTTTTGGTCTCTTTTGTTTTGACGGACATTTTAAAAGTGTTTGTGTCTGTGTTAAGTGTATCATGAGAGTGCGCATGCCAAGGCACATGTGAAGAGTTCAAAGGATGATACAGGGAAGCTAGTTTTCGCCTTCTGCCTTGTGGGATCCAGGGATTGAACACGGGTTGACAGGCTTTGAGGCAAACATCTTTTCCCACCGAGCCATCTCAAGAGCTCCCATCTGCTTTGTCTCCCTAGTCACCT
Organism: Rhabdomys pumilio; assembly: GCA_030674055.1. Classification (NCBI taxonomy): domain Eukaryota; kingdom Metazoa; phylum Chordata; class Mammalia; order Rodentia; family Muridae; genus Rhabdomys; species Rhabdomys pumilio. The sequence continues at coordinate 15,424,240 of JANHMN010000012.1, forward strand.
GGAATGACCGGTGCCTCTCCAGGACCACTGAGGAGATGGGCTTGCCAGCAGAAGTGTCTGCCCAGTACTGGGGTCACCTCAGAGATAAGGCACATGGAATCCGCTCTCTAGGAGCAAGCCCCTCTTCACTACTGTATAATAAATAGATTAGGGTATTAGGCACCGGAGTTATTAAAAGTGAAAGATGCTCAAAGAGAAGGCGAGGGATTCTAGGAGCCTCCATCTCTTACAAATATGTAATGAAATTTAAATTGAATCTGGTTTAAAATCATTTACCTTTTGACATCATGTATCAGTACCCTAAGCATCGGTTGAGAAAGCAAATAACCTCTCAAGCAGAATGAAAAATTACTCTGTCTCTTTTGATTCCATGTTAATTTTCAAATTTAAACTTCCCTATGGCTCCCGCTTGGGGTCAGCTACTGGAGGCTGCTGCCTGCACAGGGTCCAGGAGGAGTGGGTAGAGGGTTGGCCTGCCTTGCGGAACACGGGTCCCACCTCTGCAGGGAACCAGACACTTTGTCACACTGAGAAGTCTCTGCTTTCTTATCTGTTCTGCTCATGGGTATGCCTAGCTTCCTGGAGGATGAAAACTGGAAAGTGAAGAGAATCTGTCTGTCCAAGCATGCCTGTCCCCTTCGTAGCCTGGGAAAGTGGGACAGAGGCCAGAGGTCAGAGGTCAGAGGTCTGCTCAATGTGACGATGTTTCTGGGGTGTCCTTTTTCCATGGGAGTAGCTAGTTTTTCCATCAGGAGTTCCACTGAGCCAGAGCCCAGCTCTAGAAGAGACAGCTATGCCCTGTGATATAGATTGGGGTATATCTAGCCATGGGAGAGCATATGAGAGCAACTGTACATCATGACTTGGGGACTGTAAATGAAACTTGATATACTGGAGAAGATAGGAGAACAACCCATCCCATTCCCTGAGGGATGACTTGCCAGATGGAGGGTGGACTGGGGATAAGTATCCAAGTAGAGCCAGAGGTTCTGGGTACAACATTCTGCTCTATCGCATGAGCAGTGAGGGTCCAGAGGCTACTGCTCCCAAAACAGATGTATGGACTGAGATCCAGACTGAGCCATAGCCTGGGAGGGATACAGGCCTGTCCTGGGTTGCAAACTTCCCGATGGTCCCCAGGATTATTATTCCACCCTCTGAGCTCCCAAGAGTCAAAATGCACTGAATTCAGGATATGCTGAATACCAAGGGGCTATGTACTGGGGCTGGGGTCTTCCATGAAGTTCACAACTAGCCATGCTGCTAGTTCTAGGACCCGAGCTGGCATCCAGAGAGGTCTTGGGGCCTGGCTCCCTTGAGGCCTGCTGCTATTTCTTAATTAGTGAGAAGAGACAAAGGGGCTTTTCATGGGACTGCCCCGTACTGTCAGTTGCCAGCGTCAGTGGACTGGAAAACAGGGTAGGCCTTTGCCAGCATGCGCCCCCATCTCACTCGCCTAGGAGGACAGCAGGGGGAGGAATGCACAGAAGGAAGGGATGGGGGGTGGAGAGTAGGCCTCTAGGGCAGCCAAGCAGAGAGCCTGCCCCTGGAAATCACACCATCTGGCTTAATCATAGCCTCTGGATCTAGGGAGTCAGCAGTGGGACAAGGCAGCAAAAACTGGACTAAGTTCTGACACTTCCAAGTACAGGCCTGATTCCCTCCTAGGACACAGTTCAAGGCCTGTGGTGGCTCAGAGCCAAGCCAGTGGTCAGTAGCCCTTGTAGGACTGTGAAAGGATAGCTTGGTTTCTGGTGGAGCACTAGCTAGAGATGATTGAAGACCCTGCAAGGGACAGCATATATTTCACCACACTCCCAGTCCCCAGGCTTCTGATGGCCGGCCAAAGACCTCCATTGATTTGTGCCTTTCAGTCACATAGGGTAATGCCCCTACAGCCCCTCCCAAAGAGAGGTTTGTGTCACCTAGCACAGGTAGAAGGCATGACTACAGACTGCAGGGCCTTGAGAGATCTCCATATTAATGAGTTACCTAAAGGCCAGAGGGCATAGCCAATTAAGCTTTCCTTCCCAGACTCTCCTCCCTCCCTATTTAACTTAGGTCTGCCCTGAGGTCGAGAGGGGAGGGGGTACAACCACCTTTCCACCATGACAATAAACCTTCTAAAACCATGGGCTTCCTCCTATCTTTGCCCCCCCCCCCCATGGGGAACCGTGGAGAAGGCCTTTAACTACTGAGCCACTACTTAGTCTCCCAATAGAAGACTTCTCTATGTTCCTGCTGCAAAGGATGCCAACACAAACAAGCTAGTCGACCCAGACGAGTCCAGGTAACCAAGAGTCTCTCACCCTGCAGGGCACTGTCAGGGCTTTCCCTCTCATCTCTGGGCTGCAGACTGGTCCAGCCCATATGCCCTCAAGTCTTGGTTCTTCTGCGGCTCCCAGTGGCGTCTGGGAGCCCAAAGACAGAGACTACTTGTCCCTGGTCAGCCATTTCAGTCCGGAGACCCCCACTCAGGAGCTCTGGCCCTGCAGGACTTCAGGCTGAGATCTCTCCACGCCTGGGCGGAACCCCACAGCTTCTCTCAGCCCAGTGTCTGCATTGAGGGAACTCAGTCAAATTCCTGCACTTCCACCTCCCTGAGCCACAGCAGACATGCAGGAACCACAACACAGCCCAATAGCCCAACAGGACCCACGCCCATTCGTGAGCTACAACCCTGCAGCCACAGGTGTGTGTGTGTGTGTGTGTGTGTGTGTGTGTGTGTGTGTGTGTGCTGGACAGAGCAGATACAAACTTCCTGGTCAGCACTGGTCATATTCTGGGCTGAGGCCTAGCCAGAGTTGGCTTCTGGGAAATCCTCTCACATCCAGACTCACACTACGGGTCTCAGAAGACTCAGAAGTGTGGGAGAGGGAAGGAAAGAGGGCCTGGGAGAAGGCGAGTAAATAGTTTCCATTATGTGTGTGCCACTAGCAACACATCATACCTACCCTGCAGACTGACGTCTAAGGTTCCTGCCTCCACTGGGCACCTGCTAGAGGGAACAACATGTATATGAATGCCCTCTCAACTAGGCAAGAAGCCAATCTCTGAGATAGACTTGCAGGTCTGGATGATGGAGCCACCTTGGGAGCCCATTGCTTGAAACTAAAGCCTCCCCCCAGCACACGCGTGTGCACACACACACGCGCGCACGCGCACGCGCACGCGCGCGCGCGCGCGCACACACACACACACACACACACACACACACACACACACCAGTCAGAAACCATCTGGTTTACCTGCTACAGACAGGGAGAGGCCATAAGGTAGAAATCCCACATGCCAGATTTAGGACTCTCTCTCAAAACACTTGTAACCTCTGGAGTTTCTAATGCAGAGAGACAGGGAAGCTGACCAACTCACAGCAAAGTTTTCTCCTGGGGTAAGGAGGACATGTGAAGACTTTGTTAGAAGTTGTGATCACCACAAGAGGGTGGCTAGACCAAACACCTCTGAAAAGCACATGGCTTAAAGCTCAGAGGCTTAGAGCCAGTGAACTTCACTCTGCAAAGTGACAGTGTCCCATCAACACAGATATGGTCTTTTTGGGGTGGCATCTCCAGCACTGACGAGAACTGAACTAGGGAGACCAGTTCTCATTCCACTCAGCAGTTAACATCCCAGGATGCTTTGAGGATGTCTGTGGAGAATATCCTGCTTGCTTAAATTACACCACGACCACACGGCTGGGTGACAGGGACGGGAAGACGTGAGTGTGGAGTGCCAAGGGCCCAGGCTGTGCTGCGCTCTCCAGGAAGGGTATTAAGCACGGCCGTTAATATGTAGTTAAAAAATTCTCAATCTCCACCAGCATATGCTGTTCTACCTAATTTTGATCAACTTAAATGTAAAAGTGTCTCTGCATCTCCACTCGGGTTTTACCGCCATCTGGTTTAATTAGTCCTTGGGTATCGCGTCATAAAGTTAACGGCGGGAACATCGTGGGGCCAATCAGAAGGCGGGCTGCGAAGCCCTATGTCACTGGGTTTCTTTCTCCTCAACTAAGAGGTCAAGGCTGGAGCGGCTGAGCAGTGATGGTGTTCAGCAATGGCACAGGGCGAGTCTAGGGCCAGACAGTAGCTTCCTGGCTTCCCTCTGACCTGGTAGAGTAGAGTCTATATGTTGAACATACCAGGAGGAGGGAGGGACACTTTTCCACAAAGACTAAGGGTGCCCAAATGTCTTGGTTAGAGTTGATGCAAGGAGCCCACGAAGTCCCCCATCTGCTTGGAATGGCAGTTTTTGTCGGAACTGTGGCTCTCAATGTCCCCTCCTACGCTGGGATCTGTATGCCTGTTATCCCGTGTCTCTGTCATCCACAGAGACACCTGAGGGCTTTGCATCAGAATGCCCCTGCATCTGTACTGGTTCCCGGGCCAGACTCCTGCAAAGGTAGAAGACCTGTATGATCAGGGAGGTGATGCTTCAGTCACGGATGTGAGAGAGGACATTCTGGAAGTGTGGGAAATCCCTTGCCAAGCCGTGAGTGTGCATCCTGGATGTACTGGTCTGAGACAGGGAGACACTGGGAGAAGTCCTAGAGCTAGAAGGGGGCAAGACCCTCCACATAGACCTTGGACATGACAAATGAAGTCAGCAGTGATCTTGAGAAGTCCCATGAAAAAGGAGGATCAGGGTGGAACAGAGATGAGCCAGAGAGAGGCTGGAACATGTGGAAGGAGTGAGCCTGAGCTTAGAGTCACGATGAGGGGCAGAGTGGACATGCCAACAGGGCAGAGCAAGAAAGACTCAAGACGGGAGTCCACAAAGACTGACCCTTGCTGGGGCCAGCCTAATGCTACAGTTGCATGATGGCCCCCCTAATTCTGCACAGCATGCTGGAACCTCCATCTCTTACTGCAGAAAGGTCCCTAACAGAGGTTGGCCTAGCTGGGAGGACCATGGCTCATCCAACGTTTGGCCATGATGGTTTTAGCATATGGTGATGACAGCATAAGCCTTTTAGGTTTTTGGAATTAGAGATGAACTATGGAGTGCCACCCAGAGGGTCAGCCCAGAATGACAGCCTTGTGACTGTGGCTTCAACATTCTGGGACACCAAGTCATGAAACGAGCAGGAGACCCACTTGACCAGTGGACATTTTCTCTCTTGCTTTGACTTCCAAGGAACTCAGTGCAACTGCTATCAAAGAAAAGCTCAAGGGACACTCCATGTCATCACGGGACACCCAAGACCATATGAACTGGAACATATCTAATGGAATTCTCCCTGCATTTGGGTCGGTCCCAAGGAGAGCCTGTGGTAGTTACTACGCAGAACGTGAAAACCCATGATGATGTCCCACACAGAGGAGCATCAAGACCCAAAGGTCATAGCAAAGTCATCCCCCAAATACCAAAATTAAATTTATTAAGAGTTAACAGTCCTTTGGTGAATTTATTAATCAATTTGACAACGCCTGGGGATTGTAATATAAAAATAATCAGTTGGCCTTCTCACCAACGTGAGGTGCCAAGAAGGTGTCATCCAATTTTCCAGTGCCCACTGCCGCAGCCTGCAAAAACTTATTGTTACATTAATTAAGATGAAAATTTCTCAGTGTGGCATTTCAAGGGAGAATGTGCACATTTCATCTGTTTTGTGCACAGGAATGGGTAGTGGCTAGTGGCCAGCACTAGATTCCTATGCCCTTGCCCCTCACACAGCAATTGGTCTCAGGATCGGGAGTTCCAGACAGAGACAGACATATGGGACCTTCTCACAGAAATACATAGGAAGCTTTAAAACAAAACAAACACACAAAGTCCAGCTCTCTCTCTCTCTCTCTCTCTCTCTCTCTCTCTCTCTCCCTCCCTCCCTCCCTCCCTCCCTCTCCCGCCTCTCTCTCCCTTTCCTCTGTTAGCCAACTGAGAAACCTCACCCAAGATGGAGCCATTATATTATGAGCCTTTATAAATAGCCCCACCATCATCTTAGTAGACAACTCTGGTCCTAAGAATGAAAGAGCCCAAGTAGATGTTCCCAAATGTCATTGGCACCACTGAAGAGCCACATCCAGAGCACATGTGAGCTTCCCAGGAACAAGCAATGCACAGGGCACTCTTTCTGCACTCTGTCCGATGCCAGGGCAGAAGGACATACAGCAGACAGGAGTCAAACCAACTTAGGGATGCAGCCTCCACCAAAATGAAGCAGCCAGTCTTAGGAAGTTCACAGTGTCTCTGCCCATGCTGCAGGAGGAATGGCTATGTGACAGCCTCTTGATACCACTATTTCCAAGTATAGCTGATGTTGGATGCTGCCCAGGAGGAAATACACCCCTGTAACTGAAAACACAACTTGAACCAAAGGAACATGGTCTCATGGTCTCTGTAAGCATGTTGCTAGGCAGAAGCTGGCTTGGAGGGGACCCAGGTCTGATATCGTTTCCTCTCCAGGAAGCTCCCTGTGTGTGGATAGCACTCGGCCAAGGGAGAGCACTTTCTGAGAGTTACTGTGCTGGCTCCGCAGCAAACCTGAGCACAGGCTGGCCCCTGGCTTACCTTCTGGTCCCTGCCAGTCTGCACCTAGGGAGTCTTAGTTTCTAATTTTATTAGCCTTTAGTTCTACTTAAAAAAGTCTCTTGGAAATTGCTGTTTGTCTGTAAGCAGAGTGAAAGAAATTACTCTGTACTGTAGTGTGGCCAAGACACTAGAGAGAGAGTAAGGATAGGCATAATTCAACACACACCACTCACAACAAGGTACCCCTCCCACAGGGCACCTACCTAGACAAAGCTCAGAGCATCTTTCTAATTGGGCCTGCCAGATATCCCTGGGCTGTACACATACAGACTCACAGGCCATACAGTTTGTGTGGCCACTTTCTCTGAGTCACATCCTAGGTTTTGGCCTCCTTCCTAGGTATTCTTTCCAGGTATTCTTGCAGTCCTCCCAGATTTTCTGTCCTGGGGTCCAGTCCTTGGCCATCAACCCCAGATGCTCAATAGCCTTGCTTTTTCTCTCTGAGACCATTCAGAACCTGTCAAGTGTCCCTTAACCATGGAGACCTGACTTCACCTGAATGTGGAGATGTACCACCCACATGTCTCTCCCCTCCTCTTAGGCTGCCCCTGGCTCCCTGAAGCAGAATGAGCCTCCTGGTGGCAAGATCTGAAGTACAGGTTTCCTTTCCTCAGCCTGGCAGGGTGCAAGGGCTTCGCCACAAGGTTTCTGGGTCTGTTTGCTCTGGCAGAGCCCGAGAAGATGTGGCTGTCAAATACAAATGCAGAGACACTTCACAGCTTGGGGATAGGGTGTTGTCTGAGAGCTTTTAGAAACTATCCTTACTTTTATAAACTGCTCCCTCTATTCTGTGGGAATCCACAGCCTGTGGAGTATGGGGCGTATTTGAAGGTTTGATTTCACAATGTTCACACAGGCTCATGTGCTGACAACATGGCAACCAGCTGGTGGGCTTTGGGAAGCGGTTGGATCCTGAGGTCACTGCCCTAGCGAATGGACCACTTCTGTGATGGGGTCGTCACATGATGGCATTACTGGGAGATGGAGGAAGTGGGTCATTGAAAGCATACCTGTGACGATTACACCTGATCCCTTATCTCTTCCCCCCACCTCTCCCTTCCCCTCTCCCTCCCCCCTCTCTCTCCTTCTAGTCTACCATGGGGTATGAAACTTCTGACACACTTCTATTAGCCATGACATACAGCTCTGTCTCAAGAGACGCGTCCCAGACGTCACACGAGCCTGGGATCATTGGAACCATGAGCTGGAAGACATCTCTCCTTCAGTATATTGCCCTGTCTCTTATCACAGCAACGCAAAGCTAACACAGAGGCCTCAGTCCAGGCACGGGTGGCGAAGAGCAGAAGAACGGGAGACAAGAGGTGTCAATGCTGTCACAGATTCCCACCTGGGAAACAGAAGGCTTTCCCAATCTCATATGCCAAGAGACAAATGAAAACAGGCCACCAATGGTGGTTGGCTAGGCCAGGCTGGACTCTCTACCTGGAGTTGTAGGAAACACCATGACACTGGTGGGTAAATAACAAGGTCTTGGTATGGGTGAGCTGCAGGTGGTACAATTTGGTGACAAAGTGTACCACAAACCCTATGGTCATCCTGGAGAAGACTTGCCATCAAATGTGACCCACTTCTAGGCCATGCAACTGTGGTTTTGGAGTCTTCACACTACTCAGTATTTTCCTTATGTAATATCTTTGCATGGGCCAGAAAACCCTAGGAGCACACACAACAAGGGAGGAATGAGGACTGAGTGTGGCCAATGTTTTGAGTACCTTAAGCTCAAATGCTTTGGATGTTGGAAGGACAGGTGCCAATCTACAAGCCACACCTAGTCTGACATCTCCAGGACAACTCTCAGCGGCACCCAGTTCTTCTTCAGTTGCTCCTGCAGCCAGAGGACTCCCGTTTTGTGATCAGTGGGGAATCCAGAGTAGCTCCCAGGAGAAGGGGCCTTTCTGCCTCACTTCACAAGGAGAGTGCTGACACACTCAGAGACAGCCAGTCTGCATCTGTATAACATAGTAGGGCAGATTCTCAGGTTTTGCTATCTCTATTCTAGAAATATAAACACTGTAACCAAGGCCTGGGTTACCATGATGGGTTCCCACAGGGACAACATTGTTTTTAGAAGCAGTGACTCCTGAACTTCCACAGAACAATGATAGAGCCGGTATTGAAGCAGCAGCTAAACAGGGTATGAACTGGGTGACAGCTCACCAGGCTTTTACAGAACTCTAAGAGTCCTAACACCTATCTATTGACCTCTGGAGCACCTGGAGACTGAATAGCCTCCAATGGCCTGTCTTGCACTCAATGCTGTCTACTCTGTCTCCTCTCCTGGGCATACTCTCCCTCACTTCTGGTCCAGGTTAAGAGCTATGAACTAAGGTATCCTCAATGTAGTCTCTAGGAGAGGCAGCCCTACTGTCTAGCCTGGCTAAATGTAAGTAGCTTTTTCTTCCGTTTTCTTGCCTATAATGACATGATGACATTGTCAATAACCTAAAGTTCTGAGTGCAACAGACAGGAACTTGGGAGAGATGGGCTGAGACTGGAACATCAGAATGGCCTGGGGCCCAGGGTCAGGACTCCAGGGTCAATATACAATGGTTTCTGCATTGAAGGTTGTATATTTTATTATAGTGAGGACCCTAAGGCTGGAAGAAAGGCCCTGTCACAGCTCTGGGCTGCCACACATAAGGCCAGGGTTAAAGCTTGTCCCCAACCCCAGAATCCAAGCCCTAAGAAAGAGGAGTCCCACTACACCAGGGAGTTTCCTTCAAGTTCCCCGGGGGTTGGGAGTCAGAGAGGCATAGGGTGGTTAGAGATTTCTGCCCATCTTGACACACCCTGTTGCTGTTGCTGCTGCTGCTGCTGCTGCTGCTGCTGCTGCTGCTGCTGCTGCTGCTGCTGCTGC
>JANHMN010000012.1:15437844-15448698 GCA_030674055.1 Rhabdomys pumilio
ACACACACATACACACACATATCACATACACACACATACACATATACACATACACACACATACACACACATACACATATACACACATACGCACACATACAGACACATATACACACACATTCACAAACACACATACACACACATACACACACATACACATATACACATACACACACATACACACACATACACATATACATGTACACATACACACACACATGCATGTATACACACACACACACACACACACACACACAGCTTCTTTGGACAGAAAAAAAAAAAGCCCTCGCAGGTTCCTTGTTGAACTTAGTTCCCATCATCCCATTCCAGCAGATGTTCTTTGACTCTTCTGGGCTCTTGAGGAAGGTTGGAAGCACCTTCAACATTGTTTATCTACATTTCTGAGGAACAGCCAGCTCAGCCCCACCCATGACATCACCCTGAGGCTAACAGAGGGGAGGGGGCTCACCAGCCACTAGACACACACCGTGTCTCTAAAACGAGTCAATGGCAGGGACAAGATGCGGAGTCGGCAGATCTTACCTTAAAAGCCACTCCTCCTTTAACACCCTTTCCTCTCCACCTCAAAACCTGTACTGGTGCTAAGCTGTCTGGAGGTGGGAGCTTCCTGAGGGTAGCAGACATGGCTGTCCTCATATCTCCAGGTGCTGGGTCTGGTACAAAGGTGGAAAGAACAGAGGAAGGGAGAGGGAAGGCATTGGAAACCCTGTGCTGCACAGACCTTGGGTTTATATGCAGCAGGCTGGGGCCATACCTCTGAGGGTTAAGACTTGCTATTCCCAAAAGAGAAAACCTCCTTTAGCTCAACCTAGGCTCTTCAAAGTTCCAAACATTAGTGAGTCCTGTGGCCACAGGGAGGAGGAGCTGAGCAGGGAAGGGCAGCGTCTTAGGCAGGAGCTGTGGCCACACCTGTCCAAGGTCTCTGGAGAGTTGGATTAAGGACAAGATGAGGAGTGTGTGGGCCAGCTGTTCTGACACACTGGGATGGCTGACCTGAGGAAAGGGAATGGCCAAGTCAGGGGACAGTGACACTAAAGGAAACTGTCATCTTTTAACCAAAAAAACAAGACTGATTTTCTGAGTTGTGTCCCCAGCATGACCTTAAGGATCTGTCACCCCAGTAATTCTTCTCAATGACTCCTTCCAGAAAAACTTCAAATACTCCAGGCCTCAGACACATCTCAGCCTATACACAAAGGCTCAGGCTTCTCCTGGATCCCCACATCCCCATTACTATGAGGAAGCCCCTAGGTGGATTTTGAGATGTGACATTGTATATTGTTGCCAAATAGGTAGGTGGCCAAGGGTAGAGAGAATCATCTGAAGACTCTATGACTCATATCCCAATTTTGCAGGCTTACAATCCAACCAGCTATCATCAGCCTTCCAGGCTTGCCCACCTCAGCAGCAACCTTAGAGATCAGTGAATGCCTAGGGCCTGGGACACCGGCCATGTCCTCTGAAACTCATGTTAAGTGATCAAGGTGAAACACAGCGGAGATGCTTTCTGGGGATTGCCTCAGTTTTGCAGAGTGGATGATGGGTACATTTCCATAGGGTAAACTGCTAAAGCCAAAAGGAAGCAGATATCACTAGAGCCTCCTGTTGATCAACAACAAGGAATGTCAGAGTACAGTGGAGCTTGTGCCTGCGTGCTGTGGCCTTGCAGTCTGCTTCTGAGGCCGCAGACACGAACTCAGCAGGCCCTCAGGAGACATCTCCAATCCTCTCGGGGGGGAATCTCAACCACGGAGGTCAGTCACCACCATCTGTTTCAAGCAGAAGAACCAGGACCCAAAGAGGGAAGACAGACACTTGCTTAAGAGGTGGAGTGCACAAAGGACACACCAGTAGCAGAAAGTGACACTGACCATGGAAGGCGCGGCGTGGAACCCAGGGGTCTATCTCTCCCAACTAGCTCCCATTGACCCCTCTTTTGCACCACCCACAGTTCCTTGGCTTACTGAGTGAAGGACAGATTAATGAGTGAGCCTTGAGGGATCTTTAAGAGCAGTCTAGCCTTTACCGGTCCCTTGTTCTATCAACTTGGGGTCTCCAGAGACTCATGAAGTTGGAGGCCAAGATGACAGATTTTGTTTAACGCAGACAATCAAGAAGGAAAAACTGGGAATGTGCAGTTCCCCCAGATGATCTAGGGGTGACCGTGAGTGAGTGCCTGTAAGTGTGTGTGTGTGTGTGTGTGTGTGTGTGTGTGTGTGTGTGTGTAGACAGAAAGAAAGAGACAGAGAAGAGAGACAGAGACAGAGACAGAGAAGTGCTTGCCCTCAACACAAGAACATACTTCTCAGTTCTCCATGGGGACCATGAGCCAGAAATGTGCAGTTCTGGCAGATAATCTGGGAGCTGCGAGTGACCATGAGGGTGTGAGGAAGTGTATTGTTTGTGTGTGTCTTTGCATGCATGTACGTGTGTGTAGTGCTCGCCACCACACTAGAACACACATATTAGTTCTCCCATGGGGCACATGAAGCCATCCCCCAGATAGCAGGAAACCAGAGAGGGCCATGTTGATCTTTGAAAGACAGAAACACAGAAATCCCAACTCAAATGACCACAGGACAAGAGCATATTGGTAGAGAGAAGCTACTCAGGTAGGAATGGATCTGAGTCCCTGCAGAGCACCCGGGGAAGCCGACATTTAACCAAGGCACAGTGACCAAGGCCTGAGAAAGAGGTAGACTGGAACAGAACCACACATGCTGTCCTCCCCCAGAATGTACAGCCTCAGGCCACAGGTTCCTGGACACTGAAGCAGCCAACCTGCTGAGAGCAGTGGCAGAGCTCCCCCACAGAGGAGAGGAAGGGCTCTAGGCACCCCAGAACACTCTGACATCACACGTAGGAACTGGGCTGCCTCCGAGAGAGCCGAGCATAATTAAGCAAGTGGGTGGATGAAGAGAGGGTGATGGGCTCCTCTGTTGCTATGCTGGACCGGGGATGTTTGATTGCCTCTAAATGGCTTCATCACCATCAGCAGTACGGTTCCATGTGTGACAGATACAAAAAGTGGAAGACTCCGGAGAGGAGGCTGCAAGCAACCTTCAAAACGTGCTGGTCCCAGCTCTGGAAAACAGCAGCTGAAAGAACGTGTGGAGACACCTTCCCTGCAGCAGAAAGTGGTTCCAACAGTACAGGCAGCCAGGAGGAGGCCTTGCAGCAGCCACAAAACCCACGCAGGCTTTCCGGGTAGGGGAAAGCCCTGCTGGGCCCTAGCAGCAGGGAAACCCTTTGATCCCACATAGGCTATGCAGCTCAGAAGGGTTCCCCAGCTCACCTTTTCCAGAAGCCCAAAGTTTCAATCTCACAAGCTGGGAGATGCCAGTACATTCCTGTCCACTGGGGACCCACAGGCAGGAAACTCATGAGCATCCAGTTCAGTTCCCAAGGGACAAGTAGCTGGGAACAGCTTTGGTCGGCACAGCTGGGAAGGGGGCTATGGCAGTAGGGATGGTGGTGGGGGGGGGAGGATTCTGCTCACACTGTACAGTGTATGGAGAGGTCCAAATGCCTATGATGCCCTTGAGAAACTGACCCCGAGTGAGACGAGAGCACAAAAAGTCCTTGGAGATGACAAGGATATGCTGATTGCCAGAACTAAGCAAAAGAGGAAGCCACCAGAGCGGACAGCCTTTCGGTCTGGCACCTGGAGAGGCTTCCTCTGCCTCCAGGCTCACTTTTTCCTCAGAACAGTGAGCACGGGTCAGGAATACCACCATTTGCTTTCTTTTCAATAAGACTGTCAGAATCATGGGTCTTCAGGGATCTGATAGGTTAGTAGTCCCTTTTCAGAGGGCAATGGCTCTCTGTTTCATCCATGGCCGCTTTTAGTCTCCAACCACCACCTCTGTTCTCCATGTGGTCCTGGTCCTGAGGTTCCATGCTGTGCTTCAACATCTCCTCGGGTCTGTGGTCCAGCTCCCAGCCCTGCAGACAAACCCACTTATCAACTGTTTCACCTGGTCTTTTCAGCCCTTCCAAACTCCTAGAAAGAGAACAGTTAATCATTTCCCTCTAGCTTACTGTCTGTGGTGAGGTAGAAATGTCACCTTTTCTGGAATTTTCTATCATTGCAAAAATAGACAGAAGGCAGACAAGTACCTTCAGTGTTCCAGAAAAATACTGTTGTAAGGTTGACCCCCAAGCAGAAATTGGGAAAGAGCTGTTTGAAGCAGCTGGGGAGCAGAGTGGGACATGGTCTCAAGTAGCTAACACCCAAGGTTTCCTATGACTGAGAATACTTCCTATGACTGGGCCGCTAGAGAGTTAGCTGACCAGGATATCTGAGAAGGAACACAATCAGGTAGACCATCAACTCCCACCCCACATCCCTGCATCCCATCAGCAAGCAGATTCAGGCTCCAAGATGTTAATGGGAGAGATGCAGTGGAAGTCAGTCAGTCAGTCAGTCAGTCAGTCAGTCAGTCTGTCTGTCTGTCCGTCTGTCTCTCTCTCTTTTTCTCTCTCTCTCTGTGTCTGCTTCTCTCTGTCTCTCTGTTTCTCTGTCTCTCTCTCAGTGTGTGTCTGTGTCTGTCTCTCTCTGTCTCTCTCTGTGTATCTGTCTGTCTGTTTCTGTCTCTCTCTGTGTCTGTGTGTCTGTCTCTCTCTGTGTCTCTGTCTGTCTTTCTCTGTCTCTCTCTCTCTGTCTGTCTCTCTCTCTCTCTCTCTCTCTCTCTCTCTCTCTCTCTCTGTGTGTGTGTGTGTGTGTGTGTGTGTGTGTGTGTGTGTGTACATGCCTGTCTTCTGCAGTATGAAAGACAAATGCAAGCAGCTTCTTACAGTCTACCTGGAAAGCTGGCTTCTTCATACTTTGGAGCTTTTCTTTGCAATGGAAAGAGAAATCAAAGCCTTGCACATGCTAAGCAAACACTCTACCACCACTGTGCATCCTCAGCCGTCTTTCCTTTTTTATTCTGAGTCAGGATATCACTAAGCTGTCTGGGCTGACCTTGAACTTGTAATGAGATTCTTCTGTCTCAACACGAGTACTGGCTGAGCATTCTGGGTTTTGTTTCCTTTGCTCATTCAGAGAATACTGCCCATGTCTCAGGGCCATGGTCAGCCTACTTCTTCATTCTGGATAGCCTATTTCTTGTGACAATCTTCTTGACATCAGGGACCCTGAGGGCTGCATTGCCCCATCTGCTTGTCATAGCCTTCCCTGTCTCTTACTCTGCAAACAACACCCAAACAAGCAGACAGGCTGGAAGGGGCCACTGGTTAACTCCAACATGGAAGGAGCAGCATCTCTGTGTCCAGTGCGAGATGGGTGGGGAGGGGAGACAGCCCAAGGACCCTAGAGAATACAGTGTTCCATACAGATTGCCTCTCCTCACTCCCTCCAGTCTTTCCTCTGTGTGAACTGTCTGTCTTCCCACTATGATGTCAGCTCTAGGACAGCAGTCATCTTGTCCATTTCTCTGCCCCACAGCCTGGCATTGAGCTGGAGCTCCCTCAACACACACCGAAGGCACATGCCAGAGGTTCCAGCTCCAGTTTCATGTATCCTTATGAAGCTTGGGAGGTAAGCCCAGGGCCAGCTCTTTGCAAAGGAGAAACCAATGACAGTGACAAGGGAATCCTGCCATTTACTGTCCTCCAGGACAGAGTCTGAGATGTTGAGACTTGGATTCTTAGGAGGTCAGAGGGCTAGATCCCAAAGGAGTCCCACTTAGTGGCAGAGTCCTTTTTTCCCCTGCCAGCCATTTTAAGAAGCAAACATTAGAAAGTAACCAGCATGTATGCTTTGTATACCAAGTATACCATGCCTTGTATACATTCGCTATGTTCTTCACAGTGACAGAGGACACAGAACAGTCACTCAGACCCTCTGCTAATGCTGAGAATGGCTCTGGATAGCTCAGCTCCAGGACGGTGCACACCAGCTGCCTCTTCTCTTGGAGCACTCTTGAGCAGAGGCATCTGAAGGGAGGAGGGGACAATGACATTCAGTGGGTGCCAGTGGTCTGCATAGAAACCCCATCTTATAGAAATCTCTGGGGCAGCTCAGAGGTCCTGGTACATGCAAGTGGCTCTTTGTAAAGGAATGAGGAGCCTCAATGGGTCCTGCTCCTGCCCCTCACAGACCTTGAGCCAGTGGTTGGTGACACACAGAAGCAGCTGAAAGCTCTCATCTGCCACACTCAGATTCTAGACAAGGTGCTGCCTGTCCACTCTTTCCCTGATTGAGGGGGCTGGGCGTCACTATAGCCCTGGGTGACAGGTGGCAATCTGTAGAGGTCATTAACTCCAGCACACCACGTTTTAATGCAAAAATGAGCCCTTCTAAAGAGGCAGCTGCCGAGCTATATAAAGAAATGGGGATTTTAATGTTTTGCTTTTTTTCTCTCTTCTACTGCGGCATTATCATAACATTCCCCCATAATTATGCCCATAAAGTCACCTGAAAGTACTTCACGCCACAAAAGTTGCTCTACATATTTCAGACCCTGGGTGTAGAGGCAGTGCCAGAGCTGGGAATTCAGCAGGGAGGAGTCTTGTCTAGTCATGCTCTTTTTTTTTTTTTTTTTTTTTTTTGGTTCCAACTGCATCAATGGGATCTGGATAGTTCACAGTTAACAAGAGCAGGAAGCTAGCCCAGTGTGGAAGTGTAAAGTGAGCAGTAGACTCTGATCCAAATGGCCCCACGGAGAGGCTGGGGGAAGGGCAGGGTTAGTATAGACCCTCTGTCCAGGAGCAGTGCTAGGTCTGAAAGAAGGCAAGGGATAGTCAAGTCCAAGCTGATTTCTGCATGTTCCTGAACAGAAAACCCTCAGAGGAAGCAAAACGCCTCTGTCTCCATGTGCCCGGGGCTCTGAGTGCAGCTAGGGAAAACAGCCTATTGTTACATTATGTAGCTGAAAGAAACAATGTATTTTACGCTAGATATTCATCAAATAAAAACATAGGACATAGGAGGCGGGGAGAGAAGGGGAGTAGTGCTTCCTGAAAGGCATCGCTTTGTGAAACCTCTGGTATTTTCAATTTTACCTCTTTGAGAACTTCAGAAATCACATTTGATCAGCGGGAGTACAGCACATTGCCATCCGCACTAAGTATGCCACAAATTGTATTTGTAAAGGAAATGCGTGTTGGGGACCATCAAAGTGCCTACGCTCGGTTAGTATTCTAATGGATTAAAAACAATTCAAAACTTGTTTGTAATTTCTTCTATTCGCAGCTGCGGACATGAGATTTAACTGAACAGCACAATTCAATTTTAACAGGATTTATTTGAGGAAAAAAACTATGTTAAAGAGGCGGCCTTGCTGTCTCTCCTCCACTGACCCCCTCTTCCCAGTGCGGTGCTCTGAAATGAGACTGTCCTTGCCGCATTTACATGCCAGGATCGTTGGTCCACCAAGTGGCTTTGAAGCTGGAACTTGCCATCTATGCTAAAGCACAGACTCCTTCATTCCTGAGTTAAACACTGCTTGCAAGAATCAAAGTCAAGGCTCGGGGTCACAAAGCGCATCTTTTTCTCCGTGTTTCCTTGCTGCCATAATCTCCAACATGCTACAAGCCAGTGTGGAATGATGAACTCTTTGGTGCTACAGCGCACAGCACACCAGCACCAGGTCCTACCTCATTCAACAAGGGCGTCTGGCCAGCTGACCTCCCTGCTCCACACACTGGAGCAATTCAAATACATCAGCTCCTTCTAAGCCGGTCTAAGGAGTTTCCTCAGCCCAGAATAAAGCAGGTTCCTTCTTCTCACCTCAAGCATCATCTAACTTTACCCACAGACCTTGGTAAGCAGATAGGTGCTTGCTTATAAAGCAGACTTTCCAAGTAACATTTAGCACACATGAAATGAAGCACCCACTTTAAAGACAGCCTCACAGTCCCCCCTCCTCTTCTTTTCCCCTTTTCCTGGCAATTCTTCCCCAATCCCTGAAAATGACAAGGCTGCGTCACCATAGCAACCAGTCTAATTGGTGGACTGCAGGTCTTTCACTAGCCAGAGGGTGGAGCCCACCTCCTTAATATGACTCTCAAGCACATAGCAAAGAACATCCAATGGGCAAGAGCTGTTGAATCCCCCCAACAGAAACCAGGCCAGGAAATAATCCAGTTTCCTTTACTTAGTGCCAGGAAGTGAGCTCCATGTGTGTTACAGAGAAAAATATGCACCATAGGGCAGTATTACTGAGCCCTAAAAGATGGACGCTGGCTCCCTAAGTGTATCTGCTCAGTAGCAGAAAGACACTTAGGGTAATAAAAATCTTTACTGAAACATCTTGCACACAAAGATGCTAGCTATCCTTCATCCCAGATGTGTTGAAAGAAAGGCTGGAAATCACAGGAACTATCTAATTATCATTTTCTATGTATTATCAATTCTAAGGGAAAAAAAAATCCTTTTCTCGAGGATTTCAATCCCCAGCTATAAATTATGATGATGTTATTTTGCATTTTAGAGAAATGCTTTAATTTCTCCAACTGCATTTCTGGTGTAATGGGGTGTGTCTGAAAAACGTTAGCTTATTGTCAATTATTCTATTACGTGGGGATGGAAACAGCTATCAAAATGTGGGGCTGTTCAGAAGCTTCATTATTAAGGACTTCTGCTCTTCTGGATAAGACATCCTTACCAATTGCCCTTGTAGCAGAGAATCAACTTGCAGAGAAAAGGGCTGTCCTTTTCTCTGAATGTATGAGACACCTTCCCTATCTATAATCAGATCAAGGGGCAAGCCAACAGGATGAAGTGAGGCTGAAGCTAGGAAACAAGAGACAGAGGCTATACTAACTGGGAGTGGACAGGAGGCCCAGCTTGGTGGCACCCTGAAGAGCAGAGTGTTGAGGTCAAAGGCTAGGTTGTCATGCAGTTAGTAGCAGCGGATGGCTGTCTTTTTCCACTAGCAGAGCTGCCTCTATTAACTCAGTCTATAGCTCTGGGCTCTTGGGCTGACCCAAGGACCATGTTACCAGATTCTGCCTAGGAAGAGCAGCCAGCTCCAGGTTTCAGTGCCCTGTGCTCCTCCCCCACTGCTGAAGGTGCCACTCCTGGGATAGCACCAGGAAGTACATTCCATCCTGGCATCACCTGTCCGTCTCTGGAGTTTACCCATTTGAACCCTTCCTGTATCATTAAGGAAGCTAGGCTCAAAGGTACCTGGGAAGGCCCTGAAAGAAGGCAGCAGGCTGCAGAAGGCTAAAGCAGTGAGCACTCTTCCTGTGGCTCAGGTCACCATACTCCTTTCCCTATCCTAGGGCAGCCAGGTTAGAACATCGTCAGCAGCCAGTCTCTCTCTCGCTTGGTGAACCTCAGTGGAAGGTGCCACAGCACAGGAATATGCAGACTGGGCAGTTCCTCTGGGCCCACTAGCATTTTCCTTAAGATACATCGATAATGCTGGGGGTTGAGGTGTCCCCATTCAGAGTTGTCCCAGGACTCTGATGACAAATTCATCCTTGACTTGAGTCTGCTGCAATCTCATTTCAGAGCTGGGACTGGGAGCGAGGAGGCCCCAGGCTGGAGCGATGGCCAGGGAGAGGTGGGGAGTGAGAGGAATCACTTGATGATGGCCTTTTTATTTTAATATTGTAAAGAATCCATATTTTGTCGTCACCTCCCTTGCCTGTGGCATTTTTTCATGACAGGTGTTCACTGGCACTAGTTTTTCTTCCCACAGAGACGGGAAGACAGAAACAGTAACCAGGCAAGCGCCCATGTCTTATAGAGCCTATGCCTAGGACTCTAACTAGCTTCTACGACCCCACCAGCTACCAACAGTCAGCAGACAACAGCCAGGAAGATGCCTATCCACCCTACGCCAGCCCCAAGACTGTACCCAGGACTCAGATGATCGGTTCCCAGAGGAGACCTACTGCCAACCATCGTCCCGCTCCCAGCCTAAGCCCAGCTCCAGACCCCCGTGCCAGGCACCGACCAACCCGCACCTCCAGCCTCAGCCCTTGCCAGACCCACTGGGTTATCAGTTCATTCCTCCGAACCACCCTTGCAGTGGTAGCGGATCCTCCCCTCCAGTGGCATCCATCCCCTTACTTCTCCTTTTACAGATAGCATCTGGCGAGCCCGCTTCCTAGCAAGGCACAAGCTCCGCCACGCGTCGGAGGAACCCAAGCCGCGCTCCTGCCCGAGGAGTCCCGCTCAGACTCGGTTGCTGCGTCCCCATAAGTCCCGGGAGGGAGTGTCGCCGGCGGGAAGCTCTGCTCGGTGGCTAACCTGGGCCAGAACGGCGACTACACGGCGGGCAGCGGGCACTGCCGCTCAGGGACTGCCGTGCCGGCCTGGGCCTGATACCGGCCCTACTGGCTAGTCCGCGGAAGCTCGCCCGGGCTGCTGCGCCCGGCCGCGGAGTGCCTGGAGCCCGGAACCGCCTGCACCAAGCCCTGCCGGGCCAGGGAAACAGCGGCCAAGACCCGGGACCGCGCGCCACGCGCTCGCAACTCCGCACCGACGCGGGGCGCCCCGCCGGGGCTGGGGCTAGGGCCGCTCTGGGAACCCAAGGCCCTTATGGGGCCCGGGTGCACGATACTCACTGCAGTAGGCGATGAGCAGGCTGGCCAGGATCATGAATGCCCAAAAAGTTGAGGACATGCTGGGCAGGGCGGTCGCATCTTGCCGGCTGCTGGTCCTGGGCGATGGCGCCATTGAAGCCGCGGTGCCCGCGCGGGGGGCAGCAGCGCGTCTCAGCAGCCGGCCCTGCCCGCGCCCCCGCGCCGGCCTCCACGTGCGGGTCCCACGCGTGCCATCCTCCTCCTGGTCCTCGTCCTCCTCGTCCCTGTCCTCCTCTTCCTCCTCCTCCTCCGCCGCCGCGCCCGGGCCCCGGCCCACTGCGCCCCGCTG